>PVKB01000119.1:0-676047 GCA_004027205.1 Ctenodactylus gundi
CCTGGGAGGGCAATGTGTGAAATTGTGAAGGAGAAGCCTAAGGTCCCGTGGAGAGCCCAAAAATTTGGAGAAACTAGGAGCATGGATTGTCAGCTGAGAAACGCAGCAGGGCGTGAGTGGATCCAGCCCGAAGGAGGTAAGATGGAGGTTGCAGTCAGTAGCAGTGCCACAGGAGTAGGACCACCCAAGCCCCTTGGAGTTCCTGCCTCACCAGTATTAACCCCAGTTGCTGGACATGGAGCTGCAGGATTTGACACTTGTCCTGCTGGATTTAGGAATTGTGGTGGTTAGGATCTGGAGTGTCCCCCAAAAGTCTCATGCATTTTAATGTTGTGGATTGTCTATGGAACCATGTGATGTTGGTGGATTGGGGTCTGGTCTGGAGGGGTTGATTGCAGTTAAGTTAGGATTAATGGTGTGTAGTGGCCGCACCTGGATGCAGGAGGGACTGGTTACTGGGTGGAGACCTGAAAGGATGCATAAGCTGCACCTGCCTTCCTGGAGGACGCTGGGAGTAGTCTAAACTAGCTTCAGCTGTCTTCCAGTTTGTCTGGGGAAGCTGCCTCCACCTCTCTGTCTCTGCCATTTACTTCGATTGTTGCCGGCTGCCCCTGAATGGACTGTGAGCTAAAATAAACCTTTCATTTCCTTAGTTTGTGGGTGTTGGGTATTGAGTCACAGCAATGAAAAATTATCTAAGATAGTTGTCATGATGAACAACCAGGAAAACTGAATTGAATAAAAATAATTGACTAACTGTTAAGGAAAACTGTGCTTTAAAGAAATGTTATGCTTCGTATTCAGATGTGATGCTTTATTATACATACTGTTCTACAATTCGTCTCTGAGCTGACTATTTTATCCATGTGATTGTACTGTTCTTATTTTACAGAGGAAGAATTTGAAGCATGAAGGAGTCTTGTGTTAAGGTCATGCCACACGTGAGTAACCAATTTATTTGCATTAATTTTATGAAGGATATACTTTTTCAAATATTTTTATTTCCATATGGCTGTGTATAGTAGAAGTATATTTATGTTTACTTCAGATCGTTGTTAAATATTGCGTGAATTCTGAGCCATTTAGCTAGACACAAATTGTTATGGATTGCGTCTTATGTGTTTGTCTCATGTGTATTGTGGCTTGTGTGTGGATTCTTTGTGCTGTTAAAAGGTGGGGCCTTCTTGGGCCTTCTTGGGATAGGTGGATTGAAGGTGTATGGTGGAAGACAGATGTGTGGTAGATTATAGGTTAGAAGTGTGGCACATTGTTGGGTGTGTGTTACCTAGAAGGGGAGGATCACTGGAGTTTAACCTAGAAGGGAGGGAACACTGAGGCTGGACCCAAAAGGGGCAGGTCACTGGCACGTGACCTGGAAGTGTGTACGATAGTTTGGTCCTGTCTCCCTGATTTGGCTTCTTGTCTGTGATGCCATAACCTGCTTTCCTCCATGTGTGCTGGCCACCCATGAATGGACTGTGTGAGACCTTTTGAAACTGTGAGCTAAAACAAATCTTTCCTCCCCTGGGTTGTGGATGTCAGGCATTAAATCATAACAATGAAAAAGTAGCTGAGAAATGAATTCCCTAATAAAATCTATCCTATTCTTTAAATTTCTGATTAGTATAGTGGGTCCTGCCTCTGCTTGGATTTGGCGGTAGTCTGCTGGTTGTGCAGGTAATGCAGGTAGAACCGGGTGCGAAACAAGCTCAATCGGCTGTCACTACCCGGCAGGTTGCAACCTTGGAGTATTATTGAGAATGGTGATGCTAGCTTGAGGCTGCAGTCGTGTTTGACTCAAATCATGATCTATGTGGGGATTTGAGAGGGATTTCTTTAAGACTAACCCTTCAGATCCTGTGTTGGCCAGAGGCATGCATGCACATAGCAGAGTTTAGAGGGCTCAAACCACCCACAGACTTTTGGTCAGTGGAGGCTCTACCCACACAAAGAGGTGAAAGAATTTCATAAGACACAAAATTGTGACAAACTTGAAAATGATCTGTAGTTTATTCAAGCTAGATAGAGAAAATATTTTTTTTTTCAGCAAGTGTAGCTATTCTGAAATTCAGTTGCCTTCCCAGTGGTTCCAGATGGATGATAATATGTGAAACAGCAGGTTCTTACTAAAGTTGTTATCTGTTTTTCCTAGACTCCAAATAAAAGGGATAGGTGTCCTTTATCAGTAACTTATAAGAAAGATGTGTTGATGATACATTAAAATACACTAAACCATTCTTTATTCTTTCAATGTTAACTTTTACGTTGAATTTTAAACACTTAAAGCAGAATGACATCACCTTTTATGAAAGTCCAAAGATTGCCACTCCGAGTGACCTGATCAACTGAAAAAAAGAACTTGTTTGCTATAAATAATTGTACCCTTAACCCGTCACATCATCCAACACCTATTTTAGAGGTCATAATTCATTTAAACTATAACAAGAGGTCACAAAACCTGAAACCAGGAGACCCTGTAGTTCCAAGAATTGTTAACAGAATAAATGGCCTAAAATGAGCTGTAAAGCAGAAAACAGCCAGCTGTCACCCAGGCTGGGCTGTATGCAGTGTGGAGGTGAAAATAGTGCATATTTACACTTAAATCTGTGTAACTTTCAGACATGAGGAAATGATTTTTCCAGTAACTCAGTACAAAAACATGATCAGTGTTAAAGAAGACCCATTAAATATAATTAATAAAAATAAAAAGAGCAATAAATAAGGAATCAAATTTGACAGTAACGTGATTAAACAGAGCTCATATAAACAGATGAAAACAGAGGGACTTTGGACAAGATCGTGTTCTAACTCTGAGCCTTTGTACGTTTGTTCCATTTTCTGGTTGATTCCATGGGGGCTTCCTACCTTGCTGTTTCCTCGACTGGAAGGTTTTGTTCTTATCTCCCCAGTTCTTAACCTACCCTTGATGGCTGAATTCACATTGAAAATTTTAAAATTGAAAGTAAAGTTGGCTGAAGTATATATTTTTAAAAAGGGTTTTTTTTTTGCGGTATCATTCATTTAAAATGAAACTTAGTTTTAGTCATAAAATAATGTGTGAGAGTAGATCTAGTAGTATTATATGTTCTATAAAATAAATCCTTAAAAATTTAGAAAGTACTCTCAGAGAAAAAATGAGTATGTATTTTTTCTATTTGGTTTTGAATTTTTTCATGGAGAAGGTAGGCTGCTGTATGTTGCGATTTAACATTTTTATGGATAAGATAGAAGAAAAATATAAATTTAAAATCTGTATTAATGATGTCATTTAAATGTTTCTCTTGAATTCATGCTGAAATTTTATATTCATAATTTCTTCTACACAGTACTATGAGGTAGATTAGCTAATTTGGAGGAAAATTGAAAATGCTGTGAAATTATTAGTTAAAAATTTAAATGTGTAAAATCTCAGTGTGGAATTCTTTCGTACCTCATATTTATTTATACTGACAAATAATATAATAAAGAACAAAGAAAATTTATTTGTGGACCTAAATTGATATTATGAGGTTTTTCCTTTTTTCATTTCAAAAACAATTTACTTGCAATCTGTTTTATATTTCTGTGTTTCAGTGAGAAATACAAAGGTAGCATATTTTCCAGAAGTTATTCTATTAATAGGTATTTCTCATACACTATAGTTACACTGAATCTGAAAAATTGTTGCACAGAATTTTGCATTAACTTGACTTCCGTTCCACCCTTCCCACCCTCCCTCCTTCCCTCTCCCCCCCCCCCCCCACTATACCCTTTCCCTAACCCTCAAATCTGTCTCACTACTTCCTACTCTCTCCATTGTTTGGCTCTCATACTTATTAAAAACAGCACATTTAAAGTAACCACACAGGAGAATAAAAGTAAATACAATGAAAAAAAAAGCAGATAATTAGAAATACTTAGAAATACTGTGATAACCCAGTACTTTTTCTGCCACACATATATACTACATAAGAAAAGTGAGCAATTTTTCTTGATTTGCATCAAATTATAATTTTTTGCCATTGACACATCACTTTGAATACATGTCCACATTAGCCTGGGGATTTCTCAATTACTTGTAATGAGTGGTATGCCCTCCTGTGGCACATAGCTGAAGAACACCAGAGGAATATTGATCATGGTGTTGTTTAAAAAGTTTGAATAGCAGAAGCAGTGTTTGTCAGCTTGACAGCATTCTGATAAGGCAACTCTCCTATGTCAAGTCAGATCAAATTTAGCAAGGAGCTGTACAAATTCCTGGATTCTCAGCCATTTGTGTGGTGAACTAGTGGAAGGAAAAGACAGAGAAACATGTATGATAATCTTCATATACTAGGAGGAGAATGTCCACAAAAGCCACCGTTGCAGTTACGTTCCTGATTTAGAAAGGTCAGTTGTTGGGATATGGATTCATGTATTGAAGTATAGAATGGAAAACAAAGACAACTAAGAAATGTACTGAAAGACAGCTTGAAGATTATATTTTGAATCCGAATCTAAATATCCATGCTTCTTTGAATTAAAACACATTATAGTAATAAATAAAAACATTTGGAAAAGATATGTAAGTACTTTAACTGGCATTGCTGCAACACTTCATTGAATAAATTGTTTACCTTTAAAGGAAATATTTATACTCTGTCTTTGGTTATAAGTATCGGAAGAAATTTTCCACACAGGAGAATATGTCAAAGACTAATTGCATCACTGTTAGGAATGTGTCAGTAGATGTGTGTTGCACTAACGTAATGCAAGCACTGGTTGTAATCTAAATTTGTGATGACATTTCCACAGTATTTTCCTACGCTGAAGTAAAACTAGGAGCAGGGCTCCCATAGTATGAACTTTTGTATTATAATCTCTTAGGAGTTTTATAATTTGTGTTGTGATAATACACACTGAAATTCAAAGTCATTTTATATAATTATTATAAAGTATAATTTAAGATATAATTTGCTAATGTAGAATTTAATTATTCATGGTGCCAGTGTTTTTAGACTTCTGCCTTTTAGAAGAAGAAATTCTAAGTATTTTTTTTCAAAACTCATTGGTTGTTTTTACTTACTATAATGAATTTTAAGGATGTACCTAATTTTATTAAGTCACTATATTTGTTGGCAGTAAGGTTGGCATAAATGGCTTTTATGAGCCCGAAGTAAGGTTCTTCTGTACCTATTTTCATCAGGTTTTTTTTTTTTTTTAAATCTTGAGCTGATGTTGGATTTTGTCAAAGACTTTTTCTGCATCTGCTGAGGTGATCATGTGATTTTGAAATTGATTTAGTTTATATGATGTATTAAATTAGATTATTTGTGTATGCTGAACCATCATTGCAACCCTGGCATGAATCCATCTTGATCATGGCCTGATCATGATTTTTTAAATGATTTGTTGCATTGTGTTCTCTAATTTTAATTGAAGATTTTTGGATATCTGCTCAATGTTCTCTGTTCATTAAAGGAACTGGCCTGTCTCTCTTTTCTCTCTTATTTTCCTTTTTTTTCCCCAGTCCTTGTTTGGTTTTGGTATAAAGCTAATGCTAGTTTTTAGAAAAGAGTTTAACAGTATTCCTTCTCTGTGAATTTCATGAAAAAGTTTAAAAAGTATTCATGTTAGCTCTTCTCTGAATTTCTGGTGAAATTCTTCAGTTAATCCATTAGGTCTGGGCTATTTTGTGTTAAAGAGATTTCATTGCTCCTTTAATGTCCAGGATTTTTATCTTTTTGGTTCATTTTTGGTATCTTGTGTGTATATCTAGAAATCTGTCCATTTCTTCCAAATTCTCCAATATGTTGGAAGATAAGTTTTAAAAATAACTCCTTATAAATCTCTGAATTTTAGCAGTGTCTTTTATGATTTTACCTTTTAATTTCTAATTGCGTTAATATTTTCTTCTCTAACCTTTGGGTAGTATGGCTAGAAGTTTATTGATCACATTTGATCTTTAAAAGAACTCAGATTCATTATTTTGTATGTTTTGAGTTTTAATTTTATTAATTTCCACTCTCATTCTTATAATTTCTTTTCTTTTGCTAATTTAAGGTCAGATTGTTCTTGTTTATGTATGACCTCAAGGTGAGTAATGAAAAGTGTTTGTTTGGGATTCTCCTGCTTTCAATGTACACATTCACAGCTATCAATTGGTTAGTATTGCTTTCATCATATTCCATGGATTTTGGTGTAGCATGCTCCTTTGTCATTTGATTCAAGGATTTTGATTTCCTCCCTGGTTTCTTCTGTGACCTAATTTTTGTTCAAGAATGTATTCTCTAATCTCATTGAATTTGTATATTTTGTCTAGTTTTTTTTTTTTTTGCTGTAGGTTTTTTTGTTGTTGTTGTTTTATTTTGCTATGGTCTAAAACTATATAAGATATTATTTCATTATTTTATTTCAGCATGCCTGTGGACAAGTGTATGGTCTATTTTGGAAAAGTTCTGCATGATTCTGAGAGAAAAGTGTGTTCTGTTGTTGTTTAATGGAACGCTCTGGCAACATCAGTTAAGTCCGGTGTTTTCAGAATGTGTTTTAACTCTAATATTGTCCATATTTTGTATCGTTTGCTTGTCTATTTGGGGTAGTGGAATATTGAAGTTTCCTACTATAATTATATTGAGGTCCATTTATCCTTTCATGTCCAGTAGGTTTTAGTTTCACAGAATGGGGTGCCCCAATTTGGGGTGTATATAGTTCTATAATTATGACTTCTTCGTGTTGCATTGTCCCCTCTATTTTTACCTTATGCTTCTTTGTTTTTTTTAAATCTGTCTTGGCTTGAAATCTTCTGTGTTTGAGAATAGTACAACTACATCTGTTTGTTTTCTATCTTCAGTTTCATGAGATAATAGTTTACATTCCTTTACTTTTAGTCTATGTGCTTTTTTTATGGGTAAAGTGAGTCGCTTGGAGCCAACATGCTATTGAGTTTTGCTTTTGATCCAATCAGCCAGTCTGCATCTTAGAATAAGAAAGCTAAGACTATGAACATTGAGTGTTGGGGATGGAGGAATAGCTCAAAAGTTAAAGCACCCGCCTAGCAAGCTCAAAATCCTGGGTTCAATCTTCCAGCATCATAGCACTAGAGTCTATAGAAAAGCCTTTCAAAAGGGACAAAGATTTGAGAGAAAGAAATGTAAAAATGAACGTAACTATAAATAATCCAAACCAAGGCCAGTAACAAAACAAAACAGAGCAAAAATCCAGAAGTCCAGGATTCTTACAAAGAGCCATTGAAGTGAGTCCAAAGATCAAAACATTTCCCTGTGTTTGGATATGAATGAAGTCTTTTTGCCAGTCCTTGCCTCTTCCTCAAGTCTGCAGGGAAGGGTGAGCTGTGACAGGAATGTTTGGGTCAGGTTCCTTCCATTCTCCTCTGTTTTTGCCTCCCCGTGAGGCCAGTCCTTGCTCTATCTTGCCCCAGTCCACAGTGGTTAGGTGTATGGTCTTGTATGAGGTTGGGGGGATCCAAAATTTTGCTGGGTTCTCTTCTGGGAGCGTACAGTGATGGTGGCACTGTCATCTGTAGGTGTCCGCCTAGTCACCTTCTCAGCCAGCCTATTGAGCAGACTACTCCCAGGTGGCCCTGCGTCTCTGGCTCTAACAGTGCAAAGGGGCGAGGATGGGGAGTGGCCAGGGGACTTCTGCTTTTCAGGATCTGCTTCTGCAGGGCTGAGGTCCCTCAGAAACTCTGTGGCTTCCTGCTTTTGCCATCCATGTGCTCTTTCTCTTTGTTGAGAGCATACTTAAAGTCCCTGAGTGTGTCTCCTGTGTGGGTTGTTTCTTTGGACAACTCAAAGTGAGATTCTTATTTTATGCCTTTGTGGTGGTGGTGGAGTTTCTGTCCTGTGTTACCAGCTTATAGCCCTGTGCCCACTTGCAGCCATGTGTAACCTGGATGCTCAGGCAGGCAGTCAGCTCAAAGCGGGTGGCGCTGCTGTGCTCTCCCTGTTGCCAGACACATTCACTGTGGAGCCCTTCAGTCTCCAGAGCCTGAGGATTCCGTCTCTGCTCTCACTTTAGGTCCTGGAACTCTGCTATCACCCCAAGCTAAGCTGCTATAGAGTCCTGTTCACTATATCTCAGTCTCCTGACTGAGTCCCTGAGGTGTCACCTTCCCAGAGTGGGGAGCTCCCACTGTGCATCTGAGAGTCATTGTTTAAAAGTGGTCGAATATCACTGGCAAAGAATTCATTGATTTTAAGTGTAAAGATTTAGTCCTTAATTTAGGTTATAGAATAATGGGAATTGAGAAAGCTGTTATAAAATTATGGAATGCATTCATATATAAGTAGAGAGAAGGAGAAAGAGAGAATGTGAAAATGTGTTGTTATATAACATACGTGTCTCTATATTTAGATGGGATATGGGATATATAGGTTCATAAAATTGTGAATGAAGGGAGAAGGTAGGGAGGGAGAGAGAGGGAAGAAAAAAGGAAATGAATGTAAAAAAAATGAATACGGTTTAAAGTCCATGGACAATAAAAAGGCCCAGACACTAAAGGTACTATCAAGAGAAGAAAGTAGTTGATTAAAGGCAGGAGTGGATACAGAGCCCAATACTTAGGAAATGTTTATTTTTGACAGTTACATAATGGAATATGCAATTTCCTAGGCAGAAAATACTTATATAATCTCAAGCAATAGAGAGAGGTGTATTCATAATATGAAGGCAAATAGAAAACGCAGGCAGTTCCGGTCCTTTATAGACATGATCGAAGTATGTTATATGAATGTATGAGAATATTGCACTGAAACTCCTATCTCTATATAATTGCTGTAATAAAAAATGAAGAAAATTCATTCAGTTTGTTAAGGGAAAAACCTATATTGCTTACAAAATATGACACAAGGAAGCTTTCTGTCAGTCACAGTAACTTCTTCTGTGTGCATGTAAATGTAATTTGGAGACTGACATTTTGTTTAAAGCTGTTTCAGGTGTGCATGTCATAAAACCTTGAACGAGAAAAATGGATGAAACAGTGAACTTCACAGCAATAATTTCGAACAGGAAGGAGTTGATTAAAAATACTAGTAAAACTCATTAAATCCAAGTTTTTGTGCACTGTAAAGAATGCCAGTAATAATAATCACCGTGAAGTGTTGTTTACAAGAAAGACCGGGCCCAAATTATAGTTCACAATAACATGGAAGGAAAATGGGACTAAAGGGTTAAATTGGGCCCTGGGCAGATAGCTTAGTGATTAGAGTGCTTACCCAGGAAGCATGTGGCTTCCGGTCCATTGATCCTCCAGCACCATATAATAGCTAGACATGGTTGTGCTTGTCCGAAATCCCAGCAGTTGGGAGGCTGAAACAGAGGATTGCTGTGTGTTCAGGACCAGCCTGGACCATAGAGTGATACTTTACATCGAAGAAAAAAAGTTCAGCTGTACAACCTGCTGAGGATGATGACAGGGATCTCCACTTATTGATTAGAATTTTGGTGATCTAAACTTCAATTAAAATTTGAAGGAGAATTAAATCAATTAAAATGTGTGAGGTCCTGGGATGGTGGTAAAACAAGATAGACTAGCAGCAGCTAGGCCAGTGTTCAGAGGTTTCTCGCGGAGATTACTGATGGATGTACACCCAAGGTGGAATAGAGGGCAAGTGTTCAAAATACTCTTGTACAGAAAGGTGCAAGTTTCTTAAAAGACAAACACCAAGGCGGGAGGATTGCAAATTTGAGTCCAACCAGGGCACTTTAGAGAGCCTCTATCTCCAAATAATAATTTGAAAAGAACAGCTCTATGTTTGGTGGATGAGAGATTAAAAAAAGAATTCAAGGATTAGACAGTGATATTTTAGGATGGAAGGGGCTAAGGTCAGAGTTTTTGCTGACAAATGACAGAGAAGTGGGTCACAAGAACTACAAAATATTCGTGTGATTTCTTTGGCTGACTCTGAAGCAATTCTTCCAGAGGTGAGATCTGAAGAAACTGCAGAAAATAGTAGTTGAGAGGTACAATATCATATTTGAAACAAAACCAAAAATAATGGAAACATTTTTAAACTTTGTGAAGGGTTTCTCATTGTGCTAAAGCTGGAGAGATAGCACAGTGGATAAAGCTCTTGCCTAGCAAGTGCAAGGCCATGGGTTTTATTTGCAGTATCACATTAATCCTGTATCAGGCACATACCTTTAATCCCAGAAATGGGAGGCTGAGGCAGGAGGATTGTCATGAGTTTGAGGACAGCCTGGAATACAGAGTGAGACTCTTGTCTTCAAAGGGAAAAAAAATAATACTGATATTATGTCAATAAAATAACATTCTGTGAGCAAAACTATGATTGTATATAAACTTACCAAGGACTTTATATTTAATGTATAAATGCACAGGTCTTCATGTTTGATATGACATGAGGTGGAACCTACCAGGGCCGAAGCCTTGGACATTGGTGACTCCCCAGTCACCCTGACCTCTCCCTGTCGAGTTAGAAGATGTGTTAGCTAAGGCACAGTGAGGTTCTGTTTTCTGACCCTGAGGTTGTGACAAATGGACCTCCAGGAAAGTATTCATGTTCAGTAAAGGGAGAATTATGAAAATATTAATAATAGCCCAATTTATATAAGAGATATTGTCTAAAAATTAGAAAGGGACAAAATATTAAAATAAATATGATGTGTATTATTAAGGCACAGATATCTTAGGGAGACATGCCTATATTTTGTCTAGAGATGAAAAGCGCAGGTGGAATTGTCACTCCATAAACTTGCTTTGTGTCAGCATGCTTGAAAGATGACTAGCCAGTACTGGAGACAGATTTCCATTGTTTTTAATGACATAGGGACTTTCTCTATTGATTGTGTGGTTTCTGGGTTTTTTTTTTTTTTGGTTCTGACATTTTTCATTACATGCAAAATAAGATTATGTCAGCAAAATAGTTCCAAATAACTACACACTTTGTCTGAAAGTAATATGCCTATGATTCTTTTTTTTTGTAATTTGATGCAGTTTTGACTCCAATGACATTGCTCATTTTATTTTATATACCATATGCCTTGAAATCACTCAAATAAATATGGATATCTAGGCTGTCAAGAAACAAATGATTGGCACTAGCCATCAGTGTTCATTGAGTTGAAGCTTTACCCTACCTTATATTAGAAAAAGCCAAATTTAACAAAGGTCAAGTAGCCAATTGTTTCATTGTGATATATGATAGATTCTTATGTTTCATAAGCAAGGTCAATTATATTCACTTGTCTTCATGTATTTAGTGTCAATTTAGGATAACGAAAAATTGATAATAGTGAAACAAGAATTTTATTGAATATCTGGTTTTCACTTCCAATTAGTCAAAGGCAATTTACTAGTTGAGTGAAGGTTTTATCTAATCAATTTAAGAAATGTATGTTGTTTTTCTAATAAGTCACCTTAAAATATAGGAACAACTGTCTTTTTCTCCATATAGTCTTACGTTGTATGGCCTGTGCTCTCATCTCACTGAGCAAACAGGCAAATCTTTATTCTCAGTGTTTATTAGGTCTGTTACTAGTTCCCAAATAAATTTAGTTATCAGTTTGATTGTGTTTATAGTTTCAAAATCTGCTGACTAATTATATAAATAACCAATATCAGGTTAGGTCTTATGACTGGTAAGAATGCAGAATGTAAATGATTTGAAGTGGAAGGAATCAAACTTTTATGTATATAAATACATAAAGATTTCTTTATCTAACACATACTTGCAGACAGGCATTTTATGCGTTTGACAGACATATTTCACATGATATTCAAACATTTGTTGAATAAAAGGTGAATGAATAAAAAAATTATGTCAGTTCAACAATATTCACAGAACTAGATATTTAAAAATACAAATTGTATGGATGATGAAAAATAAATTTTAGAAAAGGTAAATTATTGAGGAAAGCACTGTATTGTCTTTAAAAAGAAATTAGTATATTAGACAATTTATGAAAAAGCAAGTTTCATTAGAGAGTCACTTGAACTTAGATCTTTTTACACACAATTTTTGGGAATTTAATTTTCCGAGGTGGTTTGCAAAAACAGGAAAAATAATCAAACCTAGCAAATCAACACACTCAACAGTTGAGGACTTAAATTCACAACTTGGAGTCAGCTGACCTGGTTTCACTTGGTCTTACATGGGACAGTTTTCTGATGTATGGCTACTGGTACCTGGGACCTCCATTCTCCAGGCCGCCTGTCAATAACGATGCTGCGGAGAAAGGGGATTCTGTATACAGGAAACTCTCAGAGCCGCACTGTGCGCACTATGCCGTTTTCATCTCTGCCTCTCTGACTCCCCTTTTCCTTGAATCAGTTGTCAGTGCCCTTCTTCGTGTTCTGAGCCTTTGCCTCCACGCGCCACCTTGGCCATGCTTGTCCAAAAACATGGCAGCCATCATTTTTCATCCTGTCTCTCTGATTCACGGGAATTTCTTCCATCAGCCAATATTCTTTCTTTGATTACTAAAATATCTTCCCAAAGAGTAAATTTTCCTTATATTTTCTTATTTTCTCTTATTTTCTATAGTCCTGTATTTTCCCACTTTTTTGCTAGAATCCTTTACTAAAAACTGTGATCTCTAAGATCTAGACTTAGATGTGGGCCTCTGATTCAAGTAATTACTTGAATACCCTGGAAGTACCCCAAATTCCATCCATATAAATCCCAACCTAATCTTTCTTTGCTATGTCTGAAAATTTTCATAACGTTTGTGCTTCAAACTTGTCACACTTCTGTGGAAATTATCCTCCACTTGTTCTAAGTATTTTTTATTTTATGCTGCACTTTTCCTATTAGGACGAATCATTTAAGACATCATATTTGCCTCTTCTGAACACCAAACCTTTGGCATATCATCTAAGACCATGAGTGTTATTACCTTTTAACTTTAACATAATAAAATAATCAAGTACAGACATTTTGATAAAACTTGCTATTCAAACATTTGTAAAAGAAACATTGAAGCCTTATTGTATACTACAGAAAATAAACGAAAGAAAATTTTAGTTCCACTCGTGCTCCACATGTATGCATGCAGTATCAAAATAGTAAGGTTGTGAGGGAGTGTTTTAAGTAAACTGTGAGCCAAGGAAGGTGCAGCTGTGATCATCACCGTTTCCATTTCAACAGGTTAAATCTCTAAGTGGCCAAACAATAATAAAGCTAATATCACAACCCATTAGTCATCCATGAAGGGCTTTGTTGTTGCTGCTGTACAGTGAGAGTCGTTCAAATGGCTAAACCAAGTCAGTACTGAGTGGCAGAAGAAGTACTGTAGCCTTGCAGTTTACTTTCTAGATGCATACTGCTGTGCATTTTGATGGTATTCAAGACTTGTTGTTCTGTATACACAGGTTTCTCAGTTATTTTAAATTAGTCTTTAAATACTCACCATGGCCTTGGGCTCATTCTCTAAATTTAAATGACTGTTATTAATAATAGATGTATATATTTCCTCTTCCACTGTGAACTAACCCATAAAAATACACAGTGTGTCTGAATTTTAAACTAAAAGCCTAGGAAAAATAGGTCATTAAAGGTTAATAGGATTTTTCTTACTCGGTAGGAACATAATTCTCTATGCTCTGTCACCTCCCTTCTCATCCTGAGATCCAGCTGTTGAATAAATAGACTTGCGATTATCACAGAGTATACATTTACGTGTGAAATGGTATTCGTGCTAAGATTTATTGCCTCAAATGAAATATGCTTTGTAACATTTCCCACAGAGAACCCTGCTGTGGTCTGCCATGATGCATTAAAAGCAGACCTTCATCTTGAAACTTGCTTTTTGGTGCCTGGGGGATGTGTTGTTTTTTATTTATTTATTTATTTATTTTTGATCTCTTCTTTGTAATATTTTCATGGAAATATTACCGCACGTGGAACCACTCCATGACTGCTATGAAGGACGCTATATTAATACGTTTACATTAGCAGTGCTATTAAGAGATGGAAAATCATAACAGACGTGCTGCTTCAAGGAAGATTTATATTTCTTATAATAACTAATATGTGGACTGGGAGCATAGCTCAGAGATCACAGCATTTGCCAAGGAAGTGTGAGGTACTGGGTTTGATGTCTCAGCAGCACACAAGAGCTGGGCATGGTGGTAGTTGCCTATACTCCTAGCACTTGGGAAGCTGAGACAGAGGGTTGCCATGAATTTGAGACCAGCCTTGGCTACACAGTGACTTGAGACCTAGCCTGGGCTGCTGAGTGAGATGCTGTCTCAAAAATGACAGCTACAAAAAGAATACCTGATACTTGCCTGTCCTGTTTGAAATGATAAGATTTTCATGCAGAATAGTTTGATTTAAGTAATTTTTCTTAGAGAAAATTTTAAGCTTGAAATGGATTAAGGGGGCTGTGTCTTTACCACACATAATCCTGGCTCTGTGTACTCATCTGGCTCTTTCATCACCAATGAAGCCACCTGAAATGTTGCCTGCTCTTGCCCTCAGTTTGTGTTTTTCTTTCTTTGGGTTTTGGGATACCTCATTGTCCTGTGACCTCAGTACTTCATTTAATATTTTTGGATGTTAAAATTACAAAATATTAGACAAGAGGTGACCCAGATAAGTGGCGGAGTGACATGTTATGACAATAGAATGGAGGGGAAATGGGATCTGGCAAGCATGGAAAGGCTCTCTATGTCAGCTGTATTAATGTGATTATTCTGGTTTTTGGTAATTGTACTGTAATTTTGTACATTGAAGTAACTGGTAAAAGAATAATTTTTGGTATCTTTCCTTGCGATTGGATAACAGTCTATAGTTTTCTTACTGTGAAGTTTTTATTTAAAAATACTTTAAAAACTTTAAATACTTTAAATTTTAAGTACTTTATAATATTTAGAAAATGCACCTGAACATAATATAGCAGTTAATTACTTTACATAATATTTAGAAAAAACTAAAATGTTACAATCTAAGTTTGAGCAAATGTATTCTAAATAGATTGTAAATGTACCATTATTGTCAAATATTTCATAACTTATCAGTTTTATAATGTGAAATGTTTTTACATACAAGATATGTCTGAAAACAGAATTTATGGTATTTTCAGTATTAGCATCTTAGGATTTATTGTAAGTAGATAAAAACTAGAGTGTCCAAATGAGAGTGTATAACATTAAGGATGTATCATATAAGGCAACAAGCTGTTATTAGAAAGGAAAGGTACCGGCCATGATGACTATGATGTTACTACTTTAACAAATTAGCTATTAGAGCCTATATATTGTCATCCTTGTATTGTAAACATCTCAAATGTCTAAAACTGAGTGTTTTCATGGAGAGGAAAAAAAAAAACATAGGTGGCAAGCAAAGAAGAGAGCTGTAAAACACACCACACAGCTCTGTCTTCCAATGTACTCAATTCTTTTTCTAAGCGCAGCATTGCCAAGCATTTAAAGAACATCTACAGTTGATTGGAGGTCATAATGCCTGAAAAAAATCACATTACTGCTTAGTCAGATGAATGCATTGTATTTACAAAGCTATTAATTGAAAACAAGCATACTCAATACTTGTCATGAACAAAGAAATAGTTTTCTTTTAAAATCTATAGATTTTCTACTAACCTACAAATACCTTGAAGTTAATGACTCCAGGGCACACTAGAAATAATACCTCAGGAATTGCTGCTGTGCGGTGCAAAGTGGATTACTGATGCTAACTGTGTTCCTGGATCTTCTGATATATTGTTCCATCCTTTTATTCACAGTAGGAAGTTTTCAGAGACAGTGTACAGTGGTATGAACAGTGCATTGATTTGCTGTGATGTATAGTCAGGTAAGATAAAGCCTGTATTTGTTCTGAGACCAAGATGTCTCGACCACAATGGCTTTGACGAACTACCTGAGTAGTATTTGAAAAGGTACCTCAGTCACATTGATGTCACATTGGCGGGCTCATTAGCTGATAGAGAATTTCTGTAGGGAAAAATTGTATATACATTTTCCCTCTAGCTAACTTGACACAGACGTGTTTGTCTAGCAGAAAGTCACAACTATCAAAACAGAAAAAACAACTAACTTTTTTTTTTCCTGAGAACCAAGAATTCCAGTCCTTTCTCATATAATTTAGAAAGATAGCACCAGTATGCAATAAATAATTTGACACTAACCTTTTTTATCTGATCGTGTTGTAAGGTAAGAAAAAATAATAAACTTTTCTTTGAGAGTCATGTCTAGTATGTTTTTATTGTTCACGAAACTGAATTTTTTGCTTTAATTTTTATTTAATTTTTTTGAATCTAAGCTTTTTTGACATAAGTTTAGGCTTAGATATAGCCCACAATGTATGGCTGAGTGCATCTTTTATCATCTTATTCTTCACACAAATTTTTCTAATTTCTCTTTAAGTTATGCCAAAATTAAGATTATCCCAGTTTTCTTTTGGGTGGGCGGTGAGTGATTGTAGGGGTTATGCATTTACCAGGGACTGGACTAAGGGCCTTTGCTCTGATCTACATTTGAGATCTTTATCTATTTACTTCAATTTTTAAGATGGGTTCTCACTACATTGCTACGTTGCCTAGGTTTGACTTCAGCTTGTGAGCCATCTGCTTCAGTAACCTAGATAGCTGAAGCTATATCTGTCACCCAATAATTTTGGACATACATAACCGATTGGACCATAGGTTTACAAGGCTCAGTATTAAAAAAAATGCATGTGCCGTCGGCTAGAGGAAAAAGGGAGGGAGGCAACAGCTGAAAACTTGAATTTTGTTGGAGATGGTGATTAATTCTTTGAATTGTTTAGAGCAGTTCTGCGTGGAGTTCAGTGCATGTTTGTGTATGTCATGTCTGTGAATCGTTTGAAGATAGAACATCCCAACACAGTTATTAAACACATCTTACTGAACAGAATATAGAATGATTCAGGTATAAATAAACTTCTGGTGTGAGCTGAATATGATGTAAACTGCTTCCTAGTCAGGAATAGGAAATATTGCTGTAATGATAAGCAGAATAATAACTAATGTATTCATGCTTATTTTTCAATTTCCATTAGAAATGATATAAAAATTATAAACTAAAAGTCAATTATAATTTTAGAAGATTTAATCAATTCATAATTTTATACGAAATTTAAAACTAAACATGTAAAATTGGTATCAATGAACTACAATTTACTGAAAACTAAATTAGAATTATTTGGTCAGGAGATGTGTAGGTTTTTTCACTATAATAATAGCATTAGCCAAATTATGACAGTGGAAGTGATAAGAAATCTGATTGAAAGATGGTGGTATAGGACTTTTTCTAGGAAGTCTGCTCTCCAATATATTGAATGTAGTCATAGCCATAAATTGTAATGTAATATCAGTATCATACTTGGTCATAGGAAGAGATGCAATGACAAAGACACAATCATAAAACTCCATGGAATTACGATACACAACATAAAATGTGAACTAAAATTTTTTTGAAGAAAATACTATCCACTTATTTTGCTTAAGTTTAAATTTTTAGTGTTTGGAAATTTAAAATAATAAAATAGGTCTCTTTTGTTAATGACATTTGAGAGATGCCACTCAATGATTTTTCCTGGGAATGGACAGAAAGACACTTTAGTAACTCCTTTGAAAAGTATGAATTTAGTAGTTTAATATGTGATATTTATTTCAAAAAGAATGTTATAACTGAATAAATTGTAGCTTTAAGAGATGTCAGACTTTTATATGACCTTGAAACATTCTGGTCCAAAATTCCTGATGAATATTTTGATGTTACTGACAAAGCATTCACAAATTCTTGATTCGAATCTTTTTGAATTAGAAAAATACAGGTGCTGGACTTTTATTGTAATTATGCTATTCGTACTTTGCCATTTTGTGTATATATTTTTTTCCTAATAGAAAAACAATCTACTCTTAAATCCATGGAAAAATACAAATCATGTTAAGATTTTAAAAGCATAATTTAAGTATCCGCAGTGATTCTAAGTAACTTGTATTGGAAGGTCATTCAGACCCTCAGACTTACCCATTTATTCATTCTGTTAATCACACTCTTTAGCCAGTGGTCCGGTCATGACAGTGTGGAAACAGAGAGCTCTGGGGAGAGAATGGTGCTGTGCAGTTATGTTCATGATTAACTGAGCCTGTCGTCTGGAAATACTTTCACAGTGTCTTTGTTCACATTTAACTCATCTGAGGTTTTCAATATCCTGGCAAAATTAGTAGACATTTCGTAGACATTTCTGTGTAAGACGTCAGACCAAACAATAATCTACATAAACTTATAGGGAAGTTTTTATGAGGAAGTAATAGAAGCAAGTGTCTGTATGTTTAGTTTTTTTTGCCATTGTATTTAAAAACAATGTAAGCATCTATCCTCTTGTAAAATATAAAATATCCTTTCCTCTATGAATCCGTACTTCTAAATTGTCCACGTTCTCTCACGTTTGTTTTCATTATATCTTCTGGAGCAATAAAAAGATTTTTCAGGGCATTTTCAATTGATTTTTAAAACCTTTTAAAATAAAATCTTTTAAAATTAAATTTTGCTTTCATACGAGCATAAATGCTGATGAGATTTTTAAAACTGCTAACCAAAACTTACCCTGAGCATGTCAGTTCAGCTGTGTTTTTCTGAAAGTGTTGCATGCGCAAAAACAATTAATTTAATGATTTTTTTAGTTGACAATAACTTAGGAGTTTTCTAACAATTTCCAGTGGAATTAATTTTGCTGAATGCTCAAATTCATAATCGGATATAATTCAAAATTGCCTGTCATTTGTGATAAATAGAAAATACTATTTTTTATCTCCTTCAAATCATAAATCTTGATCTTACAGTAGTGAATATCCTTTTTATTCATACTGAATATATTCCACTGTACCTGCCCCTGCTCACTTACACTAAGAACGTTCACCTCATCACGCAGCCTTTATGTTACCTGAATGCGTTCCATCGTGTACTACGGTGTCGGAGTCCACGCGGTCAACGTATTTAGAGCCTTACCTCACGATTCTTTGACTACGTCAATACTAATGACATGACCTCTGTTTTCATTGTTTGAAATGCTCAGTCCATGAACCTTTTCTCTTCTTGCTTTCATATGTTTTAAATTAACATTAAACTTAAATATACGTAAAGCACCATGTAAAGAATTCTTATGTATCTTTAACCCACGTTGCCCAGTTTTATTATTTCACTAATATTTATCTATATCATTTCTTTTTCAGTCTCTCTGTATCTTTTTTCTGTCTTTTATTTATATAAAAAGAAAAAAATTTTGATAAAATATGGTAAATATAAATATATGTTCCAAATGACTTGATAGTCATTTCAGATTTGGTGAAACTTTGGACTTAAATATTTTCTTATATTTTTTCCTGGCATGAAGAACATTGCCTTACATAAAAAGAGTTCACATCTCAAAAGTAGAATATTCGTATATATAAATTATTTAATTATTGTTTGTTTAAGATATTAAAACACACACTGAATTATGCTTGACAATATGATTTTTTTCAAGTTTATGGGCATAAACAAATAGAATTAGCAATTAATATGTCTATTATAATGTATAAATCAAGGAGATAATTCAATATCATAGGAATTTATAAATAAAAATTTAGGTTTTTCATAGAAAAAATAAACAAGTAGAACTTCCAAGCCACCTATGCTTCTACTGTTGGATGTATATAAGAAAATGCAATTTTTTTGGTTCAACTTTTGTATCAGATATTGAGAAGACACCACTGTGATGAAAACGTTAAGATCTTTATATAAGAAAATTTGTGATTAGTAAATAAAACTATTGCACAGAAACATTTAAGAATTTTTAGTACTTGTAAAAAGACTCAGAAATTACTTAAGAGTTTGTAAAAGACTCAAGAGTTACATAGTGATACAGTCTTACTTTTCCTCGAGTACTTACTAATCAAGGAGTCAAGGTGTTGCTGTTTCACTAGAAGAAACTAGTAAGTTTGGGGGCTGGGAGATCATATATTCAAATTGCTTAAAGTACACTGTAGAGAAAGAGTTATTATTGCTGATTCAGTTTACTATGTACTATCCAAAAATCAATGCAAGTGGGAAAACAAATTGAACTTGTACTGAGATTTGAGGGATTCCAATACTGTTTCTCTTAAGCTGTAGCCCCTTAGGTGTCGCATAAAATGAAACACATAATCAGCTTTCAGTGTGCACTTGCCTTCATTAATCATAAACTGTAGGCAGATTCGGAACCTGGGAATTTAGACCCTTTATCTTTGCTTCATGTTAATGATTATTGTCATTTATTCCCCTTTGGGTTTAACATTTTCAGCAAGTATACAGCACAGATGGTAGGAAGCCCTTGTAGAAATGTAATCAGCAAATATGAACATGCTGTATTCACAACACAAGATAAAGAAAAATACTGAATTACTCCCTAACCTAGATAATCAATCAAAATCTTGAGAGGGGTGTGTGTGTGTGTGTGTGTGTGTGTGTGTGTGTGTGTGTGTGTGTAGCAAAACATCACAGTTTAGTTTCATCACAGTACGTGTGTGCATTATGAAATTGAGCATTAATATCCTGAAATGCATAGGTTAGACAAACAGATGCACAATCTCTGTATTCCAATTGATGCTAACATTAAAGAGCTAGATTCACATCATTGATAAAATGTTTCAATCAAAACATTTTGAAACACTGCCTTACTTTAAACAGTATGTTTACTATTATAAACTGTGTTCATCTGTAAAACTGTTTTAATCCTGAATGCCTGTTCCAACCATACTTACAATTCTGGTTGCTGTTACAAGTATCACCCAGTGAAAAGCCCAGGAGTTGACATACAGCAGAATATTATATGTATTTAATTTTCAACTTTTCATAAGTTGGATGTGAAGAAAATAGTATACAGCCTTCAAACCAATCTTGTATTGCTACTTAAATAAAGTCTTTTTTGGAACATTTACCTGAGTAATACCAAATTTTGAATGTAAATTCTATTTTTAAATTGGCCCATGATTTTTATACTTAAGGGTTAATACAATTCTTTCACTTATATTATAAGCCATAAATAAGTCTAATGTACATATTCATCAGTTAACATTTTTTTTGCTGTTGCAAATCTATTATAGAAATTTTGAAATATAAAATACTAATAATTTGCCTCCCTACGGTGCAAGAGCTACTAAATGTTCCTTTGGTCCAACTGAAACTCGATACTGATTGTTCACCGTTTCTCTTTTACAGGACTATTTGAAGCTTATAACACACACTAATCACTTCCTGTCAGTTTTACCTTTCTCTTATCTAAAAGACAAACGATTGAGGGAGAATGAGTCACTGTCTTCTTGTGACCAACTGACTTGTATAGAATTAATATTTTCTTAAGTACTGCCACATCAGTTTTGATCTAATAATCGCAACAAATCTGACAACAAACAAAAAATTCCTTAATAAGTTGAAAATATTAGCATTTCTGTCATTATATTATCTTTCTCCAAGGTGGAATGCTTGCATCTGAGTTATCCATCCAGCTAGCTCTGCTAAGCTGCATATCTCAATTAGTTCTGTTAATTCAGAATACATGAGAGTGGGTAAGGAACATGATATAAATCAACTCCCCAGATGTTTTTTCTTTTAGCATTGTTGGATTCTAGACACAGCTGCTAGAGGCCATATAATTATTTAACTGGATTATAGTCTCTTTTTTCAAATTCAATTCTTGTTAATCAAGGTATTTAGTTGTCCCCTGTGAAGTCAGTGCAGACACTGGCGTAGCAAAAACTTAGTGGTTGTGCCTAGTGAAACGTGGGGTTGAAAATCTGTGAGTCTCTGGTCACTCTTCTGTCAATCAGCTGCCATTGGTGCTGCAGATACTTTTGCAGCACCGTTATAAAACGAGCCAATCCTGAAGCATTTGAGCCTGCTTTTACACTTAACCCTTATCCTTTAGAGCAAGTAGATATTTTAAAGAAATTTGTACAATGTCCTCATCTGCAGAAACTGCCAGGCTCACGAGTAACATTTTTCACACAGTAATTTAAGTTGCCTTTTGAAATGTGTGAGTCATGCAGCACTAGTTGAGAAAGGTTTGACATTTTCCTGACCTAGGTTAAAGTGACTAAATTTTTTGCTTTTATGCTTCACAGGCATACTTTTTAATCAGCCATCATCTCCAAATCTGCAATTTTAGCCATTTTTTCTGTCTTTTGTAGCTTCTTCGTGTACTGTATTTGCCACATTAGCATTTTGCACAATGGTTTGAGGAAAGCAGGTAGGCGTCTGGTCTGCATTTTTGTGAATGTATCACGTTGTTTATTCCACAGCCTTACAATTCACATCTAAATTAACATAATTTTTTTTCATAGGATACTTCATAGTCTTTAAGTCTCCAATTGATTAGGAACATCAAGAATCACTTTATAACTATGTTTGGAAGCGATCTTAAGTAGGAAAGAAAAAGCTAAATTATGTAAAACAACATGGCAATAATTGAGCCCTGAAAATGCTGTCTGTCTGTAGTATGAGAACTGAGCAAAGAAGGCGAGATTGTTTTGTTTTTGATCTCAGTTAGGAATGTATGCACTGGGCAGCCAGAAGTTTTTGATCTCTACCTATGTCCATGAATAGTCACTAAGGTACAGAGACCATTGGGTTGTGAATATAGATTTAGGAATACCTTTATATTTATAATTGTCTTATGAATTAGACAATGACACAATTATGGAAAAACAGGAATTAGGAAATAATTACTAATAATTCACTAGAAAATAATAGCATGCTGACCACCACTACCTCCTACTATCATAGCTTGAAAGAGAGTGGGGTAGACATCACAGGGGATAGAACTAAAGACAAATAAGTGTTTATAAAATTGAAAAAACTGACATTACACATTAATTACTTTTCCCAGTTCTGACTGAATTTGGTTCTTGGGATACCCATTTGTGTTGATTTGTGTAGCCTGGTGTGCTTACTTCCGGTTGCTTTATCCCCGTGTACAAATACACTATTCCTGGTGGAATCTCCTGTTCAGTAGACGTGTGGAATGCTTCCAGTTTGATACATCTGTTTTGTAAAGTTGTGTTTGGGTGTAAACATGTGATTTTATTGCCAAATCTTTTTTTTTAAAAAAGTAACTGTGCCAGTATTTCCAGCTACCGCCTTCTGCTGGGCAGTCCGTCTCCGATATGTGCAGCGCTTCTACCGTGACACTCCAATGGGGAAAAGGGGGGGAGGAAGGAGGAAGTTCTTTGCATCACCGGCCAAGCAGCCTGGAAACAGGAAGCTGCAAAAGCACTTTCCTAGAGTCTGTCCACTCCTAGGAAGACCAAACCTTCGCACGCACAGGGCAATGAATGACATGTGGTGGATCGGATGTCATCAGTTTCCCTAAACTTCTCACATTTTTAGCCCCTCTTAGCATTAGTTGTGGAAAACTGTACTGGGAAATTGCTTTCTGATGTTACTAATCGTGTGCAGGATCACTGATAGGTAGAGAGGTGCAATTGGGTAGGGTGATGGAGTCCAGTGGTCCATGACACAGGATAGTATGCTTGCCAGCGCTCAGTGGTGCATCTGAAGGCAGCCCGTAGAGAGGGTTCTGAGTGTATCTAACACAAATAAGTGATAAATGCTTCAGTTGATACATTTACCAGTGACCTACTGATGATCATTACTCATTGTGTGCGTGGATTGAAAAGACACGATATGCCCCTTATCTATTACAGTACATGTCAATTAAAAATTGAAAAAAATAGGGCTGGAAGAATGGCTCAGTGGTGAAAGCACTTGCCTAGCAAGTGCTAAGTACTGGCGTTTGATTTCCCAGCAGCACATAAGCCAGGCATGGTGGCACATGCCTGAAATCCCAGCACTCAGAAGCTGAGGCAGGAGGATTGCCATGAGTCCGATGGTGAGCCTCAGATCCACAGTGAGTTCAGAGCCAGCCTGAACTACAGAGAGAGACCCTGCCACGAAAATAAATATTAAAAAATAACAACTAGGGCTAGAGGAATGACACAACAGTTAAAGCACTTACCTAGCAATCACAAGGCCTTGAGTTCGATTCCCTAGCACCGCATAAAGCTGGGTGTGATGGCGCACGCCTAATACTACCACGCAGGAGCTTGAGGCAGGAGGATGGCTGTGAGTCCAGACCAGCTGGGACTACAGAGTGAGACCCTGTCTCATTAAATAAAATAAAAGGAAATAAATTAAAAAGAGAAAAACTAATTTTAAGAAAGAAGGGCATTATATAGCTATTGGTTGTGAGCAGAGATTACGGGGGCCTAGGGTTCTGTTGTGTTTGAAAGTGTTGATAAGGCTTCTGTCCGTGAAAAATATATGACAAGTATGGAAAAGACAAACCTTTCAATAACATGTCACATAAGTGCTTATGGTTTAGTTTAATTGGAAACATTCATTTCCTTCTGATTTTTCCTCTTTTACTTGTAGTTGTGAATGCAAGGCATTTACCCCCAATGCTTTGAAACTACTTAATATATAATGGCGTAAGGAAAAGTAGGTGACATGAAAAGAATTTTCTGTATTTACATTTTATTTTAATATGTATGTGACTAATGTAAATGTGAGCACATGTGTGCGAATCAAAAAGTGTTATAAAAGGTTTTGAATGTTTTCACCATAAGCAAAAGCATATGAAAATCTGAGAAGACAGGTGTGTTTAATCTGAATGCACAAAATGCACATGTGCATTGAAATGTGATGCAATATTCCATTAAAATGCACAATTTTGACATATGAGTTAAAATATATTGAATGTAAATGTTAAACCAAAACTAAATATAACCTATTCCAACAATTAAATATTAAAACATTTCTAAACCAAACTTGACATCTTTTGCATTTGGACATTGATAAAATAAATGTTTATTGACATTAACTAAATGATGTTTATAGTCTTTCAAAAAATCATACGTTGGATAAGAGCCTTCCCTGGAGCTGGTCCAAGCTGTTCTACCTGCAAGAACACACTTTTAATGTTACCTGGCTTCTCTTTCATCTTATGTTCGGTACGTTACTATCATAATGTTCACATCCATCCATAAGAATGCATGCGTACGACTGCACACCTCCACCAGCTTTGCCATAGAGCCTTAGTTACTCTGTAACTTCAGATCCATTCGGTTGTGGGTTTTGTTTGTTTGTTTTTGACTAGGTTTCCCTGAGTCATCAAGTTGTACAGTGTCCAGGCTGGGCTCAAACTTGCAATCATTCTGCCTTAGCCTCCCAAAATGTGCTGTGATTAGAGATCTGTGCCACCTTGAACATTTGTATTTCTTTCTTTCTCTCTTTCTCTTTCATTCATTCATTCATTCATTCATTCATTCTTTGTTTCTTTCGGCCATTGGGGTAAGGAAATACTGCTCTTATGATTTTGGTTTCTATTAGCTAATGACTGATAATGTTGAGCACCTGTCTTCAGTTCTTTCACCACTTTTTGGAAATGCCTGTTCAAGTTTGAGCTTAATTTTCCCACCAGATTTTCTATTGTTTTTTACTTATTTCTAAGAGACCTTTTTATAGTACATGCAATAGTGTTCTGTTTTACATATGTTTTGTAAACATTCTAATATCTGGCTTCAGTTTTCACTTTCTTAGAATTTCCCTTGGATGGATGAACACTCATTTTTCAGTTTTAGTTAAGACTGATAATATTTGCTCTATTATTTACATTTTGTGTCTTGTTTAAGAATTTAATTTACTCTCCTCCTCATTTTACTATTTATCTTCCAAAACTTTTAATTATATAATTCATCAGAGATTGTTTTAGTGTATCTGTGAATAGATTTTTATAAGTATATCCAATTAAATAAATGGCATTAACTGAACAAGATATCTTATCCTTACTATATTTTAGCAGCATTTTTTACAGTTAATTTTGCCAAAATTACCCTTTTTTGCATGGTTTTGCAATATATAATAACAAGTAGCCTAAGAAACTGGTTCATTTACATATCACATCCTGATCCTCTTAACTTCCCTTCCCTCTTACCACTCCCCTCACTCTCCAGAATCCCCCTTGCCTTTGCACAAAGCCTGTTTTCCAATTTCCTCCATCCCTCTTTTGCTTTTGCTGCTTTAGGTGGCAATTTTGATATAGTTTAGGAGACATGAGAGTCAAGAGATCATGTGAGTCTATATCTGTCTCTACATTGTTATCCATTACTACACATTAGTGTTTGCTTCTGCATAACTAATACAATTTCATGAGAATTCTGGATGTCAAAAAAAATCATACATGATCATTCTCCCTAAAGAATGACTCAATATTTTTCCCTGTTGTACCAAATATATATTTTAAACTATCTTGTCAGTTTCTCCCAAAAAAAATATCTTACTAGCGTTTTGATTAGGAATGCATCATTCCCATAGGTAAATTTGCAGGATTTTAATATCTCCAAACTGTTTTATATCCTTATATATGATTCCTATTAACTTGCTTAGATGCAACAAAAACAAAAATGATATGATAAAATGGTAAATTGAAGTTTAACAAAATTGAAACTTTCTAAAGTAATCTTTAAGAAAATGGAAAAACAGAGTCAAAGAGAAATCTTTTAATAGAGATATCTGCTAAAAATCTATAGCGGATTACATAAAATATCACAACTCAAAAATCTGTCAACATTTCTACCAGTATTTGTTTTTCCCTATTTTCTGTTTTTTCTTTTGTTGCTCATATGTTGTCTTTTTATTGTGTTCTAGTATTTTTTGACTTTTCTTTACATATTTTCTGTATTTTTTCTCTCTGTTCTCCAATTTTATAGCTAAATTGTCCTCTACTGTTGCTGACTAAGCATCTCTTCTCATGTGCCTAGTTACTTGCTAATCCTGTCTCCCGCATTCTTATAGCATTTTTCATTTGTATAGTTTCCATTTATTGTTGTTTATAATGTTCATTTCTCTGAATCTCTCACTTTCAAACCTTGTTTTCTTCATGCAGATGGATACAGTAAGACAATTAGATCCTGTCCTAAAACTAGATGATTGGAGCCTCTGTGAGACTTGACATATTTCCAAATTTTCTTTTCTCCTAGAACTCTGCTCCAGTACCATAGTACACATAATTATGTAGTTATTTCCCAAGCAAAAGATGGTTATTATTAGGGCTTTGGCTACTGAGCCAAAGTTTTAGGTAAATGTCTTAGTAGAAAACCGTAAGAAGATGGCTGTGCTTTTTTGGTGGGATAGTTTCTTTTTGGCATGAAATCAGTCCATCAATTTTGGTGTCTTTGTTATTCTTGAATGTTAAGAGGTTGGCCATGCGGGCGATGAAGCAGAGATGTGAGATTTGTTGCTCCATCCGTGCGTACTGCTGGGATGAGGATGAGGGTCCTAGAAAACTAAAGCTTAAAAATTAATAATGTATTATTGGGAAATGATAAGAAAAGTGCAGCCAGCCTAATAAGAGTTGTTAAAAAGTGATGCAGGCCTGTAATCTCAGCACTCTGGTGAGGAGAGGCAAGAGGATTACAAATTGGAAGCTAGGTGGGCAATTTAGTACTTGGAGACACCTTGTCTTGAGATAAAAAAATGAATAAATAAGAATAAAAATGGGTCAAGGAAGTAACTGAGAGGGAAGGCCCTGGGTTTAGTCCTCAGTACCACAAAAAAAGTTACTAAGATGCCAAGTAATGGAGCTGAGACCCCTACAGTGTGGGAAGGTTCTCCAGAGAACTCATGGATGCTCTCACGAGAGGGACAGTTCACTTCAAACTTTTATCAGAACTAAATATTGTGAGCGTGTTAGGGTAGATGAGTTAGGAGAGAACAGGTGGAAACTCTGCTCCCTCCAGCGCATTTCCCAGTGAGAATGCCAGCTAGAATATTTGATAAACTTTAAAAGCAGAAAACTCTCCAAGGAGGATAAAATTTTTTTTAACTGCTCTCCAGTTAATGCCATCCTAAATCTCAGAATAAACTGAAACATTAGATGAATACTTATGCTTCAGTAGTGTTACACTTTTGATCAGATTCTGTACACCACCTTTTTTTTAAAAAAAAAAACACGTTCTAATAAAATGATAGTTATTTTGAGATGAAGCATCTTTCTACTTACAGTGTCAGACTTTTTCCAGCTGTTATTAGTAAAAAAAGTCTTAAAATTTATAAAGAATAAAACCAATGTAAGTATATATAGAGAAGCAATTTTGACCGTATTGTTTACCAATATGTATGTTCAAATTAACGTTATTTACTGAGTATAGTATTAATATTTAATTTTTATAATTGTTATCTTTGTAATGCACCGTTGATGTTTTTAACCTCTATTCTGAGTCTGCGTTTTCTAGTATTTTTATTCAAGCTAGTTTGGACTGCATGCATTGCAGAATGTTTGCTAACTCAAAGCAAACTATAGTGCTGATTTCAAGGGCAGCTCAATGTAGATTCAGCTGTTCATCAAATTATTATTCCTATTACATTCCTGTTTATAAGCTTAATACACTTTGTTTTACAGATAGGAGCAAAATATAAATTAAAACCAGAGATTAAACATCAATTGCTTGAATATTTTCACCCTGTTACCAGAAGCAGAGCACAATAATTAGAAACACTCATAGATTCTGGACACACTGACTGCAGCAGGGTAGCACTGGCTGATTCTGTTTTTATTACTAGAAAGAATTGTTTAGTAGTAGAAAAATTGTTTCAGATGAATCGGTATACTCCTTGAACTTCTACCGCAATTTTAAGTTTCACACAACTTGATCATATTTACAGCTTTAAAGTTTCTTAAATTCTGCATGTCTGCATTTCCTAGGTTTCGATAAAGAAGTGAGATCGTTAGAAAAGTAGTTCTAAGCATGTTTCTTGCCTGAAGGGAAGCGGTAATCATCGACAATCTAATAATAAAACCAACATTTAAAAGGTTTTTTAGGAATATTTTGCAGACCTAAGATGTTTGGAGAGTTTTAATAAGTAGTCAAAATTTTGGGTACTGATGAAACTCGCAGCATATTGAGAGTTATTCACAATTATGGATATCTTCCAGTTATCTCCTTGATCCTATGCAGAAGGACATGTGTGCAATCCTAGCAAAATTTTCCACAGTGTCCCACAGAACTCTAATTCTACAATGTATTTATAGAACACTCCTCTCAGACATAAAAATAGGATTGTTGTAGTTATATAATTTTCCCACAAACTGAGTTTAAATTTTCTCCTTGACTGTAGTTTTTTGCTGAGAAAAGAGTATATTATTATGGCTGAGATGATGGATGGCGTATGTGTATCTTGATTCACCAAAGAAATTCAACCTTTGTTGCCTTTGGAATAATAATATAAATTGTTTGGATGTGAGTGAGTAGTCTGGGAAAATACTTGCAGCTAATTTTTGCTTAATATCAATAAATTTATAATAGTAATACCTAATGTAGCATATAACCTAGATACTTCTTCAGTTTTTACCTATATAAATTTATACATTCCCCACAATATTGCTGGAAAAATGATGCTCTTGTCTCTAGTTTACAGAAGAAAAAAACTGAAGGAGAATTTAGATATCCTGGTTATAATCATAGTGTTCCAAGTTTTCAGAGTTGGAAATCAATACTTCATAGTTCAGAGTTAAAATATGCAAACACTGGTGACAAGATTATTTGTACTCAAGAATACTTGTCAACATTTGTGACTGCATTACTCTAAAGAAAGAAATTAAATATTCAAAAAGATATCTCAATTGCAAATCTAGGAAGAATTTGACAGTAGGTTTGCTGCTGGAATACCGCTGATGAGAATGAGCATCCTTTTTCAAAAGAAATATAGAATCATTGGAAATATGTTCAAGCTGATGGAGTGAATATCATAATTTGTAATGGGCTTCCTGGGGGGACAGAGAGATGGAGTTTGGATATATAATTACAATTAAATGGGAAAACATTTCCTAATGTCCAAAATATGCACATACATATCACAATAAATAAGTGACTGCCCGAGCTTGGGATTTGGTGGGGGGAAAAAAGCTAAATTGGGTCTTGGAGAAAAATGCGGAATGACTTTTGTATAGGATATTCTTCTGGCATAATTTAAATATTGTAAAATTGATTTTGATGATGGTTGCATGTTCTGTGAACAAACTAAAACCATTGGTTTACCCATTGTAATTGGGTGAGTTACAGAATTTGTTGAGTTTTGTGAACTTTTAAAAGGACTTTTCTGGAAACAATGCCTCATGGGGAATTCTACCAATGTAAATTGATAGGTGGAACCAGCGATATTTCTCCTGTCTACCAATGACTTTACACATGTATTCTATCCTCTTCAACAGATAGTAAGATGTCTTAGGTCATGCTTAATTTTTTATACTTATTTTGCTAGTGGTCAATAAATATATCTAATAAACTTCCAAATACGTGGGTGTTAAAAACACCTTAACATGTTTGTCATAGTGACAAGGTATGAAAATTCATAAAGAAATCCAAATAAACAAAAATCCCAGAACAGAAAAAAAAGCAACCAAACAAACTCCTGGCACATTGATATAGTCCTGTGGATATGTGTGTTTAAAAATAATTCTTAATAGATAGAATCATGTACAATTATGTTTATCCTTGACATAATGCAAGTATCATTTCAAGTACAAATCATGTAATCAGTAGAATTTTCTGAAAAAATACCCAAAGTATTTTATATTTTAAGGAAAAGAGAAATAAAGAAGTTCTAAAAATCAGATTGAATTAAAAAGCAGTTGATCAATCAAAAATTTAGCACTTTGGAGGCTTTTATATGTAAATGGATGCAGCTTGAGACCAATGGTTAGTGAAATGAGTCAGAAGGAGAAGGTTAAATATTGAATAGTTTCTCTAATATGAGAAACCCAGATCACAATTATTTCATAGAACTTATTGTGGGGAATAGTGGGAACTGGGGGGAGAGGAAGTGGGAGTGTTGAAAATGGAGAAGGGAAGGATTGGTAGTTTTGCCATGATATGTATATGCACAAAATACTCAAGATCAATGTAAACTTTGTGTATTGCACTTACACAAAGCAATAAAAAGGGAAAAATTTAGCCTTTAAAAAAATAAAAACAAATAGAAACCTTTTTTTAAAATGAAAGCTTGTTGAAATGTAAAAGAAGGATCCTACAACAGTTGCCAATAGTATTGTAAGAATTCGTTAGTTCGGCAGAACTATACTTCCTCTACTCTATCGTTGTATTTTTTTTTTTCTATTTATTTTCTTCGGATTTGAAGAGTTTATCCTATATATATCTGATTAAATCATATCATGTGTTTTTTCATGTCTGTCTTGCAGTATATTCAGTATATTTTCTTCAGAAGATCTTTGTTTCTCTGAACATACAGAGACAAGTCAGGCTATGTAATTAAAATAAATCTGTTACAATTGAGTTAAAAATACATTGTGTAAGTGCCATGACACATGCTTTGTTCTTTTAAATAGGGTTTTAAATTTAAAAAATGAAAATCAGTTTAAATAATTTGTAACCGGAATGTTATCTGTAATCGTGCTGAGTTAGATTTCCACTATGCGGTTTGGTACAGAGGGGACAATTCCAGGGCTATAAGAGCCATTGTTACTGATGACTCAGTCATTGTCTCCTAGTATCCCAGGAACAGGGACACTAGTAAAATTTTGGCATCATTCAAATTATGGAAAACAAAACCAGCAATGACGTTGCTATACTAATTGATATTGTGGCAGGACAATTCTACTGTCTGTTAAACTAGTGTTTTACCCTAATCCTGAATAAATAATAACTAGATTTGAATCTTGTGTGGTATAATAGTTTTCATTTGGGTAATCAAAACTTGTTGAAAGCAATTTAAAAGAAAGAACAAAAGAGATAACCTTGATTTTTACTTGGACAAAGTGTGTTGGCTGTGTTGGCTGGTGGTACAGATATTCTCCAGATGTTTTTAATGAGAGCTGTTAATTCTCTTTGCTCTAATGACATTAATTGTTCAATACAGAACACGAGGCATATACCCTCTGAGAATGAAGATTCAAAGCTGCTATTACAATAATAGATTTCTTTCTGCCACTAAAAACCTAAAATCATTGTGGTACTTGTTTTTTTGGAAGCAGTTGTGTTCACAAGAAAATTAGCAGTTGGATGATCTATCTTTAGATAATGGGAAAAGTTAATCACTTCCATATCTCATAAAACATATTGTACATTAAATTGTTCTTTACATGTAAGCAAACATGTAGTAACAAATGGCTTTTGTGATTTCTATTTAGGGAAGAAAATAAAACCAAACAAGAGACTAAAATATTTTGAAGGCTCTTGAATTGTGCCTGTCTGTACTGTAAAATCAATATCCGTAACTGTCTAATGGCATCACCATTTTTAGACAAAGCCTTTCAATTCTATATCCTTCTTCAATTCTGTTGAGTATATATTGATTTGTCTTGAATGTTCTTGCTACCTAATAACTTCCCATGTGACAGATATCTCTTGAGATACACAGAGCATGAGAAAAAAAACTACAAAGAATATATTGGTATTTATTAAATTTTAGCCACATATATAATATATCAAATAACATGTTAGGAAACTTTTAAAAATTTTATTGGCACTTAATAACTGTATGTGTGGGGATATAATATGATATTTCTAAACTTGTGTACATGGTGCGATTGAAAGAATAGCCCAGCAATTAGAGCACTTGCCTACCAAGTGGAAGGCCGTGAGTTCAGTTCCTCTGGACCACATAAGCTGATTCTTTAGGACTGTGGAAGCCAAACGTGGCACATGCCTACCATCACAGCACTCGGGAGGCTGAGGCAGAAGAATTGCTCTGAGTTTGAGGCTTACCTGGGCAACGTGGTAAGTTCATAACCATCCTGGACTACAGAGCAGGACCCTGTTTCAAAAACAGAGAAATAAAAAAGCGACCCCGCCCCCACCAAGTAAAACATGCACGCATCATATAATGAACAAATAGCATATGCATTACCTTAAACATTCATTACATTATTGTGAGAACATTCAAAATTCTCCCTTCTACCTGTTTGAAATACACATTGCTGTTAGGTGTAGTTACTGCGTTTTCCACTAGACCCTAGAACTCCTTTCTCCTGTGTGACTGTGCTATTCATCCTTTGATTGATCTTACTCATCTCTTTCTTATTCCATTTTTCTCAGGTTCTAGTAATGACTATTCTCTTGTTCCTTTTTTCCTCATTTCTGTTAATTCATATATACAATGCACAATAGTTAAATTGAGCTTGAGTATTTTTTGCGATGTATGTATTATGTCAACACAATGCCTTTTCCTCCCCCTTCTGGCCCTCCCACAGCCTCTCTATTCCCCCTAGCTCTCACAGGCACTCTCATTTGTTCTATAAAACGCTTATCTTCTGGGTTTCTCATATTAGAGGAACCATGTTCTATTTAACCTTGTGTGTTTGATTCACTTCGCTAAGCATGATGTTCTTAATTTGGTGTCCATTTACTTACAAAAGCCTCAACTCTCTCTGACTCTGTGGCAGTGTAGTAATGCATTGTGAACATATACCACAATTTTGTGTCCATTGGTTTGTTGATGAGTATTTTGGAATCCTTCACACACATTAAGGCATTTATCAAGATCTTGGACAGCAGTTGATGCTGGCGAGGTTTTGGGGAAAGGAAGCGTTTTACACTGCTGGTGGGACTGTAAATGGGTACAACCATCATGGAGGGCAGTATGGAAACTCCTGAATGGCTGAAAATAGATAATCCATTTGATCCAGTGATACCTCTTCTGGGTATTTTCCCTAAAGAATTAAAAGCGATGTATAACAGAGATACTGGTGGACCCGTATTTGTAGCAGCACATCTGAATAATGCTCTGTGTTATGGGTCCTTCTGTTTCTGGTTTACAGCCCTTAGATATTGTTCTCCAGGTTCAGTCAGGCTGCCACAAATGACAAGGCTGAACCCTATGTCATGGTGCGTTTATGCCACAGTTTATCTGTTTGGTGATTGATGAACATTTAGGTTGTAGCCATATCTTGGCTGCTGTGAATAATGCTGCAGCAAACGTGCAAGGAGCAATGTCTCTCTGACAAACTGTTTTCGTTTCTTCTGTATATTTGCCCAGTAGTGAGATGGCTGGGCCACTGAGACTGCGAGAATGCAGTCCTGTTTCTTGTTTTTGAGGGACTCCCAAGCTGTCTCCCATATGACTGTAGCAATGTTTATTCTTATCAACAGTGTATGAGAGTTCTCCTTTCTCTACATCTTCACCAGAATTTGTTGCTTTATGTATTTTAAATAATAGCTGAGTTACGTATTTCACTGTAGGTTTTTTTTTTTTTTTGAGACAGGGTCTTGCTCTGTGGCCTATCCTGGTTCTGAACTCACAATGGAGCCCAGCCTGGCCTTGAACTCACCACAATCCTCCTGTCTCAGCCTCCTTAGTGCTGGTATTACAGGCATGCACCACCACACCTGACTTACATGGTGCTGGGGAAATCAAACTTGGGTACTTAGCACTTGCTAGGCAAGCACTTCAACCGCTGAGCCATTCCTCCACCCCCTTCACCGTAGTTTTGCCTTTAGCTAATAGTTAATGATGTTGAATATTTTTAAATGGAACTCTTGGCCATGTATGTGAGTACTGATTTTTTTTTTTTAAGTGTTGGATACTTTGCCCACACAGAAATAAGGGAATGTGTTTGGAACTTTTCCTTCATAGGTCAGCTTATGCCTTTTCCTCTACAGAATTCTTCTTGCATCTTTACAGTTGTATACTAATTAGGTAATTTACACGTTTACTATGAACTTACATTTGCTCATTTACAAAATAAATATTCATGGTCTAGGATATACTGAACCCTCTTTTAGAAGATGGAAAACAAACCAGAAAACTGTGGAACTTAGAGTCTAATTGGACTGGGGGTGGGAAGATCTTTTGGTGAAGAACAATGTTTGGACTTTAGATGTTGTCCTTTTGTGGTTTGAATCCCAAAATCTGAGGACAATTTGTTTTAGGCAAAGAGAATTTAAAACAGAAGCCCCAGAGGCCAGTGTGCTTTGAGAAAAAGTGGTTAGAAATGCAGAAATAAAGTCAGATGAGTTACTCATAGTTGACACTGCAGGTACTAAATACCATGATGTAGACTGGAATTTTACAGACAAAAAGATATTAAAGCAGTGCAATTTGCAGTCCAGGTTATTACTTTGATTGATGTGTAGTTAATGGATGATAGAAACTCACATGAAGAATAAAAGCACAAAACTAAAGGGGAGGCTTTATTTTATAAATTCTAGGTAAGAAATCATGTGACTTGGCAAGACAATTGGCAGTGGCACAAATTATGGAGAGTTTCAAGATTTTTAGCCTAAATAACTAAGGCGTAGGCTGTGGGGGCCAGTTCCGAGCTCTTGGGTGCCAACTTCTGGTTCTTGGGTGCTTGGAGTAGTAAGTCAGGTGTGCATACTTCTGACAAGGGAAACAGCAGCATAGCTCATTGAAGGAAGAGCATACCAATTAGTGGTGGGTTTATGCCTGTGGAAGAATAAGGCATCCCATGAGCACAGAATGGGTTTGTTTTGGTTTAAATCCTTCTTCTCAGTTCCTAGGAACCTCTCAGTTTATTCCATTATAATTGTATTCACAAGATGCTGTCCATAAACATGAGCCTTCAGTGATTTTCTGGGAAGAGGGTTACTATCAGACGTACACTGGGGTCATAGCTTTGAATTTCCCTAAGTGGACTTTGAAGAGTCTGTTTTTCTTAATGTGGCCAGTGCACTCTGGTCTTGTGACAGAACCTGAGAAGGGTTCAGTTTTGGTCCTTGGCTGGGGCCCAGGATCAGGTAAATGTAGGGAACTGATGAGTGAAGAGAATAGAAGGGATTTCTCAGCACAGGAAGGGGAGAGGTCGCTTAGCCCGGGTCTTGCCATTAAAATGATGGGTCTGTTTAATCACTGAAAGATTTGTTAGAGGAAGAATAGAGTATAGGAGGAAAGTGATCATGTGTATTATTTTAGTCCCATGTCTTCTCAAGAAATACAATGTTAGAGAAGTGGATTGTAAAATTCAAGTACATTTAGAACTGTAAATCTGAAATAAAAATAAAGGCATATTTTCTCTTTATTTGTCTCTATTCCTGACTAAGTCTCAGTCGGGGTCTCTCTCTCTCTCTCTCTCTCTCTCTCTCTCTCTCTCTCTTTCTCTCTCTCTCTCTCTCTGTATGTCTTGGTTTGCATTTTAGGACAACACAGAATAATAGAATAATAATAATTATAAAATTACAGCACAATTAAGTAGACTTTATTCTCTCATCACTGTCATAAGAAGTACCCATAGAACACGTCCTTCTTACAGACTTGAAAAATATTGTCAATAATATGTTTCTGAGGCACTCAGGATTCTAAGATTGTGACAAAATTCGTGATGTTGGAAAATAATTATATAATGCATAATCATTACAAGTTTAAAGCTGAAACAGCTTTTGAAAGAAAAGCTTCTTAAATAGCTTTTATTTATCATTTTGGCTGCCAGCCAAATTTATTAAGAAATCCTAAATCTAAAACACTTAAGAAACCCAAAACAAAGCGTGTCAATGAAGAACTTCGTGTAGAGCCCACATTGAATCTTCATATATCTAATGTTGTAATTTTTGTGACTAGAGCACAATTAACCAATATAATTCTTCCTTTAGGAAAATATACCTGGTTTAGAACAAGGAAAATAATATAGTAGTTCATACATGTCTATTTAATGATGAGAGCCATACTATTTTATAGATATTTATAATATGATATGATTTTATGATTATTTGGCTGTATATTGTATATAACACACAATTTTAAAACCTAGAATCTCTTAAGCATATTTGGCTAGAGGATAACTGTCTGTGCCTACATATAGAAATGGTAATTATTACGTACCATAAACACATTTTTTTAGGAGGCAGAAATTCTTGCTCCCACAAAATCACCAATTTCTCTAATTAAACATGTGCTATGCTTATAGTTACTCTTTAAAAATTCTCACCTTATTGAATGAGTACAGAACTGATCTCTTACTGTAGCTATTTAAAGTTGTTCTAACTTTATTCTGTGGCTATCTTATAAGGACCAAGTAGGATAGATAGATATTAGAAATGTAAGTGTTGAAAATTTAATTACTTCCTAAGTTGTTATATTTAGTGTGTTTTGCGGATTTGAAATGACTAAAAATAGTAACTGGTGATGTGTAGTAGTTTTGGGCCTTGCATTCGGTCCACTGTCTCTGATAGGCCTAATTCTAACCATTTACTTTTAGTTAAAAGTATAAAGAAAGATCAGGTAGTCTTCAGTTTTCTCCATTATCTCTGAAAAACAGTAACAATACTCTTGGTTCTTTACTTTGCCATTTAAGTTCTCTTGCCCAAAACACCAATAACCTTATATTTAATACATTTGTCAGATTTTATTTTACTAAATCATCATCAGCATTTATTATGGTAGACCACTCCGTCTTTTTGAAAGCATGTATATCACTTGCTATCCAAGATGTCTTACACGTCTGGCTTTCTTAAATCACAAAATTGTTCCTTTCCCAGTTTTTTTTTTTTTTTTTTTTGCTAGTATTTCTTTTCCCCCGGTCCTCGTAAGGTCTTTGTCCCTGATTTTTTTTGCTCACTCTACACATTCTTTTATATACAGTCTTTTAGGGACTTATTTTATTTTATGCCTTTAAATTACTGTCATAATATGACAGTAACTGAATTTATATCTCCACTCTGCACTTCTCAGAACTACAAATAAGTGCTTAATTGCAACTGATGGTTTTGTGTTTATCGGAGATCATAAACCTGCAGTCAAAACTGAGCTTTCCCCCCCCTCCCCCAGAAACACTGAAACACCGAGCATGCAGCATACACTTGTGTCCACACACACACACACACACACACACACACACGCAGTTCTTTTGCTCTTTTTGTCATGTTTGTGTTACAGTTAATAACCACTCCATCCTTTCTTTTGCTGCAGTCAAAAGCTTAATGTACAGGTTTTAATTTTCTCTAGCCATATAAGGCTAGATAGAGTTTAAAGAGGAAGGAACATTCTCATTTGTTACATTAAAACTTTAAAATGCTGATGCAAATTTTGATCATTGAGAGTTAATGCATGTTGATGGTTACAGGCAGGCAGTCTTTATTCTCTTTGAATAATCGTAAGTCACAGAAGAGATAATGCTCTCATGGAAATAACAAAAGTTGTTTTCTATTGTGATGAAAATTTAAAAAAGTTGTAGCAATTTTAGCCACCAAACAATCTTCACTTTCATCTGATTTCCCATGTGAAATAAGAACTATATGTTAAAACGTTTACTTCTTTGTCAATAGCCAGTTGTAGTAGTCTGTGAACGAATATTTAAATAAAATTAGCTTTTGATAAAGCGTGCGTCTTACTTTTTCATTGCTGTGACAGAATTCATGACATCCACAATTTAATGGAGGAAAGATAGCTCACAGTTTCAGAAGGTCACTGACCCTTTATGTGTGGATAGCTGGAAAATGGCGGAATCACACGGCAGGGCAGGAACCAGAGACAGAGAAGGCATCACATCAAGGAAGAACAGAGCCAAGTCAGAGAGGGGTGGAGCTAGCTTTATAAGTCAAGCCCCCAGCATCCACCTCTTGCAGCCAGGCCCCACCTCCCAACAGTACACGGTGTCCATAGGTATATGAGGTTTTTGGAGGACACTCCAGATCCAAACCACAATGCCATGGATCCCAGCTGTTGATTTCATAGTTTGTTAGAATATAATTCAATGCATATGATCCATCAAATTCATAATTTCAGTAAATTTCCACAAACATCAATTATTACCTTCTTCATTGATAATCACTACTGTGATATAAGAATATCATATGTAATCTGTTGATTCTGTTTTTCCAAGCCTATTATTTTTATTTTATCTCTTTAATCATATGTAGTATTTAAAAAAACATTGCTGTCTTTCCTTGCCTGGGCAGTATTATAATTGATAAGCAGATATTATCAGCAACACCTAATGTTTAATGTTTAACCATTAGAAAGCTTAGACCAATAGATTTTAATACCTTATATATGGAACTTCCTTGGACATTTTTGGCTTCATATAACCAATATTTTGGTTTGATTAAAGAACCAAAGAATATTTTAAGATAATAAAGATTGCATCACTGTTGGTATTTGGGGATATTTGTAATCAATAGGAAAAAGGATTCAAAATAACTGTCTAGCAAAATTATGCTTTGAAATTGATTCAAGGGCAGTGGGCACTGGTTCACAGTAGATAAGACTGTAATAGAACAGTCAAGGCTTTCTCTAATATGAAAAACCCAGAATATAATAATTTCATAGAATTAAGTGGAGCGAGGGAATAGGGGGTACTAGTGGGGGGGAAAGAGTGTGGGAATGTCAGAAAGAAAGAGGATGTGTAATTTTGTCACGACATATATGTGTACAAAATACTCAAGTTCAATGTAAATATCATTTATCACATGTATGCATATCAATAAAATAGGAAAAAGTCAAGATATTTGTTATTACAAAACTGTTACTGGTTATAATGCAAATTGTATATATAAGAAGCTTATAATGCAAATTTTATATATATAAGAAGCTTCAAAATAATACAGTAGTTATGTGGAGAAATAATTATTTTTAGCATCACTGCTGATAAATATTAACTTTTAGATATGGTAACTGTGACACTTTCCATTTACCTATAAATCTAATAATCTACTGATGTTTTATTTTTTATTAATTTTAAAGTCATAGCTATTAGTATACTTTATTCCTAAATATAGTATCAAATGTGTCAGCAAAATTAAATTTTAACATCACTTATGCATTCTCATTAAGATAGATTTTTATGTACAGTAAAATATACCAGTTTAATTAGTTTTGATTCAAAACCAGAACACAAAATAAAATTCTGTTGTCTCTCCAAAACACCCTTATATATTCCTTTCCTGCCAATTATTACCATGCATTTGAACGGTGTTTTTCAGCAAAGGTTACTTTCACCTATAAATGAAATAAATATGTGTGTATACATTGGAATAGGTCACAATAACAGAAAATCTACTGATGTAGTAGAGAATGTGGCTGAACTTTGTAGGCAATACATTGAAACAGAGAATCCAAATACACAAAACCTATATGTAGTGTGATTCCATGAATATCCTGAAAACTAGTTTTGAAACAGGTAAAATTCATGGCCATTTGAGTACAAATAAATAGTCTATGTTTACTGGAAAAAGTCACAAGGGAGCCTCTTGGGATGTTGGAAATGTTATGTTTCTCATCTGGGTAGTTTCACAGGTGTACATAAAAGTTGAAAAAAAATTGAGCCGTATCCTAAAAAATAATACAATTTACAAGTTTTTGTATCTATGCTGTCATTAAGTCAAGCAATACAGACTAGTTGTCCTATATTCCCCATTCCACATATATTTGTCTCGGTAGGAGACCTGGCACACTCAGGGTCCATCCAAGATCTGCACACAATCTACTGCCCAGGTATTAATTTACTTACGTGCAAAGCAAAATATCTTCTGAGGTGGCTTGTGAGAAGGGCACAGCAGTAACAAGGGCTGATACACAACAAGTTGTAGTGTACAGAGAGACATAGGCATGGGTTGTGAGCAGCAAGTTCAGTAGTAGTGAGAGAGGGAAGAAAGGATTGAAGGAAAATAGAGAAAGAAAAGAAAGAAGGAAAATGAAGAAAGGAAAAAGGAGAGAAGCAACCCCTTCACACTCTACTAGTTGCAGTTTCCACGAAGGTTACCTTGTAGAGGAGAAGTAGCAAAGCTGGAGGCTGTGTCTTGGATCTTGTCTTTCTGTTAGTTCCAGGGCATCATGGGATGTGCAGGAGGCCTGTTGGGTAGAAGCGGGTACAGCCACCTCACGTTACTTTGCTCCCACAAACGAAGCTGGAGTGTAGCAACAGTCTTTCTGTGGAGCCAAGCAGTACAAGCTTTGAATACCAAATGGTTCATTTATTTCTCTGATTACCATATGTAGCTATCGAATTGTGCCCTACAAATGAATGTAACTCAAATCCTATTTGAAAATAAGGTCGCAGCTCTTTTCTCCACGGAGTCTTAGGGTTCTGCATGTCACAGTGCTCATTTTCTTCCCTTGCATTTTCCTGCTCAACGAAACCCGCTCTTTTGTGTCGCCGGTTGGCACTAACCCCCCACTTATACCTAATCACCCACAATCCCAGCATCTGTTTGCCTCAGGAGAAAAGTCATTTGAATGAAGAAATCATAGGGAGCAGATCAACATTAAGGTCACATTTCCCCATATATATTTGCAGGACAGTTTTCAGTTACAATTGCAACATTTGATTATACTACCCCTCCCCCCCTGAATTTCAGACTTACGGTTTGAAATATTTTCCATTGTGTATTTGGGTGATAAGGAGAAGGGTGTAGGATGGAGGGGATGCTGGCCTCTTATGGGTGTAGACAGAACAGGAAGTGAAGTAACAGTTTGTTACACTTAGAAAAATACTATTTGGATAAAATGAGACAGGTAGAAAGCCTATGTAGAATCAGTCTGGCCTTTATTTTGTTTCATTGAGAACTGTCTATTAGCATTTCTCTCAGAAAGTATGTAAGTGTGTTTTTTTCATAGAGACAGTATGCTCTGAAATTGGAATGATATGCTGGATTTAACAATCAAATATATTGCATCCTATAAGAGAACACCTTAAATTGAAAACTAATGCGACGAAACAGGTATTTTCTTTAAAAACGTGAGGGCTGGAGGAATAGCACACCGGTGAGAGAGCTTGCCTAGCAAGTTCAAGGCCCTGAGTTTGGCTGTTGAGCTCCACAAAAACTGGGCATGGTGGCACACACCTGTAATCCCAGCTCTTGAGACTGAGGCAGGAGGATTCCTTTGAGTTTGAGGACAGTCTGGGCTACATAGTGAGTTCAGGACCACCTTGAGCTGTAGACAAGACTCCATCTCAAAAAGAGAAATGGTACATAGTATTTTGTATATTAATTTCAGAATTTTGTTCATTTCTGATATCAGTATTTTTACAAAGTGATTTACATGTTTTCCTGTGTTCTTGAGGTATCAGTAAATTTCATAAACTTACGGGTTTTTGTTGATGTTTATTGAAGGATATTTATTTGTCAGCAAACTACCTTGAGACAGCGGACCTTTAATGTTGTGTTTACCTTTTCATATACTTGTCAGTACAGTACTGTCTTACTTACTGATCTTGAAATGCGTATAATCATTATGTCCGTTACATTCTAAACATAAGTCCCTGTCTGTTCGCATTCTCTTCTTCCTTTTGTTACCTTCCTCCTCTTCTTTACCTCCTTTCTCAACTGCTTTTATTTTATTGCCATCTTTCTCAAGGAGTTGGCGAAAGACTGAAATAAACATGAAATATGCTGAGAATAAACTTCTGTGGTAATCTCGCTACTCACAGTAGCAGCCAGCATGACGCCAGATCAGTTTCCCAGTGTACAATGAATAAATAGCTTGAATGAGAAACCGATGTGGGACCCGGGCCTTGGATCCAGGAAGTGGCAGAGGTAAAGTCACGTAGGAATGTTCTGTGGTGTTGTATTAATAGAAGCATTATCTAGAAACACATTAAAAATCCCTCCTAATTGTAAGTGCCTCTGGTCCCTTTCAGTTGATAATAGGAGTAGCTGTTTGGTAGATCACTTTGACCTACTGCTGGTGCATCTTTGTCTTGTGCTCTGATTGAAAGTCTGTGTGCTGGAATTGTAACCTCTGAGCTTACCTTCTGTTGTCATCTTATCCCACTGTCTATGCCTTACAGTCACCATTTTATGAACAACCTATATGGTTTTGAGTGGTGTCCCCTTTTCTGGAAATAAGTGATGGTTCACTTTTGTAATTTTCGTCATATGGCAGGTGTTCTATAATGGAGTTTAATCTCTAGGAATATGGTGCTGTGTAGTTTTTCTGTGTATTAAGCCAGGACAGAAAGAGTTTAATGTTTCAAATGTCATTTTAAGTAAATAGTTGCAATGGCTTTTGTGTTATGAAAAATACTATGTCAGAATTGTGTGTTTGTCATGGAAGCATGTACCACAAGATACAAGTGTATGTGTATGCAGTGAAATATTTCATTTTCTACCATGTAATTAGTGATTGATATTTTTATTAGGAATTACTAGCCTCATATACAAAATCCATCTTTTTTTCCCTTATTCTGTTAGTTCTTTTAGTTTTTGTGGGTTAAAAATCTCATAATATTGGTTTAAATTTTGTACTTGTTGATAAATTTGTTATATGTCCTTTAGTCTTCAGACTATTTTTTCCCTATTTTTGGTAATTTAAATGTAAGATCCAAATATACTTCTGACATCTGATAGTAATAGCCATATATTGTTGAGTTTCACTGTATGTAGTACATGTAAACAATTGCTTGATGTTATGTAAACAACCAGAGAAAAATTATATTTTGCCTCAAAGTTATATCTTTTGGAGATTTTAATATTTAAGAAAAGGGGGGGGGAATTAAGCAATTTTTTTCTTCTTAAATTCATAGACAAGGGGAAATGAACTTGTTCCACAGAGAAGGGAAAGATTACAAAAGGTTACTGAGAAGACTGCATTTTTCATTGAAAATAACTGGGTATAAGTTGATAAATTATGTTAATAAAGATGTGCTTCTCAAGTATGGGCAGAAAAATGGAGATTTTTAAAAAATTAATCTATACCCCATTTGTTTCTCCTAATTTCTAAACAGACCAGTCAGAACTTTCTATTACTATTTTTAGAAAGAAATTGACATTGCACTCATTCCCACAATACCCACAATACAGAAGTTTCCCACAAGTTGTTAGTTTGCAGATAATATTTAAAACTGATTCCGGAAAAACAACAAAAATTTCAGTTATTTGGGCCCCTTTTAGCTACTCTTTATGTTTCCATTTCATCAGTGTAAATAGAAATATGGAAAAAGTATATACAATGAAAAAAATCATTCATTCTCTTAGTCATATAAGGATTTAATTTTTTTAGAAAGGTTATTTTCTTAAGAACACTAGCAATAAAGTTTTCAGCTAACAGTCATTATAATAAGACTAAAATAAATTGCAACCGTATAATTTATTTATGTAATTTTCGTGAAAAAATTATTGTTATATAATTGCTTAGAATTGCTAGACATGAACGTTAAAGTCTTGATATCACACAACATAATTCAGAAAAATTACTCAAATTTAGAAATTGAGAAAGGTACCTACCAAATTTAATGATGAAATGGTGAGGAAAAAGTTACTTATGATATTTCTGAAATATGTTGAAATATTTTCTAACCTTTTGTGAAATACTTGTTTATTTTTATTGTACTTACATGCTGCTGTTCATCTCAGTTATGACAAGGACTCTAGTGATAGATAAGTATTTTTATCTTGAATATTATGCAAGGCTTCTCCATCATCTACTCAAAAGATGCTGAGAAAATTAGGTAACTTCTGGACTACGATGAAATGTCAGTCATATATTGTATTGGGCTATCTCTTTTGATTTTCATCTGTTATTTAGTTTGTGTTGTTACTGATATTACTATCATCTTCATGTTAATATTATATGTGCTAGTCATAAAAATACTAATACTGTTAAGGCAACAGGAAGAGTAAAAAATAATACAACAGAAATATTTTGTTTCCATGAAGTAATATTAGCATTTGGACAGCACAACAGGACTTTGATACTAAAATGCTTTAAATTGCAAATATTTCAGTTTAATAATTTATATTTTATATAAGTGACAGTCTCTTTCTAAGGAAAAAGGTTAGCTTTTACTTTGTGTGAATCTAAATTTTGCAAATGGAATTGGATGCATAAAATTTCTAAGCACGGTGGACATTTAAAAATGATGTGTGACATATTTTGAAAGAATAAGGGTTTAGGAAACTACTGTCAGTTCAGAGCAATCTTTGATAAAGATTTTTCCTGAATGAAACTGAGTAAAAAACTAGACAATTTCGTAAATGGCATATTCAGTACCATATTGTTAAACAACAAAGATTTTATCACATTTTTGAAAGAATTAAATGAATGCATTGGCAATCATCAGGACAAATACATGTATATGTATGTGTATGTGTGTATATATATATATATATATATATATATATATATATATATATATAATTTCATGTTTACTATGTAATTGGTTTTGTACGTTCTTGTGCCAAATCAATTTCAGTTCTAGAGATTCCAGTGTTATCCTCTTGAATGCCATTTGCTGTGGTTTGTATCTGGAATGTCCCCTTGCTGTGATTGGGATCTGGAGTATCCCCCCAAAAGCTCATGTATTTGAATGTGCTGTTGGGAGTGAGACCTAGCTGGAAGAGGTAATTGCTTGGGGCTTGCTCTGGCGGGGTTGTTTCAACTTGTGTAAATTGGGGCACCCAGAGCAGAGCTTTCACGCGTGTGTTTTTGACTGGAAGGTCAAGGGGGGGGGGGGGGTCGGGTACCAACGTTGGGTGTGGCAGGTTGAGCTCAGTAAAGGAAAGAAAAAGATTCTTATGGTGTCTCCCTGGGAAATCGCTAGTCTTACCTGAGTCTTGAAACCTTGGCTTGCTCGTACCTCACGTGATTTCCCTCTGCATTGCTCTCCAGCCTCTGCCACATGCCTTCACCGTTGCTGGCTACCCCATGAATGGGCTGTGTGAAACCTTCTAAAACTGCGAGCTAAAATAAATCTTTTCTGCCTTATGTTGAAAATGTTGGATATTCTGTCACAAATAAGTAGCTAAGACACCCTCAAAAGCCTCGTGTATTTGGATGTTGTGAAACATCTGTAGAGCCGTATGCTGTAAAGAAGTGAGGCCTGGTTGGAAGGGGCGAGGCACTGGGCTCATGCTATCTTTCCTCTTCCCTGCTGACATGGCTTCCTGTCTACTGTGCTGTAGACAGCACCTGTCATGCTAGGCCTCTGTCCTGTGTTTCCACCGTGGCTGTCTGCCCATGAGTGGACTGAGACCTTCTGAAACTGGGAGCCAGAACAAATCTTTCTTCCTTTACATTGTGCGTATCCCAACTATGAAAAAGCAATGAAGACACTACTAAAAACACACCCAATAAATTTATTCTAACACAGAATATGTACGTATTTCTAAAACCTAAAAACACAAAATTAGATCTTTTTATATTACCAGTTAATGTATGTCAAATATTTAATGGTAATGTTAAATGAGATTAAATAGGACTATGACTTCTATAAATTTTATAAATGGAAAACGTCAATCATAGATAAAAAATTCAATAAAAGCGAGATTGGTAGAGATATCTTAATAGTAGTGTTACCAGTAAAGTATGCCCACTTTCAACGTAGGATTATTTCTGTGTGAATCCGTTACCTACTTGCTCATGTAATTTTCATTTAGTTGTCATCTCATCGTATGACACAGTGTATTAGGAACCTGAACCTAAATGAAGTTGTTCTCAATTACATATACAATAAAATGAAGTAAGAGATTATTGATTAAGTAATATTGTAATACATAATCTGTGAAATCTGTCTTTTTCAGCTAGAGGTAACATAGCAATTTCAAATAATCATAATTCAGTTTCTGTACGTAGCCTTAATATTTAAGACATGGCAAAGTTCATGGAATCTCTATTATAAGAGATGGCAAAATTAAACAAGAGCTGTATAAATATCACTCTGTCATTGTGACTTCAGGTTTTTATCGTACAGTATCGATAGTTACTACCCTCATGTTATGAAATCTCTCTCCTTAATAGTGGTTTGCTGACACTGCCCTCTTTAATAGGATAGTGTAACTACTAAAACTAATGTATAAGAGACATTTGCATATAATCCAGAGACTCATATTGAACTAACTGTAATCACCCATTCACGCAATACAGTTGTATAACAGCATCACCAAGGTAAAGGAATTAATACCTTTTCCCCATATCATTTTTATTGGTATGCGTTAGTGAATCACAATAATTAAACTTAACTTGAGGAATTCATATGCATACATATTGCATTGTTCTCACGTTCACTGGTTTTCCTCTTACTATTTCCTCAGCTTTTCTACATTCCTACCTCCTCCTTTTCAGAAATCTTTTTTCCATTTTCTACCATCTCTCTTATTTGACTTTCGTTTACTTACGTTTCCAATTTCTCCTTTTAGAGAAACATGCAATAGTTAATCTTCTGGTCTGGTTCAATTTTCTAAACATGACGGTCTCAAGATGCATCCATTTTCCCCTAAATGACTCACTTTTATCTTTCTTAAGGCAGAATAGTTCTCAATTGCATAGAAATGCCGCACTTTCATTATCCATTGATCTGGTGATGGGCGTATAAGCAGCTCCTATGATTTTGCTGTTATGAGTTGCACTGCTCTAAACATGAGTATGCTTATATCTCCATTATATGATAACTTTAACTCTTTTGCAAAGATACTCAGAAAAGAGGTAGGTGGGTCAAATAAAATATCTGCTTTTTAGTTCATTAAGGCATGTCCATTCTGACTTCCATAATGGTTATACCAGTTTACAGTCCCAGCAGCAAAGGAAGTTTCCTCTCGCTCCACAGTCTCTTCATGTATTGTATTTTGAGTTTTTAATTATTCTTAATGCGTAAGGTTGTTTTCAAAATAACCATATGTATGTGCTGTTATATGGTAAGCAGATGCATCATGAAATAAATATTTTTATAGAAGAGGACATGACAGTGTTTTCACCCTTTAAGACAGTAGCAAACCTGTTAAAATTAATTCTTAGAAAGTGAAAAGTTGGGAATGGGAAGACAACTTTTAATGCTGTATTTATAGAAAAAATTAAAAAGAAAAATACTATGCAACGAAAATCACTGTACCGTGTAGGTAGTGTGTGCATGATTTTTTTCCTAAAACAAATTGAATGTAATTTAGAAAATCCCTATGAAAAATGTTAGGAGAATAAAACAGGAAATCGTTTTTGTGCATAATCACCCTAACATTTTGTTATTACATGTACTCCCAAATGCTTATGTGGAGCTACAACATATAGTGGAAATTTAACCTAAAATGAACAGTGACATTCTAACCATGAAGCATTCTGGCTCTCTTGGCTATCTTTGGTATGACTTCTAATATCTTTTAGCTCTATTCATAATTTTATATATGATTTATGCAACTCTACATGATTATGTATATATAGTGTAATTATATATGTGATAAATATAAATGGTTGTTTGGGAGCATTTTTTTCTGATTGTGGTGAACAGAATGAGTAAGATGTGTAGCAACATGTGTGGAGAGTCAACAAACACTTTCTATATGAATCAGGAAATATATATATATCTGTCTGTTTAGTCCTATTTCTTTTCTCTTTTATCCTCCCCTCTTCTTTCCCCTTCTTCCTCTTCTTTCCCTCCTGTCCTTTCAAGCCTACATTTTTTGCCCCTCCCTTCTCCTCCCCTTCCTTTCCCTTTTCACACCCCTCCCCTCCTGTCTCCTCCCCTCCCCTCTCCTCACCCTTTTCTCTATTTTCCACAGATGTAAAACTTAACTTCCTTAGTTTCTGGGACATAACAAACAAGTTGAAGGCTGAATTTGAATGAGTGGATCATAGTTTGCCTAAACCTGTTATGTTTTAGTGGTGGCTATTGCTTAACTTTGGGTGTCAGTATGAAGGTAGGTATATGTGTTGGTAGGGGGTCAAACATCTGAAGCATTCTACAAAGAGCAAGGCAGTCTCAAAACCTGAAGATTAAATTTGAGTGTATGGTAATACTTAGAATTATATTTATGACAGTCGATGGGTGAAATGTTTGATAATATGCTGTGTCCCAAATATAACTTTATTTTGCAAGTAAACAAAATTACTTTGGTATAATAAGCCTAGAAAGCTTTATTGAATCACTGTTTCAGGTTAGACCTGAAATGTATGAAGGAGTAGTCAGGCATCCAGGTATTAGTTACTGCAATATTTATTAAAATTTTTAACAATTAAACTTACATATTGAAAGAAGGAAGTGGGCTGGAGGAATGACACAGCATTTAAAACACTTGCCCACAAGCTCACGGTCCTGAGTTCAATTCCCCAGCACCACAACAAGTAGGGGTAGTGGCACAGGCCTGTAATCCCAGCACTCAGGAGGCTGAGGCAGGCAGATTGTTCTGAGTCCCAGGCCAGTCTAGATTTTATCAGTGAGTTCAGGACCAGACTGGGCTACAGAGTGAGATCCTATCTCAAAAATAAATAAGGCTGGAGGAATGGCTCAGCGGTTAAAGCGCTTGAGCAAGCAGTAAGCCAAGTGCCACGTACCAGAGTTCGATTCCCCAGCACCACCTAAGCTGGGCGTGGTGGCGCATGCCTATTATCCCAGCACTCAGGAGGCTGAGACAGGAGGATTGCCAGAGGTCCAAGGCCAGCCTGGGCTCTGAAGTGAATACAGGAGCAGCCTGGACCACAGAGGGAGACCCTATCTCAAAAAATAAAAATAAATAATTAAATAAATGGAAAACAGTACTTTCTGTTTCTCTTGTTGGGGCTCATAAAACAATCATTCTTTGAAACAGCCTACAGAAACTGATTTACAAAACCAAAGTACTTATTTTAACCTGTATCTATATTTACCACACTCATAATGTTTTCAAAATTAGCAATAAAATATGTTTACTGTTGTTCCTGACTACAGTAGAATTTTATTTTTAATTATACTTACTTTGACCTTGTTTACTTTGTAATTAAAGAATCATATAGTCATACACTCACCTATACATTTAGACAAATATTATAGTGACTCAACATAATTTCTGAATTTCACCTTATTTTAGAAGTTTAATTAGTTTAATTTCAGCCAGGTTAAATCTTGGTTGTACTCTCATCAACTAAATGGCATCAGTAATTAATTGAACATTGTGTATTTATATTTTTAAGTGTTTATACATTTTGTACATATTTAAGAGTTGTTTTCTACAGTTTCAACAGGGTGCGTAGCGCTTGTACTAGTTATCTAATTTGATCATCAAACTCAGAAGGACAAAGAAATGCAATATTAATTTAGAATAAGTTTCCTCAAAGCACTTTATTCTTAATTGTTTTTTAAAAATCGCTTCTGTAGGCTATCTTCTCATTTCACTTCAAAATTTATTTAAATTTTATTTACATTCTAGTATTTGCGAAACAAATGTTAATTAGGAATATCTTACCTAATGTTTTGCCTAGTAGGGACTTTATCACAAAATTTCCCATCTCAAAGTCATATGTGATTTAGTAGTGAAATGACAGGTAATTTAGTTCAGGAATAAGTTATTAGCTTTTCTCTAAGTGGTACATTTAACATTCTTTTTATCTGTAACTCAAATGAAAACAAAGCAAAACCATAGAACTCCATTCCTGTGCCAGAAATAAATAAGGTCAATGTGGAAGTTCAAACTTCTTTCTTTCTGCCTTAATGTTTCATTATGTGGTGGGTTGTGTTCTCATGAAATCACGGGGTTTTGATTTGGATTAGTTTGATATCCTAGCTCGAAGCTGTGTAGTGACCTCCAGAGAGATGAAATTACAACAAAACTCAGAGACAAGGGGCCATTAGGTGAAAAGGGATAGTAGCTAACGAGTCTCATGTGTTTAAAAATAACTACTGCTGTGAAATTTATGAGATTAGATTCTTTTGAGAACCCTTTTCTTTTTTCAGTTGACATTGAAAATAGCATAGTTCAAGATACTCTAGAAATTATCTTTGTGACTATCAACTTTTAAGTGGAGTGAGTTTAATATCCACTCCTAAAATGAAAATCATATTTTTTCTGCTAAAAATGATGTAGTAGAGTTTTGTTCTATGCCTTAGAACGTATTAGGGAATAAGAAACAGATTTCTGATTTGTAGAACACTTATTCTGGTGTGTATACTAGCAAAGGAGGATTGAAAAAATGTTAAGTCAACATGTGATTTTAAAAGTTATGTTTAATGGTGAATACTAAAATAGTTATGTAAGAGTTTAAAAAGTCTGATAATCAGTGAAGAAAGCTCTACTGAGTAATTAAAATTTCTGCTTATACTTGAATATAAATACAAGAAAGGATAAACCATCCTCAAACATTCAGGCACTAGGAACTCCAAAGGTCCCTGGGCGCTAAATACATAAATAAAATACATAAAAGCTAAAACCAATCTTGCTTGCTGTAGAAATACAAAAACCTGTGAATTCCCAGGTCAAGGACTACAAAAGAAATGTTTTTCAAAAGGTAAGCAATGATATCATCAAAGACATTGAAGAGTTGAAAAAAAAAGTTTGATTTTAAGTGAAACAGACCAATTATAAGAGTACTTAAATCAATTGAATATTGTCATCCAGAAGTGGCACTGAAAAAATTTTAATCTAGTATGTGAATGGAAAACAATGTTAGTAGCCCACTGAACCTCCCAAGGATATATCAATAAAAAAGGATTGAAATACAATTTTGAGCACACAGCCACCAGTTTTTCCACACAATATTATAAAAACTCTACGAAAGTGGAAAGCATTTCACTTTATAAATATTTGCTGAGTAAATGTGTTGATGTTTATAATAAAAAAGAAAACGCAACAGTAGGTTTGGGAGTTAAAGACCTATGTGGATGCTGATGTTATTTAGTACAAAGGATAGGGGACTGATTTGCAGTTCTTAATCTTAGTAGCTTAAAGTGGTTATGTCAGTGCTCTTTGAATTCCAGTATTAAAGACACTTGCAGGGGCCTCCTATTTGGGACCCTGTCTAAGACAGCAGGACATTTTTCTCCTGTCTCCTTTGTTTCTAAATAAAGGCTTTCTACACCTTGAAATCAAAGTAAAGACACTGGAACTAAGAACCTGCTGCATTTCAGCTTTACCGAAAAATTTGTTCTTTTGGCTGGAATTTCCAAAGATTGTCATTTCTTCTTCAAGGCAATCATATTTTTTTCCTATCCTTTCGCAACAACTTTGTTTGAAACTACTAAACTCTACAAACTAGAAAAAAACATACCTAAAAGGTTCATTCCATAATGTATGAAAGAGGTACTAGGAGTAGGAATTTTTGACTTAGAAGTGAGAATGTCTGAAGAAATACAAATTTATTGTTTCTTGAATCTAGTTGAACATACCATCTGTTTATTAAAATAGTATACATTTGTACTAGTGTAGTAAATACTTGCGATAAATATATTTTGTTTTGCTTGAACATTTGTACAATGTGTAGTATAAAAAATGTTAGTATACTTAAATACCAATTAAAATGAAAGTGAGTTAAGCAAAAAATCAAAGGCAATGAGAAATTTATCTTGATTTATAATATTTGTTTTATGTTGGTTTTAAGAATAGCAGGGAGCAAACATAAATATAGAAAAATAAATCATTTAATTAATATGTTGAACACTGTAACACCTTATATGTCAAAGAGGTGAAAAACAAAGAAATTAGTATATGTGTTGTGTACAGCATATGTGTAAAGCCATTTATTGAATGTTGGGATTTCATATGTATTACTGGAATCTGCTGTATAAAGTTTCAATGTGGATCTTTGAAAGAGGTCCTAAGGAACGTATTTCCAGGATATAATAAGTAAAGACATTTTGGAGTTGCATAAATTCAGTTGCTTCTCTCTTTATTTTAAATCACTGTACATCAGTTTTCCTGTTGATATAAAACATTTTCATGTCTCAAGTTCAGAACTTATACAGTTACTTTATGAGTTATAGTTCTTTTTGTATTGAGTTTAGAAGGAATATTTTTCACATATTCTCTTAAAGCAGCAGTCTTCGTGAAGACAACTTGATTTTTGGATGCATGGCTTATGCTGATGTTAGTAAAATACTTGTTTATATAACAATAAGATCAAGTTGATCCCATTCCCCCCCCCCCCCCGAGTTCTTTTCATTAGTACACTCTTGCAGTATGCAGGGGTTATTACAGTTAAGAAGTTGGTACAAGTTCATCTCAGGTCAACTTCACGTTCCCTTCCCCTCCCCGTCACATCCCTCTTCCTTTTCGCAAACCCATATCCCTGCTTCTTAACATCCCTCTTGTTTGGCTCCTTTATTTATACTTCGAGTTTCTCATACAGGGGAAACCCTGTGATATTTAATTTCCTAAGTCAGAATTTGGTATTTCTGGGGTCTTACATTAGGGGGCTTACTGTCCCCCGTCTGGTGCGGTCACTTCTTCTCATGGCCTGAGCACGTTAGCCACTTTATTCTTAACATGCACAAGTAATGTATCATCAGTGCAGAGCCCTGGGCTTTGTTCAGTGCATTAGAATTATCTAAATCTCTCTAAACTATGTCATGACAGAGAGTAGAAAAGTAAATAGCACTGGAACAAAATCCTCTTCTTTCTTACAGCCTTTTCCTGTAAAATCTAGATTTCATGAAGAATTATGTGCCAATAAATACCTGGGTTTCTTCACAAAGAACTTTTAGAATGTTTAGATGAATGATGTCCACAGATAAAGCTTGGAAATGAGCCTCTTGAAATACTGAGATTGTGGTTGTTACTTATTATATATTAAAATATAGCAAGTTCTGGTTATGACCAATTTGTTGCTGATAAACAAAATGGCAAACAAAAGGTGTGAGCCATTTTATCCAGGGACAACCGGAGAAGTCAGGGCCCTGTCCCTCTCGCATGTGAAAGTGCAGAGGTACTTCCAGTAGAGGTACAGCTCCTAGGAACCTCACTCATTCTGGCTTTTGGTGAAGATTATGTAAATCTAGGAGACAAAATACGATTTTTTGATTCAGAAAAATGTTTAATAAAAGTGCTAGTTGACATCTTAATTACCTTGTGGTTTCAGACATTTACTGAAAGCATTTATTTGATGACTTGAGAAACAGTGTATTCTTAGCTGTGTGCTGTTGGCTTTCAGCAAACTGCTTTTCTTTGATGAAATCAACATTCATTTTCTCTTTCTAGCCCATTTATCTGTCAGAGTGAATGCATATTCCATCAAATGATTGCATCACTTTTCATTTTATTCTCAGTAGAAATAATATATTGTTGAGTGATAATGTGAGAAAAATACTAAAAACAAGCATCATCAGCGAAGAGGCAGTGACTGAATTTGTAAGTCCTTTGTCTTCTTGATGTTCAGAGTCAGATACCAACTAGGATTTCATTCAAACACTAAGTTCTTCATCCTTTATCCTACTTTAGGAAATAATTATAAATGTGTGGATAGTTACGACTGTGTCAAAGAGGAAGAAACAGTGTTGAAATCACTCGTGTAACTGAGAGCAAAGTCACTAGCACAAAACAGGTGTGAAGTGTCTGTGATGCCATATACAGAACATGCACATATATAGGACTTCATGCATATATAAATTGAAATATATAAGAATGCAAATATACCTACAGAAGAGGATAGAATTTACATCTGTAGTTCTTACGTGAATACATATTCATACACTGATATAGCCTATATATTTGCACATTGATTTGTGTGTATATGGTGTGTATGCATGTCAGTGTATGTCTGGGGACACATTTTATATACATGCTATTGTAATATACATGTATGCATGCTGAAATACAAATAGTAATACTTCAATTTTATCTTGTAATCAGTAGAAAATTACTATGAACTAATTGGATTTTCTATCTGAAAACTGAAAAATGACAGTACAGATTTATTAGAAATACAATCATATTATTTGGAATGTATGTGCCATATATATATATATATATACACACACACACACACACAGACACACACACACACTTAATTCTCGGGAGCACGACATTCCCCAAACTTGTTAAATGAAACCACAGATTTAATGCATGCATGTTCAACCAAATTTGAATGACTGGCTGTTCCCAAAATAGCAACAGGCTAAAATATATAATGCACCAAGAGTTAGTGGTTGCATAAATTATGTTTTTGGAATGGAAATTTGATGTTAAAGTAAATGCTAAATTCTTTGGTGTGACAGATGGACTCTGTAGCTCCAGAGTGGGCTCCTGCTGCCTCTGTCACACTCTTGGCTGCCTTGGGTAGACTGGAGCGCTTGCAGCAATAACCGCCCCTGAAATAGCAGACTCCACAGGAGTCAGCAATTAACACCTACCTCCAGCTTCTTAACTAGCAATTCACCTGAACATTAGGACAACTATTTAAAAAGTGAGGTAATCTACAGTAGAACATCATGTGAACAATTTTCTATAGTGTTTATACCTATTTTGTATCTTTAGACTCCCTTCTTGAGTTCTATTTTTATCTATAATGCCTTCATTTTTGGTAAATGATCTTTTCTAGAAGCAGAGGAATGTGTATGGCTCTTGCAATACCAGAATGAAGCATCATCTTACAGTAGGCAGTTGGGAAATGAGTGATTGCACCTGTGTATTTCTGGGAAACAGAGGAAGGGTGAAATGTAGAGAGCTGTTTTAGATTTTGCAGCAATGTAATCTTCTTTCCATTTTTGATTATATTTGTTATCTATCTACAGACTATCCGTGTAATTAATATACCTTTGGCAGCTGCAATAGTGTGCTTACAAATGACGAAATTGTCTGTTTGTAGAAAAAGAAAGAAAAAGAATTTTTGGCATTCTCACCATGAAAATAAGTGGTGCCCAGAGAGATCTGTTCTACAAACTATTTTTCTGCTCCTGCGTAGACATTTTCTATGATGTGAAAGGCTGGTTTGTGGGTAGAAGTAACATTTCCAATAAAACATATAAAAGTTTTAATATATAGTGGTATAAAATATTGAATTGATCTTACTTGACTTTTGACTATTTTAATAAGTGAAGGCATAATTAGGCAGAATAGGTATTTACAGTGGGGCACAAAAATTCAGATAAGATACTCCTAAGGGACCAGAGGAATAGCACAGTGGTTAGGGACCTTGTCCAGGAAGTACAAGACCCTGAGATTAATTCCTTAGCGCCACATAAACTATGCATGGTGGTACATGCCACCCAGGACTCAGAAGGCTGAGACAGGAGCGTTGCTGTGAGTTTCAGGCCAGTCTGTGCTACACAGTGAGCTCAGGACCAGCCTGAAGTACAGAGTGCAAGTGTATGAATATTTTTGACACTTCCAAGCTAAATGTATATGTGGCAATCTCTTTAAGAATCATGTACTACAAATAGTCTTTTATTGATAAAGTTTTATTTGTGAATCCTAGAGTCTCCTCAACCCTCGGTGTCCACTAAAGAAGTGAGCCAGCTGTATGCAGCGGTAGCATGTGTTGCCCCAGCGGCTCCCTCTGCTCTCTCTCGGTCTCTTTCCTAGGACAGGCCTGAAAATGATCCTATCGGTGGGAAGACAGAGACACCACCAGAGAATCTGGGATTTGATGTTAACTGTTTACTTACAATTTATAGTTGTTTAAAAAGCATTGGTCACCAGCACTTCAAGGTTTTGATGTGTGTAAAAAGGTGATTTCAAGTGAAATTCCTTCGCAAGAACATAGAGGCCTCCAGGAGCAGTTACGTTTCTGACCTAGGCAGTCCAACATGAGCTCTTTTGTTCAATTTCAAAAAGTGTTGACGGAAATGAAAAGAGTCACCAATTTACACATTTCATGTAATAAAAGATAGAGTGTAGGAAAAAGGGATGTCCACTTACTGGAGCTGGAAATGGAGATGGACGAGAGGAGAGAGGAAGAGGAAGGGATTCACATATGTGTATGTGTCCATTCATGGTAGAACATGTGTAGAGTATCAGCACTCAGGAAGCTGAGGCAGGAGAATTCCCATAAGTTTGAGGCCAGCCTTGGTATATAGTGAGTTCAAGACCAGCTTGGACTATAAAATGAGGCCCTGTCTCAAAAATATAAATAATTACAGGGAAGGAGATCGTCAATATACTGTATTTCTACAATTTTACTCTAAATTTCACACTTGATACTTGTGCACGGCATGGTATAATGATCAAGATAGTTATTTAGAATCCAGATATTCAGTCAGCACTACGTGGTTTATTCAAATGGATGTCCTTACCCCGTGAATTGGGGTAGTTCTCTTGTCATAAATTATGCATATGTTTTTTCTGGACTCTTAGTTCTTGTCCCATTCATTAATTATATATAGCTGCCCTTGCAGCAACTTTTAAAAATTGCTTTTCTACACAATCAGTTCTAATATGTGATAGGATAAATGCTTCGAATTTGATTTTCTTTTATTGGATTTCATCATTGCAGGTTATTCAATATTCATATGTGTTTTTAGAAATATGTTACTTAATTTATCCATGACCACTACTGAGAATTATCAAGGGAAATCAGCTTTCTGAATAATAGTGTTCAGCCAATCCATTCTTACACAGACACGCACACACACACACACACACACACACACAAACATGCATGCACACACACACACATGCATGCACACACACACACACATTCAAAGCCCACCTTGACCTTATCTTGTCACTGAGGCACTTTCCATGTGAAGTGAGTTGCCAGTGTGTGAGATAATGGTCTTGTCCCTTATCAGACTGCAAGAGAATTGGATTTCTCTATCAAATACCTATCAAATGCTTCTGTACCTTTACAATACATAAATCTTAATTTTAGACTCTCTTGTTTGGAAATGTAACCAGAAATACTTGATGTTCAGAGTGGTTCAAGAATCAGAACTTTAAGATTTGAAAAATATTCTTAGCTCTTCCTGAGCAAGCTCATACTGGTAGCGAGTTGATAGGTAGGCAGCAGTTTGTTCACTGTTGTGAGAAGGATGTGGTCTAAAATTGGAGAGGATATATTGGTATGTGACATGCTTTAGGCCTTTAGAATTTTGAAAGAAGAAATTCTAAATACTGTGAAGTTGAATGACTAGGTTGGGGCAGGCTGTGCTGTAGAGGAAATTAATGAAAAGCTAAGAGTCATTACTCAGTGATAAAAGTTGCAGAATTAGAATCAGTCTTGTTCTTTGGCAACAAGTTGAAAAACACTGTTCGTGTCTTGCATTGAAGAGCTAAAAGCCAGTCCTTTAAATTTCTGTACACTTTAAAATCTGATTCTGAATTTCTGGTTTAAGTAGTGTTCTGAGCCTGAGTAATATTGAATTTAATCTCAGCATTATTTGGGGAAAGATTAATTTTGTAATACCCTCTTTTCATCATTTACTTGCTGTAGTTATTCATTTGTCAAGCTCTTTAATTTTTCTGAGAAGCATGATTCAGTTTTCCAGTGTAGGTATGTTCGAGCTTGTCTTTCCTTAATGTGACCCCATTTAATTTTTCAATATTGTATTTGGAATTAGTTTTGCATTACATTCAACTATTTTCCACATGTGTATAACATAATATATGCATATATACACACTCAAAAATAGTTGCACATTTATAATTACAATTAATTTTTGAGTACTATATGTTTATAGAAATTATTAAACTCACTTTTAGTTACTATTATTAGTGATTTAGGATTGTCTATAAGAGTAATCATGTAGCCTGTGGGTGATGATGATTTCACTTTCTCCTTTTTGATACTCATGCTGATTATTTTCTATTCTTAGTTTACTGAACTGCCTACAATTCTCATTATGATGCTAAATACACATTGTGGTCATGAACATACTTGCTTTTCTTCTTAGTGGAAACATGTTCAAATTTTAATGATTATATAAGTTGTTAGTTGAAGCTTTTGAGTATGTTGATATGTTTAATCAAGTTGACAATTTCTCTTCTAATTTACTTTTTTTTGGTGGTACTGGGTACTGAACTCAGGGACTTTACACTGAGCAAAAGCCTCAGTCTTTAATTATTTTATTTTTATCTTTAAAATTTTGAAACAGGGTCTCCCTAAGCTTCTAAGTTGTCCAGTCTGGGTTCTAACTCTCTATACTCCTGCCTGAGCCTATCAAAGTTTTCTACTGTGTCTAGCAGCAGATAATCTTTCAATGAATATTTGTGAATTGGTGTTGAATTTTACCCAATGGCTTTTCTACACTAGTGGAAAAAGTGTAGGAATAAGTTACCATGTTAACAAAGTGATTGAAGTGCTACTTGGCTAATGTCTAATTGTGTGTTCATATTTTCTTTGTTTACTACCAACAATTGAGTCACACTTGGTGTCTGTAATCTCATTTGCATTAATAGTGAATGGAGTTGATTTTGAGTTCTGTGACTTCTTCTGGGAATTTTAAACCAATTGACATGAATGTAACTTTTTATTTCTTTCTTTCTTTTTTGATTGGCTCTGTTAAAGATTGAGGCTGGAAAGGCCCAGAGAACTGGGGTCAGCCTTAGCTACAGCAAGACCTTATCTTTTATGCAGATGTGGTGCGGATATTGAAAAGTGTATGGTAGCATTCCTAGAAAGGCAGATTTAACAGACATTATACATAAAAGGGATTTATTTGAAGGGCGAGGAGAGAGACTGGGTCCAAAATGGTAGCCTGTATATACAAGAGCTAGAGGGTCTGGGTGGCTGCTCAGATGTGAGCTAGAAGAGCATGAGTCTGGGTCTGCAAGACACATGGTACAAGTCTGCTGCAGATCGCCGTGGTTCAAAAAGCAATGGTCTGGAATACAGGCATTTTATAGGTAGGAAGGTAGGTAGGTAGGTAGACAGCTAGATAGAGAAAAATGGGGGAAAAGCAATAGCTATGACTGGAGACTGCAGTGAATTTGTGATGGAGAGCGGTAATGTGTAAACAGGAGCAAGTTCAAGTCTGGAGGCAACTGCAAAGACCCAGACCTTCCCCGGAAAAGCTGTGACAATCTTTGCTCTTCTCTCCTTTTTATCTAATTCAGGCTGCCAGTTGGGCCATGCACATCTGAAGTGGGTGATCTTCCCTCTTTTCCTGGTCCCTAAGTCATTCGCACACTGGAAGCTCTACCCTGGGCATTCCCTAATGCCTTCAAGTTGGCATAATTCCTCCATCTGTCACACAACTAGTTACTACATTTGAATTTAAGTTATTTGAAGAAAGTTCTATCATTGGATTTTTCATACAGTTCCACATACAGCAAAATTTTAACTTCATGTAAAGTGACATATATTTCAAATATTCATCTTGTAGCATATATAAATATATTGACAGACTATTCACTGCGAACCATTTCAAATGGTCTTTTTACAGTGGTTCATACTTAGGCTTGTGCCCATACAGCAAAAATATTTAGCAACTAAAACAGAATGTTCCAATTTTTATATAATGCTAAGAATTATGTTCGAATATAAGATATTCTTTGGAGTATGAAGAAGCAAATGCCCCAGAAATGCATCTGTCAGTGACGTTTTAATTTTTATCATACATTTTATATTCCCTTATCCTGTTTAGCAGGATGAAAATGATGGCTCATCATAGAATTTTAACTGAATAATGTCATACTGAGAGAAAAGTATCTCTCAGTTAAATTGGCTAGTACCTACCTATAAATTTTCATTATAAAGTAATTCCTTATTTTTAAGCATTTTTTCTGAATGCAAATAAATAAATCAACATTTTCTTAGGGGTGTCATTAGCAAAAATTCCATCATTGCACAGAACTAATTTATTTGAAGATGCCATGGGAGATTAACTAAATGCAATTCTGCATTATATCAAATCTAAGTTTCAATTAGTAAGATACAGTAAATTATATTTGATAAAATAATGCAAAGGGAGCAGTTTTAAATTACATTTTTAATCTACATTTAACTGGTTTACCTAGTCTGTTGTGAAAAAATATTAGCTTTCTCATTATAAGATCAAGAAAAAATAGATGAGAATAAATAATCAAGCATAGTAACAGTAACAAGGCCTTTGACACTCATGCCTCATTGATCTGGAACTCGGTAAATATTACCTCTTCTTTTACAGAGTCACCTAAAGGTCTTCGTGGTGGCGGTGGTGGCGGCAACGAGCATTGTCGTCATCGTCATCGTCGTGGTCGTCTTCTCTTCTTCCTCTTCTCTTCCTCCTGTTGCTTTTAATGCATTGTCATGAGATTTTGCTGTTTGTTACATTTCTTGTATCTTTATGGTTCATTTCAAATGAATTAATTCACTTATTAATTAATAGATCTTCAATGTAAAAGGGACATATCTTTAAAACTACTCCAAAGACATAAATTTTAGGGAATTACTGGGTCAAGATCAATATAAAAAGAATTTAGGAAGATAGAGAAAATACTGAATTTTCAGATTGTGAAGGTGATGAGTTTAATATTGTTTTTAAAATTTTAAAGATTGATTCCACTTATAACCTGATGATACCTCGTTGGCTTCAGAATTACATATAATTACATAATGCATATTATACAGTGTTTTTTCCTTTGCCATATTAGTAAAATGCAGTGATGCATTACCTCCTAAACCATTCATTTCTTGCACACCATACTAACAATTAATCAGAATTCCTCCAGTGTGTCTGAGACATCGTTATTTTGTTCTAGTGGCAAAGTCATTCAGTAACTAAAGCTTATTATCATATCTTATTTTTCAGAAATAAGCAACATTGAGGTTTTCTTTGAAAGGCAAACAGTCTATAATACATTTTGTGATCATTTTCTCCAGTGTGTACAGTTAGAGTTTTGAGAACTTTGTACAATGAATTGCACTTACTAATTTCATAGCAATAACAATTTTGGCATGAAGTTAGTACCATGGGCAGCTAAAAGAGATGAGTTGGCAGAATTTTCACAGACAAAACACAGTAAGATTCAGAGGACTTAAAAATACATGTGTAAAAGATTTTATGTAAGAGAGAGGTTAGGAAATACGGAAATAGCCTCCGTGGACCAGGGAAGGACACTGAAGAGGAAGGAGGATGGGAGTGGGAAGGGCGGGTGGTAAACGTGGCCACGAAGCAGTGTACATGGCCCTGAGTTGTATTTAATTAACATGTGAGTGAGTCCAGAGTGCATACACATTCAAATGAGAATGCAAAATTAAAATGAAGGAAAGGCTGTAACTGAATTTACACAGAATGTCTGACTGCAGTCAGTCTGTCTGTCCTGTAGCTTGTTCGTACTGAAAGGTCCTGTAGCATGGAACTTAAAATTTGTAAAGATGAAAGGCTTAAACAAAATAATGCTTTATGCGTCTCTTTTTTGTTTTCAGTTGCTTTATTTCTTTCTAATAATATGAAAAAATTTTGGAGTTAAATAGTATATTGTAGAAGAACAGAACAGTGTGATAGGGACACCACTCTCAAAAGGTTCAGTTTCTGCCAATAAAAGAACAGATGCAGTGGCTGGAGAAATAGTTTAGTGGCTCATATGCCAGCCTAGCAAGCTCAAGGCCCTGGGTCCAATTCCCCAGCCCTTACAGAAGCTGTGCATGGTGGCACACCCTGTAATATTAGCTCTCAGGAGGCTGAGGCAGGAGGAATTCAAGTGCCATGAATTCAAGGACAACCTAGGTTACATAGTCAGCTCAGGACTGGCTTGGACTATAGAGTGAGACCTTGCTTAAAAAAATACATGCAATTTATGAGTAGCAGAAAACATTGATCGCTAAATCAGAATTTATGTGCTGTGTTGAAATTTAAGAACATAAAACTTCTAATACATATAACCTTCCAGTGATTTAAGGCAACACAATGTAGTAAGGTTCAGTGTGATATTTCAACACAGGCATAAAGCATGCATTGATCAAATTAGGGTAATTATTATTTATCTCCTATCAATCATTTCTTTATATTTAGAGAGTTTGCACTTCACTCTTCTAGTTCTTCAGAAATTATGCAATTAGATTTTCCCTCAATTTTTATCATCCCAACACTAATAAGTAAATGTGGCTTGTAAACAGAGTGGAATATTATATACTCATGAAAAGAATGATAATCTGTCATTTGGATCAAAATGAAAGGAAATGAATGAAAGTATATTAATAATAGCCCAGACACAGAAAGACAAACACTGTATGTTCTCTAATGTTGAGGGGAAAAAAAAGTTAACAAGAATGTCCTAAGTATTGACCAGTGTTTGATAGAGTAGGCAGGTTGAGGAAAGGACTAGAGAAGGAAGGTTGGTAACATGACACCTGTTTATTACGGGCAGGCACTCCTACTGTGGGCATTCTGACGGAATGAAAGAAACAGTGATGTTTGGGGCAGGGAATTTGCACACTAGTCAGGCGGGTCAGATATGTAGGAGCATATTAAGAGTAACACCGGGCACTACCAATGTCAGGAAAAAAAAAAACTAGCATAAAATTGGCTAGGGGTGAGGCACATCATGAGAATCAAGTGGGGTGTTTAAGGAGATGACTTCTTATCTGGACAAGAAACTGCAGAGATCCTAAGGAAAGTCTGACTTTCTCTAGACCTCTGAAAAGAGAGCCAGAATGATTTATATGTGAGTAGTGAGGTCCCGGGGGGTTGGCCATAATACAGATAATCAAAACAGTGCGCGGCATGGGGCTGTGTTGAGGAGATTTAATTTTAGTCACTGTACATTGAGAAGCTGGAAAGATGCTCTAAGCAAGGCATTTTGTGGTTTTATTTATTGTTTAAAAGAGAATCATCTATGATTGTACATGGGATAGATTTCAATAGGGGTAAAATTGGAAGCAGGATGAATTTTTGTATTAGGTCAAAAATATATATAAGTAAGTTAGACTAGGGTGATAGCAAATTCGATGAAAAGAATTGAAGTAGACAGATTAAAATGGACTCTGAGAGTCGACCTGACATGATACTGGGATTTATTGAATACACAAAGTGAGGAAATGGAAGAATCTAGGGAAACAATAGAAGTTTTGACTCCTTCAATATAACTCATAAAGATGTAACGGAATTGGACAGGGTAGGTGACCTAGGAACAGTATTCAGTGCAGATGAGAATTCAGGAGGGTGCTCTAATATTTACAGGACAGAGTAAAGGAACTGGCTCAAAAAAGCAGCTTTGAAGGAGCAGCCAGTGACTTATCAAAGTGGCACCATCTGAGTGCAATTCTACACAGGCTTCCTTATTTCAGCTAAATGAAAAAGAAAGCAGAAGAAATTATGATTAAACTTACTCATTTACATATTTATGATTTTATAATTCTTGTCTACAAGTTTATTTTGATAAATTATCTCTACAAAAATAATAGACTGCAAATGTAAAGGCAGTTTTATTTTGAATTGTGGTCCCTGCTCACTACTTTTTGAGGCAGAATTTGTTAAGCCATATGTTGACTACTGAGGATAGGCAATATGACCACACATATTAATATACCTGTAGCTAAAACTATATGACACAGAGGTTTACCAATACACATTTCCAATGCAACATTGTCAATGCAGTGATAGAAACATGCAGAGGACAGTCAGTCCAATATAAGCAGAATGTAAGCTTGCAAAGAAACAGATGAGTGATGTGAACACAAGAATGCGTGTTTTACAAGTGCAAAAATTGGGCAGAATTATTAAAGGCTCAATCATGTAATGAAACAGACCAGGGCATATTACATAGGGATAGTACTTAACAGATATGAACATCTAAGAATCCATCAAACAACAAAAATATGAAAAAACTGAACTTCTCTTTTATAGGAAAGAGTAAGCAGTACGAATTTAAGGAAACGGGAAAGTGACTAGTGATATCTCTTGGGACAAGTGTTCAGCTTTTGTCAGAAATTTCTCAGAATAATTAGCAAATAAAAAAATAGCATTACGTATAATCATTTAGGTCACGCACTGATTACTTTAATTAAAAATTAAACCAGCCAGCCAATCTTTGACAGAGGAACCAAGAAGTGCCCACATTAATGAAAGATACACAATATCTTCAATAAATGTTGCTAGGAAAAATGCTCAGTCACATACTAATGAATGCATCTGGGCCTTTATTGCTCAGTGTACATAGAAATCAACAAAAAATGGATTAAACATTTGAATGTGAGAATCAGAACCGTGATACTAGTAAAAAGAAGCTGGGGGAAATTTCCTAGGGACATTAGTCTGGGCAAGGATCTTTTTGTTGGATAAGTCCTCAGATAAAATGTAGCCTAATAGGTGTTCATCAAACTAAAAAAGCTACTTCTCAGAAAGGAAACAGTAAACAGAGTAAAGAAGCAAACTACAGAATGGTAGAAATATTCTTAACTATCCATCTAATGTGGATTAATATCCACAGTATATTAGAAATTTAAACAATATTTTTCAAAAAAGCCTAAATAACGTACTTTAATAATATGTAAGGGATCGAAATTGGAATGAATGTAAAAACAAAGTTTTATGTAGCCTACAGTGCTACGAAACTAAATTCAACATCACTTGTTACGAAAGAACTATAAATCAAAGTCACACTGAGTAAGCCTCTCATTCCAGTTAAAACAGCTAAAACAAGCAAATTAACAGAAAAGGAGAACAAGTGTCATGAGGTTATACAGAAAGGAAACATTTATTTATATACTAACGGTGGAAATAGAAATTAATACAGTCACTAAAGAAAACAGTATGAGAGTTCCCAGAGTTTTAATCCAACTGCTAGATATATATCCATAAAAACAAAATTGATATGTTGAAGAGACATGTGTAGTTCTGTGATTATTGCTGCATTATTGACAAAGTTCAGACGACATGGAGTCAGCCAGTGTCAAAAAATATGATAAAGAAAATGTGTATGTACCAAAGAGCATACTGTAAGTATGTGAAATCCTACTATTGGTGATAATGCAGGTGCACTGAGAAAGCACCACATAACTGGAATAAGCCACTCCCAGAAAGACAAATGCCGTGTGAAGTTACTTTATGTGGAATCTAAGAAGTTGATCTCAAGGAAGAAGAGAAAAGAACGGTGATGACCAGAGGTTAGCATGGTAGAGCGAAAGAAGGAATGAGGTGTTGAGTGGAAAAATACATTTCAAGAGTATTACAGTACACGAGGTCTACAGTTGGAGTGTTATATTTTTGAAAAATACAAATAGAATGGGTGCGTGTGTTTTTGCTAGAAAAAGGATAACTACTTAAGGTAATGCATTTATTAATTAGCTGGATTTAACCATTGAAAACCTTGTGGAGTGTGTGATAAAGAAATAAAATGTCATCTGTCAATTTAAAAATAAATTAGCACCTGTACCAGGGGTCGAGGGTGTCCAATGGAGTGGTGATTTGTCTGGGTGGCATGCAAGAGGCCCAATCCAAAATAATTCAAAGTAAAAAAAGAAAAACATTGAAAGTAAATAGAAATAATCATGCGCATGGTAATTTGTATATGTGACTGTGTGTATTGATGCATGTGTGGGTAGATCTGTTTGCAATTGAAGATAAATCAATTGATAATAACTATTAAATTAAGCATATATCTAAGTATTGCTTTCATTGCTAGGTTAATATGAACATTAATTTTAGGAACTCACATTAATTTAACCTAATATAATATTTGATTTCTAAAAGACAATCAGAGTTTGCGACACATTATTCCAGTTGGTTTAAAAATATGAGAGCCAAGAACGAGCAGTTGGCATAATACGACAATGGATGCCGGTTGCAACTCTTTCGGCATGTGCTATTTTTCTGACAGGCTCTACCAACAAATAAGCAGGATGAGTTAAGAGGGAAACAAAACAAATAGTGTCTTCAAGGAGTGTCCTTTTGCCAGCCATTGGTAGAGACAGCCAGCTTCTAAATAAATCCAGAGCCTTTCAATCCTCTTCAGCCCTCGGGGGAAAAAAAAATTCAAGAGGCATACAGCAGAGTCAGCACCAACAGCTCAGTTAGGCCGTGTATCAGGTAACTATGAAAATTCTGAGTGGTATAGATTAACAAAAGGTTTCTGAATTTATTGTGGTGAATAGAAAAGATCCCAGTGGCCAAATCTAATCTAATTAGGATAACAACATTTTTCCTCCTTAACTGCTAGCTTTTGTATGAAAAATTGCTTCTTCTCCAACTCAGTCAATTTAAAAATGTCTGCTAGCTGAGTTTACCCAGCAGGAGGCTAAAGGATCTATTATGCTGACAGATGCTCCTTGCCTTAAGTTTGTACAGAATTTAAATGACTTTCATTCCGGCATGTAGCCATTTGAATTAATATGAAAATAGTACCAAATTTTTGCCACTTAAATCTTGTACTTTTCCCATCATAATTTTCAGTGACTGCAGATGTTACTGATAATATTTATTTATGTGTGTATGTGAAGCTTTGTTTCGTAGTTTACATTCATATTTTTAAGATAATTGCTAATAGTTAATATTGATTACAACTATGCTTTTTTGCATAGTTGGGGAAAATTTGTCATTTTTCTTTATTTTTGTGACAGTCAGATGAGGTGAATGGACAGGTAATTATATCTAATTAATTTTTGAAGGAAATATTCTGATTTATTCACTAAGGTGTTACATGGAGCCAGGATTTTTCTCCCTAGACTCTTCTAACACAGAGCACACCATAGTAGACTCCACCGCTATTACATAAACTTAAGTGGGCAATCTTATTTGTTATGTATTCAAAACGTTTGATAAAAAATTCAAATTTTGGAGTAACTATATATTTATACACACACACACACACACACACACACACACACACACACACACACACACATATATATATATATATACACACACTTTCATAAAAGGAAACAATCTTTGGTCCTTACATAAATTATTTAAAGAAAATATCTTACTCTGCTCTTTACCTAAGTACTTTCAGCCGTGTATATTTGTTTCTTAAAGGCACAGTAAATAAAGTACAGAAATATGGGCTGGTTAAACAGCAGGCTGTCACAGATTCACAACTTAGAAAGCTAAAAATCCTAAACGAATATTTTCTTAGCATGGAATTTTTTTTTCTTTTTCTAAATTCTATCAAGGAAGGTTTTATTCCAAGCTTCTTTCCTTGGCTTGTCTTCTCAGTCTTTTTTACAACCTTTTCTGTGTTGTTCTGACTTTTTTGTTTTGTTTTGTTTTGTTTTGTTTTGTTTGAGGCCATCAGTTATATTGGGTTGACCCGAGAGACTACTTGCACTTGATTTTCTGTGGGAAGAATTTCCCTTCCAACCAGGAGCCGAGGGAGCTGGAGGCTCCCATGCACAGATTTGGAAGGGGCGCAGCTCATCCAGGAGCACTCCTTGAGTTTCCATGTCTGTACTGATGCTCAGGAGATGATTTTGCCTTTTATTCTCTTAAAATAACAAAGGCATAAAGGGAGAAATTCTGTAACTCTATTCTTTATTTGTTAAAATACTGTTTTTAAATTTTTATTTTTACCAACGCAATCAGAAATCATTGCCCTTACCAAAAAACAATCACTCAACTGTGCCTTGAAAATAGCTTCAACATTGTCTTTAAAACTTCATAATTCATTTCTTCTTCAACTTTCTTAACCCATACTCTTTGCAAATAATTGTTCTATAATCTTTAAAATCTGAACTCCTTTTCTGTAGAAATTGCTTATGTATGTATTTCATGATGATGATGGAGATCTTACTAGTGCATTATGCAAAGCATCCCACAGTGACATAAAAGGAACGTGTACAGATTACTTTTTGATCCATTCTGTGAGGCCCGCATCACAACCAGTGCACTATGGAAACTCAGCACAGTGTGACTTTATTATTTGCTGGTTTTTCTATATTAAAGTTTTTTCAGTATTTCAGTTTGACCCCAAAACATTACTGTTTTTCATAAAGAAGCTATGACGGAATATATGTCAGTACCTATTCCATAAATTCCACAACTTAGTAATGTTGGGGTTTACAGTGTACAACATTAAAGCAGAACCTTTATTTTTAGATGGATCAAGGTATCAAAAAGTCATAATATTGTTATCATAGATGTGAGTTTAGTATTCTTGAAATTGTTCCATTTTTAAAATAAGCATTGTATAATTTGGAAAGTTATACCCAAAATCTAGTTCGTGCTTTCCTTTATGGGCATGCTTATTTTAACACCGATATCCTATATCAAAAGTCTGTTTCAGAAACATTTTATTTCATTATACCTTTGAAACGTAGATTTAGAAATATAGATATGTAACATATAGTGTATATATTAGTTACCTGGTAGAATATGGGGTTTCAATGCTAGAAGGAAAAAAGAAAAGAGAAAAAACAAAAATTAAAACAAGTTTTACTCTGATTCCTCAGCTATTTCACAAGGCAATTTTAACTATTTATAGTTTCTGGTCACTTAAAACCAATTTTCCCTTCAACTACTTCCATCTCTCAAGCACGACACGTGGGGGTAGTGATGACACTGTACATACCATGGTTGCTTGTTGGATGGCTCTAATTTTATGGTGATAAATGACTGAAAAACCTGAGTGAGACAGAGTATCTCCTCGTGTGTGTTTATGTGTGAGGTAGGACAGTGAGGTGGGCCAGAGAGTAGTTTTTAGAAACCATCCACATGGAGAAAAATAACTTCTACAGAGCAGAGGTAGGGTGAGTGCTTTAAGAAGCTTTATACAAGAATATACAGTAAATTGGCTCTATTTACTGAGGAATACATGGGTTTTCTTTAAATGTGTTTCTTTTTAATTTCTGGATTATGTTATTTAAATCTAGGATTACTTTAAAAGGAGTACAGATTACAAGTATTATTTATAAATGCGCAGTAGGAACCCACTAAGCAAAAATAAGTTGTACTAATGAAGTTAAGGCATATAAGACTATCTTGTGGCAATGCAGTTTTTCTATCTCTAAAATAATGGAACTGGAATATGTATTCAGTAGTCTACTTTGGAAATATAAGTTTTTTCTTTTGGAAAAATGTGTCTGATGAATTTTTCTGTAACATCCTGCAATAAGTTCATTCCTTTTGCCTTCACACAAATGGAGTAAGGAGATTTGGACATCCGACTGGAGGAAACTAAGCCAGATATATTTGCAGGTCAGTGACAGATTTATTACCAGTGTTTGGAGAACTCAGTAAGAATTTTCTAAAAGTTGAGATAAAACTTATAAAGCCACCATAAAGTTATAGTCTGCAGGGTTTGATGATAGGCTGATTGAATGCATTTTCATAGCTAAGACCACATGTATAATAATGTCATTGCAAAATGAATGTTCCTAAGTCACACAAGTCACCATTCAGGCATCAAGCAGGGGAAGAACTGCTTTAGGCAGCATATATCGGCTCAATGTTCTAAACCAAATATGTGGCATTTGGGTAAATAAATAATATCAGATATGTTTTCTAGAGAATTTTTCCTTGACTGCTATCATATGAATACCTGAAATTCATGAATATGAATTTGCTACATGTCAACTAGCCATGAGAAATGATTACACTGACCATTACACGAAGAATATTCTGGAAGATTGAAAATAAACACATAAGTTAGTAAGCATGACTAGTTATATGGGCAGCCTCATGGGTTTCTATGACTCTGGGCAGGCGAGTCTTAGAAAATTATACTTCTGAGTATGTGAGTTAGAGACACACAAATCAAACCTGTGGCAGTTCAGTCAAACAAGAAATTTCAATTTGTCAGACCTTTCGACAAACAGCTTTTCATACTGATGTTAAGAAATTTCTATATTTAGTTTTATGGCTCCAATTTTATGGAAAGTCAGAAATATTCACTTCAAAAATTTACAGATCACCAGATCTTCTTACAAAAAGAGTTTCCTCTGTATTCTGTGATTTCAAGTCTTTAACTGCAACTTACCCTTTTTATAGACTGTGCTGCTACAGTTTCCAGAAAACAAAGCCAGGTAATAAAAAAGAGATGAAGGATGGTGTAGTGTTGGGGAGCAGAGGGCTTGCCTATCATGCCTGAGGCATGGGATTCAGACCTCAGCACTGGAAGAAGGCAAAAAAGGGTCAGGGGAGGGGATTGTCGGATGGGTCACAGAAAATGTAGCTGGATTTAGAAATATTCCATGATGTGATTTTCTGCTGTGCTTTTAGGAATTCACAATTTGCATTGCTGTCAAGATGATGATTTTAAATACTTCATTATATCTTCTAACATCACCTTAAAAGATTTCCAACACAATTTTATGAAATATCTGCACATCCTACAAATATTCCTCCTTCAAGAAACACTTAAGATATGTAACACATTATTCATCAATCCTCAGTCTTTATGATGTGTTCTATATAGCCCATGAACTAATTTGCACTCAGAATAATATAAACTAACAACATTTATATATAAAGAGTGATGTATTTGCAATATAGACGTTTTGTGCAATATTTGCTTGTGGTAGCACTCACTTGCATGCCTACCATCAAGTGATACTGAAGCAGGTAGATCACTTGAGTCTAGGAGTTAAAAGCCAGACTTAGCAATATAGTGAGAGAGATTCTGTCTCAAAAATTACAATGTATAATTTACTCTTTATTAGTATCCTAGAATGCATTAATATATAAATTAATTTTACTTTCAAATGTTTTCCTTTATTGCAAGTCTGACTTGATGTATATCAGTCAGTTGATCTGATTCTATGCCTACATTTGAAGACACGAATGACTGAATTATAAAAAAGATGAGATATTTTATTTCACTCTATCTACTAATTCTAAAATTTAAAAGAGCAGAAAATAAATATTTGTAATTATGTTATGAGCAATTTTATACAAAAATTAAAATAGCTTTACCATAACCCTTGTCATAAATCGTGTATTAGATTTGTGTAGAAGTTTTATCTAAGGTTAGATACATGTTCTTTCTAAACTGGTGATTATTTATAAGTAGTTTCAACAATTAACAATATACTTGAGGTTTGAAGGTAATGTGACATAACACGGTTTTCTTTTCCTCTACGTCTACAGAGATATCACTGTGTCCAACCCCCACCTTCTTGAATATACTGATACCATTTTGTCATTTAGGACTACTTTTTGGTAACAGATGTTAACATTTCAATGTCCACTTTTTTGTAATAGTGGAAAATCAATATTTAAGTCATCAGTGTATCTACACTGCAATCTTAAAACTGTCTCTTATTGAGCTTCTAAGAATAGCAGAGATTAATAGAAATGCATTCAAAGGAAGCAAATGTTATCAAATGATTGTAACACTGTCCTACAATTTTCAAAAGAATTTTGTGGAATATTCTAAAAGCTCCTAAAAGATGAACTGTGGAGCTACTTTTAAATTTGATGTTCTTATGAAATGCCCTACTTTTAGAAATATTCTCAGCTACCATATTACCCGTGACCTTATCAATGTAATGAATTATTTCAACTATAAATGGGTTTTGCATAGACACCTGCTTTTGCAGGGAAAATATCTAAAAAGTAAATTACAGGATTTATTCTACTTCTGTTTCAATCTAGGATTTTCCTTTTATTAAAATAATCTTTTATTTAAGATCTGGACATTTTTATATTTTCCTTATTGGTGTTTTGGAAATTCACTTAAATTTTAAGGAAAAGACTATTTATAGCTTGTCTGCTTTACCGAAGCATCTCATTACCGAAGCTGTCACATGCACATAATATAGAAATTAAATGCAATGGCAGCATCCCTGCTGCCAACAGATGTGTGTGTCTATGTCGCGCTGAATGACATCTGCACAATTGCTACCTCATCTACTCTTCAATTAATACAATCAGGAAGGTGTACAATTCCCAGTGCACAGATCACAGAGAATTGTAACTTTTACCTGTCTTTTCATTGCCTAAAATTAATCGTGTGCTCTTCACATATTCAATATATTTGCATAAATTTCCATACTACATCTTTCCATAGTTGCTTTTCTGTCATCTTCCCTAAGGGAGTGAATATAAATGTCTTTTCCTTATTAAAATGAGCCATTAGTGTTTGTTAAAAATATATTTTCAAGCTAGAATAAATTAATTTCAGCACCCAGCAGCATTCTGCACATCAGATACACTTAAATATTCCAGAAAGTCATAGCGCACACTAAAGCAATAAAGTTTTATTATGAGGTAGACTATAAGTTTTGTATTTATTCGACATTTTCTTCATCTTCTATTCTCTATTATCTTCACATCATATTCGATATTGAACAGGAAAGATTGAGTATTTTGCATATTCTGGAGTACCTGGTAATTATTCAGAGAGTCATCCAGTTTAGTTCACTTTTTAGACACAATCTAGATACAAGTATTTAAGTTCTTGAATAAAATTTATCTGAGAAATTGATTTACTTGAAATTTAAAAATACTTTAATTTTACTTGCATAGAAAGAATTACAGGATTTACATTATAATTTGTTAATCAAGATGATACTGCATTTTACTTAAAGCAATTCACTACATTTAAAATTATGTTGTCATTTCTAAATTAATACTGAGACTTAAGGAAAATCAGTGTATATAACATGGGAATTGTAGTAAACATCTTTCTATTGCTGGAATAAAATATATGACATGTACAATATAAAAAATAGCATAGGTTTATTTTTTCCAATGGTTTCAGAGATTTTTATTCACACCAGCTCGCTCGAAGGCATTCGTGGTAGAAGCATGAGGTGGAGAAAAGTTAGTGGCAGCCAGAAACAGAGTGAACAGGAAGAGAGCCGGAGGGAGGACAGGCTGGGGGCCGGATGTACCGTCAGATTCACGCCCTCAACTCATCTACTTCCTCCCTCTGGACCCTGCCTCCTACCTGCTTCTTTGGATATTAATGAAGTGATGAATTAGTCCATTCATGAGGCTAATGAACTCACCTCTGAATGCATAAGACTTTAGGCAGATATTTTAGATCAAATTGTAAGCATTGTGACTTAAATATTTCATCATTGATCAAAAATGGAAATATTTATTCAAAAATTCTATTGTGAAAAATCAGTATATGTTCTCATTTCAACATGAAACATTTATTTATTTATTTATTTTAAGTTTGCGAAGTCTTTGGAAAATCTTAGTTGTGAGGTAGGAGAAGCTGATCTTTGCTGTTTCCAGTACTGTGGAAGGGAAACTGAAGGAGTCCTACCTTAGGCTACTCACCCAGCTCCATATGGGTGCGTGATTGACTGAGAGTTTGCTGGAGACTAGAGGAGGAGATTTGGACAGCGCATGAGCAACAGATAGTTGACAGGTGTATTCGGAGGGTTAAAAAAGACATAAAAATATCTTTTTTTTCCAAATTTAGATTTTCACTCTTTATTACATGAAAAGCAATGGGCAGGAAACCAAAAAGAAAAAAAAAGTAATACATTGAAAATAAAACAAAGGAATAGGACAGATTTTGAAGAATGACTTGAAAGCCACCAAAAAAAAGAGGAGGAAATTTCCTATTATATTGCTTTGAATATTTCTATTCCAAGGAATGGAAGAAGGAAAAAATCTAGGGTTGAAATCTGACGGTGTATTTACCAGGGGAGTCTGTTGAAGATGACTCGAGTTTCAAATTAAAAATTTAAGTATGTAACTGAGTAATACCAAGATATTTGTGAAAGGAATAAAAATAGTAGACCACATTTTCAAAAATAATCTTTATCATTTGTTAAAAAAAACAATTGGTATTAGAGATGTGATGAAGCAACTCATTGAATTCCATTAAACTCCAAATAATCTACATTTTTTAGAATGTCAGTAACTATAATGAAGATTTGAAATGTTCAGTATCGTCAGATATGTTTTTGTGTTTACTCTTCAAAAAATCATATTTTCTCAACTATTAATAATTTTCTGTTTAATAGTATAATTTTGTGGCACATAATTTGTTTTGGGAACTAATTTGTATTTTATATACACACAAAAACACACACACACACACACACACATATATATATATATATATATATATATATATATATATACACACACATATATATATATATCTTAATAAATAATTTAAATCCATTTTTCACTTCTTTCTTTTTCTTCTTCATCCTTCCTGCTCTTTTTTATATCTCTAAGATATTTAACTTCCTCTCTTCTACCATCTTCATTTTCCAAAATTTCAGTTATCTTTTCTTAACGCCCAAATGATACTCCATTGGTTAAACATACTTAAACATACTCCATTCTCTTTACCCATTTGTATGTTGTTGGGTATCTAGGGTGCTTCTACTGTTTGGCAGCTGTGACCTGAACTGTGACCTGAACTTGAGTATACATGCTTTCTATAGCATGGTGTCTTTAAGAAGACTTTTAGGACATTCATTTGTTTAGTTTTCTGAGATCTCCCTCCACACTGCTTTCCATGGTGTCTGTGCTAGTTCACATCCCGACCAATAATGTAGAATTTCACTACAACGTCATCAGCATTTATTTGTGTGTGTGTGTGTGTGTGTGCGTGCGTGTGTGTGTTTGTGTGTGTATTCTTGGGGATAGCCTACTCGAGTAAGGTGGATCTCCGTGTTGTTTTGATTTACATTTCCCTGATGGCTAACGATTCAGCTATTAACATCTCATATTACCATGGTACATTTGCCAAAGCTAAGAAACCATAAATGTCAATGGCACAATATGATTAAGTGGTCTTTATTTAGATTGTTTTCAACTTTTTGCTAATCTTTTGGCACTTTGGTTGAAGCTAGTTTATCCAGTAGGTTCATATCTACTGAATATCAACATGCTATGTGCCAAAAACTTATAGTTGTAGAAGCAGAAGGTAAAACACAAATCAGGTGGAAACTGGGTAAGTCTACATGAAAACTAGTGCACCTGTGGAGCTAACACTCCAAAGGTGAGAAACCAACAGGTGACTGTAGTGTGTGTGCCTATTTCAGCACTGTTTCTAAGAAACTATCATATCACAGAGGCTTATTATTGCAGTAGTGTTGACTTCAGCATCTTTCATTGATATTTAATTCCTCTCTTGTACCTCATTGATCCACTAATCTAAATTTATACTGCACTAAGAAACTCTATACTAATTTTTAAAATTACATAACATATATAACATAATCCCTATAACATCTTTAATTTATAGTTACTTTAATTATTCAATATTTTTTGCATTACCATATTAATTATTGGATCTTCTAGAATTGACTTACCCTGGATCTTAGAGAAGTGGGGTGCAAACATTCCTCTTTGGTCCTAATGCATACTGTGTTTTTAATTGAAACTTTCACTTGTGTATTTCTGGTAAATAGGTGAACAGTAAATTTTGCATGTTTATCTGATACCCTTCAATAATTCTGAATTGCTTTTTAGTTTTAGAAATTTTGAAGATGTTGTAATTGACTACATGAGATTTTCTACCTCAACTTATATGTTGTCAGTGAGCAAAGATGATTTTATTTTCTACTTTGGAATCAATGTATCTTTTTATTTTAGTAGAAGCTTCTTGCAGTTAATCTGATGTTAGTTGTCTGCTGTTTGTGCATGCTTGCTTCAAGTTGAGGTACATTTTTCTATTTTAATATTATTGGGGTTTTAAATACTTTTTTACATCAATGAATGATAATTTTGTAAAATTATCCCTATACATATGTTGATAAAACCATAACGCTTTCCTTATTTATACTGTTTTGTTTATTATGTCTATTGATTATTTAAAAAAGTATGGACTCAGACTTGCAAACTTGAAATAAATCCCATGTAGATATAGATATAATTGGGTTGATATATTATTGGATTTTTGTTGAAAATTTTGCATCTGTGCTTATGAGACATATTAATTTTTACTTTCTCTGTCTTGTAATATTCTTACCTGGTTTGTTGTTATATCTTACAGAAAGACTTAGCTAGTGTTGGCTTGAATTTTAGGGAAAAGTTTGCAGAAATCGTTATCATTTTCTTAAATGTTTGGTAGAATTGGCCAATGAAAGCAACTGGGCTGTTTCTTTGTGTTTTGAAAAGTTAGGGATTTTTGATTTACACATTTAAATAGATACAAACAAATTTATTTATTTATGTACTTATTTGAGACAGAGTCTGGCTTTGTAGTCTAGGCTGATCCTGAACTCACCATGTAACCCAGGCTGGCCTCAAGATCACAGCAATCCTCCTGCCTCAGCCTATTCAGTGCAAGGATTACAGGCCTGCACCACCACTTCTAGGATTGTATGTCGCCGGCCGGGGTACAAACATGTTTACTTTATATAATTCTCTTTGTATGTGTTTTGGTGAATTATATATTTCAGGAAATTGGTTTATTTTATGTAATCTATTAATTTTGTGGCCATAGCATTATTTTTCTCAATATTGGGATAGAACACAGTGCCTTTTCTCTAGATTACATCTCCAAATCCTCCTCCTCCTTCTTCTCCTTCCTATTTTAAAAAGTTTTTTATTTCAGACAGGGATCTGCTAGATTGCCCAGACGAGGCTTGAATTTGTTATCTCACTGTCTGAGCCCAGGCCTGCACCACTGGGCCTGGCTATTTTCAAAACATTTCTTTATTATTTCTTTAATGTCATGGGGATAGAAATATATATTATGGTAGTAACTTATTTCTTTTATTTTCTTACATTTCTTTTTTCTTCCTTTTTAGTTAGCTACATTAGAATTTTAACAATTTTACTGATTTTTTTTCAAACGGATTTTGGATTTGTTGATTTTTGTGTTTTCAGAATGAATTCATTGACTTCTATCCTGAATTCCATCGTCTCTTCTTATTTTGGAATTAACTGTCTCTTTTTTCCTAGTTTCTTACTTAATCCATGTGTTATTTAGGGACATGTTATTTAATCCTCAGATACTGAGGAGTTTTCAGCTCTCTTACTGTTGCTCTTTTGTGTTTTAATTCCATTGTGGTCAGACAGCATCCCGTGTGAAATATCTATTACATTTCTTAAGGTGTGTTTTAATGGACAGAAAAGCTCCACTTTGGTGAATGTCCCATGTGTGGTTAAAAGGATTGTGTATTCTAGTATTGCTTTAAGAAATATTCAGTCAATGTCCACTAGGTACAGTGGATTCATGTTTCTGTTCAAATTATCTGTGTCCTCCATTTTTTTCTGCCTTCTGTATCTGTCAGGTTCTTGTAGCTTGGTGGTGTTGATATTTCTATTGTAGCAGTGGCTTTTTTTCCCCTTGTAGTTTCATTAGTTTTGCTTCATGTAGGTTGATGCTATTCTGGTTAGTCACACACATAGTAGGCAATGTCATGTCTTCCTGTGGCACCTACTGCTGCTTTATCATTATGCTGTGTTGCTTTTTTCCCCTGTTAAAGACTCTTATAACTGAAATTACTGCAATTATTCTGGCTTTCATTCACTTCGTTAGCTTAGTAAAACTTGATCTAATCCCATACACTTTATGGTTAAGATTGATTTCTTATAGATGATTCACAGCTGGGTCTTTTTTTGTTTTTATTTCACTTGGTAATGTCCAAACTCTGTTTTCAGGTGACATAACTCTTTTGCCTTTTACTTGATAGTTTCTGTTTGTCAATCAGGGTATTTTGACCATTTAGATTTCAGTCATTACCAACATGATGAAATTAATAACAGCTACTTGTGGTTGTTTGCTATTTATTACTCTTATTTTTGATCATACAAGGCATTAGTCATTTTACCAAATTTACTGTTTTATCTCTAGATGTAAGTCTTGTTTGAGAAGTCGTAGACAGATATGTCCATAAATTTACCCTGTTTTTGTTCCTACCTACTCAAACATCCACTTGCTTCTTCTGTAAGAATAATAGTTTTATTAATTCTTTTGAAGTTCTTGCCTACAAACTTTATTCAGTTTCTTAATTACTACTAATTTCTGTTGTTTCCTCTTTCACTTTATTTTGGCTTTTTTTTTTTTTTTTTTTTTTTTTTTTTTTTTTTTTTTTTTTTTTTTTTTTTTTTTTTTTTTTTTTTTTTTTTTTTTTTTTTTTTTTTGTTAATTTTAAGAGAGGTTACATTTTCCACGTTAAGTCCTTAGTATGTCATGTTCTTATGTTTTTGAGCTTCCTGGGTCTTGTTAAACTCCTGGGAATCACCTTTACCCTTTTGGATCTTGCCTTTAAGCTGTGCTTGACTGGACCAGGCCAACATTGAGTACTAGATAACTTTTCTTCGTTTCTAAAGCAAAACCCATGTAACACGCTGCTTAATATTCCCTCTTCTCTCTGTGGTGCGATTTTTTTACACAGCTCGATTTTTGTTTTCTTCAATGTCTTGATTTTTATAAATCATTTAACTCTTTTGTTTATTTTCATGGTTACTTAATAATTTACTAAAATGGTGGCCAGTAAAACTATGTAAACCTGAGAAAAGAGTATGTATGTTTTCTGCTTTTTTATAGTATTCTAATGATCTTTTAAAGTGAACTACCTGAAATACTTTTCAAATAATAAAATTAAAAAGAGGAAAGTGCTGGGCTACTCTTCAGATACTTTCCCTGTGACACTTCCATGGCCGCTGGGCTGACCTTTGGCTGCCAGCACTCTTGTCCCCTGTGGAGGTCTCTGACTTCCACACTCTCCCTTGGGAAGCCAGGCTTAAAGTAAGGCAATTAGCACTCAGAGTGACTCCCAGAGCAAAGGGGGATGACAGGACTTTACACATGAATATCTTGACTCAGTGTTCAGACAGAATAGATCCAAGTGGGTATTTTTCCCCCAAACTATTTATGCCAGCTGGTTTATTTTTGTGTGTACATAATTCATTTAAGTTTATTTTAAAGCACTAGTGTATCAATACAAAAAAATTGTAAATATAAACCAGGTCCTTGATAAGAGTTCGAAACTACTTTTACTGCTTTAAATGAAGTGTTGAAAGTTTATGTTAAAATTGTTTTCTTAAGTAAACATTGTATGGTTATTAAGTGATCTTTAAATTAAATGATAATAAATCACATTTTATATAATTATATAAAATATGTAAATTTATTAATCCTCGATGAATAGGAAATGTATATACAGTGCTATAAATTAAATTAAGCCAAAATTAGCTATAAATTGAAGGGAACTTAAACTTATTTATTAAATGTTTATTAATTATTAAAATTATTCCATCTGAGATGTATCTAATACTAAACAATTGCTCAACAAGGTTACTGGTTTTCTCTCATGGACATACCCTGACTCATTATTCTGTTTAGTTAAGGTTAGTCCATTTTGCTAAACTCACTCTGCATTACATTTTTATTTTATAAACATTATATGCTTTGGAACAGTCTAATTATTTTTGTGAGAATATTTCAACCACATCGCTCAATGCCCTGATGAATCAGCTTGAAATTCCTTGAACTTCAGGCTTTCAAGACTTTGATGTGTAATCATTTATGCAAATAGTATGTTTCATGGGAATTCTTCAGTGAGCTATTTTTTTAAATAAAAAAAAACAGTTGGTTTTAATTTATGAGGTAAAATATGGGAAAAAAACTTCATGGTTTTCTTATGACTAGAATTTGGGATAAGACAGGCCTTACCTACTTCAATAGTACACATCATGTTAAGAACCCTTATACTTCTAATATACGGAAGAGAAGGGTGCCTTCTGAAATACAGTTTGTAATAGTAAAAAGCTAAAGGGCAAGAAAAATGTACTCAGAGGGATGGTAAGTAATAATTGGACTTGGAGGGAAATAAATTTCTTTTCTGAAACTTTACAACATTTGAGATGCAAACTAAAATGAGCTACTTGAAGGTTTTCTATTAGCCTGATTTGATGATCAAGGCATACCATTCCAGCATCCTGACATGGTGAGGCAGGAGGGCCACAAATTCATGCCCAGTCTGGGCCACTTAATGACCTGGTGGGATCCTCTCTCAACATCAGATTCAAAAATGAATTGGGGATAACTCAATGTGAAGTCCTTTGGGTCAACCCTGATACCACAGAAATAAGTAAATATCATAAATTTAATATATATTTGAATAGGGCATTACTTAAAACTTAGTGTGCTTAAAAGAATGTCAGACGATTGAGAAATGAGCACTACTTCACTTGTGAGCCTTTAAAATAAACACATAAATAAAACCAGTTTCAGGATAGTATTTGAGTTATAATAATCCCTGGCCTCAGGCCCAGTGCCCAGTGTGGAATCGAGAAGCATGAAAGATGAGCAGAATGGTCAACTTAGATGCATTTGCAAGAGTATAGACTTGTGTCAAAATGGAAATGTGAACAAATCATACTAATTTTATAAAAGTGAAATGCAAACTAAAGAGGTTCAGTATTACTAACAATATATATCTGATGAGAGGTTTTAGTTACAGAATCATTCATTAACAGACATTATGGAGATTGAACTCTCTGCTGGGTTTGAACCTCTTGACATAGTTACAATAGATGATCAGATACTCATGTTCCTGTGTTTGGAAACCCTGTATTAAGACTAAGAATTCAACAAACAAACTCATTAAAAAAGTAAAAATATAGTTGGAATTTTTTTTTTTTATTCAGGATAACAAAATTATGCCAATGTCTTAATGCTGTCAATAAAACTGAGAGACTGCTTTGGATGTGGTGCCCACAGAATAATTGGCCTGCAGCCAAAGATTTTAACAAAAATAGCTCTCTTCCCGACCTTGAAGAGTGAGCATAAAGGATGCAGGATGTGGAGTGATGGACTCCAGGTCTTGAAGAGAGACTCAGCCTAGTGAGAGCTTGCTGAGAAAATGCAGTTGAACATGGCAGAGAGTCCACATGCGAGTATCCTGAAGAGTCTGCCAAGATTACAAATGCAGTCATGTGTATCCTAGAGATGGTATATGCTCTGGGAAATATGTCCGTAGTTATAGTTACTTTCATAATTCAGCACAGATCTTAGAGTGTGTTTACCTTCGTTGGTGCAGTCCAGTCACATGAGGTCACATGTGTGGTGGAGGAAGCTGCTGTTGCAATTGCATGTAGCATACTCCGTGCAAGAAACTTTATTTTTAAGTAAGAGCATATTTTAAAATAATGATAAAAAGTAAACATGAACCATGACATAGACATTTCTTGTCATAAATAAGTATTAGGTACCATATGTAATTGCATACACACTATTTTCATTAAGCTGGTAGTGCGGTAGGTTTGTGTATAGCAGTACCACCACTAACACTTAAGAAACTCACTGTGCTCAGATATTACAATGGTTAAAATGTACCTAGATGACAGGAATTCTTCACTGTAATCTTTTAGGTTCACCATCAGATGTACGTATGAATGAATGCTTTCACCAAAACCTTCTTATGCAGTGTGTGACTGTAAAATATCAATTTTGATCAATCCTAAACTTATACATATGCTGTTTTAAAAGAGTTTTTCAATACATTAATAAAATAATGCATTTGACATATCTTCTATTTGAATTCACAGCCAAATTTGATGGAAACATTTTCCTGTGTTTGGAAGCTACTCCGATTTTAATTTATTATTTTATTTTGGGAGATATTTCCATGGTTCAACATATTTGGGAAATGTCGTAAGTTCATAGGAAAAGACTGAATTGTATTCTCTGGAAATGCAGAATTCTGGTCAAGTATTTGATTTCTTGGCATTTTATTCTATAATTTTTCTAATATGTTTGGAAGGAATTTATTTTTGCCTTACCACAGCCACTCGCTCAATGTATTAGTGTGTATTTCTATACTACTCACTTTGGCTTTTATAAGCTTTATATATGTAGGGAGATAACATTTAGGTTGTTTTTTATTTTTAACGCTGCTTAGGCTTTTTATTTTTTAATCACTGTAAAAACCTTACACCTTTGCTTAGAATATTTTGTTAATTAACATATGGCTACTAACATAAACCACCTGTATCTTGTTTTTCTTTTCCAGGGATTTTTTGAACATTTTTTTATTTTTGTATTAGTGATTGATAGTCATACATGATTTTTAATCATGAATTCTTATCTTAGTACAGCTTAACAGAATCAATAATGTTCATTTTAAAGCATTTTTCTTGTAATGTGACTTTAGCAACATGTAATTAAAAGTTTTTCTTTGAGTTTGTTTTAGTTTGCTCAGATTCTTGGATATGTATAACATATACATATATAATGTGATTTTTTTCCCTTAAGTTGTGACTATAATACCTTGTGATGACAAGATTTTAAGATAGTTGTGTGCTTTGAAAAGACAGCTGTCTAAAGCTTCACACACATGTTGCTTAGGATACGAGACGATAGAATGGGGCAGTATGTTGGTCCCATGACCTGGCATCGACTGACTGATCTGGTAAATTCCAGGTTGTGGCAGTTTGAGGAGTACTTGGGAAGTAGAGACATCTAGGCAATCTGTGTGGCTAACACAAGCATCCAGTGTTAAGAAAAGAGTCAGATAGGTAAAAGAGGAAATGACTAGAAGAGAATGTTTGAAACATGGACCAAACTTGACCACATCCATAGGCTAATAGTAAAGGAAAGAATTGAAATATAAATTAATAAGATAACTGACAATGAAATTTTCTTAGGACAGAGATTAAGACTGAGTGTGTAGTTATGAGATTATTATTTGTGCTATGGCAGAATTTTCTTCATGAAGAAAGAAAACAGTTCATATAAAGCATATGTATGCATGTGTACGCATCCTACTTTTCATGTGTACTTAATTGTATACAGGTGCAGACAGATTTTTACATATTTGGTATAAAGAAGTTGTTTTAGTAGCTGGCTGATAAAATATTTTCTCTGTAAAATAAAAGGCAAGATCATTTGCAGAAAACTGTAGGGAGAGTTGAAGCATTTCATAAATTTACAGAAAGAAATGTTTTTAAATGATAATTACAAAAACTGTAATATGCTTCAGTGGGATAATAGTAAAAGAGGCTGAGCTTTGTTTAGTCACCAGATGAGACTAGTGGCAGTGGATTTTACACAGTGCCACTACAGCCATCTGGATGATTTCATCCAAACTACTCACAATTCTATTATAGGATCAAAGAAAGTAAAAATTTAGATTTGTTCAGTGCTTGATATTTAAGGAAGAAAGCCTCAAAATGTAGGCGCAAATGTGATAGAATAATGGTCACGTTCTGGAGATTAAAAGAGGGAGGATGACATGGGCTCAGGAGCAAGTGTAATGTTCAGGGCAGAAGGATAGGAATGACGTGAGGAGGCCTCAGGAGACACAGGGAAGGACCAGGTGATTCTAAATGAGCTGTCTTTTCTGTTTGTTTCCTGGAGTAAGAAGAAACACTTGTTCAATTTATATTAAAGAAAATACATGAACATGGCATTGGGCAAAATCAATCTAATAATAAGTGTACAAAATTACCGACTTAGTAAGTTCCCTGAAAAGTAAATGAATCCCTTATTAAGTAGGGCATTAATAGCAGAGTTCACTCTGGCTGGAGAAAGCACAGTTTAAAATTCTGAAAAGATCTTAGTAATAACAGCAACATACACTTTTAAGAAATTTAATTTAGCTGGAAGTGCTTTTCAGTGAGTGTAAAGAAGGCAAAGAGAGCGAGAGAGAAAGAGAGAGAAGAAAAGAAACAGAATTTTTCCTTTTTCTCATTAAAGTTTAGCCAAAAAGAACCCACAAAGTTAACGCTGAGAGGAACATCACTTCTCTCCAGCAGTTTTCTTGTGCTCTTTTCTATAGTTTGTATAAGAGAATATTTTGTAGCCCCTCAATAATGTATCATTGTTATACTGCTTTCCTTGTTCATATTTTTATCTTTAGTATATGTTTGGGATACACAATAATTGTATTAGGCTTTGCAGACTAGAACTTATGCATATCATAAAATATCTCACTCATCTTTGCTAACATCTTTCTTTCCTCTCCCCTTCCGTGTGTCCCCTTCTTTAGTTTTTAATGAGAATTATTATCTAGTTGCTTAAACTGCCTATCCTGCCATTCCTGCATTTAAGGCATTTTTAGGTGGTTTGGAAAATGGCAGTTCTAGACTGCTGAGGACTGTGGTTAATAGTGGTCCTCATTATATCCATAATTAATCCAAAATAAAAAGATGAGAAGGTTTTTATTGGGTCATTAAAGAAAAAGTTCTGTAAAGAATTTTAAAACAAAAAATACAAATATGTATGCATTAGCAGTTCTTCATAATATCAATTATAACATAGTCTTCAACTGAAAAATAGTTCATGAACTAAGTTGTAATATGCAATTCTAAATAAAACAAAGCTCCTGATTGGTTATGGTGGACAGCCTTAGTCTTCAGGCTTCTTTTGTGCACCAATTTTGGTTACTGCGGTTTAGTATATAATGCTGGTGCCTCTGCGGAACTTCTCACAGTTTAGTTACCATGTATGAATAGTGGCAGGGGACAGATCTTCAGTGCATACACATATCTTTATGTGGATAGCAGATGCATACCAGGATCAGTGACGTTTCTCGTCACTCCTGTCAACATCTACCAGCAAGCGTCCTGTGTCTTTATTCAGCTAATGTGCATAGGGCACAGAAGCTGTAGTGATGTCCTCAACCCACTCGACAGTTACAAAATGGACAACAGAGTGAGGCGACTAATCAACAAGGATAAATGCGCAATTGTAATGCAACGGAAATGCCAGTTTCAAAAAGGCGGTTATGGAGGTGCCTCTGTTGCCAGGATGCTGGAGTCTCAAGAAAGGCAGCTGGATGACCTTGGAGAAGGCAAAGTTAGATGCCTAACTAGGAAAACGTTTGTGAGGAAAAAGATCAAGGTGCCCCAGAGGAAACAACGCCAACCAAACCTTTACAACAGGGAGCCCACAGAGATACCGCCCAATATTTGAAGAACGTAGGAATACTGGGCAATGATGCAAAGTAACAGTGGGACGTGATCGTTTTCACTGCAGCAAAAGATGCTCGCTGTGTACTACTAATTACAAGGAAGCCAGTTTGTTTTTGTGACTAAGAAATAAAATATTTAAATATCATAGCCAGGGCCAGGATACAGGCATTTAACCCTGGCACCTTGGCAGTCCGAGGCAGGAGGATTACCCATTGGAACAGAGCCTGGTCAGCTCACCAATTTAGTGACATCCTGTTTCAAAATAAAAATAAAGGACTGAGAATATATCTCAGTGCAAAGGCCCTGGGCTTGATCCATAGTACCAGAAAAAGAAATCAGTGTTTTTTCCTCAGAGTATATCACTTTTAATATAATTTATTTTCCTATACATTTATAACCAATAATAAGTGTATTTAATGTTTTAATAAAATGAAAACGTAACAAAGAAACCCAAAGTATGTTGAAATAATATATTTAAAGCTCATGGAACAAACATATATGCTTCCATTGATTACTTAAGTTGGAATACTTGGCATGATTTCAGTGTTCATGGTCATTTCTGTTGTGTAGACTGCCACACACAGTGAGAACGTCCTTTGCGAGCAATCCTCATATCACGCAGTGTGATCACTTGAGTAACATTGTACTTTACTAAAGTTCATCAGGTGAACTTCTAACTTTATAATGAACACAACGCAACTCAGCTGTACTTATTTAAGCAAAAAATTCACAATAGATGGGAAGACTTGGTGGTCATTTGCATCAAATTTATTTCTCCTACTTCTATGACACTGCATATTTCTGCAATTAAATCCTAAGTTTGAATTTAGCAGTAATGGCAACGTATTATTCTGCTTTTGTCTTTATGTTTGGTGACTTGAAGAAAATTTTTAATTTTAAATGTGAGCATTAAATTGCAATGTAAACCTTTAATTTTTGTTACTGTCACAGAACAATATGAAGGCGCACATTTTATCCATAATCTCTCAAATACGTTAATGTAACTCGAGTGCTAGCACACACTTGTTCACTTCTGTGTTCGTTATGTTGAGTTCAGTTTATTCTCATTGCTTCTACACTGGCTCTATTTTGCTTCTATAGAACCAATTTAAGACCATTTCTGTAACATCCACTTCATTGCTACACCTGAGTATCCTATCCTTCTAGCTGACCTGTTTCAGACCCGTTTCACTCTCATAAATCCATCCATCCCTCCTAGAGTCTGGCATCTGGTGTGATATCTTGCTGCGAAATTCTCCTCTTTCCCATGCAAACTTCCAAATTGTCAAAGAATAACTAATTTTATTTTCATAGTTTGAAATCTTGAAATCCCTTAGTTTCATATATATTTTTTTCATTGTGTCCATCATTTTCTCGTGCTATCATATTTATACCTCTTTCTGATTCTATAATTTTCTCTCATTTTATAGATAAGTATAAATACTTCTTGTTAGCACACTCATAGTCTCGCACATGTCATTGCCAGATCGGGCATCCCTTGAAGGCCCATGGCTGTGTCTGGCCTGCTTCCTCTCGTCCCTTTCTGAGTGTTTCCTTGTAAGCTCAGGTCTTGCTGCATTTCTGTTTCTACTGCAGTAAAATAGGACATGCCTGGAGGGCCCTGTGAAGTAGCTTCATCGATTAAAACAGAGTTATCACTGCTACTTTTCTGCTAAGGAACTTATTTTTTAGATGTATGAAATGTATATTCTCATATATGTTACGTCAATTGTGTATGAAGAGTCACATTATTTGCTAAGTAATAAAAGCCAAAGGCTAAATATATAATATAATAGACTAAAAATGCTGCAGTCAGTTCAGCATAATTTGGATTTTATTTTTGTGCTTGTAGATAATACTCAAAATAGAAATTTAGAAAATGAAGGAAGGATTGTAGGAAGAAAGACCCTTAAGCCAGCCTCTTAGAAACTAAACATATATGCATGTACATGTATTTATATAAATTTCTGTGATATAATTTAAGATAATATTTAATGTTCTGCTGATATTTTATCTTAATAACTGGATTCTATGATTATGTTAATTCTAATAGTATTCTTTTTATATGGAAATTTTATGTTAAAATTTTCTATTGAGCATTTAAATTAAGTTAGGAAAATTAATCTTTATTTTAGAAAGTTAAATTCACACTGTGTGTGTGTGTGTGTGTGTGTGTGTGTGTGTCTGTGTATGTCACGTGTCTGTGTATATATGTGGTGCTGGTGATGCAACCCAAGGTCCCTCACACACTGCGCTAGCACTCTACCACAGATCTGGACCGCCAGCCGTTGCCTCTTCTTTAACAGCAAACTGAACTGCTTTACGTTTTTTCTCTCTCGTTTCTGTATTTCTTTAGTCTTATGAGAAATAGATAATGAATATTAGAATAATATGCAGTTTAGAAATAATTGGTGTAATTAATAATAATAACCAGGTAAGAGGAACTGAAGATAAGGGATCTTATTTGAGGAATCGTACCAGAAGGAGACGGTGGCTATAAAGCCTAGCCTGTGTTACTTCAGTGAGTGAGGCAACCTGCTAAGTATCTCTGTAATTACCAAATGGTGCATTAATTCCCACAAGACTAACACGTAGGAGATAGTTTTTCATGTTATCACAGCTGGTGACAGGATCAAATTGAATTTTGTAGAGGGTTTATTGGTGTGAGGCTGCCGGCATGTAATCAGTGTGGTACAGAGGTAAGGCAGAAACAGTGAGGTTTACTGGAGTGTTGCTTCAGTGAGATTGAGAGTCCCTATTTGCAACAGGGTGGAATTTTAAAGGTACTTCACCTGCTTTTGGTTTGGAAACTGTCATATGTTGCTTTGTGTGACAGTTTTTTCCTTATTAAATTATGTAATGTTACCTGGGATACCTAATTACATTGAGGTAAGAGAGAGTTCATGAAAAATTACAAATCAGATGCAGTCAGAATAAAAGATTAACTGCATATGGCAATATCGATTTATGAATGGCTTGGATAGCTGTCAGTTACTTTTATAGCACTGGACATGATGTATGCCTGTGTTTTACTCCAGTAGAAGATTGAGCTATCAAATGGTCAGCTACTCTGAGACATCCACAGAATGCATTGCGTTCTATCCTTAAATTGCGCTGGCACTGATGAACATAGGAAAGCAACATTTGGTCTCAGATAAGTATCTGTATACATGTAAGGTTTGCATTCTAGTTTTTAAGCATTGGTGTCATTCCATGGGCATTACACGTGACAACTTATTTCTTAAATATGCTTTATAATTATAGTTTATAAAAAGATAAATTTTTCAGAAGTGGTTCTCATCAGTGAGCTATACTCATAGTCTTTTAAAAAATGTCCCTTTCTGATAACGTTTTAAAACTTCATATCATGCTACAAATCTTAATTTTTCCCTCTCTGATAAAGTTCCATGACTTCATATTACATTAAAAATCCTTATTTCTTGTCCTATCTAATATGCTACTTTCTCAGCTTTACCTTTGATCTGTCACATGCGTGGTGACATCTGTTGTGTAAGAAGATTTCCTGTTAAGGTAACTTGAATAAAAAGATACAGCTGGCTAGCAAACAAACTGTCCCTAAATTGAAATGTCACTGAATGCAGGTGTAAGGAAAGTAACTGGTTTTCTTCCTGAAAATAATTCTTTGTCTCTGAACATGCGTAGACTAACCATACAGTTCCATGTGAACATTTTCTTATCCAAATTGGAGCTGTATACGTTTAAGTGTCTGGGAACGTCTCGGAACTACAAAATGTGTCTGAGCTATCTCACAGTTCTTTGGTTTATTAAAGGAGCTTGGGGTCTGAACTTCAGAAAGCTAAAAACAAGGGTGTTACAGTGTAGTCAGAGCTGCAAGTTAGTATTTGATAAGGAAAGGAAAGTCATCAACATAGTATCATCACCAAGAGTGCCATGACTATATATTGTCTGGAAACTCAGAGTTTATTAACATCACAGCTCACTTACCCATCTGTTGTACTTAGTGGTGAAAAGCTTGGTTATTTTCTCATAACACAGGAAACAAGTAGTCATAAACACTGCCCATTCTTCTCACTTTTATTCAATGTACTCATAGAATTCTTAGCTGGCAAAAATTTTTAAGGAAATAAAAAGAAAGTAAATAATTACAAATTAAGATAAAGGAAATACCCTGGCTCTCTCTGTTTTCATACCAGATAGAGAAAATCCAAAAGATGCTCTATTAATTATAACTATAATAAGACAGAGATTTTTTTTTTGAGATTAGTCCTCACTTTGTAGTCCAGGCTGGTTCTGAACTTCCTAAATATCCTGGGGTGGTCTTGAACACCCAGAATTCCTTCTGTCTCAGCCTTCTGTGAGCAGGGTCTGTAGACATGTGTGACCATGTCCAGTTTCTGTGGTGCTGGAGAATCAAACCCAGGACCTCGCTAGACAAGGGTTCTAACCACTGCTGTATTCCTCCGACCCTAGTAAGTAAGATTTAAGGTCACAGGATACAAGATAAAAACCAGCAGAAATTGGATTTTATATAAATGCTATGAACATATACAAATTAAAATTAAAACATAATGTAAAATATCACAGTTCCGTTTTTATGCTATAATACATTAACTTAAGATATGACTCTGAGGGAAGCTGGTTGAGATCACTTAATGACTCCATGAAAAGCTTCCAGTGTTTTTCATAACAACTTTCATCTCTTCCAGTGTGCTAACGCATCACTTTATGCTATACTGTTTCAAGTTATTTGGTAGCAGTTGAGCAGGATTTGCACTTAGGGATAAGGCTGTGTGTTAAAGTCTACTTTGTTACAAATAGCGATTTCTCAGACATTGTCAATACAGCTTATTGTGGCAGATTTGTAAATTGTATTATTACCGTCTGACAATACTCATTAGGCTGTATAACAAAAAGATAGCGTAATGTCGCCCTAGCCGTGGAGTCCTGGTTTTGGAACCCATTCTGTTCCCGTCAATAATTCCATTTGATAGATTGATGAGGGGAGAAGTTTGGCGAGATCTGTTGGGAGAGGAGACGGCATCTAGTGCAGTCAGAGCTGCAGTTACCTACAAACACTGAGATGTGATAATCTTTGAAGCAAGATGTCTACTGTACTGTCTGTTAGCCAACGTGAGCCCAGATTACAAGCAACTCTAATGGTTATCAGGTTTTTTTTCCTTCTATTTTTTTCACTAAAGTGAAGGGACTAACATGCTTTAGATAACATAGCCTTGTTTTTACAAATGATATTACGCACAGACTACAGCACTGTTTCTCAAAAATTTTTATGTTCTAATCTTATGAGGACTTCCAAATAAATTGGTGGTACAAATATTAAAAAATAAAATGTTAATGACACTTTGTAGCAAGGTTTTTTAAACCCACCAGGTATTGATTTAGCCACTTATTTTTAATGCCATGATTAGAAACACTCTACACTTATGGATTTTAAATATAAAACTATAATATAATTTTCTGTTATCTAAATATAATCAAAATTTATATTAAATATAGTCTATTTCCCTGAAATACAGGTTTTAATAACTAACTCTTAAACAACAGATTGTAAATTATAGTTTTGTCTCTGTAAACTCTTAAGTTCACATACTAGACCTAGCAATTTTATTAGAAAAACAGTTTCTTTGTCTTCAGGCCTTTTCATCCTAGGGAGTTAGAGAGTGCTAGAGAGTGACTGAGCTCAGGGACACAAAGAGGCAGGCCACAAGGGACAGGAAGTACTAGTGGAGAGAGACTGAAAGATGCCAGTTGATCAGAACTAAACCAATCTAACAAAAAAGCAAGTTGCTTCAGTGTTATGCAACGACCCACCAGCCCAGGTTTGTACAAAGTTCAGGATGTGAAGCTACACAGGTAATTTTCTCTCTTTGCTTAAAGTGAATATGATAATTTATTTTAAAATGTGATAAGCACCCTTTTTTTGCTTAATTTGCGTTTTGGTTGACAACACATCAGGCTAATGGCCTATTGTAGCTGCCTACATGTCCTGTTGTAGTCTTGGTAACCTGCTTTGACTATCCCATTTATTTCAAGTATTCATGTTTTTTGAATAAATGTGCAAAGCCTCTAAAAATGAGGATATATGTTTTTATTCAACTTCAAGGAAGTCAAGAAATAAAATTGGAATGCATATACAGGTTGCCCAAATGAATGTAATTTTGTAGTTAGGTTGTTTCTGAATTATAAGAGCTTTGAACCTATTTCTACCATTGAATTATGCATTCATTTGCAGTGTTATTTACCAACTTATCCGCACATATGTCATTGTTTTACCACTGTTTTGCTTAGAGTACTCTTAAAAGTATATACTGCATTATTTTCTAGAATGTTCATCTGATATTACTCAAAAATGGAGTTGTATTTTTATATATTTATAAAATGGGTTCTTTAACAAAATTAAGGTAGAATTCAACGTAATCCATCTTGCTGTCTCTACTAAATGAAACAAGATGGATACTTAAAAAAGAAAATAAAATTTATTGTAGACCAATGAGAAATAGAAATGAAACCAAGTATTATCCTGTTTCATCAAAAAACCTCTCCCACAAGTTCAAGGCACTTACCATAGGCTTTTCATCTTTCTAATTGTTTTGACTATGAACAGGTATTAAATAATATCATGCCTTCATTTTTAGGTTCTTTGTTGATGTCCATTTGATTCGTCATCCCTGGAAACATATAGGTTAGAGGATCTATTACATAGAATTAGAAATCATAATGGCTGGAGGAATTGCATGGTGTGTACAAGCACACAACCTTGGGTTAGATTCCCCAGCAGCCCTTAAAGCTGGGCATGGGGGCACAGGCCTGTAATCCTGGCATACAGGAGACTGAGGCAGGTGGATTTTCTTGAGTTGAGAGCCACCCTGGGCTGTAGAGTGAAACCCTGTCTCAAAAAAGAAGAGATATGAATCATAATACAGCAGAAATTCTTAAAAGCATGAATCAGAGAATTCATAAAATGTAGAAAATTCATCAGATCCCGATGAGGAATAAACGTAAATGTAAAAGGAGACGTTACAGGATATTTTTGTGTTTGCAAACACAGCTTGAGATGAGGAGAAACTCAAGAGAAGTTTGACGGAAGTGGAGGTATTTTTAAGGAGAGTGGGCACCACGAAGCGGCTTCTCCTTCAAGTTGCTGGCATTACGCTGAGAAGTGCACTTGTAAAGGCAGTAAACGTGTGCAGTTGTGATATTGGAAAAGTGTTAGGGAGGAAGATCCAGGTTAGTTATTTTACTGTGGATTAAGATTTAGGTCCTGAGGGGGAAATTTAATTGAGGGATAAGCATATTACTTTGAGTCTGCATGCTCCAAAAGGCTCCTTGAGTACTCACAATAATTCTTAAGAACTGTGGACAATGCAGCTTCAGTCTTGATTTGTATAGTTACATATCCATCTTACCTTGCGCGTTCTGTTGGCTGCTAGTATCTCTGATTGAACGCTCTTACAAAAGCATAGCCCTCTCATCTCTCCTCTGGGTAGCTCACCCTTGGACCTAAGCAAGCCCCTCGCCTGCAGCTTTGCTCTTCTATGCCTCCTCATGGAGTTGTGGAGGGGTGGGTGAGTCCGTGCAGTTCCACGTGGAGAAATAGAGGAAGAGGTCATCAGGAGAGTGAAAGGAGTCCGAGTGGGGATTAGAGCATCGTTCATGAAGCAGCAACGTGCACCTGGCAATGGGAGAGAGCGCCTCTTTCCTGGGCACTAGCTCTGACTCATCAAAACAAACTGGGATGGATGGGGGAAATTTATTTTGCTTTATGACCATGGTCAGTAAAATAAGAAAGCAAATTTACCAAGTCAATTAAAATTAATATTTTTCTGGACGAACGCTAGAAATCAAAACATTTTTTTAGGTCAGACTGTTCTGACCAAATCCAAATTTTACCTGACTTGTATATTTCAAATGAAGATGGACTCATCTGGATGATTAAAGAAAAATATTAATTCTGCCTCAGATTTGGTGGCATGAATCACAACATGCCAGGTGCAATGACTTTCTTTATTACAACTGAAGCGAAGTAATTAAGTAGGCTACTTTAAGGAATTTCTTTCTCATATATATATATGAGAATATATGTGTGTGTGTGTGTGTGTGTGTGTGTGTGTGTGTGTGTGTGTGTATGTATGTACACTCCTATATACATTACAAAGAGATTATTTAAGGTGAGCTATTTTTCTCTTGATATTTACCAAACAGTATCACTTGGGGATTTGTTTATGATAATATGAAAATTCAAAATACATTGAAAGTGCTAATACAAGAATTTCTTTGATGCGAGTGGTCAGATGGCTTGTGTATAAAACAATATGCTGATAGGATTCTCCACTTTTCATTTTAGCAGAGGCATGATCTTTTTTGAATCTCCAAATTCTCCTGTACTGTGTAGTTCAGGTCATTTGGGAGCTATTGTGGATCAGTAGCTAAGCAACAGATTTAGAGTCCAGAGGCTATTCTTCTATATTTCCTCTGCCAATAACTTAGCATGAGATGGTGAACAAACCATTTAACCTTCCAATTTTGCTATCCCTCATCTTTTCAACGGGGAGGTAATAAAGCTTATTTCTCACAGCCAGGTGAAATTTCCCTTAAACATATTCCTCAAGTGCAATAGAAAAGATGTTCTACTGTATTGCCATGAAGCAAAAACAATCCACTTGTTCTTTCTACGTGACATATAAGCCAGTAGAGGCAATATTTTATGATAGAAAAATATTCCCTCAGCAGGCCGTGGGGTCTCTAAAATAACCCTTTACAATCTTTTGATATTCTATCAACTACCAAAGAATAGAAACTTTTACAAACGAGGCTACTTTTCTAGAAAGGCTTTCATATTTACAGTTGTCTATGAAATCTGGCTAATTGTCTGAAGTAGCTGAACATTATTTTGGAGTAGCCACAGGGGAATAGTGCATTGGAATGCTGTAGCACAGAATTCATATAAACAACAAATGAATAACTAAATTTTTTATTGAAACTTTAGATTTTTGGGGGATTCTATTTTTTGAAGTGCCTACTAAAGTTGAAAACATTAAAAATATATATGGGGTTTTGTTTTGTGGCAGTGTTTTCTAAGTAGCATCGTTTTGCTCTTTTTATTAGGAGATTCCATAACTGAAATTCACAGCACAAGCTATGCAGGGTGCAGAGTGAAAGAATGGTATTGTAGCAGGGTGTGCTTCCAGGATCCAGGGAACCTGTCCATTGTGTACCTGAGAGTAGTATCTCACTGAGTGCCTTGCTGATTGCTTTTGTTTATTCTCAAGTCTGAGTAGAAGAATGTACAAAGAAATCTGCCTAGTCACTTATCCATATCGGCCTAATTCTACTATTTAGATGGCAACAAAACTTAAGGCTATCAGAGAAATCTCTTACACCTTTCATCAAGATACATGTATTTAACAGAGGTGTACATATCCTCCGTGTGGCCAGACACATTACCAGAAAGAAGCACTCAGCATATGTGTATTATGTGACAAATATATTTTATTTTATTTACTTTTATTTTGTATTTATAGACCCTGCCAAACCCACGAACATAAAAGGGAATTTAGACAGAATGTAATTCTCTATTTGAAATTTGGTCAGAGTAACTGGCTGCTTCTTCAAGTATTAAAAATCCTTTAGAATCATATTATTGTGCAAGAATTTTACAGTTTTCATCACATTTTGATAACTACCATTAGTTACTGCTGTGGCAGTGTGTCAACAGAGAGTGCATCAAAACACAATGAGACAGAGGAAAAGAGCGAAGGCTTTGTTTAAAACAGTCTTACAGGATTAGCACCAAAATAAAAATGTAAATCTCTTTTGCATTTCAGAGCCATTTGCTTTCTCTAATAATGACAATGAAATCCCCACTTAAAAACTGGCAGAAGTTTATTTATCTCCTTCCTTCCTTAATTTTTTTTGCCACTCTAAACCTCAAATGGCACATACTTTTGTATAAAATTTAAACATTCATGCTAATTTAACCTCTGTTCTTAAAAGACTGAAAGAATTTAACAATCATTTTTGGTTTTGCCCTAATATTAAAAAAATCTGTTACATTACTTGGGTCTGATTCCAACATAGTGATGTTAAAATTTCTACTAGAATTTACTTTTTATAGTATTTTTTGGAAAAGATTAAATAACCAAAATGTTGAAAAATCTACACTAACTCCTTGAAATTTGAAATACTTCATCAGTCTCTCAAAATATGCTCTCCTTAAAATAGAAAATAAACAGTTAATTTGATGATTGTGGCTTTTTTCCAGTCTTATTTCTAAATTATTCAGAAATTTTAAGATATTTCATGATCTTAGATTCTGAGCAAGATATGTCAGCTAAGTACTAAGGTATGACTAGTCAAATCTGTTTCACTAGACATGAAATAGGTTTATTTGGAATTTTTCTTCAGCCCCAGCTAACTTTTTGTTTAAAGAAACACATCATATATAAAAGAGAGTATTTTACATTTGATTAGAAATATTTGGCCAGTATCTAAGAAGAGGAATAACTTTAATTCAATTACCATATTTTTCTCTCAAATTGTCAATCTAGCTACTTTGTATTCAAAGCTTTTGAGGTTAGTTCAAGGTAGCATCAAGTGATCATGAATAAGCGCAATAGCACTTGTTTAATCTAAGGCATTGGAATTGTGAGTGTAAGGAGTGCCCAGGTGTGACAGAACATGGTTTGACAGTTTCTCTGGTAGCATCAGGACAAGGAATGCCCTAGGAACAACTCTTAGTACTGTTTCTTAGGATGGATACCTTCATTGTGGGCATGCTATGGTTTACTAAAGGATACTCTATCCCTAGTGGCATAATTACTAGTCATTGCCTAAACAGATTTCACTCTTATCATCCAATTCCTCACAGACTTTAACTTTCATGTGAACCACCTGAATATCTTGTTGAAATCAAAGAAGCTTGAGACATATATAATGAGCTAGCTTAAGGAAAAGTAATGGTAAATGTTATAAGATGAAAATACCTGATTGACAAAGTGATTTAGAAAATATTTAAAATGGTTTCAAATTTTAAGAACTAGGTAGAGAAAGCATTTCTAATAGTTTTTAACTTCAGTTAGGAGAGTAATATTAGAAACACCCATTACATGGGACAAACATTCTATCTTATAATGTAGCACCCTGTGGTTGAGACAGCAAATGTCCCTCCAAAGTCTAACGAATTGAGAAGTGACTTTGTAAGGTCATTTGATGATGGGGCCAGATCAATCCACTGATGAGTGCATGACTGAGAATGCTATTAGAAAATGGGGCCTGGTAGGAAGGGGTTTATCCCTGGGGGGCATCAGTGGAGGACATATCCCCCCTCCCTCCATTCCCCTTACCCTGTCTCTCCCTGCTTCCTGGATGCCATGATTGGAGAAGCTTCCCTCCTCCATAACATTCTCTATCATACTTCTGCCTGGGAGCCAGCCTACCGTGGACTGAAGGCCATGTCATAAGCCACACTGAAACTCTTTTTACCATGTGAGCATCAGGCACTAGGTCCCAGGGATGAAAAGCTCACTAGCTCTTTGCAGTTTTCACCTTCTTTGCCTGGTTTTCAAGTGAGTATGTATGTGTGTGTTTTAATTGCTAATGGTATAATTATTACTTTCCTATCTTTTCCTGTATTATTTCTGTGAGTTCAGAACACAGAAATATCTCTAAAAATATTTACTGAAGTCATTCATGGAAAAATTATTGAAGTCACGCCAGACATATATGTTGTGATCCACATAGTTTATATTAAAAAGAACCCGAGGAAAAGTTAGCACTAGATAGGCAGCAAGAACCTTGGTAAGAAGAATTTTTGGGCCAAGTTACAAGTAACCACAATGTCTGACCATTGGTGTCAAACTACTTTTCCTTTTATTAAATTTTCATTACACGATTCATGAATCCTTTATGAGTTCAAATTATTTGGTGAGAATATTTGCACTTGCTAATAAACTAAAGAAAATCTAAGAGATTTACAAAGGACACCAACTTTAATAAATTCATTCAGTGCTGGAAAATAACTAAGCCACTACCGCCATAGCCATGCAGTTTCCAGTATGTGTGGGCTGCGTTGTATGAATTGTGCGTCTATTAAGTACAGCCGAGTGTATGGGCCCAGAAGAGAAAATGAATAGCTTTTCCCTTACAATCTTTGTTCTATTTTATTGTTTGGTAGCAATGATGAGTCTAATTGTATGATATTGTGTCCTTCATAATTAAAACCTGCTTCTTTCGTGATTTCCACATGCTCGTGGTATTTTTTCCTGAGAATGTCTAATTCCTCTTCGTTTGACCTATACCTTGATTCTACCTCTTGTATGCTTCCTTTGGTTTTACCTGACCTTTCAGGATCTAATTTTTACTTGCCTCACAGAGCTCTCTCATCCTTTGTATGTGGCTTTGATGAGATGGTTCATAAAATTCTGGTTTAGGTTTAATGTCCGACTGAGCCTCTTTGAAACTTAAAATTTCCACAAAGCTAAGAAATATTAGCTTTCTTGTTCATCTTGAGTGACAAAAATGCTTTGAGGAGAGTGTATACATTGGAGAAAATTGAATTAGATGAATCATTCCAGGTGAATTTTTTTCAGTGTGTTAAATATAATGTTGCTAAATTTATCTTTTCTTTGAACACATACCAATTGTGTATCTTTTTAGTCTCTTTCAGAATTAAAAAGTGACCGTTTTGCTATACTGTTCTTTATCATTTAAAGTACCTCTTGGGAAGAGTTCCTCTTGGGAAAAGATCAGGGATCCTTCCAGCGATTTTAGGAACATAGCAAACATTATCATATTAATCTTGGTAAGGTGCTATTGCCTTGCCAAAAAGATTACATTAGTAAAAGAGAATATTTCTGGTTAGCAATATTTGAAAAGTAAATTTAGCTCAAAGGATTATACTTCAAAAACTAAAACACCAAAAGGAAACATTTTGGTTCTGTGCCCTTATCTACACAATGCCAAATTCAGAAAAAATAAAATCAATTCTGTGAATTTCTGGAACATTTATGTCTAAATTCCATTTAAATTTTATTTTTAAAAATTTATTTATGAATATGTTTACATCAAATAAAGTTCTATATAATAGTTGAAAAATCTCTGGTAGAATTATTATTATTGCTTTTATATAGTTTGTGTCCTTCTTCCTCTCTTCAAAGTTGTTACCATAGATTCCAATCTGATGCCTCTGAGATAATTCCAACTTAGGCCTCTCTCCCCATCCTGGTGTATCGGCCTTTCTTTCCAACCTCTCATCCCTGCTAGTCTGAAATTTTAAAATATAAACCCAGCCTTATCATCAGAAGACTTACATGGGAGGAATGAGTAAAGGAAATCAATAAATTAAAACTCTATTTCAGAAAAATGAGGGTGTTCGTTCAAGAATACAACATCCTGCATAGGTAGCTCTGTGCGCACAGAGTCCTCAGTAAGAGATCAAGCGCTTGAGCGCCTAGTCAGAGCTTCCTCCTCAGGGCAGAGTTTATATTATCCTCTTGTTATATTTGAAACTGCACATCACTTTTGGTGCTATTATATTTTATAAAAAATTAAAAAGATCTGTAAGAGAAGACTGCCCATTCAAAACAGGAAAATATCTTGCAATGAATGACTGGGCTGTGTAAATCTACACCTCAAATCCTCGAGGTTAGTTCTGACAGGTAAACTTAATGGCTGCTACTGTAGTTTATGTGACCCAGTTCCTCTGACAATAAAATAATCTTTTAAAGTATAGTGAATATAATAAATTTCTGAGTGGCTTATTCGGTAGTCCAGTGAAGATTTTTGGTCTTAGCTCTTTTTGAGGCTTACAGAGAGTCTTAGAGAACTGACAACTTACCATGCTAAATTTTATGGTTCCGGATCTTTGGTAATGCCCCTGCCAAACATAATGTTCTATCCTTGAAAATAATATCTCATCTCGGCAATGTACTCACTTTTTGAGATGATAGATGTTCAAATCGAGACAGGCACTTGGCTTTCGATAGAGTGATGCTAAAATCTCAACCTTGAGCAATGCTTATGACGACGGCATTGAAAGTTATGGGCTGTGGGGAGAGGATAGCAGTACACCTCTGAGTTCCAAGTGGGTACTGAAGGGTGGAAAGCCAGAATTCTCATCATTCAGTAGTTCCACACACCCCTTCTAGGGTCAATAATTCCACAGTTTATTGTTTAAGAAATGTACAGCAAATCGATTACATGGCACTCCAATCCTCTTGTAAAATTATTACCATATTTACCAGGCCTCCACCTCTGGCAGTACTGGAAGTATAAACCATGGCCTTAGCACTGTGTCACAACTCTGGCTTTCTGGCCTATTTTTTCTTTCTTTCTTTCTTTCTTTCTTTCTTTCTTTCTTTCTTTCTTTCTTTCCCTCCTCCTCCTCCTCTTCTTTCTTCTTCTTCTTTCTTCTTCTTCTTTTTCTGTTTTGATTTTGAAACAGCATCTCATTAAATCTCTAAATTCCCCAGTCTGGGCTTGAACTTGTGAGCCTCCTCCTTGGGTTCGCAGAGTGCTGAGATGACAGGACTCACCAGGCTTAGCCAGTTATTCTCTTTTTACCTTACTCTTAATGTCTAATCGTTTGGAGGAGGGACCTTCTAATATTTTTCAGGAAAGATCAAACAGTAAATATTTCGACTACCTCTGCCTCGTCTGTGTCTTATGCAACTCTTGAATACTGCAAGAAAAATAAATTCTTAGCTCGCAAGTCCTTGACAACAAGACAACAAGTGAATTTGACCTTTTCAATATTGTGAAATAGTACTACGAATCACTTTATTGTGAGGGTTTTTGCTAGTGTTGCTACCTTTGGGTTGTCTTTAACTTTTACCTTGTAAGCGTTTTCCGTCCTTATTTCTCTAAATTTGTCTTCCTGAGGTCACCTTGCAGCAAGTCTAGAGTCTCTTAAATGGTGCAATATACATAGCTCCATGATCAGCTCTCTTTTGTCTTCATTTCGTTCCGTTCAAATTGTACCTTTTTTCATTTCTCATCATTTTTCTTTGTTGTATCCTTTTGGTCAATCGCATAATTCTATTTGCTATTTTTGTAACTGTCATGTTTATGGCTATAATACAGAGAGTCAGTAGAACTCCGGCTTGCTGTCTGTGTCCAAACTGAATTGTGGCCCATCGCTAACAAACACTGCAAGAAGGGACCTGATTGGTCACTGATGCCAATGTGCACCTGCCTTTCATATAGTGATTTGTGTGAAGACCAAAGAGCTAACAGGAAGGTTTATCCTTTACATAACTACTCACACAGTAACACATGATAACTAAGATCTGAAAAATAATGTTGGAGTATTGGTGTTATTTTTCTGGTATGTGGTAACAGAACTTTGAAACTCTGAAAATTGAAAGTTAGATAACCAAGTGCTTAATACACATACACAATTTCAGTTGATTTCCCATACTTTCTGCTTTGCAGAAATAAATTTGTTTTTGTTTGAGATTTCCTTTGGACAATTTAAAACACTTATGTGTATACAGACATAAACAAAAGTTAATTTTGTCTTGTTTCAGGTCTAAAATGTGTTATTAGAGCATATGGAAGCAGGTGAAATCAATAATTATATGGTGAAGATTTGTTATTTATTGTTATAAAATTTTTTCTTTGGATGTTCATTTCTATAAATCTTTACTAATAATGCTTATCAAATTTTTCCAGATAATAACTCTATAATATATATGAAGACTAAAATTATATTTTAGTATGTATTATTTTTCCTTTAGCAGAACATGACTTCTGTTTTTTGCTTTTATTTAAAAAAATCAACAAAGGCCATAGCATATAATCTTTTAAATCTTTGAAATATTTTCTAAAAACAGGTATGTGAGTGCTTCATTTTCCCTGTCTTTAACCTGCATCATGTTTTTACATTTGTATGGTGTGAGTGCTTTGAAATTTTTTATTATTTAGCGTGATTTATAAGTGACCAAAAAAGTATTTTACCAATGTGTTTGCATATCATATATATTAAATTTGAAAATATTTTCTTTATGCTAAATGAATAGCAAAATATATCTATCTCACATGGTAACAGCATGTTTTGTTCAGTGTGAAATGAGGTGTTATGTAGATGTTATTGAGTAAGGAACTGGAAATGTATGGGAAATTGTAAAATAAAACTTTCTATACAAATAGCCATGTTTGATTTTTATTTTGTGGTTCACACATTTGATATTTAACATAATATAATTGAAAATATTATTCCCTTAATTAAGAAATTTTTAATCTTTTGTAATTTTAAATATCACTGTATCCTACATATTTATCATGATATAAAATATATGCATTATATTTTTATTTTAATGCATTCAGTTTCTTTTATTATTATTAGCCATTTTCACAAGCATTTTCAATCCTTTTGTTCTGTGACATTCTAGAATGATGATATTTTTCCATATTGCCAAAGACATAAGTTATTACTTACTTGAAGCTCATCAAAAGCAGCAAATAGTGACCTGGTAGATTTCACTACATTTCCAAAGGATAAAAGATGTTTATCATTATCTGCAATGTAAAACAGCTAATGTATAATTTAAAAATGAAAGCAGTTAATATTTACTCTTTTAATATTAAAATAAGACATGGCCAAGGATTTTAAAAGCCACTTTTAAAGAGCTATAAAAAGAAAGAAAAAGATACAGTGATAAATAATACATATCATAATTTTCTCAGAAGGTTATCTGTTTTTCCCTTGAACTGTCATCTTTCCTAACATTGGGTAGAAAATGCTTTTCTGTTTTTAGTTGAGGAACTCTGGAACCTCTGTGTTAATTCCCAACAACGTGTATAAGGATTCCTTTTTCCCCATTTTCTCATTAGCATATATTACTTTTTGCATTCCTGTGATAATCATTCTGATTGGGTGATCCCAGTAGATCAAACCTTGGTCTAGACCTGAAAAAAATCAAAGTCGGCAAACTGGAGGGACACCTGTTTATCATTTATGCGCAGCACTATTCATTAAAAAAACAGTTTATGGAATCAACCTAGTTGCCTTTCAGTGGATGCATGAATAATGAAAATGTGACATATCCACAAAGAAGTATTGCTCCACCATTAAATATGCAAAATTTTATTATTTGCACTGTTTTTAGTTTCAGTTTCTTTGATCTCTACCCTGATTCTTATAATTTTTTTCCTTGTACGGCTTGTGAATTTGATTTGTTCATTTTTCCCTAAGACTTCTTGTATAAAAGAAAATATACACAGATAGATGTTACAATTAAAAATTATTTATAATTGTGAACTCTTCCTGTGGGATTGTCCCTTTTGCCTGTATGTAATGATCAGTTTTGATTTGAAGTCTGCAGTGTCTTAGAATAATATATAGCTACTCCTACTTGCTTCCAGGCTCCAGTAGAATGTAGTATTAGTTTCCATCCTTTAACCTTCAGTCTCTGTGCTTCTTTGTGGATAAAGTGTGCCTCTTGCAGACAAAAAAGGTTGTTTTTTGTTTGTTTTTGTTTTTGTTGTTTTCCTTATTCCACTCTGCTAGAGTGTCATTTGATTAGTGAGTTTAAGCCATTAGCATTCAGAGTAATTATGGTGAGATTTCTACTGAATCTTGCCATTGTCCTGTTCTTTCAGTGTTGACTTTGTTTTTGTTATACTTTCTCTCTTGACGTTTTTTTCCTGTAATCTTTGGTGTTGCACTTCTCTCTGTCCCTTAAGATTTCTTCAAGTGTTGTCTGCAATTCTGGGCTAGTGGTCACAAATAAATTTCTTTAGGACTTTTGTGAATTATTATTTTTTTAAATTTCAGTTTTCATGGATACTTTTAGTGGATGCAACAACCTAGGTTAACATTTGTTTTGTTTTAAAGCTTGAAAGATTGCATTCCAGACTCTCCTGGCCATTAAGGTTTGTACTGAGAAATCTTCAGTAATCTGATGTGCTTGTCTTGGTAGAGTAATGTCTGTTTTTGTCTTACTGCTTTTAATATTCTTTTTGTGTGTGTGTGTGTTCAGTTTCTGAGGTTTTATTTGCAATATGGCATGGTGACAATCTTTTCTGGTCAAGGTTATTTGGTGTCCTATAAGCTTTCTGTACCTGAATATTAATTTCTTTTCCTAGACTTGGATGTTGTCTTCGGTTCTTTATCCCACACTCATACTTCTGAGGTTGGTGTTCTTTTGATCACTGATCCGCTGTTGTATCCAACTACTTTGTTCTCTTCTGAGTGTCATGGCTGACTATGGCATTTATTTCCTCAGCCTCATCTTCAAGATCTGAAATTCTGTCCTTGCAATGTTCTACTTCTTCTGCTTTCAAATGATTTTTTTATATCCTGCAATGATTCTAGTATCTTTTTAGATTTTTCTACTTCTCTATCAAAATATTCCCTAATATCTTGCGTTTCCTTATTTATTTCAGCCAAGTGTTTGTGTCCTCTAAATGTTCCTTACTTTTTGCATTCATTAGGACTTCACTTGAATGGCACAGATGAGAGCTTCCTTTGAAAGGTGTATGAGGGTGTGATTGGTGGTTGGGGGCCAAAAGTCTACTGAATTCTGTGCTGGGAGTAGGCATTAAGGAAGAACCTAATGGTCTGATGGCCTTTAAGGTATCTTCTTCACACCTAGCACCCTCAGCAAAGCTCTATGGTCCGTTCTGACCCCCACCCCCTCCAGGGTGGGACTCTGTCCTGTGAGATGCGCCCACTACTTCCCAAACCATTCAGGAGTTAAGTGGTCTTTCTCCCCTTTTTGCAGCTGTCTCTCATCGCATTTTTCGTCCTAGGCACTGATTAAGGGTGTTCCCAAAGTCCGTGATATGTGGCTTAATTGTGACTTCTTTTACCTTAAACAGGTCAGACTGGGGCTCTTTTCAAAATGGCTCTGGCCTACATCACCTACCTTCCAGTGTGGCTGCAGAGTGCTGCTTCTTCCCAGGTGGTCTTCTAGGCTGAAGTGAGGCCTTTTCTAGGAGAAACTCTCAAAGCATTTACCATTTGCATTACGGAAACTCACTCCTGGGGGCCTGGGGCTACCAGTTCCAGCCAGTTCCACGGATCTTGGATCTGGGCTTGCCTCATTCTGAAGCTGCTAGCTGCTGTTAATTCCCTTAGTTCCTGTGCTAGGCTTTCCTCCATCTGTGGATGCCGACGCCTCATGAGCCTTCCCTGGGCCAGAGGTGGCTTCCCGGGCTGATGTGTGTTCAGCTTTTGAGGTGTCTATAAGGCTTCGGACCTTGCCATGGTCTCCTTTCAATTCCCAGAGCTCTCTTCCCTTGCCTAGCTAAATTAAGCTGGGAGTTTTTAACTATATCTAAACTTTTTGAAAGAGCCTGTGAGGCACCTTTTGTCAGGACTCTTACTCATCCATCGTTTTGCCCAGAAGTCTGTGAATGTTCTTTGAAAGATAGATATAAAAGTACACATGGGACACATATGCACATCAAAACACACAAAAGCACTGGAGTAGTGTGTGGGGTGTGTGAGTGTGTACGTGAGTTTTTTTATATCAGATTTGAGTATGCTTTCCAATAATAGTTAAAATTTAATATTAGTTTTTTTCACATACTCAGGTTGTCACATATAACCTTAATATTTTTTAGCTTTTTTTTTCTTGTTAAAAATTCCAGAATCTGCACTGAAAATAGTTTCGAATTTATTTCTTGTTTTTCTCTATTCAGTTTAATTCTCAGAGCCTCTAAACAATGGCTTTTACCTTATCAGATTTTTAAAAATGGCATTGATTTCTTTAAAAATGAAAAGTGAGAATAGACTACTTTCATATGAAAGCTCTCCTTTGTATAGTTATCTTTTTATATACAAGAAATAAATAGTCATTTCCTTCTAGGTGATAAATCTACATCCTTAGAAATGCTTAATTTCCTCTGACAACCAATTTGTTCTTGAAATATTACCCTCCTTCTATAATAACCAGAAAATGTAATCGTTACTGTAAAGTGCAAATAGCTGAGCATATTAGACGGTAAGCGACTTCGACACTGATGGGAATTTTTGCTTTCCAAAATAATGATCTCAAGACCAGTGCTCCTTGGTTCTCATAATAAATAAAGCAAGATTTCTTACTGATCACATCTTTCTTTTTTCTCATTTCCCATGTGCATATCCTGGATGCTACTTGATGCTTTGTGTTAACTAGTATACAACAGCCAGTGCGAATTTGAGTATGATTGCATAATATGGAAGTGCAAGAAATTTTTCATTATTCACTAATAATAGCATCTGGTTGGGGTTGGGTATCCCGAAGTGCACAGTTAGGCTTTTAGGCTCTACGACAGAAAGAATGAAAATTGTAGTTCATCCAGATGACTTTTGAAAGCACCTAACACAATGTGATGTTCTACTTGAAGTTTTTTTTTTTTAAATTTCTGTGCCTGCATTTTTATTGATCTTGACAAGGATATGCAAGGCTCTTTGTATGTTTGTGATATGCTAGGATATTTTAAATGTCAGTTGAATCAATAACCATTGACAGAGTTTTAGAATAAAAACCAATTTGAAGTCTAATTCTTCCATCAATATAAATTTTCAACTGACATGAGCACGAATAGGAATTACTGCTCTCGACCAAGAAACAGACTCCTACGGATTGCATTGTAGCTAAGAAGTATTTATAATCAGCACGTTTCGTCTTTTCACCCAGGTGATCATTCCTTGATTACATGCTTGGAAATATTAAAACAAACAAAGAGAGTGCAGAGAAACAGTAATCATTAAAGAGAAAGGCAATGTTGTTCATTCTATTTGACGGTTTTATTGATAATGTACACTTGAGGGTGCTGGCTGTTCTCAAAGAATTGCTATAATAATATTATCCTGCCAACATGCCAGACTCCTTCTCTAGAACAAGCTTTGAAACCTGGGATTTTTTGTTTGAATACTGAAATTCAATGTATGCACCTGTTTGCATATAATATTTTAATCACAATTGTACTGCCATCTGCCATCAATTCTAATACTACATAGATTATTTCATCCCATTTTCATATTAAAAATTAGACTGCAAATGAGACTGCATTTTGCACTCGAATTGATTTGAGTACTGTTTTCTGATTAAAGTAGTCATTTATACGACATTGGTTGTGTATGGAAAATAGGCATTCCCGTCAAATGAACAGGAATAAATAGACTGAGAATATTTCATCTGAAACAAAATGAAACAAAATAAAACTGACAGCTTAGGAAAAAAGTGACATATACTATATGTGAAATGTAAAGTAAATTACTTGAATTTGCTGCAATGAACAAAACCATTTAAACATACATATTCAAAGAATGGGATAGAAAGCGTATATAACATAAAAGAACTGTTTTTTATGTTACTTTTTGCATTTTTCATAGTAGTTTATTTGTTGTGATTGCCTTTCAGTATGCTTTGTATAGGACTGTTAATGATCGTCAGACTGTTTTTGAGCCACGTGTGTTTCTCATTGTCCTAGCATTCCTAACTTTCTTAAAATTATTTAAAAGACAGAACAAAATGTGTCACACGATGAACTCATTATCTGAATAATTCACACATGGAAACTTAATCAGAATGACTAACTACTCAAGCAGGCTATTCTAGACTTGATGGAGAAATGAAGAATGAACCCGATGCACACAGCTCGGTGTGACGACTGCAGATGCAGGCGTTCAAATGTGATGAGAATGTGGACTGAGTTGGCCAATCTGCTTTTACATATAAGACATTCACATCAATTTGATTTTTGTCGGTAAGCAGATGGCCTGCTCCAAGTGATTGACTGAAGAGAGCTGAATGGAGGGATCAGTTGCAGAGGTGAAAACGGGAGAAGTAAATCCTGTGGGGTTGTTGCACGCTGAGGGTTGAACAGACAGGAAGAGGTTGCTAGCTCCTTGCACTGAAGACGTCCAGCCACACATCCTCCTCAGGGGCACGGCCGAAACACTTGCCGTCCCGTCTGGGTACCGCACGTCCTCCCTCCTTGCACAGTAACATATTGCTTCAGTCTCTTGTTTTCCTGCCTGTGTTTCTTTTTGCTGAAATTAGCAGGTAATTATTTATTTCCTTATGTCCTCCTTCGCTAAGTGAAGGTGGAATGGAAATTCCTTTGTGAATTGCGTGTACTTTCACCTAACTTGTTATATATCTGAGAAATGCCTACATGCCAGTTTATAGATATATGCTTACTCTTTTATAGCTACAATCTGTGTAAGTGTATTCCAAATGTACAAGAGCATTTCAATCATTTCTAAATATTTGTGATAAAAATAGTATTACAAGGAATAACCATGTAGAATGTACTTTACACTGTTGGAAGTGTACCTTCTAAAAATAGATTTCTTCTAAAAACAGATTTTTAAAGAGAAATATCGTGGGTCTAAGGTAAATTCACAAACCTTTTTTTTCTTTGGGTATTGACTAATTTTCATCCTTAAAAGTTATAATTGTTTTCTATATAATCAACGAAAATACTTTTTTACTTTTCCTGAAAGCAAAAGGCATGGTGCCTTACATGTCACGGGACATACAGTGTTTGTGCGATGCCATCCCTGTCCTTCCCATGACTTTGAACGCATCTCATTCATCCTTTGTATCATCATCTGTAGTGTGTTTCATGAGAGTTCAGCTAATTTGAACTGCTAAATAAATGGTGTAAAATACCAAAGCTAACTATTTGAAGCATATTTCTTGTAAATTAGAAGCATCTCTTCCAAATAGAATCTCCAGTGTATCAAACTCACAAAACTCGGCGTAACGAAGCATGTGATCAAGGCTCACCTAATCCAGGACATCCCACTTCCTCTGGAGCAGTCATTTGCCACTCTGACATGTAGATCAACTGTGTTTTCTTCTCTTTTGTGTCTTGAAATAAATCCTGAGAAGAGTAAACTAGCAGGTTAGGCATGAAACTGTCTGGAAATTTGGTATTTGAAGCCATTAACTGTGAAGTTAAAATATAGGGAATATGATGAATATTGTCTTTGACGTTTCAGGAAGCATCATCGGTTTATAGTTTTGTCCTAAGGTACATCTAATCCTCAAGATTCATTGCAAGATTGCCTCAACCATCAAAGAATGCATTTCAGACGTGTAAATCGATACAAGCGTTAGGGAGAGGGTCATGGAAATTATGTGCAGACTCCCCGTATTACCAGATTCCTGTGATAAGTGGACTACAAATCATGTTTTCTAATGTTTCATGTTAGCTCTTCTACCATCTTCTAGATGTTGGTGTTTGTCATTTATAAAGAGTGTAATATACCTCATTTACCAAAAGGTGGATTTATCTCTGTAATTTGTAAATTTGCATGCTTATTTCCAAAAATCCGTGGGCCTAAGTACATTTTGCAGTACTGAGCTATGTGTTTAGTATGTCATGTGAGATCTCACATGTTGCACTTTAACTATAAAGGGGTCAGATGAAAAAGCAATAACCCAAGAACCTGACATCTAATCAGCACCCAGAAAAAACATACCTGAAGGGAGAGATAATCTGTAAAATTGGTGTGGATTTAATACAAAGATTATTTTTGACCTAATTGTTTTGCTCAAGGATGAAATGATATGCAAAATATTTCATCATTTTCAGTTTTAATATGCACTTTCTTTTAGTAATAATGAACACTGTGTTATAGGTAAAAGCCTCTTTCTCTATTTTACACACAAACACACACACATGGACTTGTCTTCTTGAACATTGTACTACTCTAGTGATCTTGTTTACATGTTTCTCAATTCTCAGAAATGCTTACAGATAAATAATGTTTGCTCTTTCTGTGTGACTTATATTACCTCTTTTGATTAATATAAAATATTAATACATACTTGGCACTGCTTACAGTCTTACTGATCTATTCAATAATCCATTTTCTTTTTAGCTAGTTTTATATTTGTGTAATAATTTTTAATATATATTCTAATTTCTGGTAGGGAGCCTATCAATCCCTAGAGACTTTTCAATTATTTTCTAGTCAATTGTTCATATTTCATTTATCTTCGTGACCTTTAGTTTCAACAAATACGTGATAATTTTATTGAGAATAGATATACTTAAAAAGAATTGAACTTAATACTGGCATTTTTGTCCCAAAACAGAAGATAACTTTCTAGTTTGTTGTAGTTGATTTTTACCTGACTTTATATTGAGATTTGCATGCATATTTATTCAAAAGTTATTTAAAATATTTTGTTGTGATTATTTAATCATATCATTAATATTATATTTGCTACAAAAGAGATTTAAAATTGTCTAAATAATCTGAGAAAATTATGTGTAGCATGGTATTGTGTAGATTTTGAAATATAAGTGGATTTCATTTGTAGAAATGTTTGGGGATGAAGTTTTAATATTTATCATGTGAAGATGGACACTTTTTTTTTGAGACAGGACCTCTCTTTGTTGTCCAGGTTGGTCTTGACCTCACTAGGTAGCCTAGGCTGGCCTAGAGCTTATTGGTAATCCTCTTGCCTCAGCCTCTCAAGTGCTGAGATTACAGACATGCATAACCATTCCTGGCTGGTCTGGTTCTAGGGGATGAACCTGTGGTCTCATGCTTCTAGGCAGGCACTGTAATCACTGAGCTATGTCTCCAGCCCAGACTCTAAACTTTGAGATCCAGTTTAGGTTGGGAATAAATAGTTTCTTTGTTCAGTCTGAGATCATGTTGACTTGCCACTCAACTGAATATTTGTAAAAAGGTTGTTTGGCTCTCTAGCCAAAGGATATAAAATGCATGGAAGTTTGATTGAAAATTTGTATGTTTTCCTGATTCTTTTTTGTTTTCTTGATACAGCCTGAAATCCAGTATTTTATACTTGATTTTTATCTTTTGCTTGACTTATTTGGCTCTGTACTGTACTTAAGTAACCTTAAGTGGATGTCTGAAGGAGAAAATATTGTAGACAACCAGGCATTCTTCACTGTGTTTGGTTGCTTTTTATTTTTCTCTCTCTTGAATGTGTTTGTTACTGAAGGTTCTGGTTCTGTGGTAACTCTACAGTCTCTTTGAATGGATGTTTATTTTAAAAGCTCCTTAGGTTATTAAGGTGATATGGTGAAAATTATCAGAAATAATTCAACGATATTTTTTCCTTTAGCAAATAAAGAAGCATGACTCTGGATATTATAGAGTGTTTATATAAGAGCATTCCTGTAATTTCCACTGTGGTTATTTCTGTGAATCATTAACTGTCCTTAAAATAAATTCCTGTTAGGGTGCTGAGGAAGGGATCCCTTCAAGATCTTTCTCTTTAGATTGTAGATGGCTTTCTTCTCCTTGTGTCTTTCAGTCTTAACCTTTTCGTACTTGTCTGTCTGAACTTTCCCTTTTTATAAGGACGGCTGTCATACTGGATTAAAACCCAACCGAATAACTTCATTTTAACTTAATTAGCTTATAAAGATCCAAATCTTCAAATGTAACATTTGAGGTCCTGGAGTTAGGAGTGGGTGACCTATTTATTAAAATTTATTCACTTGAATGGGTTAAAATCGGGTTTCCCATCCCCAGGGGCACGGGCCTGGGAAGGACTTAGGGTGAGAAGAGAGCAGGAGGTGAGCTGCAAGTGAAACTCCTTTTGCTATCACTGTGCTCCAGCTAGGTTCTAATATCACTGCTGATTGACAAGAGGTGGAGCGTCGCTCCCCATTCTCTTCCCCACTCCCTTCCCTATTCCCCTACTGCTGTTTCTCTCCATTTCAATGCTATCTTCCAACAATTTATTGCCTATCAAGTATCTCTGTCCTTAGGAGAATGATCTTCAACTGAACCAAGTCTCTGGTGTCAAAAGGTTGGGAAACACTAAAATAAGATACACCTAACAGAATACTAAAGCACCTTTCTGAATGTCTATGTCTGATTGACATATAAGCTTCCTAACCAGGAGGGGAAGACTCACGTGCAAGTGTGTGACACAAATAGGCTTGTAAGTTGGACTGGATAAAAAGGAAAAAAGGAACAAAGTGTATCCACTGAGAAGAGTTCCAGTCTTCACTTGATCTTAGTTAAAGGCTGAGAAGCGACAGGGTACAAGTATTAACAATCATCTTTGGATGTCAGTTTCCTTTATCTTGAGCCTTTTGATATAAACTAATTCCATTGACTCCACAAAGCTCCCAGGCTTTTGATCTTGGACTTGTGGTACACTCTTCCCCCATCTTGCCTGGGTCTTTCATCTTGTTGGACTGCTGTATCATTTGGTCCAGCACTATCGCTGGCAAGGATAGGTTCTTTTGCCTGGAATCCCACAGACAGCCATTGTTGATCCTTTCTCCTACTTAATAAATCCCTTTGAACAAAATTATACATTTTCTGTTGTTTCTGCTCCTCTGGAGAACCCTAGCTAACAAAGATTTCAACATAACGTTTGAGGTCAAAACTCTACCAATAAGTACATATAATATAAAAGAAAATAAACACATATATTTATTGGACAAAGAGGGATAAATTCTATTTCCAGAGTAGACTAGGCTAGACTGAGGATATATAGAAAGATCATCTTCAAGGAGCTACTCCATAATAATCCAAAATAGCAAAAAGTATTATAGAAAAATAATTTGAATTTAGTTTTTTAGGGTTTCCAAAAGAATAGATGAAAGTTGTAAGCTCTTCCTAGGCAAATCCTCTTCACAATTCATTTAATAATGTAATAAAATCAATAAGACTATTGATTCTTTTTGTCTAAATTATGGATATTTAAAAAAAACTTCAAATTCCTTTCCATTAAATTAGGTGCATCCTGTATGGTTTTTCTGTTCACTCTATATTTCACCATGGCAACATAGGATAAATCACATATATAACTTTATAATATCAGAAAGCTATTAGAAGCATGCATATGAGAGAATACTAAGGATTCTCATTAATCAGACATCCTCTGCAGTGCTGGGGTCACTTCATGAACTGAAAGAAGTAATTCACAGAACATCTCCTTTCTGCAATTAAGTATAAACCAAATGACAAAACTAGTTTCACTTCCCATCATTTTAATTCGAAATTACTTATATTCCTGGACATAAATATTATTCAGTTTCATTTCCATCAAGATAGCCTATATATTGTTAATAATCTGTTCATTAAGAGCTAAAATAATCATATTCATATAGTTTTTGCCGAATAGTTATTAAGTGCTGCTTATATTTTTATGATGCTTCTTTCAGGATTACACTTGCAAAAAGTTGGCATTTTGAAGTGCAGTGCTTAGTAAAGTAGATTTGTCACTTACTGCCCATTCTCTGCCACTATATTATCAATAAGCATGCCAAAGCAAGTGGCATAAACTAGAATTTTGCTGCATAAAGCCGTATGTTCACCAATGTTTAATAAAGGGACTGTAAGTAAGTGTGCAGTCAAGTTTAAGAATATCAAGAAATGGGGCAGTGGTACCAAAGAGATAGTCATTATTATCTCTTGAACAGTAGGGAGAGCGTGAGGAAGGTATAACTCAATGCAGTCGAGAAGAAGAGCTGTGGAAGCTTTGTGGCTTCCTGTAGAGTAACACTACTTTTCCTTTTTAACCTCATAGGGAAATAGAAAAAACAGCCTAGCATTTCTCCCCTTCAGCGTTTCCAATCTTTGGATGATACTTCTCATCACTTAACCTTATTGGAAACAAGACAGTAATGAAGCATTGTATAGCTAATGCAAGTTATCCTCAGGATACAGAGCAAGATGGAATAGAACAGTTTGGGGAAAAAAATGGAAAATGTGCCTGACACAATTTTTTCTGCTATGGAAGGGATACAATCTGTATTCAAGTTCCCCAGAGGACAGAATCAGTAGAAAACACACACAGACACACACAGACACACACGCACACACACACACACACACACACACACACAAACACACACACACACACACACACGAAATTAGGCAGACATTTATTAGGTGAGCTCATATAATGAGAGACAGAAGAGTCATAACGGCTGTTTTCAACATCAAAGAGGAAAGTCCCCAGTGGCCATCTGCATACTGGGGTTCTGGAGCATACAGTAGCTGCTCAGCTCAAGACAATAGAAACTGCAAAACAAGATATTTCAGGAGTGCAGCACCAGGCCCACCTTGAAGGTCTCCAGCCTTGATGGAGAGTTTCCAGTGCAATTCTGTGTTAAAAAGCTGAAGAACCTGGAGGCCAGGAGAGTGACTTTCAAAGGTGACACCAGCAGGAGATGTGCCACTCACGGCTCTGGGCTGCCTTTTTCAGGCTCCTTCCTACTGAGTGGAGCCTTTCTGTCTGTCATTGTGTTTCCAAATAAACTACCAACTTGATAACTTGAAAAACAAAACAAAACTGGAGCTCTTCAGGATGGGTATACTCTTTTCCCTTCACAACCATGTTGATTTGTGCTCCCCACAACTGTATGGATCTGTCCCTTTCTTCCTGTTGTTGGCCTAAATGTCAGTGATGCATAGACACACGCAGGATTGTGCTAGGTGTTTCTTAATTACTCATTTTGACATATTGTGAAGAATGGTCACAGACATATTTATAGGGTTATTAGTTTAGTGTCACACTCAACCAACTTTCCTGCTCTTGAGGTGGAATCCCTTTCTGCTGACCGGTGAACACTAAAGATATAGCCAACATGGTTCTAGATTTTTTTTCAAAATTTTCTTAAATACCTTGTGTTACTGTCAATTTCTTTACTTAGTGGTGACTTGAAAGACTGTGTACAAGTCATATATTTAAAGATTCTTTATATTTCTTTTTGTCTTACAAACTTTGTTTTTAGTACTTATTTCATAATTCGGCACTCAAAGAGGAAACACGCACATTTAATCTTCTGATTAAAGCAAACAGTAATAATTATATAGAGTCCCACAGTAGTAGAAGATCTCAGGTAGTGAACACTATTAAATATATATGGAAATGCTGAGTTTTATGGTACGTTCTATAAAGAGGCCTACTCAAGTGAACTGATTGTACCAGGAAAGAAAATGAAGGAAATTTTATTTGGCAGATCAGTTCAATCATAATACATCTCAAATGAAATGAAAACAGTGTTTCCGCATCACGTACTAGTGTTAGTTTAAGTTTTTGAGGAATTATCATATGGCTTTTTTACCTGTTTTACCTATTTGCAGCCAACACATAAACAAGAGTTTCCTTTCGCCACACCATGGTCAATCCTTGTTATATGGATAAAATCATATTTCACCAATTGGTCTTAAACTAGTCATTTAATGATGAGAATGATATAAATTATTACTGGGTGATGAAAAATTTAGTTGAAAGAAAACAAAAAAGCTTATTCTGGAATTCTGAGTAATTGATAATTTGGGCTTACTTATTATATGGTACATAAATAAACTCTGAAGAGAAGTTGATGATGACATACTTCTAAGGATTTTAAACTTAAGTCTGGTCACTCCTAAGCCTGTTCTCTCACTAGAATTACGTAACAGAGTTTGGACTCCCTTTTGCCCTGTGTAACCCAGAATTTCTGACATTACAGTGAAGCATTCTAGCATTCCTTTGTCGTCTTCTTTAATACTGTCTTGTATTCTAGAGCATTATGAAGTTCAGCCTGATTGGCAACCCATTGCTTCAAGGAGAGAGCCCCTTTTACGAGGCTTTTTTATGAAGAAACTAAACCAACTCAAAAGATACTTGTATAATAATACCCATTTTTTGGTATTCAGTTATTAATTTTCTTAAAGGCTAGAGATTGTTGTAGGAAAAGAAGTCGTAATATAGGAAATAAATTATGTGTGCCCAGGTAAGTTGTGATTTATTTTTTGAAGATTGGGTATGTAAAAGTTAAGAAATGAAAAATGCAATGAAGGTTAGACATACAAGTTTACCAACTCAACATTAGAGCACAGAAATCCAGGGTTTTATTTTTTGTAAATGTGATGAGTATATTAACATCTAGAGATTTCTGTCGTCATTGGCATGTTGACACACTGTAATCTTAAATACGCTGCTACTGAAATGAATGTCATTAGACAATGAAAATTTTAATGCGTTGTGGTTCATTCTTAGGATTTGATCTAGCTTTGCATAGAAATATGTATGTATTCATTTATATGTTAAATGTAGATATTACACTTCTTTATAAATGATGATTTCATGGATTCAAGCACTGATTATCAATAGTAGGTTGCTTTACATGAAAAAGTCAGATTCTGGTATGAATTTTCATACCTGGTTTGACATTTTTATGGATTCTATTTAAATATTTAATATTTATATGTTTATTTAATCATTTGTTCTGGCATGTCTTCAGGTATGAACACTGAAATGTCAGTAGCACACAAACTGAAAAGGCATGAGTATTAAATATTAATACTGCTTTTATCTCTTTCTGATCTTGGAGAACTTTTATATTTCATTGAAATTAATTTTAAAATGACAAAGAATTTTGTTTCATCTGAATAAAAATCTTGTAAAGTTAAATATTTAAGTTGGTTAAGAAAAAGAAACATGAAAAGTAGGATATAGCTCTGTTAACTTCTTTATGATACACCTTAGATGTGGTAAGCTTCTTCTAGTAATATTGAGGAAAAAAAAGACTTGCCTAAAACTCAGACACTTTGACAAACATTTTCATTCCCTGCTATTGGTGTAGGCTTGCAAAGAAATTGCTTGTTTGACCAAAACAATAGGAAGCAATGAGTAAAATTTGAATGAAATTATTCTGTTGATTATTACCAGCATTTTTAAGAGAGAGTAGGTATTTAAAACAGAAGTGTACTTTGCACCTCTATTTCTTTAATGTAGAAGATAATAATATTTGGGAAATTATGGTTTCAGTGATACACTTTCTATTATTGTACTCTAACTTGAAAAATAAAACATTCCTGTGTCTTTAATAACATACATTATAGACATGAACACTTATGAAACTAATTTTGATTAGCATAATATTTAATATGTATATGATTTTTCTCATATTTTTAATATTGAAAAATCATTTGTACATACAAACATATTTTATAATTTATGTATTCCTTTTATCATTACCAAACTGTACTTTCAAACTCCTAAAATACTGTATTTTGCTTGCATAGGTAACTTGTATTTATTTTTCCAGATATTTAAAAAATATTAATAAGGATCATTTTGCTGCTTATGGCCTACTTCAGTTCACAAAAAGTATTGCTTATGATCGGAAGATGAAAAGCTCTGAGAGGAAAGTGTGATGTGATCAGGGTCACTCATTACTAATAGTGCTCATTATGCTCATTATAGTTGCCAAATCTTATATCCCTGTCATTTAAATCTTGAATAACTTGACCTGCCAAATCACTGTATTAAAATATTGATTTAGGGTCAGTATCTTTCTGGGCAGAATCTGCAGTTTTTGTTCAGAGTGAATAACTCAGAAGATAATTAAAAATTATATTGTATTTATTATAGATTTTTAAATTTTTAGTTTAAACTTGGCTTGATGTCATTACTTGTTCCATCTTCTCAGTGTCTACATCAATTGCGTTACTCCCCAGTTTTTCTTTCATAACTTGATTCTGATAATTTCTTACTCTTTCCTTTTTTTTGGTGGCGTGGATAGATTTGTGAAATACTGGACTGTGATCTGAAGATCCCAGACATCACATTTGCCTCTTCCTTCTTTCCAGTGTTATCAGTATTTTCTTACATGTTTCAATATGCTATTGTTGTGCACTGTGTTAATTAGCTTTTTGTCACTATGACCAAGTATCTGAGGAAAATAAAGGAAGATCTATTTGGAGTCATGCCTTCAGGGGATTCAGTTAATGGTTGGCTGACTCCGTTGCTTTTAGGCCAGTGGCGACACAGACACACCTTGGAAGAAGGTGGTGCCAGAGAAAAGCTGCTCACTGAATGGTGGCCAGGGAGCAGAAACAGAGGGAAAGAGCCAGAGAGGAAAGGATCAGTGACAAGGCATGTCTTCAGTGACTTGATCTTCCACCAGCACCCTGCTCCCTACCCGCTCATCTAGCTATGCCTTCCAACAAACACCTCAGTAGCTTCCGCCCCAAACTCTGCTGCCGTCTAAAAGATCAAGTCCTTCACATATAAGTCTTTGGATAGGAATGCATATTTAAACCACATTCATCACAGACATGTTGCAGATTGTTAGGTCTTTTGAAGGACTGGTTCTCTTATGACTACTTAATATCTTTATTTTTTCTTGTTAATATTCTCATGCTGCTTTATTTGAAATCATCCTGTAAATTTATTTTGATGAACGGAATTATATTATAGATTTCCCCACCCTTTTCTTCTTAAGCTATGTGTCTTTACTTTTGTATTTGTGTACATACAGGTTAATGTATGATTCAGGGCTCTGCAGAGGAGTAGAAACAAATGCACACAAACACGCATGTACACATACACACAGTTGTCTGTAGTATTCATAAATAGCTCTAGATTACTTGATATGACATATAGTGAAAATGCTAGAGAAACCGGTGTTACACTACATTGTCAAAGAAGAAATGATAAAGATAAAAGTGCGTATAAGTGCAGTAAAGAAGCAGTGATTTTCTCCAATATTTGTCATCCATATTTAGTTGAACCTGTGCTGAAGGGCTGACTAGATAGATAGTAGGGTGGAGATACAGGCTTCTACGTCTAGTGTATACATAGATATCTGTATTTACACACACAAACATATACACATGCACAGTTATGTAATAAGATACTTTGAGAATTAGATCATGTAACGTCAATAGTCAAAATAGGTGGCCTGCTAACTAGATAACCGGGAAAGCCAACGTCGTAATTAGCTCAAGTGTGAAGTCCAGAGAATCAAGAACACTAGGCTGAAAGGTGAGAAAAAGAAGCTGCTCTGGCTTACTGACAGAGAGAATTCACCCTTCTCTTTCCGTTTGCTCCGTTCAGTTCCTAAAGACATTGAATGATGCTCATCCATGTGGGTAAGTTTTGCTTCTCTCCTGAGCCTTCTCTAGACACGCTATCAACAGATACATTCTGGAATAATGTTACATTCCTCACCAGTCAAGTTGAGAAATAACGTGACATGCCATTTGATGTTGATTTTGTTATTCACTTTGATAATCATTGCATTTAATAGATTTTTCTTTAAATGCACATAAGTAGTGATTATTGATAAAGTTAAATGTTACCAGTGTCTGTTTGTTTCCATCTGTCCTTTGCTCTTCCCTCACCCCTGTGTATTTTTTGGCATTTTCTAGTTTTATTTTAACATTTTATATGATGTCATATTATTTTTCTTTGTATTTTTTAATTTATACTTTCTATTAGTTCCATATTTTTGCTTTTTAGTCAACTTCATTGAGGTCTAAGTTGTGTGCGATAAAGTATACGGACAGCTAAGTGAGTTTTGAGAAACCTAACTACTCATTCAATCACTTTCACAATCAAAATATAACAATGCTTTCTCAACTTTAGAAAACCCTCTGCGCCTCTCTGCGCTTAATCTTCCCCATCTGCTCACCAGCCACTGGCGACCACTGGTCTGCGCTAGGCCGCTGTTAAATAGTCTTGTCAGACATTTGATTTTAATGCTGTCCTTTCTCTTCAAAGTCACCTGTCATCTGTTCTCCAAACCCCTCGCTCCACAGTCGTGCACCAGCAGAGCCTGGAGGCTGATCTCATCTTTCCTTTAGAAATTCTCACTTTCCGTCCTACTTTTCCAAGCCCCTCATCTTAGCTGCCTCATTCTTTTTTCAAGTCGCCACAATTAATTTGTGTTCTGTTATATAAGTCTAGTATTATATAAAGCCAGCTTCAAGACTAGCTTTAGTTTGTTCTGGAGTCTGAAATCTTTTCACCTTTCAATTTCAATAATATTGCTTCTGTTAAAGCCCATTTGAGAGAGCAGAAGAAGCCTTTCAAATCACAGTTGAATAAATTCTTTTATATTAGCTATCTTCTTTTTCTTTGATTTATTAGGTCAATATTGACTTCGCAGTTTATGAGGTTTCACTGTGTATAATGCACATTGGTTATATTCACTTATACTTGAAAGTATTTTTTTCTGGTAGTTGTCCTAAAGTTTACAATTTTCACTTCAAATATTACTATGCTACTTCATTTTCATGAAAGTTATAGTGTGCGAAATTTCTCTCTGGCCACTCATAACATTTTGTACATTAATTTTATGCATCCATATTCTATATTAACCCAATAATTATCATTAGTTTGGCTTTAAACAAATGCATATATATATATGTATATATATGTATATATGTATGTATATATATAATATATATATGTATGTATATATATTATATATATATATAGTATTAATTGATTCTTTCTCAGAACTTCTTCCCCTCTGCCGAGACTAACGAGTTCTCTATTAAAGATATTAGCATCAAATCATAGCGTGTGTGTGTGTGTGTGTGTGTGTGTATTTAGGTTTTGTTTTTGTTTGTTACTGAAATGAGGTCTTGAAGTTTTGCACAGGCTGACATGTAACTCCTGAGCTTAAACAATCCTACTGTCTCTTCCACCTGAGTAGCTGAGATTACAGTAAATCTGTCACAAAGTCTGGCTTAATCACAGTTATTTTAAACTTACATTAGGAAAATTATTATATCTGAATCTTACCTAAGTCTGGCTCTGGTAATTTCAGTATCTTTTCATCCCTTGCCCTATGGCAGGCCTTGTAAATTTTTTGTTGTTGTTGTTGGTAATAAGAACTGGAAAACACCGGCCTCAACAATATGAGGATTTATTGCATGCCACTAGCTGGGTGTGTTTAAGGCTTGTTGAATCTCTAGGTAACAGACCTCAAATTCTTATAATATTTTTGCTTTGTCCCCTTTTGGCTTTGAGAATTTTTGAAAGTACACTGCACTTGTTAGCTATTCCAATTCACATGACTTTTATTGCTTTTTTCTTGCCTAATTACTCAGACTAGGGCTTCCATTATTGTGTTGGATAAAAGTAGCAGTGGTGACAATCTTCCTCTGGCCCCTCATCTTACAGGATAAGCTTTTGGCTTTTCAGTATCGTCAATGACAATTAGCTGTGGAGAGATCAAGTACAATCATTGTTTTGTTGAAGTACATTCATTCTACATATAATTTTTTAAACCTTTTCATCATAAAAGGATTTTGAGTTTGTCATCTGCTTTTTCTACAGGTACTGAGATGATCAGGTGACATATATCCCTCATTCTTTCCATGTTGTGTTGCATAATAATTGATCTCTTTATGTTGAGCAGCCCTCACACATGAAGGTTAATCTTACTTGGTCACAGTGAATTACTTGTTCTAATATGTTACTAAGCTTAATTAGCAAGGGTTTTGAAAAATATCTTTGTATCTACATTCCCCGGGAATATTGGCCTGACTTACTTTCTTCTGCCACCTTTGGCGTCAGTAGAGGATAATGAGGCCATTTCATGGTAATTTGGAAATGTGTCTTTTACAAAGGTTGGAAAAATTTAAAAGGGGTTGGGTGTTATTTCTTCTTTATACATTTGGTAGAATTCACCCACGAATCCATCAGGTTGTGGGCCTTGCTTCAGTGATAGATTGTTTGTTTCTGATTCAGTCTCCTTAGTGATTTTTTTTTTCAGATTTTCTACTTCTTCACCATTAGGTTTTATATGATTCTAGGGATTTATTTGTAGGTGTGTATTGCTATACCATTTTAGTACTGCTTTTAAGTCCGATGTTTCACTTACATTTTTGTCATTTTTTATATTCTTTTGTGTGTCTTCTCTACATCCTTGGTTTTAAAGGAGTGTATTGATAAATTTTCATGTATTAGTGACACTTCCAGTTACTCTCTCATTGTACTTATTTATAAGTTCATAAGCCGTGGTCAAAAATAATTTGATATAACTTCAATATGCTTTAATTTAATATTTGTGTGACGTAACATGTATACTTGAGAAGAATGTGCTTTTGCTTGTTGTTATTTGAAATAATCTATTTCCCCTGGGTTCATTTGGTGTGTTCAGGTTGGTGCTTCCTTACTGATGTTCTGTTGAGTTGGTCTACCCACAGTTGAAAGTGGGTTGATGAAATCCACTTATGGTGCTGTTGTTACAGAGCTGTTTCTCCCTTCATTTCTTTTAATATTCATTGTGTCTATGTAGTCCCTCAGTGATTGGTACATATATATTTATAATTGTTACATCTTCTAGATTAATGAATCGCTCTGTCTTTAAAGTGTTCTTTCAACCTATGATTTATTTTTATTTAAAGTGTACTTGATGTGATGGAAGGGTAGGGTACTTGCATTCAATTTTTACCATTTACTGGAAAGTCTGTTTCTATCCCTTCACTTTTAGTGTGTTTCTGCGCATGCTCAGTTTATAGTTGAGTCCTGAATTTTGAAAATATTTTGTTACCTTGTCTCTTCCAAATGGAGAATTGTTCAAAGGGAAAGATTTACTGTTTTGTTAATTGTTTCTGTCATGTAGTTTTTTCTTCTTTTTCTCTCTAGAAGTATAAGAATATAGATTACTGCTGTTTAAAGCACCCTATTTGTAGTACTCCTTATGACAGTTACGTCAAGTACACAGGCGTACTTAAGCCGCACGTGAAGATCCACTAAGCCCTCACCGACACCGAGCAAAGCAGAAGTATTCCTCTCTTTCTCATTGTTTTGTTGATGGGATATACCTTCTTTTTCTATTACCTTGTGTATTTTCCATAGGTGGTTCTGTTTGTGTGGTTACCATAGGCTTACCTAAAACAATGTTTTAGCATTCTGTTGGGGCTGATGAAAAAGAACCTTAATTTCAATTGCATACACAATTTCATGATCCGAGTCTCATGATTTGTCCATACTCAAAGGCTGGAGATGTTCTTTCTCTTTGCCCCATGGAACAGTTCACAGGCTGAGGGCATCTTTCTCATTGGGAGATCTGCCAGCTTGGAGCGGGGGATGTGTAGACAAGTGCAGGTTCTCTTATCTACTATGATGTTATTCCTATTAGTTTTCTTTTCTTCTGGAACACTGAAACTTGTCAAGTGGATTCTGAGATCCATATGAATACATTTTGGTCTATGTGTGGTTGCTAACTCAGGGTTTCTGACTGGGGAGAAGAGGCTGAGATTTCCTTCTTACAATTTCACAACCTCTAATCCATTATTTTATTCATTCATATGTATTACATTTTTAATTTTCTTGGTTTGATTTCATGCTACTTTATTAAATATATCTTTTAAGAAAACATTACCAGTTTATATCTCATTATCTGAAAGCCATAAAGTTATATGTGTTTCTTTTTAATTTGGGAGATTCCAGATTTTATCAATAATTTACATGATATTCTCTGCAGAGTCTGAGTCAACATACATATTCAAATTCATCATTTTATATCTAATAATATGTGTAAATATTCACAGTAAATGAGATGATAAAGGTTATATAAGGGTTTACATCATTCCAGATACAATTTTCCTGCTAAATAAATCACCTGAAAGTTTTAGAATTTACAATTTCATACAGAGCACTTGGAGGTTTCACTTTGGGCTTGACACACCCTATCCTGTAGTAATACCACCCAACCTGAGCAACGACATCCAGTTGTCTCATAAATGTAATTAAAATATCGCTTGTATAATTATTTGCTTAATATTTGTTCCAACCATTGAAGTATGAATTTAGAAACTATACTCTACCATCTTCTATTACATATTCAGAATCTTGTAATGAGACCAGCAGATATTCATTGTGGCACAAGTTGGTCATGTTTCTTATCTAGTGTCCAAACAGGATTAGGTGATATTAGGATTAAAATTACAAGAGATTGCACACAGTCAAAATGACAGTTAAGCAAGAAACAGTTATTGAGAAAAATTTATGATTCATATATGAACTAAACCATCACAAGAGGATGATTTTCAGCAAGATGATGAGAGTTGTCTTTTTCTAGTTTTACACCCCCTGCACTTGCTTAGTCTAAGATTTGGTCCTTCCAAGTTGTCTCAGTGACTCATTCCTGGCCGGGACAAAATATATCCACAAGTCAAGGGAGGAAAGATTAGTTTTGCTCACAGTTTCGGAATATCTCACGAAGTTGGTCACAGGGAATGGTGGAAGCACACGGCAGAGTTTTGGAAGCTCTCAGCCCACTACAGACGTAAGTCAAGTGAAAGGATGAGAAAACTCATGTTTGGAGACTTAAACAGGCTAGAGCTTTCGCAGGAAGTAGCTATAACAATGTTTCATCTTCCTTTACTTGGGTCAAGCTTCCAGTTGTGTTCTGCAGTCCCACTTTGGGTGCCCCCTCACTCCCTGGCCGGCAAGTCAATAACAAATACTTGAAAGATTCATTCTGGACAGACCTCAGTCAAGTTGACATTAAGTCTCTCCAAGTCAATACCTAAGCATCCACTTCTACCCCCATGGCCTGACCACTGGAATGACCTGTGTTGGCTCTGCCTGTCTGTCCTGACGTATTTGCTTATGTAATATAAGGATCACAAAAGAGAATATTCTTTTCAATAGGTATTCCTTTATTTATTACTTTAATTATGATAAATCTATTATTATTGATTAATGCATACAACTATGTATGCTTGCCATCAATGGAAATTACTGGAAAATAATGAACTCTCTTTATATATGTGCATTTTGTATATATAATTTACATAAACTTATTGCTTTTAAATTGAATATTTTATGTTGTATAGTAATTCATTTTTTGTCCTGTAGGATAGAGCTCTCATAAGTGGGTTTGTAACTGAATGTTTCAGTAGCTCTCAGCTGTCTGTTTCTCTTCAATAAGACAATTGTCAATATCTGTACAAAGTTTTTTTTTTTTTTTTTTAATAAGGAAAGAATTAGTACTGACAGTTAGTGGGTGAAATTCAGGGATTCTTTTAAGGCTGTAGAAAGGACAGCCTTTCCCATACGCAACAAATGACGAGTTGGCTGAAGATGTATATGGTAGCAATATTAAGAAATCCTGGACTCGATGAACAGAGCTTTCAGAAGCTTGTTGCTTAGTGTCTGCTAAGAAGTACTTTGTCCTGCTCTCTAAAATTTCTCTCTGTTTCCCTTCCTCTGACAAGTCATCACCTCCCAGTTTATGTAGGTGGTTATAACATTCTCACACATTTGCTTAATGTGCTTATTAATACTTAATACACAACTCCCTAATTTTATCCTATCATCTACTGACTCATAGCTAAATAGAAAAAGGTTTTTTTCTCCTTCTTCAACAGTAATGAAACTTTATTTTTTCCCTTAAATTATTTATTATTATACATTCATATACATAATGATGACATTCAGTTTCATGAATTGGTGCATATACAGATCGCGTCTTGATCGTTTTTACTTTCCTTTCCTCTTCCCACCCCTGATCTCCTTACATCCCCTTTCCCTCTACACAAAATCCATTTCCCATCATTCTTTTCCCAATAATTTTATTAAGAGCAAATCTACCAAGTTGCACAACCATCACTGTCATCCAATTTTAGAATATGTTGTCTCATTAAAATCTCTCAGACACATTTACAATCCCCACACACATGCCTAGCCCCAGGTAACTATTAATTTATTCTTCATGTCTTCAAATTTTCTTTTTCTGACTTTGTTATTAGTCCCATCACTTTTTTTATTTTTACTTTTCTCTTTTACTTATATTTTGTGTTTCGCATATTATAGAAATCATGTGATATTTAACTTTCTGTGTTTGATTTATTTTCCTAAGTATAGTAGTCTCAGGGTACATCAATTTGGGGAAAAACACTGATTCAAATCTCTCTTTATGACAGAGCTGCACTCCATTATCTATCTATCTGTCTATCTACCTACCTACCTACCTACCTATCTACCTATCTATATTTTCTGATGAGTAAATAAATGTATGAGAGAGTATAAAAAGGTATTTATAATGATAGGACATCAGAGCATAAAATGATAATATAAATTTATCCTCTAAAAGCAATGGAATAAAAATGGTATGCAAAATCATTGCAAAAATATATTTAATCAGTTAAGGGACAGCGTTGTTTTACTTGAGACAAATTTCCTGTACATGTTCACTGGCCATCTTGCAATTAAATGAAGTGCATTTTATATAATTGCTTTCAAATACATTCTTACGATGGAATCAGATAAGCTACATTGATAGAATTGCTTTGTTTTTTCAATATTTCCCCAGTATTTATTAGATTATGCATATATGTGATATACCATGATTATATTGAGCTTGAGCACATATATATCACAACAACTTACAATCCCTTCCTCCCCACCTTGTCCCTCCTGCTCACTCCCTTATTCCCCGCCCCAACTCCTCCTATCACATCCATACAGTTCTGTAAAATCCGCATATTCTGGTTTTCTTATATTAGAGATGCCACGTGATATTTAACCTTCTGACTTTGACTCCCTTCACTGAGCATGAGAGTCTCAAGTTGCATCCATTTACCTGCAAAAGCTTAGAATGTATCTGTCTTGACAGAAGAACAGTACTCCATGGTGCATATAGCTACAAGTTAATATATAATTTGCCTTCAAATTTGATCAGATTTAGAGAATTATTAATATGACTTAATTTTTTCAATTAAAATGAGAGCAAGATTATTGTTTGTTCAAATAAAGAAAAGACTTTTTCCAATGAACTGTAGCTATGGCCATTAAGGTCGATTAGCATCTACAATATGTAAGCCATGCATCATGTAGAGTTAAATGTAGCATATAATAAAAGTTCAGTATGGCTCTTCAATAACAGTCTCACTCTTCCTTGTCTCAATTTATCACTTTCTTTTAAGCAGGTTGGTTGGTGTTTTATAAAATAAGAGATAATTGTTATATAACAGATTATTATAATAATAAATAATATAGAGAGGAGAGGAAGTATTTGCAAACTTATGTGGCTAGGCAAGTGCTCTCAGATGCTCTGGAATTTTAAAAAGACACGGATGAATTTATAATAAGAAGTGAACAGTTATATGCATTTCCTTAGTTGCTCTCTCATTGCTGGGACAGAATACCTGACATCCATAATTGAAGGCAGGAGAGACTTGTTTTAGCTCACAGCCTCAGAAGGTCAGTCTGAACATGGGCAGTGCACAGTGGTAGAAGCACATGGCAGAGCTGTAGCCGGAGGAAAGTGGCTCACTGGATGGTAGGCAGAGAACCAAGTAGGGGAGGAAGGGGAGCGCTCTACTTGTAGGTCCTGTCTGAGGAATCCACCCCGTCTGGGACAAGCCCCCGTGTTCTGCCATGCCAACCAGACCTCACCTATCAACAGCACGTGTTTCTTTTCATTGATATTTCACGACTTTCAAATACATGAGGCTTTTGGGGACAATACTGATCAAGCCATAACATAAATCATACATAAAAATAATTATTGCTTATTTTCAAAAGTGGTGTCAACCACAAAATTACTTCATGAAAAACAGAGCTGGCAGAATCCAATATAGGAAGGTACTTTGATCTTAATGTTAGAATTTGAATGAAGGGCCTATTTTATTTTAATGTTTTTATTAAGCCTACTACTGTTAATTTGGAAATGATTGTGCCTACTTAGATGAGAACCTAAAAATATAAGTTGATTTTGAAGTGAGAACAGTGTCTTTTTTCTCCAGCTCTGCTCAGAAGCATTAGGAATGTGTCATGTGACAGGAAGTGACTGTGACCCTTGGAAGAGACAGCAGGGCTCTGGTTGGCTGGCATGGGCCTGCAATCTCAGCACTCTGGAAGCAGAAACAAGAGGATAGCAAATTTGAACTAAGCCTGGATTCCATCTTCAGTGTTGGGGGTAAAAAGAATAGGGAAGTTGATGAGAAATGAAAAGTGATTTTAGTTTACTTATATCGAGAAATAGAAGTAAATTTCCAAAGTTAAATACCAACATCACCTCTATACAGTTTTCCTCTATTGTCAGTTTTTGAGTTATGATCAACCAGGTTAGCACTATGGACTGTAGCAGTCACATACGTGGCGGGGATGCTGACTTCCATCCTAGTCCAGTGTTATACTTGAGCTTTGATTTATAGATGTGAAAAGACGCAGAAGCAGAACCTTATTTTTAAAAAGATAATTCTTATTTCCTAGAAAGATTATTGTTTATAGAAAAGGTAGTTAAAACTTAATATGTTAACTTAAGTAAAAATGATAAGGTCTTAAAGATAACAGTGACCAAATGCTTCCAGGTTATATACAGATACGAAAAATTAGATCTCACAGTTTTAGATATATAGTCTTCATAAAAACCTAATAGGGATCCTTGGGAGCCTGATGAAGAAAGAGTAATGTAATGCTTTCTTTGAGAACAGATTATCATGGCAGAATGCCTGGTGAGCAGGAATTGTTGAGAACATTGCATTTAATTTTTCATCAAGACAATCCATGGGGGGAGGGGGAAGCCACATGAAAATAGTGAAGAAAGTTGTAAAGGTTTTGGATTTTGATGGCAGCCTATGTGGGGCATGTCTATAAATGTTTATCTTCCAGGAAGCCTGTTGGTGTAATATGTATTATTTGAAGATGCGTTAGGAGAATGCATAGCAGATTTTCAGGTGACAAGATACTAGAAATCCAAATTTAAGAATCAACATGATACTTAGAAATGGAAATGATGATGAGCTCACTTATCAATACTATAAATGAAGTATATGAGTATACAGCAAAGAATTTTATAAGTAACAAACAGCAGAGGACCCAGCCCCAGATCTAATGTGGATAGGAAAATGAAATTTAATTATAATATAAAAATGGTACATGGAGTCAGACAATTTTAACTTAGTAAGATATTGAAAGATACTTAAATTTTTATTGCAGTACTATAATAATTTATGACCTGGGTATCTCACCAGTAAATCAATTGAGAAACAGATGATAAAAGTCATTTTGCTTATCTTAATATTTTCATTAAATCTAATTTTATTTTTTATTTTTTTATTTTTTATTTTTTTGAGACAGGATCTCGCTCTGTGGTCCAGGTTGGTCCTGAATTCACTTCAGAACCCAGGTTGGCCTTGGACTCACAGCAATCCTTCTGTCTCAGCCTCCCGTGTGCTGGGATTACAAGTGTGCGCCACCACGCCCAGCTTATGTGGTGCTGGGGAATCGAACTCGGGTACTTCGCGTGTGGTTTAGCGCTTGCTCAAGTGCTTTAATTGCCGAGCCATTCCTCCAGCCCCTAATTTTATTTTAAATTTCAGACACAAAGTAAGTGTTTGTGATGAGATGTCTTTCACTGTCATTCACAACTCAAAACAAATATCTATACATCATTAAAACAACAAAATTAGAATTTTTAGCTAAGTACATGGTTGTGTTCAATATTAGACAAAAATGCCGTAATTACTACCCTGTAAAGAAAAATATCAGTCAGAAACTTGTCAGAGATTATTGTCAAACATCATACATTCACACAATTAGACCTTTTAATCAGGAATGTCAAAATGTAACTAAAAATCTTCATTTTTTTTGTAAAAATATAGGTGCAGTTTACTTCAAAACAGAATTATATAGACCAAAATTTAAAATTATTTTGTTGAAGAATGTAGTACTGTAAAACAAAAGTGATAGAAGGAACTAGCTTTCTAAGCAGAAGACATACGAAACCCTGCTTAAGTTCCCAAAACACAACAATAGTGTATGCTGTGTTTCATTCACTGCTAGTTTTTTAAAATGAAAGTTATATGTATTTATTAATTGTATTTTTATTTCTTCTCATGTTTCAATAGGTAAACAATTACATATTTTTATGAGACTACTGCTAAAAACTCTTATGATCCAGTAATGCCAATGAAAGAATTACAATGATAGAATGTGTTTATTTACCACAATATGACGAATGTACATAATCTGCATAGCAACTTAGACTCTCTTTTTACGTGAAGGGCAGTATAAAATAACATACTTTTGTTGAGTAAGAAAAAAGATTTTGATCCTTGCTCTTTATATCAACTCTGACATTTTACATTTCATAACATTAGGGCTCCAAGAAGTGCATGGGCTTTATAAAAATTGTTTTCCAAAATACAAAAGAATAAGCCTAAAAATTCCTTCCCTTGACCTTGAGGTTCAGAAAACCACTTAAAAAGATTTCCCAAAAGTCTTAGGTGATGTAAGCCCTTGACTGGTTGACATTTTTTTTTAATGTTACTGGGTATCGAACCTATGGCCTTCACTTCTTTTTATTTTTTTATTTTTTGTTGCTATTTTCACACAGGATCTCACTAAGTCACTAAGTTGCCCAGGTTAGGCATGAAATAGCAACTCTCTTTCCTCACCTCCCATACTGCTGGGATTACAGGAGTCCACCAGTAAGTTCAGTTAACCTCCTTGTTTAAACATTATATACAATCGTGTGGATATGTACAATTTTATGTTTTTATATATCAATTAAAATTAATTTAATTTAAAAACGCAAATAGAAGTGTCACCCCTGTTCACTGAGTCTAAGCACACATATATATGCTTTCTCAGCATTTATATATGTATTAGAGGTCAGCAAGAAAAAAGAGCCAGTAACATTATATAGGTGGAGAAAGATGAAGGCATATTGATTTGAAAAATTTGGGGCAGACAGGTCCAAATTCTTCAGCACAGGACGCCCTGAAGGCATTGAAGCAAAGAGTTGATGAGAGTCAGTGCTGAAGTCTTAGGTCTCAGGGCAATCTAGAAACATAGCCCTTTGCTTCTCAGCATGGTTTGGTCTTTTTCAAATCCCTGGGTAACACTACCACACTATAGAGAGTCAGCAGCATTTTTCAGAGTCTATTTACATAAATGTTAAAAGTTACATACAAAAATAAATTCATACCAATATCTACACTGCTAGTGTATCAGAGAACTGCTACCACACCCTAACTAAATTGGCCTATGTATTTAAGTATCACAAAGACAAAACCCGCTTCCCCGGAGAACCGAAAGTCCAGCTAACTCTTGAAGTATAGTATTCAGTTGGTTGTCCAGTAAAGAAAATGGCCTATTATAGTAAAACGATGATCTGTGCAACCTGAAGCCAACCTCCATTGAATGTTTCAGACTGAATTCTATCGACCTAATTCTCTACAATTTAAGAAATATTTATTACCTTAACTAGATGTGGTGCTGGAAAATAACAGTAGTGTGTGGGGACAGAAGTTTTTGAAATGCCTGTGGCAATTAATATCTACTGCTGTTAGTTTCAAAAACATGTTTTTAATAATATAAAACCATTATTAAACTTCAAAGCCCTATCATCTAGAGGCTAAAAGAAATCGTTTCTGTTAAAATTATTTTTATGATTTTTCTTCCAATACATTGTTGTTATTCTCTGACATTTCTGTATTGAATATTAGGGCCCAAAACTTTAATAAAAGTCTAGTGCGTGGTTATTAAGACAGTCTTCATATATCAATTCATAAATCTTTTCTGTATTCATTTTATATCCAGTAGATATCTCTCTTGCGTTTTTGAAATTGTATCTGGTATGCTTCCTCTATTGGGGTAAGTGTTTACTCATTAAACATAGCATATATGTGTGCATGTATTTGTGTTTGGTATGTTTTCTGTTGGTGCTAAATATGTATAAGATAATCTATATATAATATGCTGCAAAACTCAAGGATTCCTTTTGCTCAGATATATGAAATGTTAAGAATCACAGTAGTTTGGTGCGGTCACTTTTTGTCTGTGCGTATTATGGCACCCAAAAGTGGCATGTCAAAGGATGAAAATGTGTGTGCACACATAGACACCTACACACACACAAAAGCAGAGACAGGAGAGAGAGAGAGAGAGAATAAACTTATCAGATAATTTCTGTATTTTGCTTTGTGCCAACAATACATTGAGAAACAGGAAATTACATAATGATTTGCAGTTTTCCCAAGCTGAAAGAGACCCCAAAATTTGGGCAACAGAAGCATAGTTGTTGAAAAGATTAGCATTGAAAACTAGTTAAGTACTCTGCATCAGGATGGTAGGAAAAATGCTTTGGGGTCATCTCAAGAAACAGCAAGACCCAGCCTTTTATTTACTGAAGGGTGTAAAGGCAAAAGACGTTGCCCTGAGAAAAGTATTCAAGGATACCCTCAGGGCCAAAGAGAGAAGCATTTTTCCAGAGTTCAGCCACCCAGAGTTTGGCCAACCAGACACTTGGAGGCTGGTGCCACCATGGACCAAGGAAGCAAGACTACCGTTCAAGCCTATGTCAAACCCTGGAGTCACCCATTTGGTGCTGATTTCACATGCATCTAGAATACAGTAGTTGTAAGGTCAGAGGACTTGAAGGTCAGGCCATATGCCCCTGGGAGGATATTGTATAAAGTTGTGAAAGGAAGCAAAGACCTGCAGGAAAAGGCCGCAGGCTGTGAACAGTTAGTCCTAAAGAGAAGCCTTGGAGGCTGCAGCGGGAGACAATCCCGTAGGAGTGGAGGCCCCAAATTGCTTTGGATCTCACATCTTACTACAGTTTATCATCCTTGATTAGTGTTTTTGGTTTGTATATAATAGGTGTTGTTTTGTGGGTACCACAAAGTTTACACAAGTCATCTTTTGATTATAAGAATCTGCTTTGAAGTTAGGGCAACTTAACACATTGTACAATCTTATCGTAAAGATAAAAAGGAAAATATGAAATGAACAAAGAAATCATCTTAATACTAAATGGTACAGTTGCACTGTATTTCTCCCTGAATTTTCCATATTTGATTTTCTGTTTTACATAACTCAGTGTGATCACTTAAATTAATGTAGTTATTATTTTGTATTGTTTTTAGTTTTGATACTAAAGATATAAGTAGCTTATGCACAATGATTAAAATATGAGAGCATCCTGAATGTGTCTGTAATTACTTTTACCAGTGAGGTTATAAACCTAAGTTTTCTGCTCAAGAATCTCTCTGCCTTGCAGTTTACAGAAATCCTATCGGCATTTTTTTTTTTTTTTTTTTTTTTTTTAGGGTACATGTAGTGGAGATGCAGCCCAGCTGTTCCAATCTTTGGCTGGAATGTGTTTTTCTCTCCATGAGTATCCACTTCTGACTAGTCAGATGGGCTCACTTCCTCATTTGTTGTTGACCTTTATAAAAAATTAAGAATCAGTCCAATAATAGTGGATACGAGGTAAACGTGTTAGATCATTGCTATGGTTTGGATCTTGAATGTCCCCCAAAAGCCTCATGTTTGGAATTGTGTATTATTGAGAAGTAGGTCTGGCTGGGAGGGTCATATGTTTGGGGTTTTATCTGGAAAGATTAGGTCAACTTGTTGAGATTGGGTTTGCTCAGAGCAGAACTTTCAGGGTTCATTATTCACTTGTGGGCTAGGAAATGGGAGAGGGCCCCCAGCCCTGAGTTTGGAGGTCCTTGGCTGGGAGTTTGAGTTAAGTAAAGGAAGAAAGAAGAAACATGATTGCAACTTTTGCCTGGGAGGATTCTTGCTTGAGTCTTCAGAGATCAGCTTTGTTTTGCTTTCACTTGGCTTTTGTCTGCAATGGAGTGAGCGGCTCTTCAGCCTCTGCCGTGTACTTCCATCATTCCTGCTGCTCCTCAGTAGGACTGTGTGAAGGCCATTAAATCTGCGAGCTAAATAAATCTCTCTTGAATTGTGGGTGTTGGGTATTCTGTCACAGCAACGAGAAAGTAACTAAGACAATCATTTTGCAAGAAAATAGTGTACACATTACAACAACTAGTTTTATATTATTTACTAATGTGTGTTGACACAGAGATCAAAAATTGATAGGAGCTAAGATTGCACTATGAGATAACTAGATAATTTACTGTGGATAAGTCTTTTTGTAGTATACGTAAAGATGCATGTCATATTAATTAAACATAACTATTTTAAGCTTACAGACAAAAGTAAAACCAATGAGGACATTATTAGCATATTCTAAATCCTGAGCAGTTGAATAGATCAAATCTTAATAGTGAGTTGGTCTGTAATGTATCAAATCCAAAACAAAGCAAGATCAGCTCAATTAATTCTCAGGGAAAATTGAACTTACCCACAAATGAAACTGTCACCCAGGCAAACTGATATCAAAGAGATTTTTCAGAGTCCCGATATGTGATAAATATTGGATAAAATCTCAACAGTTGCAGCAATTGATTGTAAATGATTTTGTTTGTCTCTGTATCTTTATGATTTTCTCACAAATTATATCTACATTTATAAATTAAATACAAAAAGCTAAAAATAAGGAACATCACTATAGATACTAAAATGAAGCAAAAATTCACATTGTAATGCTTTTTCATTTTGACAGTTTTGGATTCTTTGATAGAGATAGAAGCATATGCCTGCTCATGCATAAATTCATATTTTGTAGCATATATATTTTATTTTTTGCTGTTAGATTTTTGAAGTTAATAGGAAAACTGTTGAGAACAAAGCAAAGCTGATATCAATGAACTCAAAGGCTAATTTTGAGCATAAAACAAAGAAAAATGTAATTATTTGGTTTTTGATCTCAGTGAGAAGCTTAGTGTGGGTAGAAAAGTGGGTGGTAAATTTCAGGAGAAAAATAGGTCATCAATTACAGTAACAATAAAAATAGACTAGAATTGATCATCAATTACAAATCCCAAAGCTGAAAGTATTTTTCTTCATATGATTTTCAAAAATATATATCAATTGTCAAAGTAATACAATTTATTAATATTATAAACTTAGTAAAATCCCTTCAACAGTTGAGAAAATGATCTCTGCATTAATTTCAACTTGTCAATGTAATCATTCATTGAGATAGCATATAAAGGAATACATAAATTATGGATATCTTTTTAGTTTGCTCTTTCAGTTCACAAATACTATTCTTCAATGATTTTAAATTGTTGAGAGGAAAAAAATATTATACCATTAATCTATCCTCCTCAGCTTTTCTGATTTCTTTCCCTGTATTGAGACTGTGGTGTGTATTTGTGTAGCCATTAAGTGAAGCAGTGACCTTGACCTACTTAGGGTGACATGTTGTGTTGTCACTCGAGCTCAAGAAGTCATTAAAGCTTGACAGTGTTGCCTCCTGTCAGCTTTCCCCAAATCCCTACTGAACAAAATGTCCACCAGAATTATGAGTTTATTTCACTATTTTTCCTTTGGAATGACATCTTAACTAATTAAAAGTAACCTGTTAGATTTCACTCTGGCCATCTACAAGCTAAAGGTCAGCCCATTAAGGATTTTGTTATTGACAAGGCAACTTTGCTTCTTACAGATACATCTTCATAGCAAATATCATAGGGGAAGTAAGGCAAACAGCTCGTTCTAACCCCTGTACTCTGGCTTAGCCATTTCTTCATAAGCCTCTGGTTTCCTGGACAGTGATCTATTAAATCTGAAAGCAAAAGCAAAATGCAAATCATACAATGAATCTAGATAAAAATTCAGAGGTAATTTAATTATGTTTATAAAGCAAAGTCTAAAATTATATGTATTTATAATGATAATCCAAATACGATACTGAAAGCTTGATCTGGAACATAATTTTAAGAATGGATTTAAATATATAAACAAGGTCTGTTTGTCAAAGAAGGAAAGATGAAATGAATTGCAAAAGAGCAATTTACGTAAATTTACCATTATTAAAGATCAAAGAGGAATGAAGGAGGTCACAGCAAATGTCTGGGAATTATAAGCTAAACTGCAATTTTCACCCATTAGCTAGTCTCATATTTTTAAGCATGAAAGAACTACAGAGAAAAACAAAGGGTAGTTTGAATTAATTCCCAAGCAGTGCTTTAAAATGTGTTTCCTGTTCAGATTTTAGCTTTAACATAATATTATTTGTGATTAGCCTATGAATGAAACTACTTGACAAAAATAGAATAAAGAAAAATAAAGGAAAAAGCTATTAAAAGTTAAAAATGTATTATATCGAATAACAGCTATGTAAAAGATAATGTATTCATGATTTCTAAATAAAAGTAATTCACCATACAAACTATTATATTAATTTGGCCGTCCTTTTAAATTTCAAGAGTAGACTCTTTTAAATAATGCTGTATTTGACAGAAGATAGTAGCTTCACTTAAGAAAAATTATTTTAGATCCAGAAATAATGAAAGCATTACTTGATAACAAAAGAAAAGTGGAACTTGTTGGAAATGTGATTCTAAATCCTCATCAACTTTTCCAGTGGTAGGAGAAATTTAGATGATTAATTATTATAAGTTTTATTTTTCTAACAGTCAAGACTCTTTGAAAGTGCCCCAGATCTATGGTGACTGACTCGTGATGTTTGTGACATGGTTGTCTTGTCCACCTACCTTCTGAATGTAGACTTTTTGATGACAAAATCTTTTCCACCACTCTGTGTACTCGATTCATGTATTGCAGATAGTGTCCTGGCCCAGGAAGACAGGAAAGACCTAGTCTTGACTGAGATAATTGAGAACCAGTAGCATAAACAAATTAAGAAAACAACCCTGCCTACTCAGAGAGAGTATAATTTTGTAAGGATGGAGAATTGAAAGCAAGAAAAGGCAGAAGGATATTGTTGCTATTTGGAGTGAAAACCTACCCTGGGAAAGAAAGAGACAGTAAAAGTGTGTAGGAGTAAAGGGCAGGAGTTTGTGATTAACAGGACGTGTTGTATAAAGCGACGGGGAATGGGATAGGTCAAATTTAACTTCCAGCTCATCAACACCCTGGGCTATTCCAGAGTATTGGTGATCTTAACCATCGTTAAGGCAAAATACTAAGGAAAAGAGAAGCTGGCAATTAAAAATGGTTGCATTCAGTTTTGAAACGTTGAATTGGCAATGTCTTCAGAATATCCAGGCAAGAAAGACATATGGAGATTAACACATCAGGATGTGGTGTGCCTGCCAACACAAAGAAGCCGTGTGTGAATACTTATCTCATGGCATTCTTGATACAGAATCTTCATACAAAACTACAGCTAATGTTTCCAAGAAATTTATTGTTTTAAACACATAAGCTTTGAGGCATATGAACTTTTTAACAATATTAAGTCTTCCAGTCCATAAGTGCAGGATGCGTTTTCATTTAATTCAATCTTACACTTTTCTTTGATGTTTTTATAATTTTCAGTGTACTTGTCTTTTATATCTTGGCTAGGTTTTCTCCTAGGTAGAATGATTTGATGCTATTATAAATTGTTTTTTTTTTCTAATTTTATTCTATTTTTAGTTCTAGATTCTAGAAATGCAGCTAATATTTCTACCTTGATTTTTTTGTGTCCCAAACGTTTATTGAATTTGTGTTTTTTATTTTCATAGTTTTCTTTTGAAAGGGAGTGATCTTTAGTGTTTTCTACCCCTGAAATCACATCATCTTCCAGCAGATACTTCTACTTGTTCTTCCCAGTTTGTGTGCTGCTTCCTTTACTAGGAATTTTTTTCTGGAACTTTTAGCTGAACTTTTTCTGGGATTTTTTCTGGGACTTCTAAACCCAGGTTAAAAATAAAAGTGCCAATCGTGTGTGTCCTGCCTACTTCTTGGTCTAAGAAAAGAGATCTGATTGTAATATTAGCTGTGGGCTTGTAGTGTGTGGCAATTATTGTATTGATTTTAATTCTCTCTGTAGATGTGGCTTTAGTTTGTTGAGAGTATTTGTTACAAGTAAGCATTGAATTTTGACAAGTATAACTTCTATATCTATTTCTTCTATGTCTAGTTAGATAATCATGGTAATTTTATCTTTCAGGTAGTCCAGGGTGGTCCTAAACTCAATACGTAGCCCAGTCAAGCCTAGAATTCACGGCAGTTCTGCTTCAGCCTCCCAGGGGCTGAGATTACAGGCTTACAGCTCAATGGCCAGCTATAATCAAATCCAGGACCTCACACTTGTTAAGCTAAGGCTCTAATCACTGAGCTACACCCCCATAGTAATTAATCAGGTAGTCCTTGAGAGACCAGTAAAATTTAAAGCATTTATCACTGCTAACTATCAAAATTATTAAACAAATAATTATAAGCTAAGGTAAGCTAGTCATTTCTATGATGTTCACATAGCTGTTTTCTACATTCATGAAACATTGTCAGTGTAACAGAGGTAAAAGATAGAGTTCGTTCACTGATATTTTGAAGGCAATAACTCATCAGGAAGGATTGATTCATATTGGAAAAAATAACCTAAATATACACAATGTATGTCTTGGTCAAATAACATACACTTTAAGATTATATATCCTTTGTTAAAATTCTTTGTACAAATCATGATGTACTAAACAAGTCCTACCTAGTTGTTATTTTAAAGTGATGTGGGATTTACCAATATAAATTGTCATCAGTTTGAACAAAAAGTGATGCTTCATTTACATTTGAAAGGCTGGCTTTTTTGAGGAGGAGAGTAAAAATTACAAAAAGACATATATTTTAAGCAGAAGAAAGATCGTGTTCAAACTTGAAATAGTGTTTTATACATTCAGAACAACATTGTATGTACAACGATTGTTATATACAATATAAAAAGTAAATAATAATCCAGGCCATCATGAGGTATTCAGACTGTGAGGAGGGACTTTCCATTCATTGTCAACAGTCATTCTAGAATGTAGAGACGGTCAGAAATTATTTCTATATATTTATAACTTATTTCAAGACCTAAATACTATCTTTGTTATCTTATTCTGTAGAAAAAATCACAATACTAGCTATCTCACTCAAGCTTTTCCCTTTGGATTTACAAGTTTACGTTTTTTGGAGGAAGGTCCCAAATGACATAAATAATTAGTCTAATCAAGTCATCCAAAATTCGCGATTAACTCTTTCTTCTTCAGTTTACTTTTCCACCTCGACTTCACAAATACCTAAAAAATAGAAACAAAGTTTAAATGAATCTGTTGGAACTTGCTTTATAAATGAATTAGGAAGAATAAATTAGAGTAACTTCTAAGGTTCAGTCCAATTATCTTGAGTTTTTTTGTATACTTTAAAATATTTCACTTTTATCAGTTGAATTTCCAGTCAAGTGTGAAGGAGTGGGGGTCCTCATGGATGTGCTACATTTACTGAAATATTACCCAGAATTGCTCAGAAAAGCCTGCTGACCAATATTCTGTTGTTCAGCTGGTTTGTTTACTTCCTCTTTTGTGTTTTTTAATGGTTCCCACTGTTATGCATTATAGCTATATGTTAATACATTAATATATCCAACTCCTTTAACTGAATTAAAACTTAACATTATTCTACCTCTGATAACATGTCATGACAAGATGGACAAATTATAACACCTCAAGTAAAATAGTGAAGGCACAAAGGTTGTGCAGAGTTAATTCACAAATGAAATGGAAGCCAAGAATAGCTGTGTGTGCTACTTTGCGTGCCTTTAATCAAGGCAAACTTGTACATTTATGTCTTAATAAATTTACTGTGTCTAGAACAACAAAACCTGTATCTTAGTCCATCCTGTTGATAAAATGATTCATTTATCCAAAAAGAAAACATATTCTCTCTGGTGAAAAAAATGACTGAAAAAATAAACGATCAACGGTAAGATAATTAAGTGAGCTCGGATGTCTTTATCAAATGAGCCATGAAAATTGTATGGCACTCATTCAATTGGAAAAACCATTGAGAACGCATCCTCTTTCCTGCTGTCACAGGCTCTGTGATCATTAAGAAAGCCCAGGGCTGTTCTCAGCACCTGTAGCCAAGCCTTTCCTTATAGGATGCCTCCGCTTTCTGATTTCAGTTGTACAGGCTCCAAAAGCAGGTGGCCTGGGTGGTGGGGTCAGGGGAACAACCCCAGCACCTTCTCCATTAAGAGATATATGTTCTCAACCTCTTTAATAGCTCAATTTCCTCATCTTTAAAGCCTAAATACTGCATTTGCTATATTACATTCACAGTAACATTAAACTAGTGCATTTACTACAGAGTCTCGATATTGGTTTTTGTTAAGAGTTGTCATTTAGCATATGGCAATGCTACTGACTTGTATGTTGACATAAGAGAAATTTTGCTGAAAATTTTTAATAATTTTTGGGAGAATGTTTGGGATCTTCTATATATAATGCCTTGTGTTTCTACACTTAGCTTAATTATCTGACATTTAAAAAATAAAGTGATTTACAGTGTCAACAGGAAATAATAAGTTGTACAGAAGAGGTGAGAGAGCACTACAGCAAAAATTGTAAAACTAAATTTTTCACTTTTTGAGGTTCTGTGTCTTGTGTGCATTCTTGTTGGTTGGTTTATAATACTGTCCTACTTTTGATAACAGACTATATTTGCTACTGGTGTGCTATGTAGTAATCAAAATGCAGATAGACTTAGACAGATTGTAGCCTGTTGACATTTGCATTACAACCAAAGTATTGACTGAAGGTTGGTGGAGACGGAAGAAAGTACTTAAAGGTGACTTCCATGTAAGCTGATAGTTTCTGCTGGCAGGATGACTCACTTTTCTCATGGGTAAGATGGCCTACATATAGCCATGAAACCCAGGTTTTTTTTTTTTCTTGGTAAGAGAATTCAAGAAACCGAGGCAAAAGCTCTAAAGCTTTAAATGTCACATTGCATCCCTACTGTTCCAATCTGTCGTCACACGTCCGCCTGTATTTATTATGGTAGAGAATACAAAGCAGTCAATATTAAAAAAGTGAGAGTCACCAGGACCTTTTTTTAAAGCTGTTCTTTATATTTATAAAATATTACCATACACTGGAGAAAAGACATCATCTTCCACAAATGCCGCTGGGAATACTGGATATCTACATGTAAGAGAATGAAACTAGGTCCATATTGGTCACCATGCACTAATATCAAATCAGAATGAACAAAAGAACTAGATATCAAACAGAAACACTGAATCTGATAGAACACAAAAATAGGTAAAATCCTGGAAGACATAGAACAGGAAAAGACATCAGGAATGGAGCATCAGGTGCACCAGAAATAGCAGCAAAAAATCAACAAATGGGACCACATCAAACTGAAAAGATTTTTCATAGCAAAGAAAGTAATCAACGGAATGAATGGACAGACCACAGGATGGGAGAAAAAAATCACCAGCTATGCTTCAGACAAGGATTAATATCTAGAATATATGAAGAACTCAAATATATAACCCCAGAAATAAATGGTCCCATTAAGAAATAAACAAATGAGAATAAAGAAATGTTTCAGAAGCCAAAGTGCAAAAGGCCAGCAAGCACTTGAAAAGTGTTAACATCATTGGCCATCAGAGAGGTGCAAATCAAAACAACATTGATACTCTGTTTCATTCAAGTGCGGATGCCTTTCATTAAGAACTCAAACAGCAATACTACATTGTGTTGGGAATACAGTCTGGTTCAATGATTAAGGAAAGCAGTTTGGTAACCTCTTAGAACGCTGAAAATAGAAATCCCACTTGACTCAACTACAGCTCTTCTGGGCATTTTCCCAAAAGAACTAGACATTTTGTCATACAGGCGCATGCACATCCATGTTCACAACAGCATAATTCCTAATACCTAAATCCTGGGAACTGCCTACATGCTTATCCAAAGAGGAATGGATGAAGAAAATGTGTTTTTTATGCACACGGAAGTATTATGCAGCCAAAAAGGAAGACAGATATGAGGAGTTAGAGTGAAATGTCGCCACCGTGAGTCACTGATGCTCTTGAAATGGACCAGACACAGAAGACTAAGTCCTGACTGGTATCTCTCAAGTGAAAGTGCCCCAAATGCATGCATACGAAGGTCCCACCATAAAAGCGTAGGAGGAGACATGTCAGCTTACTAGGAAAGGAAATACACGAAGGGGAGGGATGGGGAAGATAAGGACATGGGTAAAAGAGATAAAAAGAGGCAACATTTTTCCTAGTTGGATGTTATTAATACGTTATTGAATGTGCAGTTCATGTGTATCCAAAACGATTTAAAATATGTAATTGTGTCACATGATGGGTAGGACCACTACAACAAATAAAACTATGGACGCTTCAGCCTTCTATATTTATTTCAAAAGTAAAATTCGAGTTACACAAATCCTCCCATTTTCCTGTTCAGAGTATTATCTTCGGTGGTTTTCTGGCAAGCATAAGGTTAATTTCTCTACAAGTAATTTAATTTTTATAATATCATTTTCAGAAGCTTATATGCCCACAAAGATACATTTGTTAAATATAAATACTACCTTTTGATTTAAGGTGGATGAATGTATTCTGATATCAGTTGTTTGATACTGGCTCTCCCACAATTCAATTTTTTTTCTAATTTTGATTTAGATTGTTCATATTTCTCTAGGACCTTGAGGTGCATCATTAAATTGTTTAATTGGGGTTGCTCATTTCTTTTGATGTGTGCATTTAATAGCTATGAATTTCCCTCTTAGGACTGCTTTCTTTGTGTCCCATAGGTCCTGATATGATGTGCTTCCTTCATCATCATACCTCTGCTAACCTAATATTGTTATACACACATAATCCTCACTTAACCTTCTAATTCTTAAACTTCTAAACTACAAGTGGTGGTTTCTATGCAGACTATTTGGTATCCTGTTAAAGGAATTTGTTCATGGTGCCACTATGCTCTTGACAATAATACACAAAATTATGTGACTAATTTATTACTAGGTAAATAGTATACAGATAATGTCTCTACTAGTCTATTCATAAGTTTGTAAATTATTGATACTTAAAAGTTTTATTTATAGAGAAATTGGAATAGAGGGAGAGCAGACTGAGATTATGAATTAGCTTTAGGTTTGAAATGGAAAGTAGAGAAATATTTATATAATAGAGACAAGCCTCGCAGCATTCCTACCACATTCAGAGAATAACAGAGAAAAACATTATTAATACTATTCAGATGGGTAAAGGGAGTTGTAGATGTAGTAGAAAGAGTATAGCTTTCAGATCTGCATTAAAGTTATCAAAAAGAGCTTAGAGAGTTAATGTAGAGAGAGACAGAATCAGAAACTTACAAAGAGACAGAAGGTAGTGGGATGATAGGAGTGAAAATGGGGGCAGAAAAAAAAAGCAACGACGAAAAAAAATGTAGAATTAAAATAAGAAACCCTTATCAGTTGTATGGAAATTAAAATTAAGAAACTATATAAAAATACAAAAAACCCACAAACATAAAAGCAAAACGAAAGCCAAAATACAAATTTATCAACTAACAACAACAACAACAGCAAACATCAGCTACCCCCTGTATTTTCTGTATGAAATGAATTCTGGGCATTGGATCTCTCTCAGTCTAATAGCGTTCTGTCCTACCACTGTTGCTGGAAATTTCCCAAATGTCTATGCGTTGTCTCCTGCCAGTTCTGGTGTCCTCTGGAGGGTGCTCCAACTCTCCTCCCGGAGCTTGCCAGGTGGTGCTGGCTGATACTGTAATTCTTAGCCCATACAGAGCCTCAGCCAGCTCCTCTTTCCACAAGCCGTCCCTTATCTGTAGTGCCTTGGGCAAGCCAAGGCCTCTGATGTGGAGATCTGGGTGGAAAGGTAGATTCCTTCCCAGTTTCTCACAATTCACAGTCCTTGGTGGCTCAGCCCAGTTTGTGTTTCTAGTGCTGTCTGCCTCCTGCCACTGTAGGGTGCATGGGTAGGGCAGATAGGATGAAGGGGTCACCCTCTCTATCAGGTGGCTCGAGCCACTGCTTCCTGGCTTGCTTGAGCTGACAGCTGTCTCACGTCTTCCACACACAATAGGAAAGCCAGCTGCACCATGGCACCAGGATGCATGGGCATGTGAAAGCCGCAGTGCTAACCTCTTTTCACTGTTGCTGCTAATCTCTTTTGCCCTGGCTCCCCTGGAAGAGTGCAGAAGTATAATTCTTCTATGGCATATGCTCAAACTTCTTTGTGGCTTTGTGGACCCCCAGTCAGCGTCTCTCCTGATTCCTCAACTTTGTTTTTGCCTGTAATCATTAGTCTTTGTTATGGTTTCCAAATGAACTTCCCTCTGGCTTTATGTCTCCCCTCTTGAGTTATGTGGGAGCAGCCTTTCCAGTGTTGCCATCTTCCAGTTCCACCGTCTCCTAGTCAGATCTGATAATTTGCAAAAGCAAATCATAGAGCTTAGGTCAGAGAATGCACTATACAGATACTTTTTTTTTTTTGAAAAAGCTACAACTGGAAATAATCAAAGGGAAGTGATGAAAAAGTCAAGTTCTAAGAGACCGTGGAGGCTTGTTAGGAAATCATCCTAACATTTCCCTAAAATAAAATTCAACTAGCATATTCTATTAAGAAAAAGTGTTAGAAGTCAAAATGGTTCCTTTTATATTTATTGACTTTTGAAATTCTCTGTATAAGGAAAGGCATAAATATAACTCAGAAGCTATTTTAATGTAGCTGAAGGTTTTCTAGTTTTAAAAAGTCATTTCAAGCCTTCCTTCTGGGCTCAATTCATAATGATCTTTTAACTTAGAGTCAGTCCTGTGTTAGCAGGACTTGAATATGCCCTTTGGAGATACTTCCAATCCTGGAGATCTTTGATTTCAAAACATATATTTAGTATTATTTAGTGTTAGTGCTGTCTGCCTTCCTTTATTCATTCAAGCTTTAAAAATATATAGCAATTTAACTCCTCCATGGAACACCAGCTCTACAGATGTCTGGCTCAAATTTCATTGCTTGAATGTAAGTTGAGGAGGGAGGGAGGGAAGAAGGGAGAGAGAGAGAGAGAGAGAGAGAGAGAGAGAGAGAGAGAGAGAGAGAGATCAGTTGTCATTCTCATCAGAAGCTGCATTTTTAAACCCTCATAGATGGTGGCTAGGACACTTGTTCTAGTGCCTGAAAGTCAAATCCAATACACAAATTCCCCCAAATTCTGCATTTACTTTTTGATAATATTCTAACACTTCTTGCATGTTAGAAGCATCCACCAACAGGTAGGATATCTGTATGTTATTAGGACATGCAATGGATCCTTTATTTAGAAAATAACCATACACAGTCATACCTACACCATGTGTCCTCTGTCAAGCTTTTTTTGTCTTTAGTGTACTTTCTGTTCTTCCAACAGGATGAACTTGTGCTTTGGTTTGGTTTAGATTTGACTCTAATGACCTACCAGTGCTTTCTCATTTCATTTCAGTTCCTATGTCAGTCTGCTGTCTAATATGTATCAGCATAATTTATTTCTTCTTGTGATGCTAAACTTAGGCATGTGTGAAGTAGCTACAAAACTCTCTTCTGTATTAATAGACAGTGAACTTCTTCTCCACTTTGACATTTCCCTACTGTATAGAGAATCCTCAATTCATAGACTCTTATTTTAGAGAATGAGAAATCCGTCTTGTCATTGGTAAAATGGGAGAACTCAGACTTTACTCAGATTTATTCCTTTTGTTCTACTTATGTGGAAGAGTAGATGGATCTACTTTTCTCAGGAAGTGCACTCCGCAGGCCGCTTAGTTTTGTTGCTGTTACTGCCTTTCAGGTGTCCAGAAGACAAAAGGCCTTCTTTCTTTCTCTATGCTTGACTGTGATGAGTGTGATGTCTTTCTAGCATGTGTGCCTGGTTTTACCAAGCTCTTCTAAGCCACAACTTATTTTCATAACCAAAAACGGAATCACTAATTTTTTATTCTCCGAATACAGAGAATAAATAGGTATAGAATTGGGTGAGTTATCTATAATCTTGACTGCTGGGGGTCTACTAGTTTGAATGATGCACATATCCATATGTTTTATAAGTTGCAGTGCTCCTTTGCTTCATGTGAATATTTATCATCAATCAAATACATTTTAGATATAGTGACTGTGTTTTCAGTAAACTTGTTCACTGATAAATCTTTTTTCTTTGCTCTTCAGAACATTTGTAAAACTATTAGTCATACTTTATTTGCAAATGAAGTTCAAGAGAAGATATATTCAAATGGAGTGAATAATTTTCTCTTTAATTTATATATAGAAAGTTAATTTGTTTTTTTGAGAGTAGTGTACCTTTAAGTTGGTAATTAAGATAGAATGACATCATTAAGTTGGAACCCAAATCTAATATGACTATTTTCTTATTAATGAAAAGGGTCTTCTGAAATCTCATTTCAGTGCACATACCTCTGAAGACATATAAAGCCTTATGATCGGTAGGTCTGGAAATTCAGTCTGCTCTGCCATTTGCATACTAGGACAGTACTAGCAATAAGCCTCACTGCAGTTCTGACCTGAAAGTCCAGCTTCTAGAACTGTAAGAAAACATCTATCTACTATTTAGGATTCATAAGCAATGGCATTTTGATATTAAGAAATACAGTTGCTAGGTGAATTATCCCAGATATAATACATGAAAGCTGGAGAGACTATTACACTAAGACAAGAAGCCCTTCTGCCAAATTTTGTTTGACAGTTTTCTATACTTATTACTAAAGTTGCTTAAGAGAAGAGTAGAATTTGACAGTTTTCTTTTATGTATAAATAATGAACAGCAAAATGTATCAAGTTTTATATTTGTTTATTGCATACAAATATACATAGATAAATTTTATACTTATGATTCATGACATTAATAAGATCAGAGACTTTTAAAATTTTCCTACATTTAAAAATGCCTTCACTTGATCAGTGTTACTTCTTTAATAGAATAAAATTTATGTCAACTCTTGGGTTAGTTTGCCACAAATATTAGATATTTATTACACTAGGGTTTTTTAACTCAAATGTCCATAGATGGACAGAAAAATGGGTGAAAATAAAATTACATCTTTAGTTGTGTAGAGCATTTAATGTAAGTTTATAATTTTCCCAATGTAAATATATGCAAACTATAGTATTAGAAGCATTAACTGTGAACTTTTTTCTATATAAGTCATGGATATTTTCCTATTTTAACTGTAGTTCTTATGAAATTTTCAGTTTTATAAATTGGCTGTAATGCTTATTATTATTATTGTTATTTTCATTCTAAGCTTAGATTAAACCGAGGACAATATCTTTCTGTGCCCTTAGATTTTTTTTTTTTTTTGGTTGGGGGCAGGTGGAAGAGATCCCAGATAGGAGGCAAATCTGGAACAGGAAACGAATGTACACACCACTGGGACCCAGTTCCACCAGGGTGTCCTGGCAGTGTATCCATAGGTACTACACTCTGTTCATTAAGCAACTGTTTCTTGATGCATGAACCAGTGAACATGTCTAGACTGTCTGCGAGGGGAGGCTTTTGTCTTTGCTCAGGAGTCCTAACCACAAATCCCAAAGGATGTTCTGGAACAGAAAACAAGCTCAATTGAGAAGCTAATGGAAGGTCCTATATAGTGTAAACTTTATGACTCTGTCACAGCAATGATTAGAGTGGATTTTATGCTAAGAAAGTATGACACAGGAGTAGGCAGATGTCTGCAATACCTTTAGACTTAGAAATTTATGTAACGCACGCACTGTTATGCTTTTTAATTATAGTGGCTATCAATAAATGTGGCCATCAATTGCGGTAAAAACAAGTAAATAAGCTTTACCCTTAATATGTGTCAGTGACAATTTTTTAAAGAATTCATTTTTGTGCTCTTTAGTAATTTACAATTTATACTACTCATTTTGTCAGATTTTATGCAGATACTGTAAATGAGGCATGCCTTAGGTATTTTTGTTTTCTACATTATTTCCTTGTTTTTCTTTATTATTATTATTTGAGGCAGGGTCTTGCTCTGTAGCCCAGGCTGGTCCTGAACTCACTGTGGTTTCCAGGCTAGCTTTGGACAGGTGGCAATCCTCCTGTCTCAGCCTTCCCAGTGTTGAGATTGCATGTGTGCACCACCACGGCCAGTTTATAAGGTGTTGACTGCTTGAACCCAGGTCATTGCACTTACTAAGCAAGCTCTTTAACCGCTGATCCGTTCCTCCAGCCGCTTCTTCCTTTAGTTTAAATATATCTTTTCTACATTGTCAGTCTGGGTAATATGTATATTACATTTTCCCTCTCTATTTCAGCTTTCTTTTAGAACTAAGGATCTTTGGTTAAGTACATTAAATGACCAGTAGAATTCCTTTAGTAATATGTCCATAAACTTACACGGATATTTAAATATATTACTGTTATTTTTGAAGGGCTTAGGTTAATAATAACGCCATGTTACTGTATTTAAAATTATTTGTCTATGTTTTTAAACTTAAAAGGCAAATGCTCTGAAGATAAAAATTCTTCTTTCCTTCGAGAATCTGCATCACTTCACTAATTTTGGTCATTAAATGTTATTAGATCCATTAACTTTTGTTTCATAACAAACCACTTCCAAGTCTCAGCAGCCTATCACATTAGTCATTTATAATGTATCTGCCAAATGTCCGAGAGCTTGCCTAAGCTTGTCAGCTCTGAGGATTTTGGCTGACATACGTTTTCTACCCACAGGTTGGCCCAGGTCAGCTGTCTAGGCTGGCCTGGTGGGGCAGTGCCACATCACCTGTCCCTTCTTTCTCTCCGTACCAGGCTGCTTGTCCACGTACACCTTTCTGAGAACAATGATGTAACTACAAGAAGAAGAAAGTGAGAGCACACAAACATTTCTAAAGTTGTAGTCACAGCACACTGGCAACCCTACCTGACCAAATACAAGACATATGGTTAGGCAGAGAAGCATTATCAGGCATGAGGGACGAGAGCGGGAATAGAGGGAAAAAATCCTTCAGTAAAAGAAGAACTAATTCAGTGTATAATATCTTATTAATCATTCCTTAGCATTGACCCACAACAGTCCCACTTAGCATAATCACACTTTAAGGGTAGATGCCGGGCACAGTCCAACTCATAGCTGGCCCTATGGCTGCATTTTTCCAAATACAAGGCATGCTGCATTCCCCGATGCCATGATCTGTGCCCAGTGTTATCAGAAAGACGAACATTCCTTGAAGGTGTGGGATTTACATAGTCTACTGCTTGTCATCTTCGTCATTCTTTCCAAGGGGGAGATCTCTCTCTCTCTCTCTCTCTCTCTCTCTCTCTCTCTCTCTCTCTCGGTATGATTACAGTTTATTCACTTTGGTTTGACTTGTGTTTATGATGAGAAAAATGGATCACATTTCATTTGTGTGTGTGCCCGTGTGTGTTGTGTATATATAATTTTTCTGGCATTATTTACAGAAATGACTAAATGACTGTCTCTTTTCCATTGTATATTCTTTTGGGTTTTGTAAAAAATAAATTATATATATATATATATATATATATATATATATATGTGGAAATGTATTTATGTATGTATAATATGGAAATATCTGTATGTGATTATATTTATATGTATATAAATATGGAAATATAGGAAATATAGATGTATATATAGTGTGCAAATATAAACACTTATATTTTTCCATATGGATCCATCATATATGGATAAATTTATGAGTTTTCTACCTCGTTCCATTCTTCTAGGTGCCTCTCTTAATGCCAGTGCCATGGTGTTTTAGTAACCTTTGCTTGTGGTATATTTTTAAGTCAGATATTATAATGTGTCTTATCTTGTTTTTTATCTTCTTTCTTTCCTTTGAGTTTTTGTGGTTGCATGAATTTTAAAGTTGCAAACAAGTCTTACTCAAATTGGCCCACCTTGAAGTAGAGCCAAAATGTCTTTATAAATGTCTGTCTTTGATTTACTTAAATTTACCTCTTTAAGAAAAGAAGGCTCTATCAAAGTAATTAACTCCTTCATTGCAGTAGGCATTAAATCTGTCTTCACTTAGTTCACGGGTTATTGGGTAGTCTTTCTGAAAAGGTTCAGTGACTCTCACTATTTAAAAAAAGTGGTTAAGAGTATTACTTATTTTCACTATGAAATTCGTATAAAAATAAAAGACCATTAGCAGCACTGTTTTGCTATACTCAGCAGCTCACCATATGGCAAACATACATTAGAAGACAATTAAGGGTGAAAGGAAACACTTTTCTCACATAACACAATTACATGGTGTGAAAACATTCGGAGGGTGTTTGTGAACTCAGTAGATGCTGAAACATAAGCTATTCTTCGCAAGACATAAGGAATTTTGCAGAAAAAAATATAATTCATACTTTAGTTCTTTTTAGAAATCTAATTAGTATGTTCTTAAAAAGAACTATCAGAGACTTAGATGATTTCTGTAAGTTTTAGTTACATTAAAATCGTCAAATTATAAGTCAACACACTCTTTACTTTTTTTGATATCCTCACATGTAATTATGCAAATATAAAAATATACTCTGAATTAGTGGAACATGTAATGCCATGGGACTGCTAAATGCTTGAAAGATTTAAATCTTTACTTATAACTGTGTAAAAATACATTTTTATAGAGAAAAGAGCTGCACAGTGGAAGCAGTGAAATTCAAGTAAAAATGTAAGAGATTTAATTCACATTGGAACTGAGTTGTTTTATTTTGGTACTGAGGATTGAAAGCAGTGAGTACTGAGGTACATCTGCCACTATTTTCCCACCCCCACCCCCCCACCTTTTGGGACAGGGTCTTACCAAGTTGCCCAGATGGGCCTTGAATTTGAGATTCTCCTGTCTCAGTCTCCCAGGTACCCAGGGCCATAGGATTTAGTAGACAACTGGGACTTTGAAATTATGCAATACAACATACATAGAAATATTGCACAGATTGTTATAGACTACAACAAAAATGTATAAACTGAACTCTGTACTCAGATGAACAGATAGAACCCTACACATGTTCTTGACGCCACTTACCATCTCTCAGCAAGGAAAACCAGGAATATACATCGTGTCAAATAAAAGAGGGAAAGGTATTCACTAGAGGAAGAATCATGATTCAGGAGGGAGCACTAAGGCATAAGGCTTTTGAGAAGGTCATGAGATAAAAGTCTACTGTTGATGAGCTTGGCCCGAGTTCTCATGATACCGTGTACTTGTCCCCAAGTGTGTAAGACTTCCAGATATTTAAGACACTCTTTTAAGTCGGGCAAGGTACCTATTGCTCATACTGTGTCATTTGTTATTTTCTTTATCTGTTCTTTTGAGAACTGACCTTGTTCCGTTGCTGGTCTCAAATTCTTGAGGCTGCGTGATCCTCTTGACTCATCCTCCTGAGTAACAGAACTTTGGTTGCTTGCCTCCATGGCCAGCTGGCCTAATAGAGTATTTAAAAGATTTATATCCTCAAGACATAATGGGAAGTTTTCAGTGCTCTCTAAATAACTTGGCAAAATACTTTTTGAAATAACCTCAGTGGTAGGGGTGGTTGGCTCCCATATATGGCTGATGTTCTTGTTGAGTGATGGCATGGGTCTCCTGGTGGTATTGTCCCTGTCACAGAAGGGACAATATTTATGTAATGGCACTTCTGGTGTTAACATTGTAGGGATGTCTGTGAACACGCTGGGGGGAGTGTATGCATGCTGAGGAGAAAGTTTGGCAGATATTAAGGACATATTTTGACACCGTCAAGATTTAATCCAATCACTACATTTTGATGGAGGTCTGTTTTGCATACCAGAAATAAAATATGAGAGAACTTGATAAAATAAAGCGTCTAAATACTTTTAATACTTAGCAGAGTCTGTAGATCTGAAATTTACGTATGCAGTAACCTAGATTTTCCTGTGAGCTTACTAATGCATCAGAATTAGCCTAGCCTCCAACTTATCATATGAGACAGAAAGAGTGGGGCTGGTATGTCATATGGTGTTCCTACTGGCACATAACTTGTTCATTGTGTCTCTAACCTGCACTATGTGGCTACGGATAGGGACACTCAGGTAGTCCCTTATGGCCACTAAATATAACGATGCAAAAAAAAAGGCAGCTAAGTGATAGTTTCAATGAGATGAGGTATTCAAGTGTGACTTTATTAATGTTACCAAGAAACCACAGATTTTTTGGCATATGGTTAACTATCTACTAAGTTTGCTATGCTTATCATTAAAAATTCAAACTTGATTTACTCTTCCATTTTTTTCTCTGTGTATTTGTTATTTTGTGGAGTTGGCCTATGGAGATTTCTGTTAATGAGTAAATCCATTGTACAATCTGTTTTTGAGAAACAACATGAACACAGTTGGAAGAAAGACAAGTTCTGTTACAGTAAACTTTGTGTCCTTAAATAATTTGTGACGAAAGACCATTCTCTTTGACCCAGGCTTTATTTTAAGATTTATTTAAGTAAATCAGCGATTGCACTTTTTAACTTTAAAGACTTTGATACTTCTACACTTTAAATAACTTTCATATTTGTGAGGAAGGTGCTGTCCTCTGTTTTGCTTATACCGTTTGTTATCCTTTCTAAACATTGCCACTTTGTACTTCCACTAATCTTCCATTTTTAAGTAAGATATTGTTTGAGTTTGGTATGACTGTGTCTGAATCTCTGAGCCAATATCATGTGGCTGTTGCCTGTTTTGTTTTTGTATGTATCTGTTTTTCTCTGAGTTTTTGATGAATCTTTAAAGTGAAAATTGGTGTGTGAAATGTTGATTTTTTTCTTCATTACTCTTATTCTCTTAACAAAAAATCTCTTTTCATTATTATCAGACAGAGTAAACACCAGAAAGGGATTGTCATAAACACGGTTTAGATACCTTTTGCCAAGCAAGGGTTTCTTACACCCCAAACTACACCTCAGCTTTGGAGACATCACAAAAAAACATGATTGAAATTTTCATATACATTAATATGTATCTTCATTAGTGGGGAGATTATTTGCCTTTCTTCTATAATAATTGATTGCTCGCTAAGGTAGCAAATATTGCAAAGCAGGATGTCAAGTTCATCTGATTACCCACAAATCTCAGAAGTCCATATTGCTTTCTCTGTCATTTTACGGACGAAACAGGAAGGCAACATGGATTGATAAATTTGTAGCAATTTCTGAACTAGGGAATTGGGAGCCATGATTTAAAGCCAAGTGACTAGACTTCATGTATCTTGTTTTATTTATTAATTTTACTATATACAGTAAATTGGACAAGGCTTCTCATAAAGTACAATGTTCTGTCTGCTAATAAAGAACACATCATAAGCATGTGGTTTGTCTTATCTTTTTAAGATAATATGTGAATTCAAGTATCATTTTTATTTCCTTCTGTAAAGTGTATATTCACTATAAACCTCTGGATATAATCCTATCTTCCATTTGTTTAAAGTCTTGCTCAAGGCTTCTCTTTCTGTAAAATTTCCTGAATGTCTTTACCTGACATTGGCTTCACTGAGCTCACCCTTGATAGTACTTAAAATATGTAGTATACAATTACTTACTTTTATTATTGTTTTATATGTACATATTTATGATTTATACTGAGATAATACTTGTCGGCAAAATTATACTATTGTTCAAATATATGTGTATATATAAACTCACCACTATAGACAGTTTGATATCTTCTACTTTAGAGAAAAAATTAAATCATGAATTGCATATCCAATATTAGAAAAATAATAAGGTCATAGTTGAGTTCTAATAAGTATTTTAAAAGCCATCAATTCCATACAATACTTTGAAGAACACACAGAAATAGTGAACAATTTTCCAGTGTTCTGAGACCAAACCTATCCTAATATGTAGGCCAGATACATGTACTATTTGAAGAAAAAATGATGAACACAAGTCTTAAAATCTTCAAGAAATATTAGCAAATCACACTTAACTTGTATGAAGGTTAGAAAAGTAGATCAAGTAGGATATACTCCAGGTCTGTAAGACCATTTCAGTACTTGAAAATAATTTAATCAACTCCCATCATATCAGCAGATTAAGGAAGACAACTTAGCAATAGATATATGAAAATCATTTGGCATATTCTAATACTGTTTAGTGGTTTTAATAACACAGATACAAATTTAAGCAACATAGAGAGTCAAAATTTATGAAATTGATGAAAAGCTCCAAGTAACATAAATCTAAGATCGTATTTAAAAGTAATAAGCTAAGCAAATTTTTCTAAAATTGCAAATAAGGCAAGAGCACCCATTTGCTTTCCTCTGAGTTACCATCTTGCTTGAAGTCTAGGTAATGAAATTTTTAAAAACCTAAAAGTAAAATTATAAGTTAAAAGGACAAAATAAAACTATTTTCTCTTGAGGACATTGATACTCATATAGGCAGATGAGGTATCTGAAACTACTGAATGTTTATAGCAGATTTGCAGACTCTAGGGTAGATCTAAAAATCAACTGTTACTGGTATACAATTTTTATATTGAAAGTAATATATTAGCAATGGTAAATGAATTTTGATTTAAAATTAAAAAAACTATTAGCACTGAAAACAATTAAACATATTGTCAAAGTCTAAACAATTACTTTTAGGATCACTGTTAAGGAAAGTAACAAAAAGCTGATGAAAGCTGTCAAGAGAGATCTAAATTAATAGATCTATATTTCATATCTGTGCATAGGAATACTCAATAAGCCCTAAATTTTACCCAGGGTGATCTATTTGTAGATTGCAATCCCAGTGCAAATTTCACAAAGTGCGAACATGGGGAGTAGCAAAATGATTGTAAAATTTACACAGAAACTTAAATAGCTAGAAAACCTAATATGATAAAAAAGAGTAAAATTAGAGGTCTGAGACAATTGTACGTCAGGAAGTACTATAAATCTGTAGTACCCCAAAAATCATGGCACTAATGAAACAGTTCCACAATAAATTAATAAAAAACATATTCTCAAGAAAATGTAATAAACTATTGATCTTTGGGCAAATACACTTTCTTTTAAAAATTTTTTGAATTTACAATGCTAGGAGAATTGGACATTATGTAGAAAAATGTACTCTATACCCATACATTCCACTGTCCAGAAAAAAAATCACTCAGGATTATGGACTCAAAAATATAAAATGCTAAAGTATAAACGACTAGAAGTTAACATGAGAAAAAACTGTAGACTTTTTGAGTTTGTCATGGTGATTTTAGATACAGTGCCAAAAGCATGTTCCATGAAGAAAACAGTGATTTATGAAAAATATTTTTTATTATTATTATTAAAATGTCCCTGTGAAAAATAATTCTATGAGAAAATACAAATAACATAGCTGCACATCTAATATTTTCAAAATAGTTTCCCCTTCCTGTAACGTTTTTATCTAGTTTTGGTGTTAAGGTAATAGGATAAAGGAGTTGGGTCCACAGAATAAAACAGTTACTTTAACCGAACATGAAGAAAAATCTAATGAAAAATGGACAAGGGTTGGGCAGTTATTTCACAATTGAAATGTACAGGTCACAAGCACATGAAGATGTGCCTAAGATGATATTTAGGTCCACGTGATATCGGAACACTGATGTCATGGCTGTAGAGGGTAGAAGGGCTGGAGTCCAGGGCAGGGCTGGTTGGAAAGTAGGGGAAGGGAGGAGGAGGTCTTGATTGAATGCTCGCATAATAGGAAGAGGAGGCTCAAGAGATTTACGGCACAGCGTCGTTACTGTAGTTAATAACGATACATTCCTTGCTTAAAATAATGAGTCACTGGTATGTCAAGTGTTCTCTTCACAAAAAGCTAACTGTATGAAGCAATGCATTGGTTAAATAGCTAGATTTTATTTTTCAATTTATATATTCAAGACACATTACATGATAAATACAATTATGTGTCCATTAAAATAAATAAATTTGCAGAAACAAAAACAATTAACCAGAGCTAGTCAACTTGTCATTTATTGCAACAAAAATAAAATTAAAGAGAGTTTTCAGCTAGCTAAACTAACTTTACACATTATATACAAACACAAACACATATACACATACGCACTACACATTTCAAACACAAATGTCAAGAACTGTATAGATATTATGTGTGGTAATGATTGCAATTACTTCAAAAGTAAAGACCAGTTTGAAGCCAAATATGTATTCTCTCCCTGAATATTTAAAATGCTGATGTGATCTGCCACCTCAACACACATATTACCCTTATATTTAAATTTTAATCTGACTTTTGTTAGATGAGATATTAATCAGTTATAGGGAAGTTTATAATGTAGATCCTTGGTAGTTTTCATCTTACTTCTTAATTAAATTTTTCACATTGCTGTCTCAGGTTTAGATAATAGGTTATATCAGGTGGAAATGACCAGTAGGAGTTCTGAAGATGTTACCCATGAAAGAATTTAGTGTGATGCATACGCATTAAGTGCCATAAGACAGTAACTCAGGTATGAAATCTAAAAACTTAGGTTCATTTTAAACATTCTTATATGGTAGGTTTTTTTAAAAAATAAAATTAACAATCACAAAAACATATTGTTTCTTTGTATGCAAAAACTTATTGTTCATGTATTTAAAATGTTTTGGTGTGTACAGTTAAATTGATCCTCAGTCAAATAGCTATGAAGTTATGACTTTTTTAGCCAGTGAACATAATAAAAATAATGATAATAAATAGTGGTAATTAGTATTCTTTATAAGAAAAGTAACTTAGGTATTTGAGTCTTTTAGATTAAGAGTTTATATACAATCATAAGTTACGGAATGTAACTTATAGAAACAGTCATCATTTTTAAACTGAGGTTCAATTTGCATAAATGAATATTGCATAGATCTTTAATATTACACCTGTTGAGAACTGTAACATTTTCACAACATAAAAGCCTCTTACAGTGCCTTTCTCATCAATCAAGGAAAACTATAGTTAAGTAGCATTCTATTTTTTTTCACCAATTATGATTGCCCATATAGATTTGTAACACATCAGTGGCAATAATATGCATTCTTTGGTGCCGAATTCTTTCAGCGTAATTTTTGATTCACTTATATTTTGTGTATTAACAGCCTATCTTTTTCTATTGTTCAAATTTCTATTATATTTGTATCACAACTACTTTATGCCCTAGGTAAAGGAAATTTTGTGTTTTCTTCCAGTATTAGACATCTATGCATTATTTTATCTTTTTTTGAAATTTTATAAGACAGGATCTTACTCTGTAGTCTATGCTGGTCCTGAACTCACTGTGTAGTCCAGACTGGTCTCAAACTCATGGCAATCCTTCTGCCTCAGCCTCCCAAGTCCTGGGATTACATATGGAAGCCACTACACCTGGTTTATGTGGTTTTGAGGAATTGATCCCAGGGCCTCACGCTTGCTAGGCAAGCACGCTGGGCAAACACGCTATTCGCTGAGCTGTGACCCTTACCCTCTATGAATTTTGTTATCAATTTTTATGGGCTTGTGTTTTTCAAATGCCTAGTTATGCAATTGATACATCAAAGTGAAGGTACAGAAACTGTGTAAAAAGAGAAATAAACTTTCACACTATTTTCAGAATTGGTGATACCGAACTGGAAGAATAACTCAGCTGTTAAAGCGCTTGCCGAACTAGCGCTGTGCAAAAGCTAAGTACCTGAGTTCAATTCCCCAGCACCACATAAACTGGGTGTGGTGGTGCACGCCTGTAATCCCAGCACTAGGGAGGCTGAGGAGGGAGGATTGCTATGAGTTCAGGTCCAGCCTGGGCTACATAGTGATTTCAGAATAAGCCTGGACTACAGAGTGAGACCCTGTCTCAAAAGAAAAAAAAATAATGGTGATATCATTTTGCAGTTCAGTACCAAAATTTTGAGATCTTACTAAGACGCACCCTATTTGGATTTTAATGTGTGGGTCTTTTTGTGTTTGCTATTTGCTTGTGTACCCGTATTGGCTGAGATCGCCTGACCTGCAAGAGAGCGCTCAGCTCTTAGGTGCCCACACAGCTGAGTAAAGAAGGAAGAAAAAGTGAAGACTTTGGTTGGTCACTGTAGAGATATGGATATAAAAGTAGATGAAGAGCCAATTCTGTTTCCTTTGCCCACAGAATAGCGCAATCAGGTGGAGAGCATAAACATGAGGCTTTTCTTACTGTCTGAGGAGCCTTGAAAAAAAATGGTCTAAGAGTTTTGTGGATGCTGAGAGGTTAGGAGTCCAAAGGTGAAATGGAAGCTCTGGAGTAGAAAGTTCCAACCACCAACGCCATGGCAGTGTCTTCAAGAGATTGTCCCCTCCCTCCCTAGAGGAACCTGTGAGCAGAAACACCTCTCCTCTGAAGACCCCGGATGTAGCTACACAGGAATGGAGCTACTAAAGATAGCCGTGCACATGTGCTGATGATATGACTAAGTGCTTGACCCTTTAAAAGAAACATAACTGCAGTAGTCATGCCCCAACGCTGGTGTAGAATCTTCTCTGGGAGACCTACTGGCTCTACCACTTTTAATTGCATACGTTTAGGCCGGAAACATCGAAGTTTACAACCTCATGTTGATATCTTAGTTGCTTGTCCTTGATGGGACGTTATCCCCAACACTCACAATTTAAGGAGAGGAAAGTTCATTTTGGCTCCCGGTTCAGATGCCTCTGGACTTTGATGTTAGGCTAGTGGTGGTGGAAGGCCTTAGGGGAGGTGCAGGGAAGCTATTCATGGCATCTCAAGACAGAGTGAATGAGAAAGCAAGAGAAGCTGAGAGAGGACCTCAGTCCAGGCCACACCTACAGGGAACATCCTCTTCTGACTAGGCCCCCTTCTCCACAAACCATTAAATTATGAATGGATTTGACCTGCTTAACCTTTGTAATCAATCACCTTCAGAATACATGAGGCTTTGGGGGATGTTCCAGATTGAAATCCTAACACTGATTCCTTAGGAAATTTAACCTAAGGTTGTCGAGTTATTTTACATCTCTCTGTCACTGACAGTGTTTTATTTTCATGACTTCATTCTGTGCCTATTTCTTTCCAAACTTTCAAGTATTTTCCCCATTTTTAATTGCATTGCTATTTTAAATTTATTGTTGGGCAACAGGGGTTCTTGTTGCATAAAGGATCCAACTTGTCAAATAGGTGAACTGGGAATATTAATAGTCTATTTTGCCCCTATCCATTTTCTTAACTATGTATTTTTAATAGAATCTGCAGTCTTCATAAAATTTTGTGATTATTTTGATATTTTATTATGAAATACCTACTTTTTTATAATTGAGGTGTAATCTTTTGGAAACAATGAATAACTTTATAATCCAACTTTTATTTACTGTGTTTACATTTAATAGGAGTCAGAATAAATTTAGTTTTGATAGCTGCGCTTCACTTTCCCCGTGCAGTCCTGCTGCTTTTCTGTCCCTGTTGCTCCTGTATTTTGAATGACTAAACAGTTTTTAAATAGCTAGGTTTTTTTCACTTATTGCCTTTTTGTGTATGTTTTTCTTTAGTAATTTCTCAAGAAATTACATCTATATTTGTGATTTATACATATTGTTTTCTCAACTGGTATTGCATAAGTTAATTTACAATATAAGAAAATACCATAATACAAATTTAATTGTTTATTTTCTGGTGATTTTGGTGATCATATTTTGGCTCAGATGATACATTTTTAAATACATTATGATTATTTTTGACTTAGTCTTCTAGCTATTACTTAAAACAAAAAGTTTCTTTTCTATTAATTAACATATGTATTGCTAACAGAGCATATTTGTTCGAAGAGTTTAGTTTCCACTGATGTCATTGTCCCTCAGGCTGAAGGAAATTCTTTAATGTTTCTTCAAGTCTGAGATTATTAGCATCAGATTTTCTCATTTTTTTGCCTATCTCCAAATACTTTATTTTTACCAAATATTTTATATAATTTCTCTGAATGAAAAATCTAATATTTAAAGGACAGTATTTACTTGACCAATAATATTAGAATGATGTCTGAAATACATTTGTTGCCAGTATGTAAAATATAATTTTGTTTTGATACTGCAGTTTTAGTATTTGACAGCCTTACTCATCAATAATTATTTGCTTTAAACATGGCTAGATTTATAAGTATTATTCAGTGGTTGCTGTCACTGCAGTGATACATAAAAGTGTATTCATTATGGAAAAATTTATAATCAATAATTGGAACATGCTTAGATGATAAAATTTTCCAGAGTAAGAGCTTTTTGCATCACTACCACACAATATTGTAGTATTGTGCCATTAGTATGGCAGATACGACTTCTTACTGTCTTAGTGAGTGCCTAAATTAAACTTATTAGTAATGGATTTTTGATGACTAGTAAAACAAATAAGTGGACATCTTATAATTTTTATTATTTTAATAACTATGATCTGGAACTCAATCAAGTTAATATTATTTCTTTGATTATTGAAAATTTTCCAAATTTTGCTGCTTACCACCTTGAGTAAGATCTATGGAAGACGTATGTTTACTTTGAAAGTTTCTAGTCTCATATAATCAAAAAAATCGTCCTCAGAGACCAGAGCCAATTAGAACACAATGATAATACTGGATACATTCTTTTCTTTGGAAAGAAACTAAAGTAGAAATATATATGAGGTAAATAAGTCATAATCTTGGTTTTGGCATTTTCATCAGAATATTACAAATTCATATCTATTCTTCAAATTACAGCGCATTCTGTTTTTATATTGCACTTTTTTTGAAAATATTCCCATTTCCATCAGTTCTGTTGGATTTGTAGAGGCCTGTGGGGAGTGACCCCGAATCATTCTCTTCATTTGAGTGTTAGTGGGGCCTCGTGGCTCAGCCTTCTCAGCAGCAGAGTTACCTGTCAACATGTTCTTACGTTTTGCTATCAAAACTCTTTTGCAGTGTTTTTGCTTTTCAATTATATTTGTTTCTCCTGATAGATATAAAATGTGAAGGTTCTGGGAAAATCATATGTATATGTAGATGGTGTCTGAGTAGGTGTTAATTGTTCAGTAACAATCTCGCCAGTTTACTGTATCTTTGCAACTCTCTCTTCATCCAAAACTTAAGAGTTTCTGTTGAGATTGTCAGATACATGAAGCATGACAGAAAGTCCTGGGAACTGCATGATCTCATTAAAGTTACTGCAGTGTTCCAGAGACACGCTAGGTGTCTCCACTTTCTCGCACTGGCTTTTCAAAGTTCAATTAATCACACTAACATTAATGTCAGTGATAACCAATAAGTAAAATCAAAAACGCAAAAGCAGCCTGAAGGTATTGAAATGATGTCTGGTTGCATCTTCCGTGGGCAGTCTAAATTATGTTGTTTTCATTCTTTTTTGGTGAATTCTGAAATATAAATTATTTGAAATGAACATGCTCCAACTGTATCTCATGATCATTTGTTTTCTTCAGGGAACAAAGTTACATATTGCTGATCCATTGACCTAAGAGATATTGGAACAGACAGTCATTGGGAAAAACAAGTTGCATTTTCACATTTATTCGTAGGTTATTTAAAAACTTTTTGAAGAGATATGCTTTTTAAGTAATTCTATCCCATGAGCATTGTCACAATTATTATAGTAAAAGAAATAACTGGAAAAATAACTCCTGTTAGATATTCAGGGAATAAAGTTAAAGGGAAACTATAATGCTGCTTCAGTGGTCAAAAGTAAAAGCACTTTACTCTAATAAAATGTTTTAAATTTATTTTACTTCAACTCACATACACATATTGATATGATTTATACAGATACTTAATGGTTCTTAAAAAGTAATGAGAAAAAACTTTTTAAAGGAAACAAAATGTCTGCTGAGTGTTAGCATTCTTAATGATGGTTTAGACTGAATGTTAGTCATTTAAAGGGAATATAAATTTTCTAAGTGGCACAGAAACACAATGCACCTTGTCAAAAACAAAGGTGTCATACTAGATTCTTTTATGATTTGTGTTTACGGTTCATAAAGAAAGGTCAAAAAGCAGAAGTATAGCTCACTAAGGCCGCCATTTTTCCCTTCCAGGTGAGACTTCACTGATAAACATTCTGGAGGGTGGGGTGGGAATTGGATTGCATTCAGAAAGAGCGGGGTTTACTGCATCACAGTGCAGAAGATAGCAACAACAATTTCTGCCTGAATGGATTATTTTAGTTTTCTTCTTTTATCTCACTTGAAGATGGTTAAGAAGATGAAAGGCAGAACTATAAATTGTTCAAAGGATTCCAGAAAGTCAATAGTGGGAACAAATTAACTGATTATATAAAGAAGCTAATTTCTGCCTTCATAAGAACCATTTCCTTAAGTGGAGCCTATTGATTATGAGGCTTATATCTGGGGACAATTTTAAAGTAGATTAGAAAAAAATTATTAAGTAACCTTTTCATAGGAAAAATAAATCATGATTAATCATTCCAGTACATCATTTAAACTTTTTTATAGTTTACTGATCAGAAGGATTTAATTAGGGAGAATTTTAAAAACAAAAGCGTATTTTCAGTTTTCTGAAGTGGTTTTTCTAAAGCTACTAAGACAAATAAGAAATCAGAAACATTTTCACAATCTGGATTCACTGAAAAATACTCACATACCTTCTTAGTTTGAGTATTGACACTAATTGTATTTCACAACAAGCCTTTCTTGTCAGTCTACTTAATCTTACCTGAGGGTCTTTGGCAGGTTCTTCTCAAAAGGATCATGTAGAATTTTTACCATATTAGACTATGTATTTAGCAAAATTGTCAAGGCACAAATATAAAAATATAATCAAATTTGCATTAATAAACCCTCAGAAAATTTTACCATTCATATGATTTATTAATAAAATGGCTCAAAATATTAATTTTATTTGTCCTCTTGCTACTTTCACTCCTACTTTTCTTTGTAGGTATCCGTATTTTGATCTCATGAAGCAGAATGTAGGTGACTCATTCCACACTGGGAGCAGATGGTGGCGGGTTCTGCATGTGTCCACTTGAGTCCCTTAATTGGGTTTCTGGTGGTTTTCATTTCTGATAGCTAGTATAAGATTTGTACATGTCCAAGGGTTTCCTTCAGGCTGCCAGCACTCAGATACAGAGTAACATAGTTTATCCAGCCCGTGCTTCCCCTAGGAAGCTGCTCTGAACCAATGGCATGTAGGTATGGGCGTGTAAGGACTTCTTGTTTTTCCTTGTGAAGAATTGAATTAACCACCCACTACAACTAAAGCTTCCTGTGGTACTGAATCATACTTACCCAAAAGGAAACCAGACCTTTGCTTGGATTTCTTCCTTTATTTGCCCCCCTCCTTCCCTCCACTCCCCTCCACTCTCATCCCCTCTTCTCTTACCTTCTTTCTCTTCTCTTCGTCATCTAAACTTTTCTTTACTAGATTATTCCATAAGAAATTCAGTTCCAAACAAACCTCAAAATGTAATTCTATGAAATCAATTTTAACACCGTTCCCAATCTGAACTATATTTTTTACTTCATAAAAGATAAAATGTGCAAACCACTATTTTTATTTGTTTTTGAGATGAGAGCTACTATGCTGTCCAAGGTGATTTGAAATTGTAATCTAACCTAAGCCTATCACATATTTGAGATTACAGGAAAGCATCACTCTGCCCAGCTTTGATTATTTTTATATGGTCAGAAAACCCTCAGAATTCTGATTTTCATTTTTTTGAGTCACAGTTATAAAGGAAACCTATCTGATTGTTTTTGTGTGAGATGAATTTTTATTTATATTATTTTAGCTGAGTACTTCAATTTTTCCAAAGACTAAGTACCTATTGGAGGAAAACTAACATATTTCCTACTTCTTTGTATTTATTTCTTTCTATATATAATGTAGAACACAGAAAAAATATAAGCATGTATGCAAAGAAAGATATTCTATTCAATTTTTTTAGTATTTTCATAGGGAAACTTATTTTAAGTATTACAAAATATAATATTCATTTCATAAAATTGAGTTTATTTCATTTCTCACCTGAACGTAATCTTGATGTGGTTGAGAAAGGAGTAAAATAAGTTAATAGAGTGAATAAAACCCAATAATTTTGAGTGTAATCTTTAAAAATAATCCTGAGTGAGGTCATTATTTCAAAATGTGTAAGTTTATTTGTTTTAACTTGCAGAGCTGTGTTCATAGTAAGTAGCAGTTTAGTAGCAAAGTAATATGTAATAAAAAGCACATGAATCTCTGTTGACCACTCCATAGTTATGGAACCTTGAATATTTTTAAGCCTTTATCAAAGTCAGAATAAATACAACCTTAGAAGGCTTAATTGTCACCCACCTGGTGATTACTACATGCTGTTTGTGCTGTGTTACTATTAATTACACAGACCATGAAGTGTGGAAGATGAGTGGACTGTAGAGGCAGAGTGTTCAATTGTAGATGAATATATTTATGATTGCATGTGCTGTTGGGAAGGGGCCGGGCCTGTGTGGATGGGCAGTTCACTGAAGTGATCTGGAAGCGTGCTTCCAGCCTCCAGCTTCTCCTGCTGGTTTTATCCTGAAAACATAGGGCAAAATAAATCTCTCTTCCTTTGTATTGGGGATGTCAGATATTTTGTCTCAGAAGCGGGAAAGTGTTGCAATCATCAGGAGTCTAGCTGCTTGGTCGGGGGAATGGATTTGTTTGTGCAATTAATAATTAAATCCGGTGAATTTTGGGGACTGTGTTATGAATAGGACAAAACAGCTTTATTTTTTTCTCCCATCCTTATATACCCAGGGAAAAATGAGGGTCGTGCTCAGAGGGGATCTAGCAGATCTTTGGGAGGTCTTTGTTTTGTATGTAAGTTTAGCAGCCCCCTGATAAGGGACCTCTGACTTGATTATCTTACCTTATGGATAGCAGTCTTTTGTCTTTCTAGAGCAATCTGAAGGCCTTGCTCCTGGCTTTGATCACAATGGCCTACCTTCTGCCAGTACCTATGAGACAGGAAAGAAGGATTTCTGTGTCCACTGATCAGGAGGAATCTCTTAACAAGATGCTGTATCCCCACAGGAAAATGAGAAAACACTGTATTCCATTTTCTTAGACTGAGCTGTATGAAATTATTACATGTAAGTTAAAAACATCAATACCTGAAATAAAAAAAAAATTAGTCTAATTTAGTTGAAAAGATTTTTTTTTAAAAGACAGACTCTCATTTTATAGTTCAGTCTGGTCCCATTGTGTAAAAAATTATTAAAGATTCTTACCTGCCATGTATTGAAGAATGTAGTGGGTCAAGACAAGTTTTTAAAAGAAAAGGACCCAAGTGACAGTATATATTATGCAATGACCTCAATCCTTTAAAGTCACTTATTTCTATCAAGGACAAACAGTTCATATTTAATATTTAATTTTCTATTTGATACCTGATACTTTCAGCGATATCAGTTTGGTGATTTCAGTTTAGCATAGGGTCATGAACTTATATGTAAATGCTAACTATGACTTCCTTAAACAAATATGTTGATTATTTATGTAGCAGTCTTTCTTTTGTGGGACATGAGATTGAACTGAGGCCCTTTGTATTAAGCTAAATTCCCAGCCCTTTTATTATTTATTTATTTTATTTTGAGGCAGGATTTTATTCTATCTCTAAGTTGCCCAGGTTGGGCTTGAACTTGTGAACCTCCTGCCTCAACTTCCCAGGGTGCTGAGAATACAAGCATGTGCCACCACTTCCAGTTTCTATGCCAAACCAGGTACTAATGGCTGACAATTGAATTTATAGTCCTCTATCTTAGGCTAGCACCGGGTAGACACCAAGAGTTTATTGGAATGAACCAAAAACTCTAGGTCAAATCTTTCACCCTGTTACTGGCATAATTAACATACTGTCTTTTTCTAATTAAATGAAAATAGCTTTGAGGTCTTTTGAGTTATAATCTCAACTAACTTCATAATTTAGTTGAGTTGCTGTAGGATAATTTTTCCAATGAATTAATTCAGCAGGAAACTCATCCTTGAGGGAACTCCTGTATATGATTCACTGGCTGTTCTCTGACTTAACATGGCTAAATTATCAATGATTTTTTCCTATCAAATGTAATCTATATGTACCATACCTAACTTTTCAGAAAAGATGTAGGAAATGAAATTTTCTTGTTAAGATACCTTAGGGAGAAAGCTGCTTCCAGTTTAATTACTTTTTTTTTACACTTATAAAGTAGGTTCTCAAAATTAGATGCTCTTTATTACAGTGTTTCAAGTCAGCTTTATATTTATGTCAGCCTCTACAATCAGGCAGAATTGGTTTTGGGAGAGAGCTTAAAGGTCATGTACTCCAAACAGATACGAAAACATTCTGGTTTAGTGATTAATTGAAGACTGTGCAGTTAAAGATAGTCACAGGACTTGAATACTGTGATATTCCAGAATTTGTACAAAGGAATCATCAGAGGAGTGGTTTCAGACTTTAAATTACAAAAAAAAGAGAGAGAGAGAAAAGAAAAAGAAAGAAAAGAAATCAGGAGGCATAGTTGATTTTTCAAAAGAATGGAAAACTAGCTTTTAGATGTGTGGAATTCAAAATGCAAATGCCCAGCAGGCAATTAGAGATCCAGGGTTGAAATTGAAAGTGGGCAGATTAGAGCGGGAGATGTGGATTTTCGGATGAGTCTCTGAGAGGTGGTTGCTGAGCAGCAGGCACTCTGAGCTCACTGGGGAATGCTTGGACTGGAGAATTTTTTGCAACAAGTACATAGAAGAGAGAAAGAAAAATACAAAATGATAATAAGAGACTTTCTCATTTGTCTCACTATTGTCTATGTGGGACGATAAGCTAATGCTCCACCTGTTATAATTAATTTTCAATACTATTTTACAGAGGTAGAACATATCATTACGCTTTCATTGCCTCTCTTCTGTTCTCCTCTATTGAATTTGCTTCGCAAGGTCACCCATCAGTGCCTTTTTCCAGGTACTACAGTGGACAATGTCCATTGCTCATTGGAACTTTGTAGGCGAAAGGGTGGACGGAAATGACTTTTTCTCCATGGTGCCTCTTCCAGGTTCTTCACCTGTCCTGCCAATCTCTCTAAACAGTGCTTTTTGATCATCCTTAAATACTGCAATTCGGCAAGAATATTCACTAATTTTAAGTGTACCTCTTAAGTGTATTTTGACTCATTTCTAAAAGTGTACCTGGATACTGTCACTCAAAGGATTTTGTGTATATGACTCAACACAAACACATGTTGGTTAATGTGAGTTGTAAGTTTGATTGCCTTGAGAAATGCCTAAGAAGTTAATGAGCCACACTTCTAGGTGTGTCTGTGATTGTTCCAAGATAATTGGATCATCTATAGATGAATGAATTGATGATAAAATAATTTTATGGCAGTTTTGGGAGATTACAGAAGGAGGAGTTGGGCCTGTTTGGAAGGGGTAGCGTAGGAGTGTGGTCTTTGAGTACTTTGTCATCTGCCCTTCCTTTGTTTAGCTCCCTTTCTCTCTGCTTCTAGTTCTTAATGAGTTGAGTACTTTTCCTTCTCCCCCTATTGCCATGATCCTAAGCAATAGAACTGGATGATTAAAAGATGAAAACTTTAAGCCATGACATAAAATAAGCATCTGCTCCATTAAGTTGTTTTCCTCAGGTATCTGATTATACCAATAAGAAAAAACTGATTAACACAGATTACTATACAGCTAATTTTTTTAAAAGAAATGGTACCATTACTACATTTCTAAATAACATATTGCATCTCTGTATTCCCTGTTATTTTGTACTTGTAGAAACTCCAATTCCTAACATGGTAAAATTCCTAAGGATTGCGTGAGCTGAGGTGACAATGCTAAGCATACCCTGTTAAAACCCACATACAAATCTCTGGCACTATAGAACGTAGACTCATTATGCTTAAAACTAAACTGAACATGATGGCACTTCTCTATGTCTATTCTTTCTGTGAAATGCTGGTCTCTCTGTGTAGGCAGATAAATTATGAGTAGCTCTATGTCCTGTTGGATCTTAAATGTTTAGAACATGTATGCTTACAGAATTAAATAAAACTTTATTGGTAAGTAAAGCTTATATTAGTGCTTTAGTATAAAATGTTTCATTAAAAGCAATTTTTCCAACATAAGCTATTATTGCTTTGATATAAAAAGAAAGATACAGAAAGTGTAGAGAATGAAAAATCAATATTTAGACTAAAGTCCTTTTTGTTGGTCCATATTAGGTTGAAAAGAGACATAGATAAGTGTTTCAGTCTAATTATAGTGTTCAGATCAAATGTTGATATTTCTTTGCTTTTACGGAAATAGAACGCAAAAGAGGGGATGTTTCACTATTGAAAATCAATTGCATCTTCACACACGCACACATACATCCCACTGGATGGAAAATTTCAAAGGCACTGACTTATTGGGTTCTTCATAAGTTTCTGATGCGTGAGAAAATTTCTGTGTGTGCAATTAGAGATTCCAACATTATACATACAAAAATTTCCATAAGAGAAGCAGTAAGTCCAATAAAATGGAATCGAACTAGGAGGTAACCAATGACCTTTGATTGAAAAGTTTAAATAACAAGAGACAGAATTCTGAGTAGAATAAATTTAAAAAGTTGAATGGTTATGAGATGATGCTAAAAGATGGTGTGATCAAGATAAATGCAGTATTGTCCTGATAGGCTAGGTAATAATGACTATATTAAAAAAACTTTCATAATTTCTTACAACAAAATAGGGTTCTTTATGGCTTGCAAGGTCCTATTGTGTGCACTTACTCAAAGCTCCATGAAACAGTCTCTACCCACCCCCTGCCTCCCAGTTTTTCTTTTTTTACAGCAACATACATTTCAGTTTTACATGGGGACATGGGAAAATACAGTTTCTTCAGTGTTTTTAGGAGGAGAAGGGAACAGAGGACACTTTGTTCTTCCCCTGCATCACTCAGGGAAGTATTCGGCCCTGTCACAAATCACCAGGAGTCAAACTGCTCTGCCTTGCCAAGTGGTGGTCTGGGAAATCATGAAGGAAAGTAAACTATCTGGAGAACTCTGCTGTGATTTTTACACATTCTGAATTGGATCGAGTCTTAGAGAACTAAATTCACTTTGACCTTCTCACAATATATGGCAGATCCAAAGTAAAAATACCGTGCAATGATTAAAAAAAAAAAAAGAATTACAATTACTGAGCATGCTGTTGGCTTAGCCACAATGTGCTTTTTTCTTCTTTTCATAATTTTTTGTTTTGTTTGTTTTTTTATCTATCTAACAATTGTTAGCTGCCTAAACTATTTCAGATTTTTGTCATTACTATCCTGATTTCATACCTTTTTTCCCGTGTATTTTTCCTCTATTCCATGGTGTACCACCTGCTCTCTGGGGTCATGCTAGCTTTCACTTACTCTTATGATGGGACCTGTTAACCTTTTCCCAGGTTTTTATTTATAAATTGCCCAGTAAGTAACAGCAAGTGGATTATAAATAAAAATGGAAATAATAAATCACCGTCCCGCTGGAAACAGCAGGAGGGGACTGCACAGAGATGTTCTGTATTAGCTCCGTCATACAACGTGTTAATTTGATCCTAAGTTTACATTGAACCAAGCATGTCATATGCTAGGCTAAGTCTGAGAAATAAATATGGCATGACTAGGTCCTTTACAAAATGCTCACTGATTTGTTCTTGAATTTTCTAAGGTAATAGAAAATGAATTTTTAAAAAAGCGTCTATACGGACAAAATCAACATCATAAAAGAATAACCTACAGAATTCAAGAAAATATTTGCGTATGGCAGACAAAGGTTAATGTTCAAAGCATATAAAGAATTTAGATAGTTCAGAAGCCAGATTTTAATTGATACAATCATTTCAATGGTAGGATAATGATAAATACCTTTCAAAGAAGTTAAATAAAAGCATTCAGTAATATCAACACATTGTTGCTGGTTGAAGTGTGGAATCTAGCAACTTTAGGCAATGCATTCGGTATGTTTGGCCTTTTCGTAGAGACAAAATATAGAATGATAGTATAGAGGTATAAGTGTATGTGCATCCACATACACTTATAGTAAAGTGTAAATGTCTATTAAATATGTGAAAGGAGTCCCACGGAGACAAAACAAAAATAATGCAATAAAGAAATATTTGAAGGATAGTGACCAAGGGGTGTCTGCACCCGGGCATGATGAGATAACGGGTGCTCAGAGTATTCCCCCAAATTAATCAGATTTAACACAAGATAACACAGGTGAACAGATGCTCTTCAGGTATTTGCATACACACAGGGCAACAAGGTGATCTTTGAGATAAAGGAAATAAATTTCAATTCCTAGCACGTTCTTGGGCTCTTTCTAGACAGAGCAGTTAGAGGGAGCCCAAGACGAGTTTCCCAGGCTTATTGGGATAAGGATGCACAGAACAGAACGCGGGGTCGGGAATGTGGTCCATTGACCAGAAAGAGAAAACACATGATTCAAAAAAGCTCTGAGATCATGAACTGGGCAGAAAATGCACACAACAAACTTCCAAAAGGTTTAGAAGGGGGTGTTTCCTCTGAGGCTGAAGACCATCTGAGGCAGTGCACTTCAGACATGATGGAAGGCATTCAATAAATAATTTAGTCATGATATAAATCATGTCTTGAGATATTTTATAAAATTTGTCACAGTCTACAGCAATAGACACAAGCTGTAAAAAGAACTCAAACCTATGAGCTTAAGTGTTTTCTAGGGGTTTAAAAAATCCCCAACCTCCTTGTGAGATTCTACACAGTCATTCACAATATCAAAAATAGAATAAAATAAAATGAATAACAACCAGTGGTTAGGATTAGTGTAAAAGTACATTAGAACAACTGGTATAAATATGTCTCATCACTGGAAGAAAAATATTGACATCAGTCACCAAATGAGAATCCAGAAAGAGAATTGAAAATTATGAAAAGTAAAAAATAGAAATCCACAACAAGTGCAACAATAAACTATAATAGCAACCCTGAAAACTAATTAGCTTGAGTTTTCAAATATCAACAGGATTTTGTGGCAATTAAAATTTTCATACAGTGTACCTAAGAAGTTGATTAGTGCAATGATTTTGTGAAATAATTGGTAGATTTTTGTAGAGGTAAGTTGCAAAGTACCCACTCTTAGAGAACTAACAAAAGGTAATTAAAATCCACTTACACACAGAGATTTGTGCATAAGTGTTATTAGATGCTCTATATGAAATAGCCTCAGATTGTAAGAAATAATGTCTCTCAGCAGATGAATAAATAAATTGTGTGATATCCATAAAGTTCAGTATTATTCATCAATAGGACAGGATTATGTATACAGTGGAGCATACCTTTCACATAATTTTATTAGTATATATTTGTAATACTTAACGCAAACTCATTTTGGGGAATACTGAAATCATTCCCTTCCTGTTCTCCCATTTTCCCCTTCCTGAAATCCCTGCTTCATCCCCACAAATCTACCTTCCTGTCTTCTATCTTCTTATTTTTATTTTGTTCATTAAATTATTTATATTTTGGGCTTGTCATGGAAAAGAAAACATGTAACGTTCAGCCTTCTGTGTCTGGTTCATTTGTTTGTTTATTGAAACAGGGTGCCCTGCTCTGTATCCCTGTTTTGTCCTTAACTTACTATGTAGCCCAGGCTGGCCTTGGACTTGGTCAGAACAGTCCCCCGGCCTACTTAGTGCTGAGTTCTGGGAATACCACCATGCCCAGCTTTATGTGATGCTGGGAATCATATTAGGCGTCTTGCTTTTAACCTCTGTGCCATTCCTCCAGCCCCTATATGTCTGGTTAATTTCATTTAGCATTACGGTCTCAAGATGCATCTATTTTTCTACAAGGGATTTGAATATGTCCTCCATTACAGCAGAGTGTAGTACTTTGGTGTGTGTGTATATCCTGTTTTCCTTATTCTTTCAACTCCTAACAAAGAGACCGTCTGATCGCTAGTGTTGGCTACTCTGTGTTGTGCTGCTATAAACGAGGGTATTCATTTATCTCCGTAATAGTATCTTCATCTCTTTCAGGAAGCTATCGAGTAGAAATGTAGCTGGATCAAATGGAATTTCTGTATTTAACTTTCTGAGGAATCTCTATGCTGCTTTCCACAGGGGTTGTATTAGTCTGCATTCCTGCCGACAGAGTGGAAGGTCTCCTTTCCCCCCACAACTTTGCCCAAGATTTGTTGTTTTTTAAGTTCTTGACAATGACAATTCTACTTGGAATTAGGTGGGACCTCAGTGTTGTTTTTATTGGCATTTCTTTAATGGCCAAAGATGGGGAACATTTTTCATGCACTGTTGGTCATTTGAAGCATATATGATTATTTAAAACAGCACATTGACTAAAAGAAATCAAAAACAGGAAAGAATATGTACTGCAAGATTTTATTTATATGAAATTCCATAAAGTGAAAAATACTGACAGAATTATTATCTGGGAGGAAAGTAGATGCAGAATTTGTCATAAAATCCCAAATTTCTTATTTTTTGGGGGGAAGGATATAAAGGTTTTTGTATTGATTGTGGTGTTGAATGTACACTATGCCTACAACAAAATCTCATCAAATTGTAGTTTTAAAGTGGTTACAACTATTTTTACACAAAGATTATATCTCAAAGCTGTAAAAGCAAAAAAAATTTCAAGAAAGGTCAACACTTGCAATTTAGAGGATTAGAAGAAAAAAGAATTACTGAACACACAGATAATGGAATAAAAATTATAAATGAACAGAAGAAAAAGAAAATAAACCCAGATTAAGTGGCTATGTGATGGTAGCAAGTGACCTTGTATTAACACAATTAGAGTTCCTCAGAAAGGCATAGCAGACCTAATAGGACAGAAAAAATGTTAAAAAAAAAAACAGGAGCTGGGAAATTTCTAAAATTATGTGTGTGTGTGTGTGTATATATATATATATACACACACACACACACACACACACACACACAAGCCTTGAAAGCCCCAAGCAACATTACTTTAAAGGACTTTCTTATTAAAAAAAACATGAAAGACAAAATACATGGATAATCTGATATCAATCAGAATAAAAATTGTATTACATACAATTATGTGATCAAGGAAGTATAAAAATAACTAAGCAATTTATAATATTTATTTTATTAAAAATTATGCAAAATTTTATTACACTGTATTTTCCTACAATTCGATTCAAAAGAGTCCTCCCAAAATTGCCATAAACTTTTAGTTTGCAAAAATAATTCCAAATTTTATATAATAGACAAAATAGTCTTGTTAAATGAGGAAATGGTTTTAAAATTGGGTATAAAATTCTGTGATATCATATAAATTTTTCCATAGGGTTGAAGAAAGTATGTGAATCTGATCCGCTCACATATTAATAAATTGGTCTTTCACAACGTTCCCTAAAATAAATATCATTCATTAAAGCAAAACACAATTATCTTTTTCTACAATAACTGTTTAAACTTGTATAGTAATTAAACTTTGACTCATAATACACTCAGATAGTGTTTCTGTAGCAATAAAAAATAAAACATGTAAGTAAACCCACTCTTTAATAAAGTATCTGGAGCTGGGCACTATGGAACATACCTGTAATGCCAGTACTTTGAGAGAGTGAGGCAAGTGGCTGGCAAATTCAAATTCTTGTATTAAAAATACATATATACATACATACACACACATACATACATACATACATACACACACACATGCAAACAGAAGAGGGTTTGGAAATGCAGCTCAGAGGTAGAATGTTCCCGGCTTTTATCCTCAGTACCACAAAATAATAGATTGATAGGTGGATTGGTAGATAAATTCATAGATATATAGATTTGTAGATAGTTACACAGATACTCCTGGTACATTAACCATGCTGCACAAAAATTTTAATAGTAGGCTCTTTCGAAATAAAATGTTAACATTAAAGATACTATATGCTATAATGATTTTCTGAATAAAAATTTTAGGTGGTTTAGTTCATTTTCATTTGAATATTGACATGTAGTGGTTCACTGGTTTATTTAATCTTCAAAATCTTCAAAATATACATCTTTGAATGGTAGTTAAGGTACAGTGTTTGCTTGTTTAATAAAAATAGTGTATTAATGGAAATTTTTTTCAATTCTACATAATTTAATATATTCCTTGAAGAGTTAAAACGTGAAGTAGTAACAGTGCAGCTCTTTTAATTTATATTATTTAAATTAATTCATTATTTTCTATTTTATGCAAATTTTGTAACTTCTATTTATAATTTTTAAAGTGGACATGTTGACTAATTTATTGACGAGTAAATAAGAATATCGAAAAATCCTCAATTTCTGTTGACAAACAGTTGATTAAAGAATAATACTGACAGTTCTGATAAAAACTATTTGGCCAAAGGAAGAAATGAATGTAAGGATTTATTCACTAAAAATGAGAGGAAATTCTTCCTTGTGCCTCTGAAGTATAAGGATAAGTAGAATGAATAAAATGCTGTGACTTGAGTGCAGGGGTAGGTTATGAACAGCAGGAGGGACGAGCATGCGCTCCTGTAACGATGGCGGTGATACACTCATATTTTTTCCCACATTTTTGTTGATATGTATACGTGCAGAATTCAAGGTTTACAATGAGGTGGGGCATTTTGTGCACATACATGTCTTGTGAAGGTGACAAGGGCTTTCCCACTCTCCTTTTGTCCCTCCCCCTACCCACCCCTCCCTACTCCTCCATCCTACGCCCCTCTTTCGCTTTGTCTTTAGTCTTAAGTTCCGTAAGAGTTGAGATCTGGGTCTCTCATATCAGAGAGACCATTAGATGCTTCACCTTCTGCTTCTGACTCACTTCACTAAGCACTATGGTCTCAAGTTTCTTCCATTTGCCTATAAAAGCCTCAAACAGCGAAGGATGCCCTGTAGAGTAGACAGATTTTTTGCTGAATTTCGAGTCGGGCCCCTTTGCCAGTGACTGGAGTAGATGTTCTCGTTTCCTCGGTGACAGCATCTGGAAGCTCAGCGCTTTGGGACGTTTTCTGTATCACTTCACTGTGAGGTTTGGGAGTTGCAAGATTGTGCACTCACCCTTGACTTTTACTGCTACGGCACAGGCTGAGGGGGGTGAGCCGGAGAGTCTGGGCGTGAGGTGAGAATGCCAGGTCAACGTCCTGAGAACTGGCAAGTGCGTGTTCAGGCCCCGTGGGGATGAGTTCATGTTCCCGCCACAGTGCGGCTGTGACGAGACAGTTCTTCTTAGCCGTGAGTGACTGCTTGGAATCTCAACTAATGAAAATTTAATACAGTTATTTTGCCAATAATATGGTTTTAAGCTGTACCTCTCTCTTATGCCAACGTTTCCACTACAATTTAAAGTTCAATCATGGCTGATATCTGAAGCCAGCTAGTATCCATGCTTTCAGAAAGGTAGCGGAGGGAGCAAGAGAAACGTGGAGTGGAGAAATGGCAGTGAGGCAGTGCGTCCCTCAGACACATCACAACCGGGAAGTTTATCCACACCCGGTAATCGCTAATAATGCGCCCAAAGCCCCACCTGTATTCCTGATCCTGCTTATGAATAATACTTGTGGACTGAGAGCCATGGTTTGTAGCATTTCCTTTCCAATACGCAGGTTTAACCTATTTATTTATTTATTAGCATAAATGAGTTTAGCTTAAATGCTTTTGTAGTTTTTCCGAAAGAGAATCAAGCATAGCATATCTCAAATAGCTCCATATATTGTTATACATACACAGTGTTACGTAATTTTCATTAAGATTTCAATATAGCAAACTCATAGATATATGACTTACTTGTACTGAGGCAAAATACTATTCTTAATGTGATTTTAGTATTTTGAAATGGGTTAAGCCTTTAATTATAACCCAGTGCTCTGATATTTAGATTTTAGTTATAACTTCACTTTCTGGTAAAGGTTTTAAAATACTTTAAAAATTGTAGTATTTAAATGTATGTTCCATATATTCTGTGAGCCTATACATCAAATTTATCAAGAGTATTGTAATTATGTATTTCCTGAAATTTTGTTTCAGTTTTTTAAAAATGCTGAGATGTATGTTAAAATCTTTCTTAATAACAGTGTATTTGTTAGATTTTTTGTTGGTGCTGACAAATTGTCAGCAAATTGACAAATTGAACTTCATCTGTTACAACTATGTTCATCTCTGTTTTAATAATGTATACTAACATTCAATGCCTGGCATTAATGGAGCTACCTCATTATTTTCCGTTTCATTAATATATATTTTATGAACTTTAAGTTCAAACTTTATATATTTATTAAGCTTAAGATATATGTCTATTAAAACAGCAGACTTCATTTTTGTGCAGTCTAATTACATTCTTCTTAACCTAATTATTACATGCAATTAGGTTCCAATTCAGTATTTTAAACTTTCTATTTGTCTCTTCTGGCCTCTGATTTCTTTTAAAAATGACCTTTTTTGTAACTGTACTTTTCTTACCAAACTATAAATAATACACTTTTAAAGTTATCTATGGTTATTTTATAAATAACAGAATATATCGAATGAAGTTAAGACTAAAATTTAATTATATTTAATCCTCCAGATGGTACAAGAATCTTTTAAATATAATTTGTCTTTGTTTCACCATTAAACACTATTCTTATTTAGTATTTTAAATCGCTGCTTTTGGATTCATCCTAATCATTCTAGAATGTAATCAGGCAGTGTACATAAACATTTCCACATATGTTGATAAATGTCTTTGCTCTTCTGCGTTTCACACCGCCCTTCCATCTGTGCCGCTTTTCTGTCTCCTGAATTTTGTTTTTATTGAGATTCTCTTCGCGGTAAACAATCTCTATTGTGTGTGTGTGTGTGTGTGTGTGTGTGTGTGTGTGTGTGTGTGTGTCTAGGAAAGTGATGAAGAAACTTTTCATTTGCTATTTATTAACTTTTAGAGGAGAGGAATGTAATTGATTCTCCAAAGTTTTTTCTTCCTCTGAGAGTGTTGCCGAGTGCTTTATGTTTAATAATTTCTTTAATTATGTGTGCAAACCTGTACTCAAAAAGATAATTATAATTCGGTCTTTTCATGTGGTTGGTGAAAAACTGACCACATTCCCTTGGATGTGCATCCCCACAAACTATAAATACATTACCTCACATAATACAAGGGCCTTGGATGTTGGTTAAGTTAGGGATCTGGTAATTCAGAGTTACTGTGCGTCACTTTGGTCTGCCCAGATTTTTGAAACAAGGTGATATGCATAAATGAGAACAGAGAAAGTCAATGTCAGAGTGATGCACTCTGGAAAAGACTTTTCTGACTACCAAGGGATTTAGTTTTAGCTTCAGAACTACAGAATTTATTAACAATAAAACTTACACATAGTATGTAATAACATGTCACTTATTTTTTCTTGTTTTATTAAATGTTTTATGCCTAAAATATTACCTTCAAAGTAGAAGCCAATCATTTAAAGTTTAGGAAGAGTTTCATAGCTCACCTCTTTGTTTACAAACAATTTGAATGCAGTCAACAATCTCTGAGGAATCAAGCTACAAAATTAGTTTCCAAATACATGGAAAATAACATATATCTATGTATCTGTATCTTTAACTATATCATCTACATCTATATCTATATTTCCAAGTCACCAGTCTTATGACAAATTACCCGTGTCATCTCCCAGTTGTCTTTAAACCTAACTTTTATGCATTATTTTCTTGATGCGGATTCTGAAAGACTAGTATTCATTGGTTGTTTATTTTTGTCTTGTTATTTTGGGGAGAAGTACTTTTATAAAATGCTAATAAGAATTTTGAAGTCATATGTGCTTATAATTAAAGTCTTCAAATTAGATTTAATTACAATTACTAGTTCATGCAGGGAAGCAAAATTCATAATGACACCAAAAAATCTGCTAATTAGCAGACCACAAATACAGCTAGTTTCCATTTAAACCTTAACATGAGTACTATTTTGCATTACTTTAAGCAATTAAATAAATTAGTATCCTGCCAATTTTGAAAAACAGGCAAGTCAATTACAAATTGAAACTGTATTTTGAGAACATGGAATATTTCATAAAGTTAATTTCAGTGGTTTTGAAAAAGTTTACTCCACTTGCCATAAGTTTGGTGCTGACAGTCAGCTGATGTGTCCTCCTTCAGTCTCTGCTCAGATTGGCTGCATTTTTTTGTGATCCACTCACTGTGCGATGCCAAATATTCTGCATAAAACCTGTATCAACATATAGGAGCCTGTTATTTTTTAGATGTGGAACTCCACTAAAAGCCTTGTGTTGTTTGGAAAGTGACTAGACTGTTGGATTTAATTGGACCAAGGAACTTAACCACTATTATTTGAGTGTATGTGCTCTTAAGAGGTGTAGCCTGGTCAGATGGGGCAGATTGCTGAGGCAAGACCTGAAAGGGTATCCCTCTTTCCCTGTCTCTGCCTTTTGCCCCCCCCCCCAAAGTTTTGGGTTGGAATGACTTTCAAAAGCCTCATGTATTTGGATGTTGTGAATTACCTATGAATTCTATGAGCTATTGGGATGTTGGGCCTGGCTAGAAGGGACAGAAGCCTCGGGTTCACCTGAGGGGTATGTGCTGGTTCTACCTTTCATCTCTCACTCGATTTCATGTCCATCATATGTGAAGAGCTCTTCAGGTATGGGTCTACCACGTGCTTCTGCCCTTGCCAACCACCCATGTATTGACTGGGACATTCTGAAAATATAAGCTAAAATAGTGGATGTCAGGTATTCTGTCCAAACAATGAGAGAATAAAACAAAAATTGAACCAGAAGTGGGGTTGTTGCTGTGACTTCCCCTGACCACATGGTTTAGAAGCCTCTGGACCTTGTTTGCAGGATGAATTTGGAAAGGGTCAATGAAGCTGGCTAGACAAGTCTTAGAATGCTGTATCTGAGTTTGATGGGAGATTCTGATTGTGCTTTAAACAGAATGCTAAAAGAAGTGTGATTGTTTGGAAACCACATATGCTATTCTTTGGCAAGCGTGTGTCAGCACTATTTAATCTGGCAGAGCAAATCTGAAGCCAACTCAATGTCCATGCTGTTACATGGGTACCACTTGTGGCTTTTAGCCAACACTATGATGAAAACCAGGACAACTTGGCAGAAAAATAATGGGAAAAGTTTGCAGTTTTGCCAGATTGAAAAGGATTGCTGAAGTGGTGTAAAATAGCACCAAGAAGTTGAAAGAGATTAGCATTAAAAAGAAACCAATTACTTGGAAGGAGAATTGTAAAAATACATCTTGAGAGGGTGTTAGGAATTAATAAGACCTCATCCTTATGAATTAAAGGACGTAAAGAAAAAAGATCTTACTCTGAAAATAGTAACCAAGGGAATCATGTAGGTCCAAAGGACAAAAGTGTTTTATGGATTTCAGCCATCTAAGAACTCAGGTCCCTTCCCCGGTGGGGATTATTCAAAAGGGCTAGAGTGATGCTTAAGCCAGTGTCAGAACTTTGGTGACATTTCTGTAATGCTCATTTTGCAGACATGCAGACTGTAAAACTTGGATCATGGAAGCTTCTACGCAGATTTCAGAGAAAGGCATTTGAGGCTAGGCAGTGTGCTCCTGGGTGGGCAGTCATAAAGTTGTGAAGGAGAGTCTTAAAGTGCTGGAGATATCGTGGGATGTGGAGATGCCAGAAGCACAGATTGTCTGTAGATGAAAGCCACAGGTCATCAGAGAACCAACCCAAAGGAGAAACTAAAAAGCTTCCAACGGCCACAGGCAGTGCTGAATGGGCAGCAGCATGAAACCTCTTTGGGAGCTCATAACTCATCACAGTTTGCATGAGGTGCTGGACACAGCTACAGAATTTAATGGAGGTACAGGTTTTGGTGATTATCGTGTTGGATGTCAGTTTTGCTTTGGTCTAATTGCATTTTATTCTTCTATTCCATTGTCTTAGAATAGGAATTATACTGTCTGCCATTGTATGCTGAAATACTTAAATTTTCTTTGATTTTCACAAGAGCTCAGAGATGAGAGTTTGCCTTGCCTCTCAGAGGAGATTTTAGACTTGAGCTTTTTATCAGTGTTGAAACTGTTAAACATTTGGCAACTCTTAGAAAAAGGCCTGAATCTGTTATGGATAATGAGATGGACTAGAGACTTTTGGTGTGACAGTCAGAACGCTGTGGTTTGGATCTGAAGTGTTCCACAAAAACCTCATGTATTTGGTTGTCATGCATGACCTAATGACTGTATGCTGTTGTGTTGTGGGGCCTGGCTGGAAGGAGTGGATATTTCAGACTTGAAGTGTAAAGGTATGTGCTGGTTCTGTCCTTCCTCCCTCACTTGGCTTCATCTCTGCCTTGCCATAAGAGCTTTCCAGCTATGACTCCACCATTTGCTTCTGCCCTTTAAAGCCACCCATGTATGGGCTCTGACCTTCTAATGCTGCAAACTTTCTTTCCTTAATTTGTCAGTGTTGAACCTTCTCTCTCAGCAATGAGGAAGTAAGACTTGAAGACACCTCTCCCCCTCCCTTTCTCTCTCTCTCTCTCTCTCTCTCTCTCTCTCTCTCTCTCTCTCTGTGAATTCAAAATTCCTTCTCCTTTAGAGTATCTCAGTTGTCTTTAAGGACTTCAACTTACTGAAGGAGGCTAGTTACAATAATGGACGATGAACTGCTCTACTCAAAATCAACTGATTTATCTGTTAGCCACATCTAAAAAATACTTGCCAGCAGTTTCCAGTTTAGCACTTGGGCAAAAGTCTAGGCAATAGAACCTAGACAGGATGACACACAACTGTAACTACTACTAGCAGTGGAAAACAGTAGCTTTAACAAGTTCGTATGGGTCTGCCTCTGAACTGTGAATCTCTGAGGCATATTTATTTAGGAATCCTGGTGGTCAGGTGATGTTAATGAAATGATAAGTTGCTTGTATTGTCTATTTTTTATACTCCAAAGTCAAGCATAGGTGCTTAAAGTATTCAAATTAAATGAGTTACATAAACTACCTAATGTCTGTTAAATGAATGTATCATTGCTCATGGATTTTAGTAATAAATTTAATATTTAATAAAGGTGAGCCAAACTATGATTGCAAAGGAAAACCCTCACTAGTAGACCACCTTTTTTTTTAACTTCTCTTTCTACTTCTTTTTTCCTTTCTCATATGGTTCCTTTTCTGTTCTATCACAGATTCTTTTCATAAATTAATAATATATTGGATTTTGCACAGCCTTTCTCTACTCCATTGAACTCCTGACACTGGTTGTTATTGGCAACTGAGTTCTTTTTAAATATGCCAACATATGTCCTGCTCTGCCAGCAGAATTCTGGCTTACGGTTGTGTCCCCTTTTACCCTCAATACATTATACAGTGACACTAATGCTAACTCAAGCAATTAATCAAGGAATTTTTCCCAAGTTAATGACTCTTCTATAAGTGGAATTCCAGTTTTTCTTGATACGTTAATTCAGTTTTTTCTCTCTATTGAAGTGGACTGGATGGATTTTCAAATACCGCAGGTAGAAATTAAAAATATATTTGTATCACTACTCACGTAGTGCTAGACAAAACTGACAATAAAATAGTTTAAAAAGGAAATACTTATTTCCTTTCGAAATATCATTGATAATAACTTGGTTATTCGTTATAGCTGAGAGTTCCAAAACTCTGTTGATCCTTTCAGCAAAACTCCTGCAGATCCTTCTATAACCTCAGTGAACTCATCTGCTCTGATGGAGCTGCTTTATCAACAAAAATATTAAAAAATGTAGCTTTGAAGACAGCAGAATATCTACTGTAACAATCTAGCAGAAAATATTTCCAAAAATTATGGTCTGTTTGTCAATTTAGAAACAAAAGAAGATGTCATATCTTAGCATACCAAGTTGAGGTTCTCAGGACAATTTCCAAATGACTTTCAACAAATATTTCTAGTTGCCAATTTTTATGGTTAACTGTATCCTAAGAGGTAAAAATGCTTTGCTGCTTATATATTACTCATATTGTAATTCGGAAAAAGAGCTAATAACTACAGCGTGTAAATATTAATGGTTCTAAGTACAATCACTTTTTAAAGTATATGTTTTGACCTGTCGCTTGTATTTTCTGAACTCCTGTCTGTGCATACAATAACAGCGTTAAATATGCACAGAATATATTCCCAGGAGGGGTGTAGCTGGATCGAAGGGGATATTTATTTCTCGTCTTTTAAGAGATATCCATACTGTTTTCCAAAGTGGTTGTGCGAATTTACATTCCCACCAGCAGAGACCAAAACAACATATAACAGAGATATATCTATACTCATGTTCATAGCAGCACAACTAACAATAGCAAAAATATGGAAGGCACCAAAATACCCATCAGCAAACCAGTGGATACACAAATTGTGGCATTTATACACAATGGAATACTATGCATCAATAAAGTCCAATAGCGTGGAGGCTTTTGCAGGCAAGTGGAAGAAACTAGAAAGCATCATGCTTAGTGAAGTAAGACAGAAGCAGAAGGTGAAATATTGAATGGTCTCTCTGATATGAGAATCCCAGATCACAATTCCTATGGAACTTAAGATGAAAGACAAAGTGAAAGAGGGGAGGAGGGAGGGAGGGATGGGTCTGGGGAGGGACAAAAGGAGAGTGGGAAAGCCCTTGTCACCTTGACAAGATATGTATGTGCACAAAATGCTCAACTCCATTGTAAACCTTGAATTTTGCACGTATACATGTCAATAAAATGTGGGAAAAAATACGCACAGAACAAGGAATGCAAGAGGAGATCATGGAGAGATTAGCCTTCTAGAACACAGGCCAGAGAAGAGGAGGCAAACCACAGAGCTCGAGTTACCCAGAGGGACAGCACAGTATTGGTAGCAGATGGTAAGTTGAAATAAATTAATGTCAATAGCCTATAAATTGAATACACTGGTCATGCTCTAGTGTAATGTTAGTAAAATATGACACACTAATACTATGTACATGTGCTTAATGTGTAATATCCTTTTGTCTATAATAAAACTTTGTAAGTATAAGAAGTTTTTATTGGAATTCTGTTGTTTCTTTATATTTGTGTATATTTTAAAAATCATAAGATTCAAACTTTCAAAAATTCCCCCAATAGGTATTATTTTTATTAATATTATTATTATCATATATCTGCTAATTTTTACAAAGTGAGTAGATAATCAGAGTCCTACCTTATACTAACAGAAAATGGAAAACTGATCTCTAGAATGGGCCAGAGATACCTAAGCAAAGAGTATCAGTAACTGCAGGAAAACAACACTCAAAATAAGGAAGTTGGGGAAGTCCATGCAGTGACAGACGTCCTCAAACTCACTCCTTCTTATCCTCATCACTTACCACTGGACAGGCGTATATCCTTTGGATAGGGAATGGGAAGATTTTTTCCCCAATTTTTATTAGCACATGTATGTGTTACATAATGGTTGCATTGAATTGAGAATTTTGTGCACATATATAACACATGAATTTCACATTCTCTTCCCCTTCTCCTTTTCAGCCTTACAGTCTCCCTCATCCCGCCTGACTCCCAATATCTCACCACTTCAACTTTATTATTTATTACATTCTGAATTTTTAGTGTCAGAGAAACCACATGACCATTAGTCTTCTGATTGTGGTTCGCTTCCCTAAACATGATGGTCAGAAGTTGCATCCATTTGCCAAAAAATGACTCAAATCAACCTGTATTTATGTCATAGTAATACTCCATTGTGTATACACACCCCATTTTTTATCCGTTAGTGTATTGATGGGTACATTAGATCTTCCACAATTTAGCTTTTGTTAGTTGTGCTGCTGTAAACATGGGTGTATGCTGATCTCTGTTATATGTTACTTTTAACTCTTTTGGATAGATACCAAAGGTTGTATGTCTAGGTCAAGTGGAATATCTGTTCTCAGTTTTTTGGGGGGAGGGGGACAATCTTTGTATTGCCTCCTATAGTGATTGTGTAAGTTTCCAGCCCCACCAGCCCACCAGCAGTGTAACAACATTTCAGTTTCCTCCACTTTGCCAGCATCTAGTGTAAAAAAAAAGGCAGAAAACTTTTTTTTGTAGGTTGTGAAGGGAAGGTTTTATTTGGAAACTTACAGAAGGGAAAAGAAAGTTAAGGTAAAGCTTCTGCTAGCCAAAAGGGGGACCCGGAAGTGGAAATGTGGCTTGCCCATTTGGCTGCCTGTGTAGGGGTTTTATTGTGTAGCTCGGTACGGGGCTGTCCTATGCTAAGCAGCTCGTTTGCTGGGGTTGGTTGCTAGGGTCTCTAGCCTTAAACTGCTCCTGCAGCCCATCCTTGGATACTTCCTCCTTAAGGATCTTTTTCAGAGTTCTTGATCAAAGCCATTATTGCTGAGGTAAGATAGCATCTCAGAGGTGTTCTGACTTTCAGTTTTCATTTCTGTAGGGGCTAAGGATGTTGAACATTCTCTCATGTAAATTGCTGAGCATTTGTACTTCATAGGAGAAATGTCTAGTTATTTCAATTGCCCATTTGAATTGCATCTTTGATATTAAGGGATCTGTTTTCTTCAGTTTCTGTATATTCTAAGATTCTTGTCTGAAGTACAGGTAGAATTTTTTTTTCCTCATTCTGTCAGTTCTCTTCCTTCTTTTGATTACTTCATCTGCTGTGGAGAAACTTTTTAATTTGTATAATCCTACTTGTTAAATGTGGGCATCATTTATTTTGCATTAGATGTCCTGCTGAGAAAGTGTTTGCTTGTACCTGGATCTTAAAGACTTTCTATTCCTATTTTTGTCCCTCAGCAGGTTCCATGTTTCTGTTTTAACATGTAGATCTTTGTTCCACTTTGATTTGATTTTATTATATGGCAAGAGGTCTAGATTCAGTCTTCTGCATGGGGATAGCAGTTCTCCCAGTGCTGTGTATTGAAGAGGCTGTATTTTCTCCAGTGTATGTTTTGGCCTATTTGTCAAAGATCAGGTGATGGAAGGTGCTTGAGATGGTCTCTGCATCTTCATGTCTGCTCCATTGGTCAACCTGTCTGCTTTTGTGCCATTCCCACCCCCCCCACCACCACCAGCACGGAATGTGTATATGTGTATCACTGTTGTTTTGTAATATAACTTGATGTTGGCAATGATGATGTCTTCTGCTTTTCTCTTGTTACTTGGGATTACTTTGGATAATAATCTTTTTCACTTTGTGTTGTATATGAACTTATGATTGTTTCTAGTTTTGTGAAAAATATTATTGGTATTTTGATAAGAATTTATTGAATCTGTTTATAATTTTGGCAGTGTGTCTAGTTTTGGTATCAGGGTGATGCTAGCTTCTAGAAACAATTTAGGCAATGTTCCTTCTCTTTCATTTTCATGGAGCAAATAAGAAATACTTGTGATATTCATCTCTGAAATCCTGGTGGAATTCTACTGTGAATCTGTCTTGTCCTGGACTTTTCTTTGTAAGTAGACCCATGGTGTCTCAATTTCCCTTATTGGTATAGTCATGTTTTTATATCTTCTGGATTCAGAAGAATTGCGATTTAGTATGTGTTTAGGAATTTATCATTTTCTTCCAAATTCTCCAGTTCCTTGAAGTATAAGTTTTCATTGTAATTCTCTGAACAGTGGTATCTGTTATAATTTCATTTTTCATTTCTAATTGCACTACATATGTTGTATTATTTCCTTCTCTTGCTTTGTTTAACCAGAGGTTTATTGATGTGATTTGTTCTTTCAGAGAACTAACTCTTCAATTTTTTGCTGTTGTTAAATTGTTTTTTCAATTTCATTAATTTTTGCTCTGATCTTCGTTATTTAAATAATTTGAGATTGTTCTGTGTGTGTGTGTGTGCTTGTGCATTTATAAACTAACCACTTGGTACTGCTTTTATTGTATCCTTCAGGTTTTTTTTTTTTTATGATGTGCTTCCATTGTTGTTTAGGAAGTTTTGAAGTTCTTACCTGTTTATTTCTATGACTCATTAGTTTAATGTTTGTTCAATAATGAATTATTTTGTTTCCATTTATTTGTATAGTATCTATAGTGTCTTTTGTTATTGCTGTCTGGTTTTAGTCTGCTATGGTCTGAAAGTATTACCACGAGTATTTCAATTCCTTTGCATTTATTCAAACATGTCCTATATCCTCTGATATAGTTTATTTCGGGTAATGTCCCATTAGCTATTGAGAAAAAAAGTAAGTGGTGGTGATGTTGGAGGGACTGTGAATATGATTTAAGTCCAAATGTTCCATAACATGAATCTTCTTCTCTTCCTTCCTTCCTATTTCTTTCTTCTTTATTGCCTTCTTTCTTTTTTGTCTAGTTGGTTATCTAACTGTGATGATGATGTACTTAAATACATTGTTACGGTTGCATCAGGCCTATTTATCCTTTCGTGTCTGGCAGTTTCTGTTTTACAGAAATGGCTGCCCCAATATTGGGCGTGTGAGTATTGATAATCGTGGCTTCTTCCCTTGACCAGTGTATAAAAGCCATCTTTGTCTTTTCTACTCTGTTTTGAGTTGAAATATGTTTTGTCTGAGGACAGTATTGCTCCAGTTTATGTGTTTCTTTAGGAATGAAAGGAGTCCCTTTCAGACAACAAGTTGTTGGTTATTTTTTAAATCTAACCTGCCATTGTGTGTCTTTGTTATGGAAGAAATTAACTTCTCCCTCTATTTCGAAGGATAATTTTTCTTGATATGAGTCTGGTGTGACATTTATTTTATTTTACACTTGAGTGATTTAGGTCTTTGACCTATTGCTAGAGGCCTCGTGGCCTTTAAGGTTTGTGTTAAGAAATCTGCTCACTTGGCATGTGATCTGCATTGCTTGTCCACAGGTTCTGTGGTTACCACTTGGGTTCACCATTTCCTCTGCTTTCCTCAGCCATGACATAGAGGAATTTGCGTCACTAAATATAAGCTTTCCAACTGAATTTGTGCAAAGCCACCAACAGAAGGATCCTACTTCGTCGTCATCTTTACTTATCTTCCATTGGGATTGAGAAGATTTTTTTTTATCTGAGTGACCTAACAAACATGATATAAATCCATGAAGATGCTAACAGATTAAATATGTCAAGACTCGTTGATAAACATTGCCCACGGATACAGAATATCCGATCAACTTTTTGATGCCTCCTTTTTATACATGACTACACAGCTGTGTATTACCATGTTTTTGAGGAAAGAACCTGAAAATAAAAATGAGATGTTGGCAGAAACTTTAAGAAAAACATAGACAATCCAGTTTTCTTCCCGGAGAACTACCACCATAAAATCACTATTGAATTAAGCATACTAGGGTAAAAATTCTATAAATATTTTGAAGATAACATTGAATATATTGAAAAGAGAAAAAATGAAAAACAAGATAGTATTATAAAATTTGACCGAGAATTCTGCTATCCAACAATAGCATTAGAAATTCTAGGAAGAGAGAAAAGCAGGCCATAGCATATGGTCATTTGTCTATGTTTGCTTATTTTTATTTCTGTTTTAGCTTTCTTTTCCATTTCAGTGAGCTTATCACACAGGTTGTTTTAATTCTCTTTGCAAAAGTAACAATATGGAGCACTCATGGACATTTAACAGAAAAGATCAGATCAAGAATAACATTTTAACATTTAAGTTTTGCCGCATTCTCTATGCAATACCATACTGAAAGCACTTCTACTTAGAGCTTGTGTTATAGTTTATCTATGTGCAATATAGATAGAATTTCTACATATGAAAGTATGAGTTACAATCCTTCAAAAGTAAATGCTTTACAGCGCGGTTCTGCATTGAGCTTGTCTGTATCAGTGTAGTAGAAGGTCTTTGATTCAAGTCAGATAAGTATGAAGTTCCTTACTAAGTTATTCTGAGAGATTTGTTTTATTTCAAAAAAGAAATAACTGTGAAAAGCTTTTGAAATTGAGCAGAGAATACATGGAGATATGCCCTTTAAGGATCAATAACTTAATTGGTAATGAGAAGTAATATCTGTTTCATGAATTCCAATACTGAAAAACAGATTAGGAATTCTGTTGTATTTAAATGTGCAAACTCAAACAAAAGGACTAAAGAATTTATAAGAGAACAGGAAAGAGTCCACAGTTTTTAATAAATTACCTTTTAGCTTTCTCACATGTTAACAGTCCTGTTACAAAGATTCAATTAAGATCTGGGTCTCATAGCTTATTGTGGAAGTGTTTCTAACAGAGGGAAGCCAAGATAGTCTATTTTCTACTTAAAACAACACACAGGCAATAGTTGTATGGCAAAAAGTTGAATGCCTTGCCTTGAGGCAAGAAAAATCAAACAGAACTCATTCTCGAGGTCTAATAAGTCACCATCTTCTCCAGTGGTATTTCCTAAGCTTGATATAGCTTTTGTGAAGGATATTTGAAATTTTTTTAACTGTAAGGCCCATCCTATTTTAGATTAATGTTAATTAATGTATCCTAACATTCTGTTAATAGTTTAATTGTATTATTATTTTTCTGTGTCCAGAATTTCTTTTCTAGATTAAGTTCATGGTCCATGTCTCTCATTCATTTCTAATTATATTTTTTCTCTAAATTCTTACACTACTTTCTACATATGATGATAAAACATTCTAATCAGCCAGGGATTACCATAGGATTATGGAGGATAGAGGGGATTAATACAAATCAATACAAATGTCAGTGATTCAAGCTGTTTCAAGAAAGAAATACAATCCCCTTTTCTGATTTACATTTTAGGATTATATACTTCTATGCTTCAAAAATACGTACTTAGGCAGCTTTCCATCTTATTTTCAGAAACACTACAAATACACACATTCAAAGATATACATGAAGTTATTTATACATTCAAATGCTCATAAAATATAATTTAATATATTTCTAAGATTTTTGTCCTCAGAACACTTGCTTATGAGTCCCTTTGACTTAAAATTATAATAACAGTTAATGAGCCAATATCTTTTCTTCACATTCATGGATTCAATTGCAAAACAAAATCTCATTCTTAATTTTTGCATACTAAGAAGGCTTGCAATAATATATATATATATATATATATATATATATATATATATATATATATATATAACCAATATGAATTTAGCAAAATTTTAAAGTTTATGGCTAGAAACTAATTACTATGGTCTTCATATATTTCTTTCCTGCACAAAAGATTGTTTTTCCTACTTGTTTTCCCATTTTATATTTTATGAGGCTGTTTTTGTGTTTTTTAATATTGGATTTTCATCCTTCTGCACTTCTATCTCGTATCCTAACCTTAAGCAAGTTCTTTATCTGTAGATCAGTTTTATCTAAATTAATGAATAGAAATGTATTGTCGTTATTGCCTGCCTTCATTAACATTGTAGAGTTTGTATTCAAATTAAAGGTCACTTAAAATATTTGAAAATAATAATAGAAAAGACATTTTTCCCTAAATATTTATCTGCCTGAAAACTTGTGTTTTGTATAATATTTTCACAACCATATGAGCTGTAATGCAAATTAGATAATTTGAAAACAGAAATGTAAGAACTTAGTCCAATGGCATTGTATAAGGTGTAGAAGAAAATGTTTGAGTTGCAGATCATTCTCAAACTACCCAATGTTGAAATCATATCTTGTCATTGATTCCACTTGGCTTTGGAATCAATTTTTCACTATAGCTCCTTTTTCTGTCTTAATTCATTGGAATGAAATACCAAAAATAGTAATGTAGTAGATTTTTCCTTCAAATTCAGTGTGACTATATCCTCTGGTGGAAACTTCTGTTTTCCTTTGGTAAATTTGAAATTTTAGTCAAGGTAATTTGAAAAATTAGTTTATTTTTAGATGTATTGATGAGAAAAATCATTTCCATATCTTGATTCATGAACTTACATATTTTCCTTAAAGGAAAATTAAGTCCTTCGATAATCATCTCTCTTTCGAAGTTTAAGAGAAATGCTCGAAAACAGATCTCTATACTTTCAGGGTAATTTCTCCAGTATGTTATTATAAGTAAGTACTAAACATATGTTTTCACTGTAATAATGCTTTTTAATTAGCTGTCCTAGATGGGCTCATAAAATGCCCAAGTTGCATCTGGCCTCACAGGGGTGGGGCTCTTCAGTCTTCATCCGTTGCTGAGTTGGGCATCAGTGGCACAAGTACTGTTTGAACATGACCATGCAACACGGTAGTTCATGCTTTCTAAAGCTGTACTGTGCATATTCTCTTCTATTTTATCTTGGTTTGGGTCTGTCATAACTCTTCTCACAAGTGTTTTCCCCGAAGTATTAAAGGACAGACAACGAAGAAACAGAGCAATTGTGTCATTCCTGTGTCCATTCTTTTCAAACTATCAATTTTATTTATTTATTTATTTATTTATTTATTTATTTTATTTCACTTTACTTAAATACATTTCATTCACTTCAAAATCAGTCTAGATTAAAGAGCAAACCAAATGACGTTCCAGGTATGTGTTAGAAATCTGTTTCTCATCCAACTCAGGCAGCTGCCTGAGCAAGGCATCGCAGCGATTTGTAGTCACACAAGCCCTACATGCCTACACGTCCCGCAGTTTCCACCTACACGAATTAGTGTAGTGTTTTTCTCGATCTCAGGTTACCAGAAAAAGAAACATACTCTAAACATCTTGGGTCAGAGAGAAGGTCGCGCTTGCTACGAGTTTGTTGATTGTTTAAGGTAGTCTGTGTGAAACTTTTTGCCTAAGTTATTACGATGAAGTCTAAAGGAAAAAATCCATAAATCTACAATAATCCTATTTACCGTCTTCCTGCATCAACTCTGTGCAATGGATTGAGAAAGATAGCTAGGAGTATTAATTTTTGCTGCCAGAGACCCTCGTTGAGGTAAGTTACTCCATTCCTTCGCATTTGCTGGTGATCATACTGCAACTTTTATGCCTTGTGTACATTCGTTACAGTCCGCTCTCCTGTCTGTGTACTCTCGGTTGTACCTCAGACACTCTTTTTCTGGTGGCCTGTGTTCAGTTTGTGCTATTTATATCAAGGGACAGGTGCATCTGTTTCTTCATGGTATCTACTTGATTCTAACCTCAGGTAGATGTCAGATAAAGTGATAAAAATACGGACAATCTGACTCTGACATTTACTAACAAGATAATATTCAGACAGTACTAATTGAATTACACATTTATGGTGGTTAAAGTAAAGTCAGAGTACTTAGGTGAGAGAAACAAATAAATGGATTATTATTATGGTTTGAATCTGAAATGTTCCTTTACCCAAGACCTCATGTTTCTCATTGAACTATGGGATTATTCAGATCCAGTGGATTCATCTCTTGATTGTTTAATGTTTTGTTAGGAGATGGGACTTGGATGGAAGAGGTCGATCACAGAGGAATGGTCCTGAGGGATACATTCTTGCCCTCAGCTTCTTCCAGGTCACTCTCTACTTCCTGTCTCCATGTGATGAGCAGCTCTTGTGTCCTAGTTCCTCCTAGTCCTTTGCTGTGTCCTTCTAACGTTACTAGCCAACCAAGAACATGCTGAGACCTCTGAACAGTGAAGTAAAATGAGCCTGTTCTCCTTTAATTTGTGAATGTGCAGTATTTGTCCCATTGATGAGAAAAGTGCCTAAGACAGAAACTGGTACCTGGAGTGGTGCCGCCGCTGTGACTTTACATGACCATTTTCTTTTTTAGAAGCTTTTTTATTTACTTTGAAGGAGAAGTTTTGAAAAGCACGGAGATGATGACCAGAGAAATCTAAGTAGTAGTGAACAACAAGAAAAAACTGGGAGTATTAAAACCCCAGATTTTAGGTTATATTATAAAGCTACCAACAAAAACAGCATGGTCCTGGCAAAAAATAAAATAAAATCAAATCGATGTGGAGGTAAACGAAGTAGAAGATAAAGTAAAATAAAATAAAATAGAATAAAATAGATATGGAGGTAAATGAAGCAGAAGATACAGAAACAACACAATTTTATCTGGTGAGAAGATAGCCTTTTTAACAGATGATGCTGGGAAGATTTGTTACCCACATGCAGAAGAGTGAAGGTAGACCCCTCTCTCTTGAAATTGAATCTGCATATGCCAAACACTGGAATTTAAAAAATGATACCAAAATAGATAAAATGAATCTGTTGAGAGACTAAAGGTAGAGAAAACACACTTGATACTATAGGCATAAACAAAGGTTTCCTGTACAGAATTTTTATAGAGGAAGACATAAGACCATGAATAAACAAAAAGGATTTTATTGAATCAAAATGTTCAGAACAACAAGGGAAATAACAGATTAAAGATGCAACCTATAGAACTGGGAAAAAAATTGCCAGGTACTGTTGTGGTAGAGAATTAATATTAAAGATATATAAACAATGAAAAATGTAGACTGCCAAACAAATGATCCAAACAAACAAACATACCAAGAAACAGACAAATGCTACATGAGTGCATATTTAACATCTCCAGACACTGGGTAAATTAAAACAACTCTAAGATTCTGTCTCATTCCCAGAAGAATGACCACCACCAAGAACATACACCAAAAAACACATTCTGGTGGGAATGCATGGAAAAGGGAAATGTTTAAAATTTGGGTGAAAACATATTGTTATAAAGTAGTGCAAATATTCCTAATGACAAAAAATGCAATTACATTTGACCAAAGCATTTAAAAGTATCATACATTCCAAATATACACTAATAAAAATGGAAAATAATGAAATACATTTGTATGAAAGCACAAAACATAAAGTAGCAAAATTGAACCAACTAGTCTGCACAGTGAGAAGAAGCAACATGTTCTGAAGTCCTCTCAGAAATGAACAAGATTCCAGCCATTGCTGGTTCAGTGGTGCAAACAGGTAAATCTTTCCTTTGAGAGGAGAACTTGTGGACTCCTGCTCTAGAAGGTCTTCTAGGGAATTGGTTCATTTGAATTCATGTAATTCAGCCATCTAGAAACTCAAGTTCCACCGTAGCTGTTGTCCAAAGGGATTGATTAATGCTCACATGAACACCGGCTCTTGGTTTTGTCTATACAGTATTGGTTTTATTTGCATGCAGGATGAAAGAGTTGTGAAAAATTCCACAACACACATTTCAGAGGAAAGCTTGGAAGGAGCTTTTGAGGCAGTGCCAGTGGGTTTGAAGCTAGGGAAATGAGGCCAAAGGTAGAAGAGAAACCCCAGAAGCCAGAGATGCCAGGAATGTGGGGTGACTGAAGAAGGGAGAGGCTGTGAGCAGAGCCAACCTAAGAGAGAAGCCACTTGGGCTGGAACTACAGGAGTGAAGCTTCCCAAGCCCTCTGGAATTCACACCTCAACATCATATTCTCCATGTACAATATTTGGGGCTACAGAACTTAAAGATTACCCTGTTTAATTTTTGTCTTGCTTGGATCGGATTTTTTTTTCAATGCCCGTTCCTCCCTTTCAGAGTGAGAATCTTTTTTCCCTCATCTATTTTATCTTGGAATTATGTAACTTTTTTTTTCCCCACAAAGGTTCACAGCTAAGGGTTTGCCTTGAATGTCAGAAAACTTTAAATCCAACTTTGGAAAAGTTCTGGGATTATTGAGACTTATGGGAAGGTGTTGTGTTTTAAGTTGTAGACAGAAGAGTCACAACATGTTGGGCAGAGTTATGAAGTTGTTATTGTATTTATTTAGAGCTTAAGCATGGTCTAAGAAAATCAATTTTGGGTAACAGGTTGACAAAGGATGGGATGTGATGGTTGTGACTGGTTTTCAACTTGACTTGTTTGAAAGAACAAGGTGTTAAGCACATTTCTGTGTATGTGCGGGTGGGTCATGAAGACATGACCTTTGATGTTATAACTGGTCCTTGGCACTTCTTTCTCTGACATGGTTTGCACGTTTTAGTTACAGGCTGCCATGATTACAAATGTCTTTTCTCCATCACTCCCTTCTGGCTTGGAGCCAGCCAACCACGGATGGAATTCCCTGAAAGCGTGAGCCAAATTTAATTTCACTTACTTAACTTGGCTGCCAGATATTATGCCTCAGCAATGCAAAAGCTGACTAACACAATGGAGAAGTCATAATTCACCCTAATAATTTTTGAGAAACATGATTTCTGCCAAATTTAGTATCAACATAATATATATGGAGAACCAATCATATTCTTTACCAATAGATGGATTGGGTGGCACACAAGAGATTTTTTGTAATGTGGAAGAAATGGGTAAATCAATGCTTGTGTTATTCCCGACCCTCTCATTCTCAGATTATGATTCTAAAACCATTATTCATTGTGATCTTTCTTACAGTGTATGTTATTTGTAAAAACATTCATTTTGCAATTTAGGCAGCCCTCAACTCTCCTTATGCCAACTATTTTGAATCACAAATTTTGAATTGTTCATTTATTTCCAATGAAATTGATGTTCTGAGTATAATGATTTGCAGTATGCTTAATTAATAATTAGGTTATTTGCCTTTTTATACTACCATGGGTAGAAGGTTTGCTTTAATCACATGAAATAAATTTGAGTAAATTGATAGACTATAACTTTAATTTTCTCACTATATTCACTGTGTTTGATTTAGAAGCATTTTAAATAGAGTAGTGGTCACTAACAGTGGTCACTTGATGCACCCCACACCATCACCAGGGTGATGGTAGGATCCAATATGATATGCTAGCTGTTGTGGTTTGGGTCTGCTGTTTTCCCCCAAAGTCTCATGTATTTGAATATGGTGAAATACTGATGGAACTATATGTGGTTAAGAGTTGGGGCCTCTTCAGAAGGGGGAGCACGCTGGGGCTTGACACAGAGGTGAGGATTTCTGAGACAGGACCTGGAATCGTAGCTCCACCCTTCCCTTCCTGCCAGCTTTCTGTCTGCCATCCCGTGAACCTCTTCCTGCCAGCTACAGCTCCACCATGCACGTCTACTCTTGCCAGCTGCCCATGTTTGAATTGTGACTTCTTTAAACTGTAAACTAAATCTCTCCTCCCTTAAGTTGTGGATGTTTAAGATTTTGCCCATGCAATGAAAAAGTAACTAAGGCAGAAATTGGAACCAGAGACTTAGAGTCATTGTTGTGACTTTGCCTCGCCACGTGGTTTAGAAGCCTTTGGAACTGGTTTGTGGAAGATATTTGGAAAGCTTGATGCTGCCAGGTAGAAAAGACTTAGAGTGCAATGAGTCTAGTTTGATGGTAGATTCTGGTCAGAGATTGTTACCTCATGTATTTATGAGTAGTGTGCACTGTTGGGAAGGGGGGCCTGGTTAGAAGGGGCAGGCGTTGGGGCTTGACCTGGAAGTGTGGTTTCACTTTTCCTCCCACACTTGGCTCTGTTTTGCCATGCTGTGAGGAGCTTTTTCTCTGCTGCAGCCCCACCTTGGGTTCGCACCATTTCAAGCCACAGAACCACTTAAGAGCGCACTATGGGACCTTCTGAATCTGTGAGCTACAATAGATCTTATCTCCCTTAAGTTGTGGATGTCAGGTATTCTGTCACAGCAATTAAAAAGGAACTAATACAGAGCTTGGGAGACCAGCATGTCGATGGAAATGTGGATTGCCAAGGCCAGGCTTAAGAAATTTCAGATGAGAAGGAAGATTTTATTGACAACTGGTCTAACAGTCATGCATACTAAGCTATGGCAAAGTGTGTTGACATTCTGCCTGTCCCCGGACTTTGCCTGAAGATGATTAAGGGTGAGTGGCAGCTTACTTAATCTAGTGGAGGAAATCTCAAGGTAGCGCCGTGTTTATACTATTACATGCGTACTGTTTGTGGATTTTAGCCAGCTATACACTGAGAATCAGGAAAACATGGAACAGTATGTGGTTGTTAAAGAGATCAGCACTAAAAAAGCCAAGTACTTGGGGCAAGATTATAGAGGAGCCCAAAGGAAAAGCTACGAAGTTACATAGCCAGAGGCAATGCTGTAGGAGCAAGGCTGCCCAAGTCTTTCGGAGTTCGCATCTCAGCACAGCTTGCCTGGGATGCTGGACAGTCAGCATCAGCTTTTAATGGAACTGCAGGTTTTGGTTATTTTCCTATTAAGTGTTGTTCCAGCTTTGGTTCAGTTGTTTTCTATTCTCCTATTTCTCCCTCATGAAATGGGAATGTTTACCCTGTGCCATCCTCTCTTGGAAGTGTTTCTTTGATTTTCACAGAAGTTCACAGCTACAAGTTTACCTTGGGTCTTAGAGAATTTTAACAGTGTTAAAACGAGTAAGATTTTGGCAAGTCCTAGGGAAGGGCTGCATACATTTTTACATAAGAATGTTGACGTGGATCTTTTGGGGGCCAAGGGTATAATGTTATTGTTTGGCTCTGGGAGCACCTCTAAAAATCCTCACGTATTTGGCCATTGTGAAATAGCAATAAAGATATGTACTTTTAAAAGGTGGGGCTTGGTAAGAAAGGACAGAACCCTGGGACTTGACTCAGAAGAGGCAAAATACCGGAGACAGGACCTGGAAGGGTCCTTCTGTGTTTTCTCCCTCACGTGGCTTTCTGTCGTCCATGCCATGAACTGTTTTCCACTGGTTGCACCATGTGCTTCTGCCATTGCCAGCTGCTCGTGTATGGGCTGTGACCAGAAATTGTGTGCTAAAATAAATTTTTCATCCTTTAAATTGTGGTTGCCAGATATTCTGTCTCAAGAATGAGAAAGTAAGACATTAATCATTAGCTAACACTGTTTAAAGGAAATTATACCTAAAACTATTTTCACACAATTTCTTTTCCATTGCCAAGGAAGGACATTTACTTACTGAGTTTGTTGCTTGAATGTAATAGAAAAAAAATCTGTCTTAATTTAACCCACTTTTGAATCACTTAGGCTTACCTATTTCGTTAAACCATTTGCTTTTCTCCTCATTTCTTCAGCTTGCCTGTTTTATGAATGCAGGTATCTCATTTAGGAATCTTATTTAGGCAACTATTTAAGTATTCCAATCCATTTGTGAAGTGACTGCCAGGTTGACTTGGTATAAATCTCTATTTTTTTTCCCTAAAATAGTAGAGAAATTGACCCTTACTCTCTTTCTGTAGACTTTTTACCTTATTCTAATGTTTATATTATGTAGGGTATTTTTCCATTCTAATTCCAGTTAGCAGTGCCATGCTTACTTTTAAAAATGATGTGTGTGTGTGTGTGTGTGTGTGTGTGTGTGTGTGTGTGTGTGTTTGTGTATGTGCAAGCATGCGTCTTTTTTCATTTGGTTTGGAGAATGTCATAGGGACCAAACTACAGAGCAATGACTGCTGGAGATCCTACAGCGGCAATCTATCAGTAAACACACAGGCGGAGAGGTGTACAGAATGTGTTGAGTTGTACTCCCTGGAACCGTCGCATGGTGTTCTCCTGCTTTTGTCGTTCATGGTTATATAGTGGAATCTGTGGAGCAACTTCTTTTCTGTCTCCTTGTGTCTTTAGCTTCATCAGGGACATGCTGGTCATTTCTGAGCTGACCATCTCCTTATTCATGTCGGCGATCAGTTCCCACTAACATCTACTAGCAAGCGAGCAGTTGTATTTTAGAAGAAATATATTGAGAGAGCATTACTTGATTTGGTAAAAAGAAATTCAGTAATCTCTGTGTATAAACTAGCTGTAGATACTTCTAGATCTTATGATGAATTAAATCAGATGTGCTGAGTATAGAAATGGTGACACATGTACATTAATTTTATTTTTTAAATATTAATGAGGTAAAATTTACATGGCATCAACTACACATATTAGTAGATAATATGATAAATGTTTATACCTGTGAAACTAAAATATAGGCATCATGCAACCACAGCATTCATTCTAGAAAGTTATTTCAAATCCTTTCTTTTCTCTCCATAATATTTTAGTGATTTACCCATATTGTAGTGTGTACTAACATGTTATTTCTTTTATTACTGACTTGTGTTGCATTATATAAACCGCAATTGTATGTATCCTGCTGGTTTACAGGTATTGATGATTATTGAGAAAATTGATATGAGCATTTGAGTATAGACTTCTGTGTGAATATACATAAATATTTCATTAGGAATGGAATCAATGGGTCATATTTTAAGGGCATGTTTAACTTTATAATTAATAGCCAAATTCAGTTCTAAACGAGTCATGCTGTTTGACATTCATAACAGCAATATTGAAAGCATTTATTTCCTAGATATGTTTATGAGTTTTGGTATAGCTCTTCTTAAAAATTTAGCCATTCTTCAGGAACATTTTGGGGTTGAGTGACAGCTGTCATTTAATGATTTTCATGTCTTTTCCATCCTCCTGTCTTTAATAAATTGTTCACTCAAGATTCACTAAGTTTTCTCTTTTAAGTAGTGAATTTGAGAATTATATTTCCATGTAGAAGTTTTTATTAGTTATAGTATATTCAAGTTTTTTATTTGAGTCTGTGACTTAATTTTTGTTTTCTTAGAAAATAAATAGGGATTTGTTTCACCATACCTTCCCATCGATTTTCATTATTTTAGTTTTTGTTGTCATCTGAGAACATATCTTGAAGATTTTTTTTTTAAAATGTGAAGATGTGTTTTGTTGCCTAACATAGGCTCTCTCATTCTGGGCCCTAAAACAAAAATTATTATTCAATACTGTCCAAGCTATCTTTTCATTCAAGCTCATATCATACATTATGCTTGATTTTAAAATATTTTATGTATCATTATGTTTAAAATATGCTTCACATAAATAATGCATGTCTGTCTTGCTTATATAAGCTGATGAACTTTTAATTATGTTGCTATTGTAGAATGTTTACCTTTAATGTAAACATTCTGTGGTTGCATTGAAATATTAAAATATGCATTGTTATGGTAATAGCTGCATTTGCACATAATATTGTGTTTCAATATTGCTTAAGGTCTATATAATAAATACTAACTCTTCACTTTCTCCTTTTGAGCCATATGTTTTGCTTTTACATATGCTATAAACATATGTAAAATATGTTGTTTTATTTTTGTTTTAAACACCCACTTATGTTTAACATAGTTAAAAGACAAATATTTTACTTCATTGTATTTATTTTACCTAACAACTTTGCTTCTTTTTTTTGTAAATCCCAGTTCCTGGCCTATATTATATTCCTTTAGATTTTTCTTGTAGTATAGCTTCCAAGAATAAATCCTCTTAGTTTTTGTTTGTTGGAAAAGTTTTAATTTCCTCTTTAGTTTGGAGCCTCTTTTCCCTTGACATAGACCTCTGGTTTGAATGGTTTGTTTTTCCGACACATGAAAGATTGTCTTCTTGATTACACAGTTTCTGATGAGATGTGTTATAATTGTTACTTTTGTTCCTCAGTAGGTAAATTGTTCCTTTATTGTCTCCACAAAATTCTTTTGTTTCTCATCAGCTTTAAAGTGAATGCCTTCTTGGGGAGCGGGGGATGGCAGAGGCATTTATTTAACTTGGTTTTCTCTGAGCTTCTTGCATCTGAGATTTGGTACCTATCATTTGTTTAGAAAAATTTTAATGAATGCTTTTAAAATATTTTCTTTATTTTAATTCTCTGACATTCTCTTGCCATCCCTGCCATCTGTGTCTATGATGAGCCCATTTCTTGTCATACCTCGGCATTTGTATGCTTTTTTTTTTTCCTGTCCTTTTGTACACTTTGTCTTCTGGTCAACAATTGGGTTAATTTCCTTTGTCTATGTTCAAGGTCATGGGCTTGTCTTGGGTTATGATGCCCTTCACAGAAGCCCTGGAAGCATCCCCGATCCCTATATGTTATCATGATTCCTAGAATTTTTAGTTCCCTCTGATTATGGTTTATATCTTTCTGCTCCTCGAAGTTGTTTCTTCTTGTGAGATTATGCCATGTCAGTTACAGGTGTTTCAAGTTCTGTGATGTGATCGTTCAGTGTTACTTCACAGATGGGCTCTTTCTGATGGTTTCTTACCTGGTCAATGTGCATTTTATCTTACTTTTAAAATGTATTTTAAATATTCGATGAAAACAAAACTGCTTATGGAGGAATACGATTATGAGTGTATGATCATGAAAATGAAAAAGTTCTTCTATAATAGGCGATGTGGCGTCTTGAAATCCTAGTTGTGTATTGTGGGCCGTAAACAATGTACAAGAGTTAAACTTGTAATTTAACTTTGACAAAGTTATGCAATTATTTCACATTTTATTAAGAAAGACATAAAAGTTACGGGACTAACTTGAAATTAATATTAGGTGTTTGATTCCTTTCTTATGCTTTTATGTATGTAAGCTCTTCAAAAGTGTGATAAGGAGGAGGGTCATAAAAATGCAGAATGGTGCAAGCTGCAAAACAATTTTATGCTTGAAGACTTAAGATAGGTTTGTTCCCCTAACCTTCAATGTGGGTGCTTATTTTTATTCTGCTGGTTGGGGAAGGTTTGAGTTTGAAGCCTAGGGTTAGTGTGGTCTCCATTTCTGACAAGAGGATTTGAAGTCCTCTGGTCACTGCTTGACCCTCTGTTGTGGGATAATTTGCCAGGTCGTCTTTAGACCTCTCCACACTTGCCGTTAGCTTTGGTTTCCACTTTTCTTCATAATTCTTCTGTCGAGAACCTGTGTCTCTTAGTAGACCATGGTGTAACTTTACCACTATCAGCTTGAAGAGATGGTTATTAGGGCTGTGTTATACGATGGGGGATGACCACATCCAGTGCAGCTCTGATTAAGGATCAATGTCAGGCAGATACCATTTAGTTAAATCTATGGGATCTGGACCTCACAATTGTTGTGACCCTCTGAAGTCGCTTTGAGCCTGTTTCCTTGACTTTCCTGGTAGAAGGCTTTTCTTTTCTTTCTTTTTTCTTCTGCTGAATGTTTTTAATTCTTGTAGGTTTCTGTGATGGTTAATCTTTATGGTCAAACTTACCAATCTGGGAGATGCCTTCATGAGGCACACTTTCAGATGTGGCAGGGTGAGTAAGGAGGAGTGGCCTGGGGATTCTAGGTATGCCTGGCCCCTGTTTCTCTGGTGCTGTTTTTCTTTGCTCTACCTCTCAGCCCTAGAAGTGTGTGCTTTGACTGTCATGCCCATTGACATAACGTTCTCATCCTGGAGCCTACAGACTGCTCCTGCACTAAAACCCCCAGAACAATGAGCTCAGGGAAGCACCCCTTTCCTATGTATGTGTAAGACATTTTGTCCTAGCAACAAGAAAGCTAACCAGTACAGTTTACACCGCACCGAGTTTCTGTATTTCAGGATATAGATTTGTTTTATTGATCCTTTATGTGTAGAATACTTTTCCCCCAGAGAAGACCAGGGATGGGATTGAGTGACTTAAAAAAAAAAGTTTTCATTTCCTTCTCTTAGGTATAGTATAGTTCACTAAGGCTGCAGTTTCTGTCTCCCAGAAAAAAAGATCAAGGGTTTTATTTAATACAAGAGCCGAGAGTGGACAAGTTCAGTAATGGAGGCTCTTCTCTTTCCCCGTGGAGTGACACAGTGGGTAACTGGATTCTCTGTGGGTCTCCAACAACCTTCAGAAAAGTTTGTGAGGCACGAATCCCAAGAGCTTGACACTCTGCTGCCAAAATAAGCAATTTGTTCAAAATGTGTAGAAAATTTCTTATTGGCATATGTGGGAGTCACTGTCCTGCTCTCCACTCCAACTCCCACATCCCCCCTACCTCTGTGCTGTAGACACAAGTTAATCAAATGTCTGACGGTCGTGACTCTCCCTCAGGCGCCTGTCATTCCGTATTTTAGGATCGAGTTTCTTTTTTTTTCCATGAGAAGTCAGATATGTGACCGATGCAATAAAATCATGAATTTCCAGTTTTATTTTCAGATTTTTTCCCTTGTTTTCAGCTTTCCAAGTCACCAAATTAAAATTTTAAGTACTTTCTTGATATTCTTTAAGAAAAAATTACAAATTATTTTATCTTTATATATATGTATATGTATATATAATTTACTAGATTTATTACAGAGTTAAATTTCTCTTGAAGGCAAGTACTTTTACCTTTTAGGTATTTTTTATCTGTATTTGCAATCATGTTATTTTTGTATTTAGTTTTTTATACATTTCCTGAGTCTTTGTAATATATGTTTATGTTTCCTTCACAGTTACAATTATATTTATTTTTTAATTTCTGAAAAAATGCTTAAATCCCCTACTCTCTTTCCTGTGTAAATATTATTAACACAATTCACAACAAAAATGCTTGAAATCTCTCAATATTATTAATACATATACATTGTACACATTAATCAGTTACTGCAACATTCACACATACAACATGTGTTGATCGTCTCTACCAGCTCCCTTTTAGCAAGAACACTTCTCCCTGCACACTCTTTACAAACGCCAATAATGACTATTTGCTTTTAGATTGATGTTGTTTTAGTTTTCATGTATGACATGGAACATGGAATACCTGACAATAGTTTTCTTATTTCTTTTTCAGCTAGTTTAGTGGGTTTTTCATGTTTTTCTTACCTACTTACAGAAAATACTTGTGCCTTTTTTTTTTTTTTTTTTGGTCTCCTTATTCAATTTTAAAGACACTGAATTTTTTTTTTTTTTTAGTATTTGTTGGAAATTTCAAAGAAATTGGTGCGGTTATGTGACATTATACATTTCTAGATAAGCTGTTTTTCACCACCCGATGGTCATCTTTTTCTCTGAAGACATAGATCGCTAGGCAAATATAGTCCTTTTTTGAACTAGACACAGTCAAGGGAACCTTTAACGTATGAATATGTGAGGCTTTTGGACAACTGTCCAGATTTAAACAACAATAGTCTCAGTTTTTCATTTTTCTTGTCCATGGATTTTACTTAGTTATAGATTCTTTGAGTAACTTGTATTTTGGACTGTACAGATACATTTTTTTCTGTAAATAGATATGTAAATACACGTGCATACTAATAATATGAGTTAATTCTATATAATTAAACTATTTTGTGAGCTTTTATAGATCCAGTTACATTAATTACTGTTGTAGTATAACTTTAGACGTACGTTACATCATAAACCCAGAGACTAGTATTAAATTCCACCTAACAACTGAAAGACACACAACATATTTTATTTGACCATATACATCCTTGTGATATGGAGTTGTGGTTAGGTGGGAGAGATTATGTATAATTGTTTCTAATATCTGATGACACTTTTAACACTGCATTAAGAAAATTGATGAAAAGTAACTATTTTAGCAATTTGAACCAAGTTAGCTATTGAAACTTTTCAATAAGAAAGCAGATAAACAGAAAATAAATATAAAGTTATCCTATTCCTTCTAGTAAATATTTATTATTGTGCACATAAGTGCAAAACCACTTGAAAATTCTTATTAAGACCCGGTAGTGCAATATTATTATCTTGGCTTGGAAGTAATATATTCATCCGAATTCTGATTACAGGAAACTTTCAGGAAGTCATCATGCTTATTTCAGGTTTCTCCAGATTAAAACCTGGCTCAAGGGTTTAAGTTTTATGCATATTTTATTTGCAAATTATTTAAATTCATACGTCTGACTTTGATTTAGAGATCTATAAAGTGAAGCCTCATGTCTTTAGCTGATTTTTAGTATTCTCTAGGTAGGACGTGGTTTATGCCAAACACAATTTTGTATGTATTTAGGTTTTAATGCTGCTACATTGAAGCAAAAGTGCCTCTAAAATCTGTCCATATTTTTAAACATCAAAATTTATTGCTGAGCATATGCACATGGTAATTTTATTTTTCCCTCTCAAATCAGTCCTGGCACTATATAAAAAACTTGTAATGACATAATTAAGCAGATTATTTTCCAAGTTTTCCATTTTGACTGTGCCTAAGTGCACAAACTTCAAGTAAAATATCTGCATATTCTGGCACAGTATATATTTAGTGAGTTTTTAAAAAAGCATGGCAGTTAATAATATGAATTCCAAATGTTAAAAATTCTAACATTTTAACAGTGTAATGAACATTTATTTCTATGTTAAGCCATTTAATTGAGATTAAACAGAAAACTCCGTTGATTCCATTTCAAGGCTAGCTTTATTTAGCCTGTGAATCATGGAAAGTAGCATCATGTTGCCTCGTCTTATGAGGACTTGCTGGAACAACAGCTGGAGATACTGATACAATGAACCACAGGTGAACGTGGAGTTACACCTGAGGCACAGGGAACCTTGTTATACTCATGATTCAGCCACCAATTTATCCCCATTCTGATAACAAGTAATCCGGAACTCACCTGTACTTTCCTGTTCCTCATAAAAGTCCCCAATAGAAACTCAAGCCTGTATAGAATGTGACTCATGTTCCTTTCACTGAATTGTTCCAAAAGCTCATCTTGGATTTCGATTTGGCAAGGAACAGTAAAGAACTAGGTAAACCGAGCCTTCACGGTGTTTGTCAGGGTCCTTCACAGTCCGTCAGCTTTCACTGTGATCTCGCTGGTGTTTTGGTGGATACGAATTCATGTTCTCAGTACAGTAATGTGTGCATAACTTGTGTCTCCGCCTGCTAGATGTGAACTTGCCAATAATACTAAAGGAAGTGAGTACTAAATTGCTGTTCCAAATATTTGAATAAACCCTCCAACAGTCTCTTACAAACAGAATAAACTCTGGCCCTCTGATTAGTATCTACCTTTTTTTTCATTTCTGTTTCTGTTGTTATTATTTTGTGGTCAATCCCTATTTGAAAATGACCACAAGTTATATACTTCTGATAAATATCTTTCAAGCTGCACCTAAAGTACAAAAATCTCTCCACAGACACTATTTTATTAGGATAAATGTTGCTTGTGTTAGTTGCTAATACATTATCAACACTTTGTTGGTCTTATGTACACGAAAGTAGCATTTAAACACATTTCCTTTCCACAGATTTCACTTGGAGAGGAACTTCTATATTCTCAGCTCAGCAGATAGAAAAGTATTGATAGTTTGACTTTAGGTTGCAGATCAAAGGCATGCACCAGAGATATTTTTGCTTTTGGCTGATTGTCAGCCAGCCTTAAAATCTAATGGTTAGTTTGAGCTGGCGCATGCACTTGTGTTATTTTCAGGCGCCAGCGTGTGTATTGTTATTCTCAGTTGGTCCTGCTGGAGGGCGTGCAGCAACAAGGACAGACTCAAAGGGCAGTAGCCACTTTGGAGACCTTCTGATACAACTAATACTGTTTTTAAAGACATAGACACAAGAACAAGATATAAAAATAAAGGGACAACTCATGAGAAAAGAACATCTTATATACAAACAAGAAAAACAATCTTGTAGAGAAGACTTCTCGCTTATATTCTAGGCAGTATTAAGTACAGAATATAGTCCTGAAATCTTTATCGAATTATGATTGGCCTATATTCTTACTAAACCATCTGTAGAATCTTTTCTGCTTTTTTTCTTTTTCACTAAAAGTAATTTTGCTTCCTCTATGCCTTCTCCACGTCTTATAAAGGGAAGACTCCCATTATAGAACTTAAGTAGTTTTCTCTTTCTGTACCTGTTCACTTTAATTTTCAGTTTTCCACCTTCATTCAGGAAGTTAATTCATTATGAAGACAATAAACATTCCAAGAATATCAGTGGTCAATGAATAACACTGCAATATGGAAGGAACAAGTTACAACTAATATTTTCTATAATTTAATGGGATTTATCTTCTGATCCAATAAACTTATACAAATAATTTAGTATGGTAAGATATTCATATGTTTGAAATTAGGGAAATCAAGAGTTTCTAGCAGAAAAAAAATCCTTGCTTATTCTTTAACTTTGTTGATTCAACTAAGGAAGAAGCTTTATCAAAGAAAAGCAAGTAAGCTGCCATATTGTTATTTTGATTACTATATTAAATGGCATGAAAATAAATCAGGGCACTCAGAGTTTCAAACATTTACTTCAAAATGATTTAAAAGCTGATTTTTAAATTCAAAAATTCATATATTTTATTTAAAACAAAGTCATGCAAGGATTCTATCAGAATGACTAGTTGTGCATTGTGAACAATTTTAATTTGCTTTTAAGAAAATAGGTATATCTCTTTTATTCTTCAAAGAATAAAATAACACTAATACTAAAAATAATATTAGCATTGTATTTTGGTAGTCTGTGTAAAGTTGTGTTTCTTTTAAGCTAGATTTCAGCGTGGTAGCACAAATTTTACTTAGTCTTTCCAGAATGGAATGGGAAAACTTTGTAGAGTTAGCTGAGTATTTCAAATATAGGTTTTATTCAGTGTGCAGAACGCTCTGCCAGGCCTGTTATTCACCGATTTATAGAATGCCTCATTCAGCACTGTGGCATTGTCCAAGGGACACAGATGATGCCACTAGGCAACACAATCTGTTACCGGACAATTGGACTAATTTATGTTCCTCACATACCATTGATCCAACATACTTGGGGAGGGAATGATCGCAAAATGAGTTTGAGGGACAAATCCCAAACGCAAGTGGTAAATCGGTTTGCTAGCACACAATGTGAGCAACGAGGACTATATTTGGAACCAAGAGGATTAATTGGTGTGCTTCTATTATGTATTTTCAAATGTATTGGTGGGTAGCAGTTTTCAATAAACAGGACTGGGCTGAAAAATTCAGCTTCCTTGTGAGTGATGTAATGTATGCATAAATAACCGGATGTATCTGAGGGGCGGGCGGAAATATCAGTGTGCACAGAATAACCGGAAGTAAGGAAACCACAGGAACCAGCACAAGCCACAAGACCTATGCAGAGAGAGTTTGCTCTAACAGTTTTATTTTATCCAGTTTCTTCTTTTCTTCTAAACATGAAGAATGTCAAGAGTGACTAATATCGTAGATTTTGGTGGCTAAATCATGGAGTTACTTTTATCTCACAGCTGTGCATTTTGGGACAGCTGAGCGAGAGCTGGCACAAATGGACAGTGTCTGATTTTTATTCGTGATTCCTGCCTGTCCCTGTGCTCTCGAGGCAGGTTTGCACACATCTGTCTCTTTCGGCCTCCAGTTGTATTGGGCTAATGAACCGGGTGGGACACAAGAGGAAGCGAAGGTAGTGAAATTAAGAACTTAGCATCCCCGATTCCCGCCTGCTTTTCACAGAAATTCATTAATCTACTCCAAGGGATCACTTCTGCCTAAATCACTTTTTCCCGCCTCTACATAGCTCACTCTTTCCATTCACCCTTTCACGTCTGAAGGGAGACATCCCTGCTGTTGGATGTGCCTTCCTCTACCTTGAGCACATCTACACTAATACCCTTCTTTCAGCCTCCGGATTTAAATCACCAGCATATTTCCACATCTGCACTGAATCACTGGTCTTTTTACAGTATTGACACTGTGTGGTGACGTATTTTTAAAGATGTTTTTGATAATTAAGGACAATAATGTTAATAGCCCTTTAGATTTTATAATATATATATATATATATATATATATATATATATATATATATATATATATATAATTATAAAGGACTGGCTATAAAACGATGTATTATTTTGCCACTGAAATGACAGAGGAAAGAATCAGTCTATAAGAAAGAGAAAGACAAGGTAGCAGAGATAGGGACCAGAAATTCACTAAGGAATGTTGACAAAAAATACCGTATTCTACGTGGGAAGACAAATCAGAGTTTGATATTTATGACTTATGACTAATAATAAGAGGGAATATCAAACATTGTGACATGAGGGCTACATAATCTATTAATTTTCTCATGCTGTTCATACAAAAAAGATTTCTATGTAAAATTAAAAGCAAATACATTACAAGTATTTTAAAGTAAAAATACTTTAGCTGGAGATAGACAAGGCACGGTTTTGTACACATTGTGCACAAATACAGAGATGTGTGTATGTTTGTTTGTGTGTATACACAAGATAGGAAGAGATTAGAGAAGCCTGTGATCATTATTTTTAAATTCTTGTTTTTGGTAGAAATATAATAATTCTTCTGACAAGATAATGAAAACCAACTTGATGATGCTAACTGAACTGCAGGTCAACAGTGGTTCTTCCATGAAGAGTCAATGAGCAAAATAACAAATCTCCACGTGGCTGCCCCAAAACAGAAGTTTACTATTAGGGAGTGTAAGTCTTCTGAAAGAATTGTGACCGACATGAGGTATTTCCGGAATAACCTCTGAGCAGAAATTATTAAAGATGGACTTCGACTGTCATCCTGATTTCATCTCAGCCTTCTCTTTTCTACCCCAGTTAGGTGACAATAAGAAACACTTGTAGTGATTGTCACAGCATGGGATGTCTTGTGTATTCGTGGCTTCCTCAGACCTTACACAACCTAGGAGTATATGTGAGGTTTAGATTATTAAATATCCTAATTTTACAAATGTGGGAATCAGGAGTCAAATGATTGACAAGTTGCTGAAGACATTCAGCAAGTAGATAATTGAACTGATTTGAAATTCAGTTCTTCAGGGCAGGGAGAGTGGGAAGAGCTTCTGTATTGATTTTTTGCAGCAGCATGGTTTTCTACAGTAAGGTTTTCTAGGTTCACTAGAAGTAATAATAGAGAATAAATTTAATTTTGAATTATGCTTTTAAGACTCTCTCTAATTATAATAAACTATAGCCAAAGATCTTCCAGTTTATTCAACCTGCATCAGCATTTTAAGGAAGCAGGCTGATGTTTTCTCATGTCAATAAGCAATTGTTTATTGATTTGAAGGCACACTCAGCATAATGCAACTCAGATTAATGTCAAGAATGCCACCCAGCCCTAGCTTATGAGATGACTCTAAACTGAAAGAAAAAACCTACATTGCTTAGTGGCAGTTGCATTTTTAGCTGTATTCCAATTAGACAAAGAGGATTGGATTGGAAGATCTGACTCTACCTAAATAATCAAAATGATTAGCTCATGACTAGAGACATAGTTGTGAATTTAGAACCCAATCAGGGGGTTAAGTCGAGCATAACAGGAACACTTCTGTTCACATATGTTCTGGTTTAAAATGGAACATCCATAACAGTTCAGTGGAGCTCAAAATTGCAGCCGAGAAGTGATCAGTTAACCACCCTCAGAACACTGTAAATGGGAAACAGACTGAAAAATTAGCTTCTTAACATTGACAGCATTATATACATGGAAAGATCTAAAATGTATGTCCTTAAATATTTAGGAATAGTGTAGAAATGTACAATAAATTTGTTGATTCCTTTAGGAATCAACATATATTTTTGGTCTAATTTAAAAATTCTAAAACCTGTTTGGAGTTTAGCTAAAAAATGCATAAAGCCTTACTTACCGTTATGAGACATACTAAAAGCTAGAAAAGATAATCCAGGATCTTAGCCACGTTTTATTTCATACCTGTTGAGTTATTAAGGAATTCAAAGATGGCATCTGTAACCATGCAGTCTTTGCTATAGCTTATTTATTGACCCCGCTGTTACCACATACAGATCAAATAGTCACAGTACTACTGAGTTACATGACAAGAAAATTTTGTCCAAATGTAATATTATACTTTGTTTTCCCCCTTCAAATAGGAAGCACTGGTTTCTATCGGTACTGGTTTGCAATTGCGATTAGTTAGAACACATAGAATCTGTAGAGAAAAGCAGCTGAGAATACAAATAATACCTGTCAATCTCTTTTGTACTCACCAGTCAGTATTAACAAAGATACCTGGGTGGAATGAATTCACATAGGCCTGACAGACAATGTAGTAAATTGGTGAAGAATAGAAAATATGCCTCTGTGTGTTTGTGTGTGTGTGTGTGTGTGTGTGTGTGTGCGCGCGCGCACGTGTGTGTGTGTGTGTGTGGAGGGAGAGAGAGAGACAGAGAAAGAGAGACAGAAACAGAGAGAGAGAGAGAGAGAGGAGAGAGAGAGAGAGAGAGAGAGAGAGAGAGAGAATTTGTTTTTTTCTTTTTTCTGTCCTAGGACCACAGGTAAATGGAATTAGACAGCAGTTCTTTCTCTTTGCTCTGTCACTCAGCACTACATTCAACAGACATATCTTTTAACAAGTAGTTTTAAAGGTTGCATTATTCACAGGATATGCATAAGGGGAGATAGCAGAAGGTCATGTTTTGTATCTGTTTTTCAAGAAGTGCATCGTAGAAATGTCTCCCTAAGCAAGCAGGGTTTCTGCTGGCTCACCTGCCATGTTTCCCTTTAACCAAGATTACAAGGGCCTTTCTTGCAGAAGGGCAAGAGGGCATCTTTCCTATTTCTTCCATACGTAGCACATATACTGTAAGATAGCACGCTATCTTGTTAATGATAAACCTTAATCTTTATGTAGTGTGTGTGGTTGCACGCCTGTGTATGTGTTACTAGACATTGGGCATTGGTCCTTAAACATGCTAGGCAAGTACTCTACAGCTGAATATTTATCTCTTTATTTATTTATTTATTTATTTATTTTGAGACAGGATCTCACTAATTTTCCCAGGCTGACCTCAGATTTTGATCCTCTTGCCTCACCCTCCTAAAGTCTGGGATTGATATGCCTTTTGTATCTTAAGGACATTTCATAACTTTGGAAGATTAGAACACCTTCACTAATGACCAATAAAATGCACAAATTAAATAATTGTGTGACAGTATAACTGGAATATATGTGAAATTATTTCAAAATGTGCATTTCAGGGAATGTTTTCCTTTTAAGGATGTGAAAATATGGGTCATATCTCTCCAAAACACAGACAAATAAATGGATGAAAATGAATTAATTTGTTTTTCATTCATAGCAAGAAGTGATTACAATAAAATAAAACTTGAATTTTGAAATGTGATGTTGAAAAATGATTAGGTAAGACGTTTTAGAAGATTAAGTTCTTTTAAAAAGTTTGTTGTATTTGCGACTCTTAATAAGCCTTCAAATTTTTAAATTTAATTTGATTGTCATTGGGTTTCAGAATCTAGTGGTACCTATACATAATAGTCATCATTTTGAATCAAATGCAATCCAAGTTACACAAAATAACATCAAATACTTTTGGCCAATATCCACTTCAGTTTCATTTTTAAAAATTATTTGGTTTTTTTTTGTTGTTGTTAGCCAATAAGAAGATAATGAAAGTACTGTTAACAAAGGGAAAAAGGAATATTGTGTTTACAAAACTTATACTGATGTAAATTTTCAGACCACAAAACTCAGAATGTGAATGGTTGAGTATCTTATTTCAAACTGGGTTAAACTTTAATTTTCCAAAACTCACATAAAGGTTATTTTAAAAGGTATATTCAAACAAAGTGAAGGTACTGATATAATTGCTAAGCCTTTGAAAAGAACTGATTATACAAAGCCTTAAATTCTAGTTTTGATATCTGTAATTAGCTTTTTGCTGCCCAAACAATTTTTCTTCAAAAGTAGCTCTTTGATTGACAGCCTGTGGGACTGTGTCCAGAAGAGTTACTAGTGTGGAATATTATAATACTTTATTTTTCTGTTTTTGAGCCTACCTCTCATAAACTTGTAACTTTTGTGTATTTTAAATATTCCTTGCACTGATACTAAATTTTAAACAAAAAAGAACTTGCATGTAATGACAAGTGCTAAAATTATTCTCATTCCTGAACTAATTCTCACACTTTTACAAAACTCAAAATGTCACGTGATTTTCACATGACTCATATGTTACCCTGCACGAAAACCCTCTGTCTGGCAGAGGTGTCCACTGCTCTGCAATCTGGCAATACTGTGAATCAGTCATAGTCAACATATTACGTGTAAGCTACAAAGGTCCTCACACTTAGCTGTCTGTTCATGAGGAGGTGAGGGGCTTGAGTCAGAATATACATCTGCTGGATAACAAAGGACATGGTTTACCTGGGTTCCCGAATCCCTTTTACGACCCTTTGATGTACTGTAGAGTGGTGTTCTTTAATTTATATAGTTGCACATAACTATAGGGAAGACGGTTTTCCCTATAGCCTCATTGCAGACTGACACCTGAGTATCATTTCTCTAAACCAGGATTCAGCAAACTTTTTTGGAAGGGACCAATAACAAATATTTTTCTATTTGGTGGGTCAGTATCGTATTTTTATACTCAGTGGGACGTTCAGTTTTGCTACAAGTAGTCAAGTGTGCTGTGCAGCATAAATGCAGCTAGAGAGAGTATGGAAGTCAATGTGTCTGGTTGTGCTCTCATAAAATTTTATTGATGGGCACTGACATTTAAATATCGCAAGTCTTTACATGCCACACAATACTACTCCTGTTTTTCCTAACCTTTAATCACATGAAAATTATTCTTAGCTTGTGAGCCATAAAAATGTAGTTTGCTAACTCCTGTTGTAAATCAAGCTTTAAATATTAGGTAAATTGTTTCCAGTAATACAGATTTCTAACTTCCTCATTTAAATGTAGAATCCTTCCTCTTACACTTTCTTTAGAATTCCCATAAACTTACAAGATACTTTGTTGAGTTTCATTTGATGACACCTTTTTTCTCTCCCTCAGGGACTAACATAGCTTACCTACATCTTTCATCTGTTGATATTTAGTGTGTTTGGAACTTTGAGACCTAGAGGATGTGCTATTATTCTTACCAATAAGTGCCATTTTTTAAACCATCTTCTTTCTAATATAAAGTAGGGGCTGAGATATAGGACATGGTAGGTGGGGAACAAAGTGTATTTTAAAGATTCAGTAAATTAGCTTTTAGGAAATCTAAGCACTAAGGAGCTTTGTTGGAATGTGGATGAATTAATAAACTTTTTGAATTTCTCTTCAGGAAATATACAGTATATGATAAATTGTTTTCCGAGTTTTTATCAATCCTTCCATTTTTATAATTCTAGGGCATCAGAAATTTACAGAATCAAAGAACGTATATGCCAAGGATTATTCAAAATAAAGAGACTTGCATTTTCAAAGGCTGGAGGAGAATTTCAAAGGAGGTCTCACAAATGTAATACGATTTTTAAAGTTTCACTAATAGAAGGTGGTTTTGAGGATAGTTCAATAAACACTTCTGTATTAGCCACAGTAATTTCTTGATCAAATTACTGCAGTTGGAGTTTGGTAGAGCACAGCACTTAGAATAATCTCTGAACATACTCAGGAACTGCCCACTCACTGACCCGAGGCAAAGTTCACTCAGCAACTCTCTGACTAAGCTGGTCTGTGTCATAAAATAGCAAAATAAATTCCCGTTTCTCCCAGTTGCTCATACTAACTTTCCTCCTCTCAGTCTTTGTCATTACCATCATCAGAATTCTGGACTCCATGTAGCACACATGGCTTAATGCTTCTGTCATTTTTGGTGACAGCCACAGAGACATGCCCATTGTCTTGTATTGTCATAGGTGTGCCACCTTGAAACTCTTACCATAACTCAAGCTCGCCACTAGCTCCCTCCAGTGTCTTCCACAGGTTTCCCTATAGTCCTTTTTCCTTTGGTTAGAAGTTTATCTAGAGTATCAAAATCATTCACATTTAGAAATGAGTGAATCTTGAATCTTTCCTCAGGAAGAGTAGAGGATATTAAATCCTGCAGTTACTATATGCTTTGTGATTCAGAGACAAAACAGGCTTTTATTCTTCTTTTCTGAAAAATGAAGCTCAAATAACTATTACACAGAGATTTTTAAAGTATTCTATTTCACTGTGTTGCTTTGCTCATATGCTATGTATTTCATTCTTAAGAATGTGGACTTATTTTGATACTCGATTTAGTCTTCTTCCTATTTTAGCATCCATGGACCTTATAGATTATTGGAGTGATGTATAGTACCGTTAGGCTACTATATAAGAGAGTTGCAAAAAAAATCTAAGTAAAAAATGCAGAGCACCCAATCATCTCTGAAATTCAGTTAATTGGCATCACGTAGTATTAAATATTTCTCTTCACTTTATTCTTGACTAATAATTGTCTTGACTAATCAAGAAAAGATCGGAGAGCATCAAAGATGGCGATGTTGAAACCTTCCAGACTGAAATAGGTGTGTAGTTTCGTCCTCCAGTAGGGTTACCTAGTTATGCAATATGCTTTCTCGCCATGTATTTATTAAAACAAAGATATCTCTGCCTGTTTCTTTTCTCTTTACTTAACTTTGAACTCCTTGAGGGAAAATGTGTGAATCTATCTTATTTATTAATTTTTTTTTCAGTCCCAGTACATGGCTAAGTGTCTGTTAGATAGTAAATTGCTCATACTTACTGAATAAAACATTAACTTCGCAATGTCTCATATAGAGAAGAGTAATTCAATCTAAGTAAGACGCTTTGTAGAGCACAATGGGCCATAACTCAAAGGTATATTAATTTTCTGTGTGAAAGTTTTTTATGGTTTTAGTTCCATTTATGTCAAAATATCTCTTCTACATTCAATCTTAAAATAAAGTATGCATTGTATAAACATTTCAAGTGTCCACATAAGTTATAGGAATAAATCAATAGAACTTCAGTTGTCAGTAAAAAAAAAAAATGCATTGAAAGCGGATTTGTCTGCTCTGTGTGGGCCCACCATTGGAAAAGCTGACATTACAGACGTACTGCAGAATTTGAATACCTGTGGCACTTTATCGTTAGTTTACTTGGAATTGAATAAATTTCTTTTCAGATTAATTTCACACTATGTCATTGAAATCTTTCTAGTAGTACATTAGAGTGAAATGCTTCCTGTGACATATGTAAAAATACTAAGTTGACTAGCTTGTTCTTTTATATCAGTATAGAAGAGCAATGCCCTATTTTCCATGATCCCTATACCAAACAATAATGCTCTTTTAATAACTGAACACAGTTTCATTGGAGACTTGCAGATGTTAAACAAATACTGTCACATGTTATCAAACGCATACAGATTGCAGCGTATACTTGAGGTATATACACTAGTTACTATGGGTAATCAAATAAATATGATCATTTTAGCCATTAATAGTCTGCAGCTGAAAGAATTTAAGACGGCATATGCCCCTGTTGAGCGCATATGTAACAAGGAGCTGATGAGTTGTATTTTACTTCTTTTGCCAGCTAGTAAAAAGGTGTTCCTTGAATTACTCCAATCTCCAGCCTTTGTTTTGTCTGTTGAGCTCTGACAGATGGGAGCTCAGCAGCGGCCACGCAGAGCGGTGCTGAATGTGACATGGCTACAGATCAGGTGATATTGTCCCCCCAGGGGGCGCACTCAGCCTTCTCAGCGCCTCTGACCAGCCTCATCCACTACAGCCTTACAACAGCAAAATTATCAAGCATGTTTAGACTTCCTCTCAGGAAAGATAAAGTTAAGCCATGTTCCACAGTGTCTTTTTAAATCTCGTTTTATAGTGAGGAGAAAACACGTTTTATCCACATAAGGATCTTTTTCAGTAAGAATTTCTCATCATTTTATCTTTCAATAGTATTATTTGAAAAATATGTTTACTTAGACATTTTGAGGTAAATACTTGAAGGAGAAATGCAACTCCTTGTATCTAGGTGGGTTTGGATACAAGCTGCATTACACTTTAAATGTACTCGAAGCTGTTTGAACACCATCGGATAGAGTTTTAAATATCACTAGAATTGTTATATTTTGAACTCACTAATGGATAATAACTCTTAAAATATTGAAAAGAACTTTATTTCAGATGGCATTTGGATAAGTATTTAATGTGTTTCTTACAAGTTTTTCTTAACATGACATCATAGGAAAAACAAATAAAACAAGAGTATAACAAAAAGTGTGATTGACAGGAAGCCTTTGGTCAAAATATGCAGTACTATTAAAGCCTTTGTGAGTCAGCTCAGAGAAGCTTAATCAGAGCTTATAAATTAAGACTTCACATTATGAAAAACAAAACCTGCAGAGAAGTTTCATATTTGTACACTTTTCCAATTTTGCATTGTGACTCAGAATCAAATATCTACCTAGTAATTACTGCTTTGTAATGAATATCATCATCTATTATTTTATCTGTTATCCCTAAAATTCCAGTTAGAGATGGAAAATAATAGAAAACCCTAGCAAATAATAGACACATTGTTTTCTGTATGCAAAGTAGTGAAGTGCAAAAGCTTTACTTCATCAGACAGTAGGATAATAAACAATAAAATTGAAAACTTAATCCATAAATAATGATACTGTCAGATTATGGAAACAAACATTTAAAAAATTAGGTTGCATGTAAAACATTTCAAAGGTCATGCTACCATCTTTAGCAAATATAAATTCTAAGCTGAATGTGAGTGTTTAATGCTAATTCCAGAGTATTGAATCTCAAAACTAACAGTATTAGACAAAGTCAACTGAAAGATAATTTTAGTTAATAGCTCCTTAGTATTTACTTTATGCCACACACTGACTTCTTTACGAGGAAATCCCACTAGGTTCTCTCCACAACTGTGTGAGGTAACTTTGTGGTTCCCATTTCATCAACTTGGAGGGAGACATCATTTGCCTAGTTGGAGACTTCTGCCTCGGATATTCTCCCAACTCATTCAAACTATTGTGGAAACCTTATCCTTCCTCATCCAGCATAATTTTCTGTTTCTGAAGTTCCAATGTAGTTAAAACTCTACCTATTATAATATCTCTCTGTAAACTTCTGTGAGGTAGGTGGGTGGCCATCTTGTGCTAGGAAGACCAAAAATGTTATAATAGGACTGGAAACAAGAGAAGTAGAAACAAGAATAAGAATAAGCAGAAGGAGAAAAGGATTCTGGATTTATTCCCACACCCTTGGGTGCACCTGCTAGACACCAAGGTGTCTTCCAGATCCTGGTTGTGTCTACCAGCCTCGTGTTTATGTAACAAGTTCTGTTTGAATTGCATTCAGATAGAGATATTTTATCCAGTTGTTGCACATCTCAATAAGGGACAAAAGTAACCTCGATATGGTGGCTTATACCTGTACCCCAGCCTTCTAGGAGACTAATTTAGAAAGATGACATGCTGAGCAATTTAGCAAGATCCTATCTCAAAAATAAATGAATGAATGAATGAATGAATAAAGGATCTAGGGGCCTAGCTCAGTGTGAAGGCTTAGGGTCAATCTTTTTATTGCTAAACAAATAAATAGAAGAATGGACAGGTGATAGATAACATGACACACATTCAAAAGCAGTCCAGACAATCATTTTGTGTTAAAGTTATCAATTCGATTCTGTTGTTTACCTTCATTGCTACGGCTCTCAGCCAGTAAACAGGACGTTAGGTTACACAAAGGGAGACTTCATCCTTCTAGTAGGTGCCTGCCCACTCAGATACATATGTGAAACTATGTGTAAAATCTGACAATCATAAATGGGTACTGAACTCAAATTGGAAGAGTTTATGATTTTAAGAATTATGAAAGTGTTCACAGCAACATTTGTACGAATCAATCATTTTGGTGCATGTTTGTATTTCATCAGAAACTTCAGAAGAAAAGTTTGCATTTGTGTATTTCTCACTTTTCTTACTGGAAATGTAACAGGAAAAGTCATGACCATCCAAAAAAGATGATACCTTCATTCACAGAGGATGGGAAAATATCATATGTAGTTTTATGTCTAGAAATATCTAAATATACATCATATGGCATTTTGCAAATATCAAGAGTAAAGCTGAAGACTGATTGAATCATTTTCATTTTTTTTCATTTTAATGTGAGAAATTGAAGGTTGTTTTTGACGTACTATTTCACAGTTCCTACCTAAGGCAATAACTGGCTTGAGATCCATTATTTCTTCCAAATTCTAAACTTCTATTACCTGTCATCTGCATAGCCATGCAGATTTTACATTAAACAGTTAACATCTTAATGAAATGGTGGTTTTTTTGCTGGGAATAAATGCTGTAATATTTCAGAGTTCATGCTATCTCCAATTGTACCTTGATTTTATGCTCAAAGGGAAAGAAAGAATGATGCCTTTTTAATATTCTTTTAAAAATATTCTTATACTTTCCAAAATTTCATATTTTAGTTCTATAATTACTTTTTCACCATTTTTATTTATCTTTGCACGAATCTTTTTTTATTGCGTAGCCTATAAGATTAAAAGCAATTCCATGTAAAAAATTATGTTTTGGGAAGAATTTGTAAAAATTTTTTACACGTTCATTTTGATTATGATTTCCAGGTGAAACATTGTCTTTTTATCCCTTTCACGAGGAATTAGAAATGCAATGAGGGCACAGTGGTTTCTGGCTCCCTGGATTACTTGCAGAGGATAAAACATCGCAAACTATTAAGCACCATCCCATTGTGAACTAACTAATTTACTTAGAAAAATCTCTCTCTCTCTCTCTCTCTCTCTCTCTCTCTCTCTCTCTCTCTCTCTCTCTTCCTTCCACTCTCTCTTTCTCTCCTTTTTGTCTTTGGTTCAGACCACAGCAAGATTTCTAACAAACTATTGAAATATTTGCATTAGTGTTCAAATGTAAAAGGCCTAAATATTGTATCTGTACATCTGACAGTATACCCTTTATTTATTAAGTTTGGTCCAATACCACATCATGCATTAGAGACACACATGGCAGGTTAGTGCATGTGCTTTGGAGTTTCAGATATCCCAGTCTGTTGGATTTTTACTGAACAAGAAACTCTGAAATTTAAAGCTATATTTCTGTCATGGAGCACAAAGGTTATTTCTTCTTTTTGTAGCAATGAAATATTTCATTCTCACATATAAAAGAGTGTGACAACATAAAAGACACTCAATGCGAATTTCTTAGAGAACAAATATTAGCTTAATGAATTCTTTGTCTGTTTGTTGAAATATACTTTACTTATGATGGGACTACATTTTGATAAATTCATCATAGCTGAAACAGTAACTTCAAACAGTATTCTATGTATGTTACTGACTAAATGTTACAGGTTAGTGACCCAGGGCACTGGTTTCCAGTTGTTTACCTTCAGAGGGAAGGCCACGTGGCCGAGTGCTACAGCTCACTGCCTCTTGCCAGCATGGAGAGAGAGTAACATATGGTTCATCACCAGCCCAAAATTAGATCAAAAATTAAAGTTTGATGTTAAGTTTCTACAGAATGCATTGATCTCTTTTCTTCATTTGAAAGTCAAAAACAGAACTGAACCGTCATAAGTTGGAAACCATTTGTTTCTCTGTGCTTGGCTTTCTGTTCCCTACTCATAATTAGACAGTTTGTCTCACCAAGCAAGTTCATGGCAAACTGACCTTCTACAGAGTCAGGGGTAATTGGTTTGGAAAAATTTAGAGGAACCAGACTGGTCCTTGTAGTTAGCATTGGCAAAATTTCTTGTAGAATCTATATGTAAGATTTGGTTCTAAAGCTTTTGCCTAATTTCTAAATTTAATTTCTCTCTCTCTCTCACTCTCTCTCTCTTCTCTATTTCTGACCCTCTCTCTGCAAAACTATAAATGCAAATGAAGTGAAACTTAAGACATATAAAGAAAATTGATGAAAAGTTATGATTTAAACAGAAAATCATATAAAAATTTAATCCAGGAGTTGCTATTTTTTTCCCTTTTCCCCCATTTTATTGATAGGTATCAGTGCCAAATTTAAGGTTTACAGTGAAGTTGAGGATTTTGTGCACATACAAATCTTGTCAAGGTGACAAAGACTTTCCCACTCTCCTTTTGTCCCTCCCCCTACCCACTCCTCCCTCCCCTCCTCATCCACCCTACCCTCCCGGTTCACTTTGTTTTTCATTTTAAGTTCCATGAGATAGCTGTGATCTAGGTTTCTCATATCAGAGAGACCATTCGATGTTTCACCTTCTGTTTCTGAGTCAGTTCACTAAGCATGATGTTCTCAAGCTTCCTCCATTTGCCCACAAAGGCCTCCACGCTGTTGGACTTTATAGATGCATAGTATTCCATTGTGTATAAATACCACAGTTTGTGTACCCACTGGTCTGTTGATGGGTATTTCGGTGACTTCCATATTCTAGCTATTGTTAGTTGTGCTGCCATGAACATGGGTATACATATATCTCTGTTGTATGATGTTTTGGCCTCTTTTGGATATATTCCTAGGAGGGGTGTCGCTGGATCGAATGGGATATTTATTTCTAGTCTTTTGAGAGAACTCAATACTGCTTCCCAAAGTTGCTTTTGAGGAAAAACAAAATTCATAAACTCTTAGCAAATAGAGCAGGACAATTGGGAAACACAAATTTTATCAGTGAAATAGATGAAAGAGGAGAATCAGATTGGATTTTCATAGAGATTAACAGAGTAAAAAATAGACATCAGTAATGAATGTGCAAATTAACATACTAATCACAAAGCTACAGAAATTGACTTGTAATGTGAGCAGAGTAGTAGTGCAATTACTAGTGATATTGAATTGATAGTTTAAAAATCTTGTAGCAGACTAAGTCCAAGAGAGAAAAAGGATCACACTGGAAAAAAAAATAAAAGAAACACTTCTACAAAATTATTTCTAGGGAATAAGAAGATGAGACACTTCCCAACTCATTTTTATAAGGCCACCAGTACACTGATCCTAAAACCAAACCAGATACCAGACCCCCTTCTCCCAGAAATACAAAAGCTTTTATTAGAAAAGAAAATGTAGACAATATTACTCTAGGATTTAGAAGAGTCACTGACAGTTCAGCAGCATCACCTCCCCCTGTCCCCCCCTCTCTGTCTCTCTCGTTGAAGAAATGGTAGAGTATAATTTATTTTAGAAATTTTGTTCAGTTTGGGAAAGGTCGTCCATGCCATGTAGGATAAAAATGAGGATAATAAATAAGAAAACATAAGCTCCCCTGGGGACGCAGCAGTGTGTTGGGCCCAGTTCAGGTTGCATGTTGCCCATAAAGTATCTGCACAAGGTGATAGAAGATAGTTTCCTAAACTTACCAAAGTTACTTTATAAATACCTGTGGAGAACTTCATGCTAAATGCTAAAAAATTGAATGTTCCCCAGAGATCAGAAACATGGTAAGGATGTCTGCCTTTGCCGCTCATTCAAATTTATCATGAAGATTCTAGCCAGTAAAACTAAGGAAGAAAATATTAAAATTTATCATGAAAAGAAAGAAACTGTCTTGATTCACAAATGCCTCGATGTTCTTTGTAGAAAATTTCAGACTCCAAAGAGCTGCTAAATTGAATAAGAGTGGTTGGTAAGGCCATAGAATACAAAGTCAATGCATAAAAATCAATTGTGTCTCTGAAGAGTAGCAGGCAGGAATTGAAATTTTGAAGAGAACCTCTTATATAAATACCTGAATATTAATAATCCCTTAGTACTAAATATGTATGGAAAGTTCCACCAACATATGTGAAAGATATTTTCACAGAATCATAAAACATTTGCTTTAAAAAATCTAATGAGACCAAGTTTGTGAGTAGGTCCGTGAGTCCCTGGGTTGGAACATAAAATATTACTAAACGATGCTTCTCCAAACTTCCCGTAAATTAAGGGTAATCTAAATGAAAGTATAGCAGCATATTTTCTGTAATAAAACCAGCAAGTTGATTCTAAAGTTTATTCAGAAAGAGGTGTAGAGAAAGAAAACTTTTCAAAGGAAGAGCAAATTTCAAGGATTTATGCTATTTGATCATAATAAGGGTGACTGTAAAGTATAATTATCATGACAGTATTATGTTGACAAAATATGAGCACATAGATCTAAAATAAGAGATTAGTAACTGTAGAAATAAATGCATGCATTTTGTGGTCATTGTGTGGATTTAAACTTTATATATATTGTATATTTACAATACTGAAAATGTGATGATATTGGAATACAAAATAAAAATATCATGTAAAAAAACAAACAAAAAAAAAGAGTATGGAGTAACTATCACAGCATTTGCACAACCAGGCACACTAAATTTAATTTTCAATAAAACAGTTTTATAATAGTTGCAAGTTTCCAGCAGATCAAAACAAAGTTCTTAATCAAAAGTAGAAAATGTCTATTTGCCTGAATTTGTGCCATTTTTAACTCAACTTGAAATCAAAATCTATAAATATCTGAATGTATTTTTTCTAATTAATGGTCTCCCTCATACTTTTTACAAGTATTTAAAAATAGTTGCAGAAATTCAAAGTTTACTAGGGATTTAATTAAATTAGATTACTGTCAAAGTTATTTGGGGATACTTAACTACAGAGGTTCTTAAACCTTGGCGTTAAGTGTTTCTGTTTCTGATGTTATTTATTTATTTACTTACTTATTCATTATTTATTTACTTTTGAGACAAGCTCACAGTAGTTACTCATACTGACCTTAGGCCCCTGGGCTGTAGCAATCCCCTGCCTCCCATATTCTGGGACTAAAAGTATGTTCTACCCACCTGCCTTATCCTATTACCATATTTCTTGTGTTGTGTATTAGTATCGCACAACTAGCTCCAGGTTAGTCTAGAAAAAGCCACATCAGTCAGTTAGCATGTTAAGCAAAGTTAAATATCAAAAAGAGTGATGATTTTAGTGAGTGATGTTTTAGCATCAGAACAAATCTCACAGAGGTGTGAGAAATTAATTTTAATGTTACGCAGGTAGAAAAAATGTCATAGAGAAACAAGGCGAGTAACATGTGACAACTGACTCTTCAGAGCACAGACAAGAGCAACGTTCAGATGAACGGAAAGTGCCACTGGACGTGTAGAACTGGACTCACACGTAGACTTTAATTCGCTCTTGTTTGTTGATGTGGACTCTTGGAACTAACTAATATGGAAGGGAAGATTTAAAAAAACAGAGCAAGAAGGAAGGTATTAAAAAATATACTAACTTGACTGTCAAATAAAGCTAATAGTTGGCCCTTGGCTTGTAAGGTAATGTGTTAACAATCGATGAATCTAGTGGTCATGGGCACACCCCTGGTGTTCCTCTGTATTTCCTCTGGTCGTCTGACATAGGTACTTTGGATTCTGTGATGCTTTGGGGTCATGTGATGCAATTTTTGCTGCCTCTCAGCAAGGCATACTCCAATTTAAAATGCATGGTAATTCTTACAGCTTTTTCATGTGGGAAGGACTTAGAAAGACCAAAATATCTGACAGTGACTATAATTAAGGCTACCACATGGCTCAATTATCTCAGCGTCTTCTCAACCCTCTTAAATCAGGAAATGGATTCTTTGTTTTCTGTTTGGATTTCCTTCTTATATTTCAGCTTCTATTAATGGAGCTCAGCCTTTTCCTGTGGTATTTTTTTCCAGAGCATCTGTTAATTTTAGCACTATTACTTCCATTGCATTATCCTTGATGTCAATTTCCCTGACATGTCTCAAAAGCCTCCGATGCTGCCCTATCTCTCTTTCTTTTCCCCGGTGTTCCATCCGAATGTTCTGCCCTTTACGGTTCATCAGTTGCACCGCTGCTTTCTGTTAGGAGCTGATATAGTGAAACGGAGTCCTCAGTGGCACGCAATCTGGTAAGCTTTAGCTTGTCTTCCTGTTTGTCCGGGGAAGCTGCCTCCCCATCTCTCTCTGCCGTGTACTTTGATTGTTGCTGGCCACTCTTGAATGGACTGTGACCTTCGAGACTGTGAGCTAAAATAAACCTTTCCTTTCCTAAGTTTGGGGGTGTCAGGTATTGAGGCACAGCAATGAAGAAGTAACTAAGACAGAAATTGGTTCCATTATACCTCAAATATAATTGCTTGATATTGAGTGTATATAAAATAATATATATTGTGAAAATATGTATTATAACAAAAGGTGACTTTGTAAAAAGAAAATACAATTATGTTTTCTTATAAATACACAATATATCGTGCATTACATTTTTTAGTTTATTTTCATTTAAATAACATTGACTTGTTAACATGATCCAGATGTATAAAACAATAAACCTGCTCAATCACCTTTTAGATTTTTTGCTTTTCTATATATGTAGAAGAAATATTTATATATTTAAAAATTATATATTTACAACAGGGCTTATTGTTAGGGATGACTTTATATGTTAACTTTGATACACTATAGTGGCCAGTTGTTTGGTCAGATAACATGGTTCATTACCTAAAGACCTAATGAGGTATTTTAGTAAGTCCTGTTATCATTACCAAGTGCCACAGAATGAGAAGGCAACCATCTACAAGAATCGCACATTTACCAAAATCTCACCTTGTCTACTCTTGAATTTCTAGCCTATAAAACGGTGAGAAATATTTTTCCAGTATTTAAGCCCTCCAATGTGGTATTTTTTTATGGCATCCCAAGCTGACTAATGTAGATTTTGGCACAAAGAGAATATGCTGGAAGAAAAAACAAACTTATGGGAGAAGTTTTAAAGTTGAATATTGGATAAAGGTTGGGAAAGTTTTCATATACATGGTGGAAAAAACTGAGAGGAATCGTAGAGCAGTCTTCCAAGATCACAGAGACTGAGAAGTCTAGGCCGAGTCCAAAGGCCTGAGGTGGAAGAGAACTTCCAGTCTGAATTCCAGTCCAAAGAGAGCAAAGTCCCAGGTTCATGATAGTTGGGCTAGAGAATGATTTCTCTGTTACTCAGCTTTTATTCTATTCAGATCTTCAGTAGAATAGTTGAGATCCACTCGTGTTTGGTACAAGCCCACTGCTTTTCTTGGCCTACTGGTTAAAATGTCAGTCTTATCCAAAGCACGTTCACAGAAACATGCAGGAGCAGTGTTTAATCAATACTAAATATTTATTTAAGAGAGGCATTAATTTCATAAATAAAATCTTGTGGTTTTAGTAATTAACAAATCTTTTGAAGTTTTTAATGTAAATCAGCAGATTATGTAACTAGGAAAGAATTACTAAATTCTAATTTTTAATGAGCTGTTCATATCAGTCATGTGATTATGCTTATATTGATTATAAGATCTTGTATTTAAAAAAATACAAACCAATGAATTATATCTTCAGTCCTTAGAGGAATCACTGGACAATACAGATATTAGCATACCTTTTAAAACGTGACACATAATTTTTAATATATTATTAGTATATTTTTCAATATTAACACTTTTGATTGTATCAGTTTTATATTATGCATGCTGAGAAGGTATAATGCAAAAAGTAACATTTAAACAATAGTTTTTCCAGTCATTTGATCGCTAAAAGTTACTAATGAAAAAAGTATAAAATGAAACCTCTGTCCTTTCAGATTTACATAGCTAAGGTACCCAGTGGGATCACTTGATAAGCATTACATAATGAAATAATTATTATCCAGCAAATGAACATATTAATTTCCCCCTTAATTCTTTTTATTATGATGAGATCACCTAGTGCCCACTGTCTTCAGACACATCTTGTAGGCAGCCTGCTCTTACCACACTTCTGTGCTCTGTACTACCTCTAGATGCATACACACAGCATCCTTCTTTTACTTATGCAAATGTGTTTTAAAATCAATGAAAAAATTAAAATTAGGAAACAAATATTATTTCCTATATATTTTTTGTCGGAGATTATGTTGTTTCTTTTCAAACTATATTATCTATTTCTATTAAACAAAGTTTATGTTGTCATTATTCTTAGAAAAAGGTACCTTGCAATACCTGAGAGTGGCATTTCATTAGAAAAGAGTAGATCATGATTACTGTGTATTGCTATGGTTCTCTAATTTATTACACAGTGTCTATTACCAAGAATTTTGCTGTGCAATATTTCTACTAGTATTTAAAAGACACCCTGTGCGGCATGTCAAGTCACTTTTCCAAATCTTTCATGTTGCCTGCATTCCGTAGAGCTATTCTGAGTTGCTCAAGCTCAGCATTTTCATATTCTCTCTCTCTCTCTCTCTCTCTCTCTCTCTCTCTCAGAAAACACACGTAATTTATGTTTTAAATTCCACAGGGGGAAAAATTATGAAAACTAGAACGAACTAATATATACAGAAATGCATTGTTAATTTTATCTACAAACAGGCCACTCCATCTGTTCAAACATAACGTTCATACCAAGGAATACGTTCCAACCCAAAGAGCATGATATTTGACAGATGGAGAGGTCTGTAGGCCTGTCTGGAGCACGCAATATTATAGAGCTTGTGGCAGGGTCCAATTTTCCACACTAAATGAGATGTAATAGAAATTTCTCCCCAATAAACATCAAAATAGGCACCAATTTTACCAATTGATATGCACCATAGGCCAACTCATTCTATCTATTTCCTTTCTCATGAAAATACAACACGTATTTACTTTCAGAGTTCATGTTAATTCTTCATGGTTGTCTCTTACAAAAATAAGTACGAATGTCAAATACATTTCATATATAATAAAGTCACCAGTGAATCAAGCCTGGTATGCTTTATAATTCTGTACAAACATAGAATGAATGCTATTTTTAGAATGATTAATCATGTAAAGATTATAACCCACTATACACAATCTGAATAAATCTGTTTAATTTATTGAATTAAACATCACATCCAGAAATTTGACTTCCCTGAAAGCATGCTGCCAGTGTGAGGCTGCTTAAGTGTCCTTGCTTTCTGGTATCCAACATTGTGGTGTGTGATAAAGGACATGGGAGATCACCTCAGTATTAATATTTCAGTGTAAGTAAATTAGCCACAAATTATTGAAAATATTTGTATGACATGAGTAACTATGAACCAGGAACTCTATTTCACTCTACGTGAATCAGTCGCAGACTCATCAAATAGAGCATGAGGACATTCAAGGGAGAAATGTGTGGTTGAACTATATTAATGTTGACAGTGTCACATGAGATCTCATTCCTGAAAACTAGAGCATAGTTCAATACCTGAATGCAACATTTTTGGGACACTGAGGGCTTCCCATCTCAATACACTTGCCTCGTACAACGTTCTCTGCAAGCCCACCTGTATCCAAATCTGAGACTTTTCCCCTCACGTATTCTCACCTGGTCGCAATAAGACCATACTTAAGAATTTCATAGGGCATTCAGATATAGTACTGATTTCTACTGGGCAACCCCAAAAGAAGTCAATTTCTGTCCTCTGCAGAAAATGTGATTATAAGATAATTGATATTACCAAGATTTTATTCGCTCAATCTTTAAGAAAAAGAACATTCAGCAACTTGGTCACAAATTTAGACTGAAATACTTATCCTTCATTTGTTGGATGCAAATATGTCTAGAGCTTTATTTTCAAGTCAGGAAAAAATATATTTAAAAAGATATGTTACTTATTATTAAAGTCACAGAGATTTTCTTTTCTAAATTAATGGCCTTTTTACAATAAACATGTAGTATTAATTCTGATTTTCTATGGTGGAAATTGAATTTCAGGAAATTACTTAACCATTAAAGCCAGGTCTGCTGGCACAGTCCTGTTATCCTTGCATTCGGGGAGACTGTGGCAGAGAGATCACAAATTTGAGCCCAGTTTGGGAAATTTAGCACCTTGGCTACACTCTGTCTCTATATCTCCCAATTTATTGTAATTATTTTGTATCTCAGAAAAGGATTGTTTGTAGGGAAAAAAATAAAAGATTCTATGCTTAAGATACGGGAGAGCTGGGGATGTAGATCCTTTCTCCACAAAAATATTCATTTCTTAATATATTTCTAGCAAAAGACTTTTTGTAAGTTATACGACACCATAGCTTAAATTTGCATTAGCTATTCACTTGCTTCTAGGTAGTGTATGTTTCAGAAGATCAGTAAGTGATTTTCTTTTCTGGGAAAAAATAAGACAGCCTTATTAAAGCAAACCTCTGTTTACAATTTTGAAATGACAAGCATTACAAGTTATGTTGGAGTTTCTTGTCTACCTATAATCTGCATGTCAAGAGACCCTGAGGTAGATGAAATCATTGTCCTAGGAAATGGCAAGTTTTAGAGTAGAACTAATAACTCCTTTTTTGTTTGTTTTTGATTTGCTTCTCGTCAAAGACAATTCCAGTTATAAGAACAAAGGCAGATTTAAACTCTGCCAAGTCTCCATCATTTCTGTTTTCACAAAAGAATGATCCCAAACAAGAGAACACTGCCCTGCACTACCTGATGTGCGCAGCCAACTGGTGCATCATCTGGAGAAAAAATGCCAGAGAAAACCTGTCATTGTAGGACAAAATCCGCCCATCATTAATTTCCTATCACAACAGTTCCCCCTAATCTAATTCGTGCTGTACAGACGTGTCTCTGTCTTGTGAAATCCAAAAGATGTCAGGTTGCCTCTTTTGGGTTACATTTTGAAATTATTGATTTTTTAAGGGGAGACAATTAAATATTGAAATGTTGGAATATGCAGAAACGACATAAGCTTTTTCCAGAAAGTGTGTGTGTGTGTGTGTGTGTGTGTGTGTGTGTGTGTGTGTGTGTATTTAAAATAAAAGTGTTGGGCTAGAGGAATGGCACAATGGCTAATACACATGTTTTACAAGCACATGACCCCGAGTTTGATTCCCCAGCACTGCATAAACAGGGCATGGTGGCACATGCCTGTAATCCCAGTACTTGGGAGGCTGAGACAGGAAGATTATCGTGAGTCAAAGGCCAGCCTAAGCTGCATAGTGAGTTCAGGACTAAACTGGACTACAGATTGTGACCCTGTCTCACAAAAAGGAAATGCAAATGTTACTTTCGATATTTTGTTTTTTTTATTTTTTCCAATTTATTGATATGTATACATGCAAAATTTAAAGTTTACATTGATCTTGAGAATTCTGCCCACATGCATATCATGGCAAAATTGTAAGACCTTCCCCTCTCTCCCTTTGGCCCCCCGCCCCATTCCCATTATTTTCCACATTAAGTTCTGTGAGATAATTTTGATCTGGGTTTCTCATGTCAGAGAAGCCATTCGATGGAAAACATTTGATATTTTATAAAGCTAATTTGGCTTTAATAATCAGTGAATTTTTAGTTGAAAAACCTTTTGGAAATAGCAGACAGTTATATTTTGTTTTCTCCTGATCTTTCATTCTTTCTTTCTGAGCTTTTGTGTATTCTCTCTTTCTCTCTCTCTCTCTTTCTCTCTCTCTATATATATACTATTTGTTTACATAGACACATGCTCTCACATATAAATTGTTTTCTTTGATTTGATTTCTAATCTGTAAATGAAAGTGGAATTCGAAACTGATTATTTTGCAATATTTAATACCTGCAAAGTATTCTAGAACATTTCCAGAATATATGGATTACTCAATAAATATTAGCATACTGGCTTAGATATTTTACATGGGGTACTGTGTGGATAAATTGTAATGGAAGGAGGTAAAAGAATGCCTGGAGTGCATTAGAGCAGATACAGTTAAATATGAAGGAAAGTTGATGGCTTTCTGCAACGTGTTTGCTACTACTTAGCAGGCCTCAGAAGATATGTTTAAATCTTTCAATATGTATTTGTTTTTGCATCTTCGTGTTTTCTTTAACATGAAAGAAGAGACTCTAATAATGTCTGCAATTGCCTTTTCTTGAGGTACATGATTATGGCTTGAACATTTGTTAAATTTTAACAAACACAATGCAAATCAAAACATGGTCCAGTCGGTTGAAATGGCATGCTGTTGTGTGGACTTAGATGACCTATACATCTGTGGTTAATGAAAAAGTGTAGGGTATTTATTTATGTGTTTCATGAGGGACTCACCATCCAAACTGCATCAGTGAGTAAGTCATTGAGAAATAGGACTTCTCCAACTTTGGTAATGCATGGAAAAACATTATTCCTTTTCCTTTCTAAAAGTTGAATGAGAGGTTTCTAGTAATCCCAGCAAGGACAAACTTTGGTTCTCTGTAGTGACACGTCAGAGAAAAGATGAGGTTCATTGCTCAGAAAAGCGCTGTGAACCTTTAATCTTAGTTGCAGACCATACTACCAAATTCCTCTTTGATCGACTGAAGTTATGGTTGCATTTTCTTAGGTTTCTTCTCTAGACTTTGTTTCTGTCTTATTTACAATGAACTTCCAACAGCTCACCTTGTTATTTCCATGTTCTATGTGAGAAAGCCAAGTCAGCATTTGTTTGGCAACCTCAAATAACCCATCAATCTATCGTGAGAATGGTGAGCACATTGGGGAGTGAGGATCCCCTGTTGGGGGTGAAATTCACAGAGACAAAGTGCACCTGGAGGTAGTAACCAAAAATTCAAATAGACACTGTTGCTGAGCACTAACCATTGCTGAACTATATACTGAGCTGCTGCCAAGGACAAAGTATTTGGGAGGCTGGAGGGTTTGCAAAGTGTGCAGCTGGCATAAAATACCTGAGAGGCTTTGTTATATTAATGTAATCACTATTATTTTAGACTGGAAAGGTAACTAAAAATTGTAATAATCACCTGAGGAGTTTCCTGGCTGCTCTCAGCAGAACACAACTTACGACTTCTGAAGATGAGCCCAGTCTTTGGATATGTCCTTTCCTTATTGCTTTATACATGGGATCACTCCTTATTCTACACTTAGATTTCTCTCATCTCCTTGATGAAAGAAACATTAAAAATAAGGAAGAGACCATTGCAAGGGAGAGCAGGATTGAAATTTTGACTTTTAAAATTACTAGTTGCTACATGGCTTGACAATTTAACTATGTCTCTACATTGTGATTTGGATGTAATAATTGTATCACCTAACCTCTAGCATTGTTGTTAAGGCCACAATGAATAAAACTACATAAAGCTTTTAAAATAACACAATATAAAAATGCTACAAATTATTGAAGAATAAGAGGACCTAATCCTCTTAATTGCTTTGACAATGCAACACTGTCTCTAAAACTTAAATTAGAAAATAATGTTTACAAAAAGTAGTATCATTATCATATAATGGTCTTTACCAGTAATGTAGAGGTGGAACATGGTATAATGCTGTTTACTAATCATTTTAGATAACTTACTCTAAGCCCTATACTTTGAGATTCAATAAATGAATACAGCTGTTTTATCATAAAATACCTTAGTTTGTTTTATAGCTAAGCTCCTCCCTTGGTATTATTGATTCCTAGAAACTTTCTCTATTAACAAATGACATTATACCTTAAAATTTGAGGGTATTAACACTTCAAAATTTAAGAAGTAAGACATTTATATATAAAATTAATTTAAGGGTAAAATTTAGTGTAATTCTCAAAATACACTTTTAACCATTTATAAATAATATGAAAATGAATTGATTCAAAAAGACTAGTAAGAAACCCAGATTGCATAAAATTATTTGGAAATTGAGGTTATAATTATAAAATGCTGCATACTTAAATATGAATTGTTTTACCCTGCATATGTGACAGAAGATAGAAATTTAGAATTCAATGAGATAATTTAGAGAAATTATTTAATAATTTACAGAAATATGTGTTTTCATAGCTTTTCTTTAATGAAATTGAATTACAGATATTTTACAAGTATTAGTATAATAGAAACCTCATAATTTCACTTTTCAACCGGATTTCTTCATTTTTAAATACGAATTACACTACAAAATGATTTATCCAGTGATTTACATATGTCAGGAACTGTATTAAGTTTTTATATTAAAGAATTCAGAAAATGCATTATGCTCGGTTGACTGCAATGACTTCCGTCCTTACCTCTGTGTCATACCTGAGAAGACGAAGGGACAGGCATAGTTGGTGACGTGACAAAAGAATGGACCGATTTTAGGATCTGCTCCAGCCTCTGACTTCGGAGCCAGTGTCCTTAATCAAGATTCTTGCCCTCTCAGAAAGGTTTTTTTCCGTAATTTATAAATCTTTCTCAGATGTATTTTATTTTTTAAATGAAGTGTTAGCTGTAACTTTGAGATAAATATGAAAATATGCCATAAATGTTTGTCTTTAAGTGCTTTTGAATTCATAAAGAAAACACAGTACCACCTGGCATCAATAAAGCTAAATAGCATCAAGGAAAGACTCTGCAAGCTGTATTTGAAAATAAAGTCAGAAAATATATAAATAAAAATAGGTATTTAGAGGTGAAGTGATCAAGGGAGGCAGCAAGAGCTTAGGAAGCAGAGAACAACAGGAGAGAACAGGTGCGCAGGGCCGGTTCGGTTACATTTTCTGCCTTGGGAGCCATCTGTTGCCTAAAATGTGCAGGTGAAAACCTAGAAATATTAAAATATATATAGGATAAATTTTACAAACCTTAGAAAACGCTGAAACTGGCTCAATCTCTGATTAAAGCAGGGCTCAATTTGTTTTTGTAACTCCCGAGCAGAGGGATTTATAGAGTGACCTGCCCCCATATTTCCACACATTATACCCCGGTAAATAATAATTCATGATCCACAATGGATGAAAAAGTAGCAACAAGCCACTAATTTTCAGTTGCATCAAAGTGACCAAGACAACTGTGTTCAAGAATAAGTAACAAGCATTCGTAAGAAAACTAGAAAAAGTACAGTGAATCAGAGAAAACTCAAAATTATAAAAATGTTTTTACAGACTAGGATTCCTGAAAAGGAAGATAATTTAGTATAAAATTCTTAGAAAAGTATACAAAGAAAGAAAATGAGATGCAGAAAGCTGACTATGATTTGATGGAACACAGTAACAGTACTAGTAGTGAGCACTGCTGTACCTAATCAAAAAGAAGAAAAGGAATGAGTGTTTAAAACCTACCGTGAAGTAACTCCAGAGGAAATAGAACACAGTTATACGCAAACGATCAAAGAGCAGAAAGATATGGAGAACACATGAATTTCTCAGATGTTCCAGAAGTAGTAGCAAACCCAAAAAGAATGCTCCACAAAAGAAACATTCCAAGCTAATCTCTTTCACAAATGAAAAAAGACAAAACCCAAACAAAATACAAGTACCTTAATAATCTTTAAAAAATGCTTCGTAACTACCATGTGGGCTTTATATCAGCAGTGCATCCTCTAACATTACAAAATCAGCCCAATTCTAATATTTTATCGCAGTACATAAACAGTATTTTGTACAGTTAAACACATTGACATTAAAATGAAGCAAACTGCCAATTGGCAACATTGAAATTGGATAACTCCTTTAGACAGGACACTATCTTAGAAACATAACACAACTTGGCAATTCTTTGTTAAATGATTTAAAGATTTTTACCTCCGTGTCATAAAAGGTATTTCCAGTGTTTCCACGGCGGGAAAGCTGGAAAACCTCCATGTAAATAGGTGTGCCTCTCACTATTTGTTTAGGACAAGTTTATATATGTTTAAGACACCTAAAATTAAAATGCAATTAAAATTAACAAGTCAACCTGTCAGGTTTATTGGATTTATTCCCATTGTTTAGTAAATTTAATTGCTTTTGTATACAGCAGTAACAAATGTAGTAAAAATTTTACTTAGTTTACAATAGCATTTAAATACCAAATAGTACTTATAAAAATGTACAGAAGTAATCTAATTAACTTTGACATGCAAATGAAAGAATAGGAATCATCACTTTAAAATTACCTGGTTTCTCAGATTGAATAGATTATACTTAGTATTCTTTCAAAGTGTTAATGTTGAATGCGTAAAAGGGAAAATTTTAATCACCTGTTGCTAAAATCAGAATTATGTTCTGTGAGTTATTATTAATTTACAAGTTGAATATATTACAGTAATTTGTTAGATTATTCAACAGAAAAAATGATTTCTTTCCCTTTACACTACACATTCAAAGGAAATTTACATAGCAACCAGCCTCTTCTTTCAAAACTTTTTAACTTAGTAATTTTTACATAAGGGACTGGTACACAGGCTTTAGGTTTTAAGTCACTAGACTTGCAGAGTACTGGCTTTTGGATACAAAAAACATTTAGTGGTGACGTGTTGATGCACTTTTCCAGTAAGGTTTAATTTAAAATTCTTCAGATTCAAACTGCGAATTTCTTTGTGGTCATGACTTAAGAAACCTCATGCTATGCATTACGTATTATTTGATGAAAGTTGAGAATCACGGATCATCTGAATTCACTAAGAGTCATGATTTTAGGTATTTCCCGGTAGAGGGCAGAGTATTAAGCTATTAAAAATATGAGCTCTGGAATTAAGTATGATGGTCTGTGAGTATGTGCTCTATCTTTGGTTTTGTTGGGTGGATTATAGGAACATTCCAGAATGGCCTTTGTGTCAGTTTCTTAGCCTACAACAGGCTACCATGTTCACACCAAACGTGTAGGTTGTTGAATGGTCAAATGAGTTAATAAAAGTTGTATGACTCTGTCAATGCACAGTATTTTTTCATCTTTAAAAAATTATTACACACAATTTACATATCTTTTTGCCTGAAACACTTCCTTGATCCCTTATCCTAACTCATCAAATGTTCATTCCTTCTTCAAAGCCTTGTTCGTTTCCACTTCCTCTCTAAAGGAAGATTGAATTACTATTTCCTGTGTCTCTCACCAACTTACATGTTTTTAATTTATGATTCTATAAACATTGTGAATATTTCTGCCTGTAGGAAGTACACGCTGAGGATTATGTTGCATCCAGATTTCTTGGCTCATCATTTTGCATATATAAAGCTCAGTAATTAATGTTTGTAAAAATTTAAACTAGAAATGGAGGAATGGCTCAGCTCTTGCCTGGCAATCACTCAGTCAAGCACTGAGTACTCGAGTTCGAATCCTCAGCAGCACATTAGCTGGGCAAAGTGGTACACACCTGTAATCTCAGCACTCGGGAGGCTGAGTCAGGAGGATTGCCTTGAGTCCAAGAGATAAGCTTAGGGCATGAAATTAGAAGATGTGCATTCAAGCATCAGGTGCTTTAGAGGTTCTGTGTGTGAACATTCTCTGGCACTAACTTTCCACACCCACTAACATGTGTACTAGCCAAAAAAAAAATGGCTTAAAAGACTACTGCTATATAACATTGTGTTCATAATCAACAGTTACATACTGCACACTATGGATTTGTTGAAAGGATAGAGCTCATCGCAAATTTTAAAAATAATTAAGTAAAACTAAAAATTATTAAAATATCAGTGAGGATTTCTGGGCATTTTCAACCTGTAACTCATTGCTTTTGGAGTTCAGAGGAAGAGTCTTCTGCTCAATATGATGTAGCACAGTTAATGTACATATATAAATAATAAGTATTCTCATTATAACCATTTAAAAATCAAAGGCAAGTGAAGGCCAGAGTTTGGATGTTCCCGGTTAAGCATTAGTGACTTCTCATTACCTTGTGATGGGAGAGGCTGGGAGAAGATAAGGAGAGTGGACTCTAAGTTCTCCTAAAGTAGATAAAACCTGTCTGGTATACCTCATATCATATATCATACAATAGATAGCCATATACAGAAAATATGTGTGTACTACTTATAAACCACATATTAAAAAGATAACAAAAACAACTTTTGGAAAATCACCGTAATATCTATTTTTAAGGCATCTAGCCACTAGAATATATACATAGGTATATTCTAACAATATCTTTCTTAAGGCACCTTGCAAATAGAGAAATATTAGCATACATTGTCCAACAGGAGAAATTCTGAAGAAGATTGTATAAGCAAGTCATTAGGAAATATAATCTGTTTCAAGGCAAATTGCTTTCTGTTATTTGCGGTACTAGAAATCCAACCCTGAGATTTCACGATCAACTAAATTTCCAGCTCACTTTTTATTTTTGATGTTGAGACAATTTCTCACTAATCACTACGTTTCCCCGGCTGGCTCAAATGTCTGATTCTCCTGCCTCAGCCTCCCAAACTGCTGGGCTGAGCAGGTCTGTGCAACAAAGCCTAGCTGGCAAACTCCACTTCCATTCCTTCTTTCTAAGGATTAAGTTAAATTATAGCAGACCTCACAAGACACTTGTAATTATGTTCAGTGTATAAAGTGACAATTTGTATTTGTAATGATTTGTTTTCTATGTTTACACTTTCAATAATGTATCTAGTTTTCACAATGATGAGTGTTAATGGAAATACAGAATCTCAATTCTATCATGTTCCTTAAAAAACATGCATATAGGGGATATGGATTTGTACTTTTGAATATTCTGGGCTTTTCCTCATTTGATATAATCCTTTGCTTTTGAAACCCAAAGTTCCTATCACTGCTAGCGCACATTCGGAATATAATGGCATTTGACAGTAAATACATAGCCTCATCAAATCACTTATCTCCCCATGCTTCTGCAGTAATATTGAGGGAGTCTGAATAAATCACATCTCCGAGGGTACAGCTGCTCTCAAAGAGCATAACTAATGAATTGCCTCGACTGGAAGGCAGCGAGCAATGCCTTGCATCTATAATCTGAGACAGCTGATGGCCTTGTCCTTGATCTGAATCAGCCACCATGACTAATTACGACCTGAAAAATTATCACCACTTTTTACACTAATAATTAGTAAACACCTAAAAAGCAATTTCTTACAAAAATTGCCATAGAGTTTACAGATTTAAGTAAAATATAATTTGTAGTGATACACAGGCATATGTTTTTGTTTTATTTGCATTCTTTCTTTATCAAAAGTGTAAGTGCAGAGTTAATAGATGATGGCCTTAGCGATTTTATAGGACTAAAGAAGACAGTAATGATGTCAAGGTATGGAAATAATCAAAAGGCTTCAATGAAAATATTCCTATAAAATAGCTCTATCTCAACTCTATATGTATTTGTATATCTAATATAAATTGAAGAATACTTTAGTATCTTGTAATGCCATAGAGGAATATTTGTTGCTAACAGAGTAAGACAAATTATTGCTTGACATACAGGAGAAATCTTTCCAAAATAAGAATATTTGATATTAGTACAATTGTCTTGACATGTACAGTTTAAAAACATATAATTTGTTACACACTAGGTTACCAAGATATTGGATAAAGTCTATATTTAAGCAAAGTAAAGTAGCCAAGAGAGGATAACATTCTCAGGTAATTATATGAATTAGAATCATGTTGCATTTCTGAAGAGGAAGTAGGGTACCAGAGAGAAAGAGGTCATTCAATCTTACTATTAAACTAAAGATCTATAAAATAAGATAATGGTTTGGTGATCTGTAACAAAACTTGTCCTCTTTTAGAGTGCTAGTGAAAATATTAGTTGTGAAAGATTTTCAGGAAAGTTAGTCATTGAAGTGTTATATCTACAAAGAAAAGACAAAGATAATCCTAGGCAGTAATTTCATTTCTGTGAATATTTAGGAAATAGAATGACTACAAGCACATAAAATTATGTTTATGGAAACTGCGACGAAAGATAACATGAAAGATGAAAATGCTCTTTGCATTACAGATAAAGGCAGTGCAATAATACAAAGTTAAAATATTTTTCAGTGTATTAAGCAATGGATTATACAATTTCCTTTCATTCTTAACAAAAAATTCATCATGAACCTGTACTGCTGATTCATAATTAAAACGTGTATTCACCAAGCAATCTGTTAACACTTATACATTCATTGTCCAACTTAAAAATCTACAGTCCCAGGTGCAGCTAATGTCAAATGCAAAATAAAAGTAAAATCACCTTTCCATTTTATGAATTAATTATGTCATGCACCGAATGTTTCTGGAATTATATAATTAGTATTGTTTTATCTTCCGCAGTCAGCATTTTTTGAAAGACACAGACCATCACATATTGATTAATGATGGGAATATGTTCTAAAAAGTGTGCCCTTGAGTGATTCTGTCATTGAGCAAACATCGTGCTGTTCTCCCCTCAACCAAAATAGTGTAACTACTCAGCGCTGCACAGGCCTTCTAGGCTGCGCATTTATATAATATGTTACTTTACTGAACGTGACAAGCAGTTGTAATACATTGATAAATATTCGTGTCTATAAATTTTAAAAGTTGCAGTAAAAATGTAGTGTAAGAGGTGGAAAAATGATATCTATGCTTTGCACCATGCATGCAGCTTGCAAGACTGCAAGGTAATTTCAGTGGATGGGGCAGGTGAGTATGAAGGCCTAAGCTGGTGCTTTCCACTACTGTGGACTGCAAACTCTGTCAACTTAGGACACGAGTATTAAAAAAAAAAGTTTTCTTTCTTTGTTAGTATATGTAGCTACTTATCACTTTTATACCTAATGACTTTTTAAAAGTTTTTGACTCACATTAGCAGCTTAAAAATACCTAGCACAGCTACACAAAATCTTCTCTTTCTTCGGTTCTTTATTCTGTGGACTTCCTCAAATGTTTAGACTTTTCATGGGCTTTCCCTTTTCAACTTTTTTTGGCAGTTTAAAAGTTTATATTCTTTTTTCCTTTTTAAACTTTTAATCTGCATGGTTAAATGTTATGATACTTTAACAAATCAATACTTTCCAGGATTTTTTAAGAAAGTAAAAAGTAACTATGTGACTGTTCTTTTCACTAGTGAGAATTATTAAATATTTGAATAAAGACATTCTCACCATTGCATTGATATTAAATTTATTAATATTAAGTTCACTTAAAAATACATGTAATTACAAAAATATAAAACAATTTAAGCATACAATAATTATCCCAAGGGTTTATATCTAAGTTTAATTCTTTAGGTATCTTAATTTTTTGAAGCTATTTTTTGTCTTACTTCAAATTTAGAACAATATTAGATGCAGTTAAAATGATCTTAATTCATAGCATATTTTAATTTACTGTATATTTATTCTGAGTCTAATCTATCTCTTCATTATGATTCTAAAAATGTCATTCTGATATTTACTACAATAGCAAATTATAGGCATATCAATAACCAATAATTTTTCAGATTACAGTAAATTCATTGATCTTTACAACATGAAATGTAAATTGATAAAAGGGTTTCAAAATTTATTAAAAATTAATCTATGACAGTTATAATTTCCCAGTATGTGATACATTTATCTAAGATGAAGTTTGTGAAACAATAGTAAATGCCAGGAGGTAGCTTAAATGTTACACTATTTATTATAATCACTAAAGCACACAGTATAAATCTATAAATCCAACTTATTGAAGACAGTACACTAGAAAGTGAGCTAAAGAGTTGCATATGAAGATTAGAAGGGCAACTTCATATCCAGCATAAATATATGTTATATATGTTACTACTTTTTTACTATCTTTCTATCATTTAGAAAATATTAAAAATAGTGAATGGTTAGTCTGGAATGATCGCATGAGGAAACAGTTTTCATAATACGCACATTTTGTTTCAGCTCTGAGATGAAGAAAGCTGGAAAAGGCATCAATCCCCCCTCACAACTCCAAAAAAAGACAAAATTGGTCAAACTGCCAATTAATGACATTTCTTAATTAAAGATCTGAGGTCATAGCTCCAATAGCTGTTTTAAATTTTAAAGACAGCTGTGTCTATGGAGAAACCCAAGCCACCCAGTCTAGTGCTTGGCATTAACAGACAGGCCTGTATACCATTAACAAGACACAGCCTCCATAGGAGGTGCCCAGTTGCCAAAAGTTGAGTGTGGAAAATGGGATGGAAGTGTGAACATCCCTGCCAATGTGTTTGACAGATTTGTTTCAGAAAACTTACTGATAATTTGCCCTCCCAGGGAATCAGGAAAAGCTTCTCCCATGCTGCTATCTGGGTAGGACAGCAGGAGCTACCATGTGACCCACTCTCACCCATCTCTGCTCTGTCACTAGTAAATGAAAGTTCTTCCGGGACAGAGTGCATGACAAGAAGGTTTGCATCCCACAGAGAAGTAGAGAACAAATGCTTGTGGGCTTGGGTGGAAAGACAGAAAAACAAAAGAAACACACAGAGTGAAAAACCTCTATTTTTGGGGTGTGTAGATGAGATGTTATGGGTATCAGTTTACTCAACATAATGAATTGCAAGCATACACTACGGAGGCGGGGGGGAATAATACGCCCTAGACCAAGAGCTGATTCTGAATGAGAAAAACAAAAGCATGTCGTGTACATATCACTGACATCTCTTTTTATAGTGTTAAATGAAGACTGAAGCTTAAGTTTAATCCAAACATTAAAAAACACCACTCCCTCCACATACATATCAGTAAGCAAACATTAAATAAATATAACAGCGGATGCAAACTGAGAGAGCTGCAGAGCGTACATTCTCTCTGTATACCCAGATAAATGTAGAACCTAAAGTCAAAGGTGAAGATAATTAAAATAACTATGAAGGATTAAAAAAAATTAGCTGGAACTCTCTGTGCAAGATGTCGCTAGAGGGGTTGGAATCGTGCATAACACTGGGGATAACCCTTCAAGAAAATGCCTGCTATCAAGACCAGTTTCTCACTAGGTAAGGTCACTTCCCATCCCAAAGACTTAGCAGATGGTGGAATGATGTGATTTCAAGTATAATATATTCATATATATATATATATATATATATATATATATATATATATAGTTCCTTGCTTATAAAAATGATAAGGGGTATCAAAAAGTAAAGACAAACTCAAGCTAAGAAGAGACACAATAATTAAATAATCTTGTGACCAAAAATCCCACATGAAATAAAGATTAGAGTAATAAAAGATTGAAATTAACACATTGTAAGTATGTTCAAAGTTCTAATTGAAAGTTTAATACGTACAATCAGCTATTTTCAGCAGATAAGGGCTATTTGTAAGAATCAAGAAGACAGGTATGCTAAAAGTCAATGTAAAATGCTAGAAATGAGAAGGCTTAATGGGCTCATCGGCAGGATGCAGAGAACTGAGGAAAAATTCAACATACTTGAAGGTGAGTCAAAGAAGATGACTCAAGTTGAAAGACAAAGAAAAATAAAAACATGAGGAAATGACAGCAAGAGTGAGCGTGAAACGGGAGCGACCTTGTCAGATGGCCTGAAACAGAGCATGGAACATCACAGAAGAGAGAAACGGGAGCCAGGGATATGAGAAGATGTAGGAGTAGAAAATTTTCTAACATTATTGACAGACATCAAACCACAGATTCCAAAAGCTCAAAGTATAAAAAGTCTAAATATCAAGGGAGGAAACATACTTATTATGTTCAAATTGCTTAATAGCAGAGACACAAAGCAACTAACTAGAAGGCAAGTAAAGAAAAAACTTTCTCACTCTAAAATAGGGACAGGGATACGAATTACAACAGATTTCTCTTTAGAAACCAGTGAAACAAGAAACCAATAAAATCATTGAAGTACTGAAAGGAAGTTACTTAAAATTTTGATGACTATTCTACAAATTATTATTTATAAGACAAAACCCCATCTAAAATACAAAAAGAAAGCAGCCTTATCCAGATGACAGGACTAGCCACTCAATTACAGGGCCATCCCAACTTTTCTCCCTATCCCCCTCTACCAATTTCAACACCTGCCCCAACTTTCTCCCACAACCCTGCCATCCTAACCCATGATGGAGAGCGATCCTCTCTGCTCCTCCCTGGATCAGAGAGACTAGGATACACACACACACACACACACACACACACACACATATGCGATAACATAATATTTACATAGAACTTGAGTATTTTGTCCATATATGTGTAAACACACACACACACACACACACACACACACACGGATATGAACATGGATATACATGTATCTTTGCTATTTGATGTTTTTGTTTTGGAAAAAACAATGGATTGAAGGGGATATTTGTTTCCAGTCTTTTGAGAAACTTCCATACTGCTTTTGGTAATGGCTGTACCAGTTTACATTCCCACCAGCAGTGCAGGAGGGTTCCTTTTTCCCCACAGCCTTGCCAGCACTGATTGCTGTTTGAGTTCTTGTTATAGGCCAGTCTCTCTGGAGTGAGATGGTATCTTTGCCATGTTTTGATTTGCATTTCGGTTATGGCTAAAGTTGTTGAACATATTTTCATATATTTCCTGGCCATTTGAACGTCTTCATCTGAGAACTGCCTATTCATTTTCATTGGCCAGTTTTCAATAAGGTCTTTGATTCTGCGGGGCTTATTTTTCTGTATATTGTCGCAATAAGCCTCCTATCTGTGGTATAGGTGGTGAATTTTCTTTTTCCCTTCTGTTGGTTCTCTCTTTACTCTGTTGTTTATTTCTTTTGCCGTGCAGAAAATTTGAGATAATCTCATTTGTTAATCTTGGGGGCTATTTCTTTTGCCTTATTAAGAAAGTTTTTGCCTGCACCTGTATCTCTTTGATTTTTGCCAAAATAGTCTTCTGGAAGGTTCAGTGTTTTGGTGTTAATATATAGGTTTTTGATCTGCTTTGATTTAGTTTTGGTTCATTGTGACAGGTGTGTGTCTAGATTCATTTTTTTTTTTTTGAGGGTGGATGTCCAATTTGCCCAGCACCGTGTGTTGAAGAGGCTCTCTTATCTCACGGTCAAGGTCATGTCTCTGCCTTTTCCTGTCTTTCTCCTAACACTCTCAAGACAAAGAAATGCAATGTGAGTCATAAAATCATAGATTAAAGACCTAAATAACATTTGAAAGGGCATGAAATAAAAGTAACAAAAAATTTGATGACTACTAAAACTGAAATATTTAAAAATAAATAGAAGTGAAATATCTAAGAAAATAGTAAATGCAAAGGAAAAATTGTGAATGACTGCTGTGATGTCTCTAATGTGTATAACATATACAAAATTATACAATGATTTTTGAAACAAATTCATATTTGTCACATATAATATCAGAAAAATTGTTTATTTTTTAAAGAAATGTGTAATTTTACATAAAAGTAGAATAATAAACTAATGCCTTTTTAAGCCTATAGGAAATAGAAAAAAGAAGAAAGGAAGGAAATTTAAAAATACATGAAGATAAAATTTTAATACAGTCATATCTGTAACATTTTTAATATGAATCTCATCCATCAGTAAAAGCATGTCACATTTATTGTTATAAGAAAATAAGATCCAGCAATATTTGTTTATAAGGAAAAACATTCAGTGAGATCTCCACTGAGTCATACCCAGTTCCTTTGAATCTTTACTAATCATAATCTTTCCCCCTTTGCAATATTCACCATGTGAGGAATTACACAGATTATCTCCCTGTGCTACATCAGAATGTCCTTGTCCTGTTTTTTAGCTAAAAGAATCCCATTGTATATCACTATACAAAACAAATCCTGTTTTACAAACTGTGTTACAACTTTAAAAAAATCATAATTCTCTACAGAAATTTTATTTAAAATTTATTGTATTTTAATAATTTATAAAGCATAGTTTTGTTGAAAATATGATACCTGGGATTTAATACACTGATTAAATTATTTTTGCAAACTATTTAAATATGACATAATATGCTATAATTCACCAAGGTACAGGCCTATAATCTCAGCAACTTTGGGCAACCAAATTAGGAGAATCACAAATTTAAGCTCAGCTAGGCAATTTAGTGACTTGGGGATTCTGTTTCAGAACCAAAAGCAAAGAAAAAGAGCTTGGGATGTAACTCAGTGCTAAGGCCCTAGGTATTATTCCAGGCACCACAAACAAAAGAAAACTGAACAAGATGTAAGAAGAAAGCCATGATTCTTACTTACAGGCTAAATGAATGAAAAAAAAAAAAAAAAAACAACTTAGCACCATCCAGAAAAATACGTGGAAGTGTGCAGCTACACTTAAGCTTTATATAACAAAGACAATACTAGAGTATTACTAGAAATTAATGTAGAGAATGTTCAAAAATGTTCAAAAGTGCATTCACAATACTTTTATAATATTTGGAGAAGCAAATAATATTTTATAAAATAAGCTAAAAGAATGCGCTAATGAATATTCAGTTATTTTGGTTGATAAAATCCAAATTAATATGAGTAAAATCAGATCAAGAATAATCACTCTAGGACAGGTTTGAGGTTTCACAGATACACAGTGTATGTCATGAATTTAATTCTCCCCCAAGATAGTTTATTGCTGGAGTCATTTTTGTTTGCTTTATATATTTAATTGTTAAATTGTTCTTTCAGTGTGATAATCCTGACGTATTCTAATTTATTAAGTGCTTTGTTTTGCGGGAATTAATATGAAATGCTCCTCTCAGGTCTGGCACAATTCTCATTATAAACACTGTTGTTTTTATTGCTTCAAAGGCTTTCTTATCATAGAAAATTCATATTTAATATTGTCTCTGTCATTAAATCATATAATGCCTAAAGGTAATACATAGAAGAATATTAATAGACATAAGATACTGAGCTAACTAAAAATACAACTAAAATTAAAAATAGAGCAAAATAGAGCTACTTCAAAAACAACTTGTAAATAAAAATAATATGAAGAGAAACAGTTGATTTTATGAAGAATTTATTAAAAAGTGCACCCATTCATCTGTAAACATTAGATAGTTAAACGCATCGGTTTCTACACACACACACACACACACACACACACACACACACACACACACACACAATGTCTGTAAGTAACTTACAGGGCAACATTTATTTATAATGTGCAAATTATATTGGACAAAGGAAATTCTAAGACATAGATTTATATTCTTAAATGATACATAGTACAAAAACCTAATCACAGTAACTATGTAACTGTATTCTACCTTTATTTCATTATATTTTTATTAAAAGCAAGTTTAATGGTTATTATTTACTGGAAGATGGAAGCAGAAAAACATATTTCTTATTCTTAGATATATTTTAAATGCATTGTATTCCTATATAAGAAAAGCGATACAGATTCATATTTATGAATATCAAAAATATTTATCTTTTCATTTTAGAGCAATGTGCTACTGTTACCATGCCAGTGTTTATTTCATTGTTCTAATGTTCGAGCCAGGGAATGTCTCCAAATTATTCACATACCATCATCCCATTTTCTTAATCAACATTGATTACAAAATTGTTGCTAATTGGCTCAATTGTGTTATGCTTGTCTTGACTCGTCCAATCAAGCAGGGCTGATTAAAATTCAGGCTTCCTGTAATAACGTCAGATTATACACTAATATGACCCATTAGTCTACAGACAAACTAGATTAAATTGCAATATATCATATTTAAATTTTTTGCCCATACGTACTCCTTTTTTCAGTGTAAGTTATAAATACTAGAAATAGAAGTTTTATTGTTTTGAAGTTCTTGATATTTGGGAGATAGTGTGAGGAAAAAATGCATGCATAAAATATAAATGCTATGTTGAAGTATTTCAAAATTAAAGTAGAAAATATTTTCACAAAATAAGGTGTTTAACGTGATTGACTTTTGTACTGAACTTGTGTCAGTTACATATGGCTGAAAATTCTAATGCATTTTGATAAACTAGAATGCAATCGGAAAAGCTGACAATTACCCACGCTTTATTCCTCATGTAAGGCTTGCTATCGTAGCTTGCTTTTTTCTTTAAAAATGCACCATAATAATAAGCTAAACTTTTTTCTTTTGGTGTCTAATTTCATACACATTTACCTGCTTAATATTGATAGAGGATACTTTTGTTGCCAATAATGACTCTCATGATATCTGTTTATAGTCACACTGTCCTGTGTCTTTTGCAACTGTTTTGCAACTTCTCTCTTGTTCTGTTTTCCCCAAAATATTATTGCATTTTATATATCCTTCCCAACCCAGATTGTATGCTGCATTTGAGGTGTATTCAAACTGTCTCATGTACCAGCAGATGTTCACACTGTTGTGTGTACTGATGGTGAATGTTTCATTCTATTAATATACCCAAATTTCTTTACCTATTAACCCAGTGAGCATTTTTTTTTTTGAGCTAACAACATATGTTCAGAGCTTCTCACATTTTTATTTAGAGTCAGCATTCCACCATTCCAGTTGTAATGCTGTTGTCTTGCGTTATCACCTTCACTCTCTTCCTTCTATTGTACAGCTCTCTTGTACGCCCTGGTAAGGTACCCCTAAATATTTTGCTTTCCACATTCAAAACCATTTAGATCTGTCAGCTTCTCGTTCCCTGACCCAAACTACTCAACACTCCTAACTTCAAGGAAGAGAGCCTTGATTTGGGTTTATTTGAGTTTATTCCCTTGCTGTTGGCTCCCAGGCAGAAAGGGCATGACAAGGGGCTTGGGGGATTTTAGAATTACAGCCTCTCCTGCACTGACCACTCGTGGACTCATGTGGAGCTGGGTCACTAAGCATCATCTTCCCTCAGCAACATTAGCTCCAGTTGTCTCACCTACCTTTGTTTTTGTTTTGCTTTGTTTTTGTTTGTTTGTTTGTTTTTGGTTCTATAGGCAGAAGCCAAGCACATGCACAACGTGTACAGCTGAGTCATGTCTGATACTAGAAGAACATATGAAAATGGATATAGAAATAGATACGGATGATAGATGCATGGAATGCTAGGTTAGAGAGTAGATATTAAAGCAAAGGGGGGAAGAGAGAGAGAGAGAGAGAGAGAGAGAGAGAGAGAGAGAGAGAGAGAGAGAGAGAGAGAGAGAGAGAGAGAACTGATCTTGGCCTCATTCACCCCACATCTGCCCCTGAGTGGTTAAGTGGTTCCCACTGCATTCCCGCAGACACTCCTGCACACTGCCATTACCATAACTTCTTCTATCACCACTACTACCACACTGTAATATTGTCTGAAATAAGTAATGAAAAGAGGAAAAAATAGGAGGGTCATGAGAGAAGGTGTTTTTTTTTTTTGTGAGCTTTAAGAAGTATTTTTTTTTTTTTTCAAGCTAGAACTAAACTGTTTTCCTGGAGTCTCTTTGTTTGTTTTGTTTACTTTTTGATCCACATCCCTGTCTGAAGCTCATCCAATGGGTGAAATCCAGGTCGGGATATATGGAAGCATGCTGCCTTTGGAGGTGCTTTGATTGGTGGTGATCCACCTGCCTCTGGCTGTTTACAGCCCGTCCTCCCAGGTCTCTGCCGCACATTCTGTCAAAGGCTCAGGTGCACTTACTTCATGTTTTCCAAAATATGTCTTGGTATACATAGCATTTCCTCATGGGAAAAATCAATGCTGAATCACCTTCTAGATTTGATGCAGATTGTCCCAATAATATTTTATATTTACAAATAAAAAGTGTACATTTTTATGATAGAAATATAAAAGGCTATAATTTTTAAAAATCGGATAAATCTGACAGTGTAAGATAAGAATGAAGGTTTAGATGAGTATGAAATTAGCAAATATTTTGTTAACTTTGTATGAATTTCCTTGTCTACATTATGTTTAGGTAGGAAATTTATTTTTTAAGTATTAGTACTCTATATTGAAGATATTTTAGTATATTTTCACTGGCATTTGCTGAATGTGAATATTGATATATTTCAAGCTGATCTTTACGAAGAAGATATAAGGGATCCTGCATATATAAAGTATGGAACTTAGAACAAATTTTAAAGAATGAAATCACAAACTTGTGTCAATACATTTGGTATATATTTCAGTACCCATTATTTCCTTCAATAAGACTTGCAGTAAACATTAATTTTACCTATTTCTGTCCCAAATATTAATTTAATTATATTTCAATAAACTAGGTTATATTTATATAGTCAACTATTAAATTGATAATTACTGTTTAGCTTGAAATATTGAAACTAACAGTATGTACTTCACAGAGACAGCTTAGTCCAAATCCTGTTTGGTGTAGTCACACAGCATACAACCTAAGCATATTTCACCTGTGCTACACAGTAGACTGAGGCAGTACCTATTGACATATATGTGCTTTGCCAGCTGCTAATTTGTTGTTTAAATATTAAATATTTAGCCCTTGAAACACCTGTTTACTTTCAATGAATATTATTTATAGCATCCTTGCAGATGGTGTACTTATAAGTTCTTTTAGAAATTTGAAATATTAAAGTCATGATGTAAGAATATAAGAATTTTAAAAGAAAACTATTGAATTTAATGTTAATGTGAATCGCATCATTAGTATTTTTCAGGCTGTGCAATTTTTTTTGATTATAACGAGGTCAAGTCTTTAAATACTGATGCTTTTTGTGAGTTCAAAACAGACTGAAACCTAGGAACTGTAGTTTTCACTACTGATACTGAGAATGCGTTGCTTTATTAATTTAACAGGATTGGTATTTCATCTTTTGAACATCTCAGTTACTTAGATTACTGCTCATCTAATTTAAACGGTAATTGCTTCAAATGATGTAAAAATGACAAAGTAACAATCAGATACTGAATTTTATTATACTGGAAAGATCTGTCCATTGAGTTGAACTGATAAAAGTTGAAAATGCCATTCGGGCATGTATTCTTCATCCCTTTGATTCTAGATTGACTAACATTGATAATTTAAGTTGGAAGTGTCATTTCTACTTATTATTCCCTGTAATTTTCCTTATCAGATATTACTGCTGCCCATATCTTTAAATTTATAAATATTAATTCAATTCATGTTAAATAATCAGTACATGTGGCTGTGCCTTCCTATAGGGGCATAAAAATCAGAGATTGATTCATAGTTTTTACTTTTCATGAAGAAAAGGTGAAATACGATTTTATATATTTTGTTTTGTGAACTCAGTAGAGAAAGTTAGAACTTTTTAAGTCAGAGATCAACAAGTTTTAGACTCTGCAGTTACAAAACTGGAGATCATCTGCCACACTGTGTGAAGCCCATCTATGTTGCAAAAGTATAGAAAATCTTGGTGAATCAGTGTTTTTATCTGTCTTCAATGCTTTCCAAAAGTATAATTCCTTAAACATGTGCATAAGTAATGAGTATTTTAAAAATAGCTCATATTTATAAATAACATTGAAACTTTAAGTTAAAATGTATTTATCTCCCTTCCAGAGCCTCAGTTTTATACCCTTAAAATGTTAACTAAACGTTTTTAGGCTTTTTCTGTAACTAGTTTCCCTATAATTTTAGGCTATTATATCTACAACTATTACATAAAATTTAGATATTATTAGTTCATTTCCCTCAAAACATTACACTTATACACCTCACCTCACTTCGTGGCTTTGGGGAGAAGGAATTCTACTCCCACTTTTAGAGGAGCAGAGTAGGAGCAACAGCCTCATTTTCTCCTTTGCTCCAGGATAACTTTATTATATTTAAGTCTACACTCCTCTAAGTTCATGTCATAAAATTTGGCATAAATTTGGGATGCTTTATTTTTGACAAATTACAAACTTAAACAGTTTTTTTCATTAAAATGACAGTTGCATAAAACAAAATTTAAATATAAAATCTAACTATTTCATTAAAATATAAAAATTTTCACGGTATCTCCTTTAGATTACACTTTGAGTATTAAAAATGCTTGATTTATTCCATTTTAAATAAAATTCAATGAATAAAGACTAAAAGTGCCATTTATTGAAACAATGACTTTAGAATGGATGCAAGGATTTCTGAATTGTTCCAGGCATGTCATCAACAAGTTGTAATTTATTTATTGTTCTCTCATTATTTTGTAACTGCCATCATTATATATTGAGAAAAATGAAAAAGATGTAAATTAACTTCTGATGGATTGTAGAATGCTTAGGAAGACTTCTTTTTAATCAATAGATATACAAACTAATGATATAAATGTCACATAATAATATTTTCTGAAGCCTTATTCATGAAGAATTGCCATCATTTCAAACAACATTTTAACTCTCAACCTTCCTGTTCTCTTCATAAGAAATAGAAGTGCAAACATGTAGTGAGTCTATCTTGACCCCAGAGGCCTAGTACAGTTGATTTCCATGATGAGTTTCATATGTTTAAGCATCTCAATATATTTGAGTTTCAAATGAGTGTGTCGTTATTTTCCAAGTAGAAATTTGAATTTATTTGAAGTTGCAATTTGGAAATACTAACGAAATTCGTAAAATTTTATTTTCATATTATTAATAAGCATAATACCATAGAATAAGTAGTCATAAGAGAGGTAAACACTCTGAAATGGTGTGTATTTTTTGAGTAATATTTACTAGGGAAAGCAGAGAAGTTAATGTCGTGTGCATACTTCCAAAGTACTGTTTTCCACAAGGAGAATGCACAGATTTATTCTCCCTCATGTCTTGTTCATGCAAATTAGAATCTGTGAGTGTCATGATGCCAGATTCCTCAGTTTTCACACTCTACAATTCAGCATGGCAATGGTACCTTTGAATCAGAAACATTATTTAAAAATTATAAGACATTTATTTTCTGAAGTTAAAAATATCATGAAACATTCACATGAAGTGTGCTGTTCTCAGGCAATAAAATGACCTAATCTTGGCCACAATGGTATAGATTCACAGCATATTCTTAGAGAAACTTATACCAGAAACACAATTTTTTCCTCATGGAAAAATATCAGTTACAAAATGCTTGCTGAATAATTGGAAGAGTTCATAAAATATCGCCTTTGTTCTTCCTCATTTTCTACTTAGGAAAGCATTCACAGATGTGATTAACAAATAGTCTAAGGCTGATCCTCAGGAAGGCCAAGGACTAATTTTATGTCCTCATGTCCCCTCCAATACTCTACCGCATATGCTATGGAATAATCAATTTGTCCCGCTATCACTTTTATCTTAGCCATTCATTATCCACTGAAAATTCACCTCACAGTTAAAAACACTTTAATGCTGCTTGCTGAGGTCACTGCACAAATGTGCATGTGCTAAACCTCGGACAACACATAGACCACATCCTTCTGTCTGGAGTTGAAATCGTGAACGTCTTATCTCCATTGATCCTGCATGATTTGGAGCATAATCAATTCTTGCTTCAGCAATACTTACCAATTCATTATTAGTCAAACAGAAATAGAAGTAAGCCATGGTGTCCCTTTATTGCACAGAAATTTTACAGCTGAAATGTACCCTTTTTTTGAAAAAAAAATCTGACAATTTATTGTTATTCAGAACCACAGAGCTTTCTTAAATTGTATCACTCCATTTTCAGCATGTTTCTGGTAAGCCAGCAGTAAAGGAAAAGTAATTTGGAATTTAGCCATGTTCATTTTAACTAGTGGCTCATATTTAGATAAATTTTGGAGATCCAAAGAAAAATAATCCAATTCTCAAATCAAGTCACTCAGCATTTAACATGTTGCTTAGCTAACGAAATTATCTTGTCCCTGGAATACATCTTCTTGACTTTTACATGACAATAAAAGTATTACTTTTTCATGTGTCACAGCATACTACACAGACACTAATCCTGAGAAAAAGCAGGGAGGATATTGACAAAATGTAATGGGTTATATTTAATAACTAAGACTGTATGGGGCATTCCCTTATTAAATATTTACCATCTGCTACAAAACCAGATGGCCAAAAATTGTTCTTTGGTAATATGGCTCACAGTAGTGTATTAGTTTTCCTCTAGCACAAACCAAAAAAAAAAAAAAAAAAAAAAAAAAAAAAAAAAAAAAAAAAAAAAAAAAAAAAAAAAAAAAAAAAAAAAAAAAAAAAAAGGAAAATGTAAAATAAAACCTCTGTATAAACAAGATATACATTAATATATTGACCATTAAATTTTCACCTTTAGAAAATCAATGCACCTTAAGACCGTAAAGGCTAAATAAAATAAATCAAATATGGGAACTTCCTTGTGAGCATTCCTAGTATTTTCATGAAAAGTCACAAATCTCTGACGAGGACAGCTGAGTTACAGGGCTAATGGTGGTGAACAGGAACTTTGAAACCATCTAATGACTTTACTGAATGGTGACTGCTCAGATGGTATCAGAGTTTATTGAATCTACTGGAGATCTAGACAATTGCGTCTTTTTTGACCCACTAATTCAATAAGAAAAAAAACATGCTTTGTTCTGATAATAATCTGAGACTAATGGATGGGAGCGATAGGGAGAGGCAGCAAACACATTCTTAGTCTAAATACCTAGTACAGAGAAGATATGAGGCCTTTGCACTAAAGGCATTTCCTGTTCTTCTTGCCTAGAAATAATTTTTATTTTTAATGTTTAGTATTAAATGTTATGTGTAATAAATTTGTAATCATGTACTAGATGTACTATTGAATATATGCAAGTGTGCATAAATTAAAATGCAAGTTTGTGTCACTTGATCGCATTAGAGTAGCATCCATTTTAACTCATAAATATTAAAAATATTCATAGTTATTTATCAGTATTTCACCTAAAAAATGATGTGTACTTGTTTTTCAATTAAACAACGTAAAATATTCTATTCATTTAATCTTTAAAATTTTATCTCTATTTTATGGATTAGAGAGTCCTAATGATACAAACTCAAGAAAACATAAATATAGATAGAAGTGGTAGATCCAGCTTCTGATTATTTATCATGGACAATATGAGAAAGCATAATATTAAATTAAATTTGATTTTAAATATTTTCAGATTTTGTGCGATTCATATAACTGTTTCTAAAACTAAGATTCGCTGGTGGCAGAGGGCGTAGCTCTCTGTGGGAGAGGCCTTTTGTTCAGTCTCAGCACTGAAAAAAGTGATGAGCACAAAAAGCTTTGCCACCGTGAATTGTTAATACAGATGTAAGTAAAAACCCCAAGCTTTTAAAGAGTACATATAGTTGATTTTCTTGGCCAGATTATCAAGAATGATGTCAGAGGATTTTATTGTGATTTACACGTACAGAAATGCACGGTGTTATTGTCCTAAATTTAAAACATTCAGATTATCATTGTTTTATTTATTTAAAATCAAGTAGTCAACAACAGAAGTGTGTAAGAAAACAGCCTGACTAATTGTGTTTGTTTGTTTTAATCTTTTCTGGTACTGAAAGTATAGTGAAAAAAAATACTGGAGGAAATATAAAAACCTGTGCGTGGTCTCACCCTGTCTTGAATTTGCGTCTCATATGTTCTGAAAGTCTTGCCTGGCTTGCTTTTCCATCTTTTAAAGTCATGGTGTCTAGTTCTCTATTTTGCAATTGCGAGGAATGAAATTTTTGAATATTGGCTGCATGGAAAAGCTCCGTTCACACTCCCTTTCTCTCCAGGTTTTTAAGAAAAACGTATCTACTTTAATACAGAGCTGTAGCATTCATCTTTTCCAAGGTTTTATGATAATCAGTGCATTTTATTAAGGATTTAAGGGCGTCCTGTGTGAAGTTTTGGATACCAATATGCGCAAATGCATTCATGATATCAGCCAGTTTAGGAAGAGGGAGCTATGTGCACAGATAAGCAGAGTGGAAGGCAGAATGTAATAATTTTTATATTAAAAATTATAATGATGACAGGACATCACTGAAGAAATACATTTTAAAAGAAAATTTTCCAAAGTACTCTTGACTATTGTATATCTTGTATAATCTCAAAGGACAGATATTATTTTAGTTTTTTAACTGGTAGGTTTCTCATTCCTCCAAATGGTCATATTTCAGGCAAAGATCTGCATTCATTTAAGTGTACTGAAGTTGTAATACAGATGTAATACATATAAATATGTATTTTAAAATATCAAGTGTATAACTTACATGTTAATGCCTTGATTATGGCTGTAATTTCAAAACTTCTATGTATTTTTGCAAAAAAATCTATGACAGTAATAATATCTAAACATACATAAAAGTCCTAATTGACTAAGTTTTTAAAATGGGACATTGGACAATGGACAATTTATATAAATATTTAAGAAAAATTTGAGCAAAATAATAAGAATGAATACAGTAATTGCATACCCAGCCACAGAAAAAAAGAGCACTTTTTTTGTGTTTCTTCTGTGTTGGAATAAAATGTAGAATTAATAAGACAAAGGAAGTGTACTTCGCTAATGTAAATTTTATATATTTGGAAAACAAGGCAGACGTGATTGACAACACCAGCAACGTGTCTACTGGGCTGTTTTTGTTACAGCTCTTGTCTCTAAAATGGAAGGTTGTGTTATCTGTTTTGTACATAGAGATGATTTGTGTTGATTCTCCATTCAAATTTCATCGTAACAGGATAATAATGACCAAGGACTACAGCATTCCTACTTGTTTATACCTATTAATGTGCTATTATGCTCTACAAAAACTATACCACAAACTTTCTATATATTTTATTGGGGACTCATATAACATATGAAGAAGCTGTGTTACAATAATGCTATATAAAATTTCCAGACATCACAACCTAGGGAATGAAAGGACACACCGCCAAGAGAAGACGAGTCACCTTGTAGGAATCTTGAAAGAAATGTAAAAATGTAGATTAACTGACTCATATTAGTGTTAAAAAAAAAGCTTTAAATGTATGCAACCATGTTGCCAGACCTATATAACTCTCTATACCCAGGTATCCTGTTTCTAAGATTCAGAGTTTTTGAGGTTTTTTTCCCCTTTCTTAGGTTATTATACATAGCTAATTTTACAAAACAGATCACCATTAGTGTGTAAATTTTGATTAAATTTAGCACAGTTGGGAAAGTATGGTGAAGTTTCAAGGACTATAACTTACAGAAGTTTTACTCAAATTATAATCTAACTAAATGAGTTGGAATAAAAATATACTGTAGTTTCAAATTTTAAAAAAATTATCAAAGACACATCACTTCACTCCGTGCTCCCCGTGTTTCAAGCCCACTTATACCACGGCACTGGCCACGTTCACGGGCAGCTCTGGATGTCCTCTTTCCTCAGGGTCTTGCGCTGTGTTGTTGAGGCTGACTGCCTGTAGTGAGCCAATTCCAAGCCTTTACCTTTCACAATAATTTGATTTTGTGGAAGAGTCAGATGTTGCCCATTGCTAGATCCATTATATAAAGTGGGTATAAACAAGTCATGTTGTTATGAGCCTGCCAGTCTACACAGCCCTTGGCAGCAGCGTTCACTGTATTTTAAAAAAATCATAGCTCACGAAGATACTCGCAGAAGTAGAGTACCAGAATCGGTTCAGTAAGTTGCAATAATGACAACAAGAGTGTTTAAAGTCAGGGAGACTTTTTGAGGAGTAATGGCAATATTTACTTTTACTCTAACAGTTTCTACTTAAAATTTCACAGTATTTTTCAATCACCCCTTGTAGGAGGCAAAAGATATCAGTTATAAGAATATGTATAAATACATGCGGGTACATACACACATATACTTGCATAGATATACACATCTATGAACATATTTCAGCAAAATCGTCAAGACAGAATTTCATTTAAGGATTGTATAATAATGTGGTGTCAAAAGATAATGTAGAAACAACATGTATACAATGAGAAAGAATTTTCCACATAACATTATCTTTAAACAGAAATGTATGCATTCCTAAGATTAATAGACTTTTTCAGAATTCTCATCAAATAAGTTGGACGTATATGCGACTGACATGTGCTAAAGATAGTGCCTTCTCATTAAGGGACTTTTAAGTAGCGCCCCATAACACAAAGGGTACTTCATTTTATATGATCCATTGGCAAGCTATAGCCCAGAAAGCAAGCTCTGAACCCCACCCTGCAGAAAGGGAAGCCTACCCGAGCCAACTTCTGCATTAGGAATATGAATGATGTGCCAGTAGTTCCAGTTATGTTCAGGGGATGCACATCCTGGCAAGCACTCTCCATCAACCTGGCTCTGCCTGACACGCCAGTGGGCATATTTATATTCTCTTTGTTGAGTTCTGATAATATAATATTTATAGCGTGAAAGGCATGCTTTTATTCTGGTGTACATTACACTTATTAATTACATTTACATGCAGAGATGGGCGCTAAGATTGATGTGTGCGTCCGGTCCCTGTCTGAACACACGCCCCCTTCCACTCCTGTTAGTGCTTTATGTGCTCTAGCCTCGTCTCGGCTACCCCCTCGCTCTTCTCTGTCCTGGCTAAGAGCACTTTGAGTTATTGGGGAGACATTCATTTTTGCATATTTTCAGTAAAAGTCTGTCCAGATTTACACACCTTTTAAGATTAAAACAAAGAATATGCACATTCTTTTATTACTGTTTTGACCACACCTCCCTTTTTTAATGAGAGATAAGAGAATAGCAAAACTTTATATAAGGCTTTAATAAAAAGGGTTTCCTGTGCTGTACTTGCGGAGTACATGAACTCTGTTAGTGAAATCTTGGATATTTTGAAATTGTCATTTTCTACAAGATGCTTCTAATTGCCTATGATCACTTTCAAATTACTTCAGTAAGACATTTTCATTTGTAGCTGGTTACATAACCCACGGCTATGTGTGTGATTGTCACACAGGAACCGAACTCTAGAGGTACACCCAGAGGTGTTTGGCGGTGGATATACTCTAAGGCTGTGTTTCATAGTCACTAGTTTGAGGATGTTATTAGTTTCTATGTAAAGCCCTGAACCATGGTTAGAAACTGGGGGGAATCCTGAATTAGAGAATTTAAGGTTTTTCTTTATTTGCAAAGGACCTCTGACTTGAGTTTACATGGTGGAACGCTAACAGAATGGTCCCTGTGCACTTCTCAAATTTACTCGACCACTGACTTTTCCTTTTTAAATTAAGTACTTTACTGACGACTGCCTCTTGAATACATTATTCTAATGTTGGCAGATTGCAAGAAGGTTATTTTTATAGTACAGGTTGCTGAAAGTTGCGTATGTGAATTATTCTTTCAGATATTAAACTTTAAATTCTAGTTTTAATAATTTACCATTTGACAGCACCCATTGGACTAGCTAGTTCATTTTCTTAGATGTGCATTTCCTGTTCACCAGTGCTGATTTGGGGTTTATAGATATTTGTGAAGCAGTCGTACTGAAGGGTATTTTTAGATGTTTATAATTTGTGCTATAAGTTGTTTATAGGTGTTACATAATTCTCTCATGTACTTAACCTGAACTTTGGTCTAATGCATCGTGGTTTCTTTGAAAAAAAAAAAAAACACATACCTGTGCGTACATGTGAATCCAGTAAATTTTATTTACACAACACAAAAGATCAATGGTAAAAAAGGCATTGGATGTTTTTTTAAGTCAGGTAGTTGAATATAGAGAATTTCCTCCCAGTTAGTTCACACGTTTGCTGTAGTCTGTACCCAAAATGTTACGTCTTATTAAAGTAATGAACAATCTGAAAATCAGAAAGGAAATGTGGGCATGTTCTCGTCCACGGTATAATGAATGCAAACAGGCACACCAGTACTCATTTCATGATAATTTCTGCAAGGACAACAGGTAGTGTTTGCCACTCAAAGAACAATTAGTGCTTCTTAAGTGGCTTAATGAATGAATGATTAAGGTAATTTTGTTAATTTGCGAATACTGTTAACACAAAGGATAGGTGCTCATCATTCTGATACTCAACTGAATATTCATCCATCTAACTATATCCCAAAGGAAAAAATTTGGAGGTGAGTTCAAGTGCATTATCAGAATTGTGGAGTGTGATTATGACCTACCTTTTCTATCAAATATATGAGTAAACCCATTCCATCCATGTTCATCAAATGAAAAGTATCCTAAGAATTTTAATGACTTTGACGATATGGGAAAATGAAAAGCTGGATTATGAAAGGACTAACTGAAATAACCCAAGAAGGTTATTGAAAGTTAATCTTACAGAACAAGATGAGGGGCGTGGCTGTGGATAAATTATAGTTCAAGCAAGAGATAAGAAATTTTAACAGAAAACTTCATGGTTCTAAATTTAAGATCAGGAACTGACTACTGAAAATTAGAAACAATGTGCGAATAGGAAATCAGTGTTTCTAAGTTTTAAGTGATATTTTGGGAAGTGTCTTCAGCAATTTCATTGAAATAACAGATTGGTAACTGCAGGCCTCCCAAGTCTGTCCAGTGGCGTGGGTTATCGATCCTGCTGTCTGGCACACCTGCTCTTAACCACTTCTGAATTCAAGTATTATACTTTATTTTCAAATAATCCTTTCATTCTTATTGAAATTTCATCTTCGCTTTCTGTTCATTAAGAACCATCTTTCAAACCAGGGTAGAGGAAACATTAAAAAATGTTCTTGTGTATCTTCCAATTCAGAACTGAATTTTAAAGTGTCTTTTTCTAAATCTCTACTTCCAATTGATTGAAAATAAATTCTTTATATTGCAGTTCTCCGTCGCTCTTAACATCCTGTAACAATAGAGCAAACGGAGTCCCACACTTAGGTGAAGCAGCTGAATCAGAGTGAAGTAGTTGCCTAGCAACATCACCTGTGAGTAATTAAGCATCTCTTGAGAATTGCTGGATTTGGCTTTAAATTCTCAGCCTTGTTGCAAAGAGCTGTTTGAACTGGGTAGATTTTGCGTAACTACTGCATTAGGGAGTACAGTGGTCAAGGTGGGCATCCGGGTATGAAGTTGTTCTCATCATAAAAAATTGTTTGTCCATAAGATTCATATTTTATTCCTTTCCTTGCACCCAGACCTTATAAGGCACATACCAGAATAGGTAGAGATTATTATGACGGTCACAAATGAAAACCTATGTATACATATCTAGATAGATTAAAATTTTTGTGATGATCGTAGATGAAAACCTACATTCTTTTAATGTAGTTTACAATAAAATTTTGTTTTCTGATTCCTCTTTATCTTTTGCCTTATTATGTTTTATGTCATGACAAATGTCTGTAGAGGAATCTAAGCCATATACTCTGTGATCATAACAGGACATCTCCACACACATGTAAGGTATGAATTCTGAAATGATGCCGGAAGCTAAACCAATACACATCTGTATCCAAAAACTTAGAAATAATTCCAAGACAAAAGCAACGCAAAACGAAACAGACCATGGAATGTGGGACGCCTTCACATCTTGTGACCATCCTTCCTGCTATAAAGCCATCAGGGAACTTCTTCGGAATGCTCTTTCTCTGAGTGGAAAGCTATTTCCACCAAAGAACATCTTCAGAATCATATTCTGACATTGTTCTGTTTCATCAAGATGCTCAAAATATACAATTGAGAATTTGTTTGACATAAGACTGTAAATACATTCGAGCACTTTGAACTCTGGGATTGAAGTAAGGGCTAAAAGAACCGTGGCAATGACACAGTACGCTTCGGTATTATGCTCCTACGTTTGTACCGGAATCAGTAATGAGACATAGGTAAAATTTATCACAAGCCTTCTTAAATATAAGTAAAGGTAGTTGTATAAGCAAATCTGATAACAGAAACTAATATTGAAAGTTTAAAATGTCTCCTTTTATTAAAAAATGCCATTGATAATAAGGTCATGGCAATCTATGGAGCACTAATACCTAATTAAAAGTTTATTGTAAAAATCAAACTTTATTTAAAGAAAAATCAGGGAAAGCTTTCAATTTTAATAAATAACATGATACTCACTTGTCAAGTCAAGTGATATCTTAGAGGGAAACAGTGGATAAAGTGATAAATGTGCTTCAGATAGGTGTGATTCTGGGAGTGACCCAGGTCCAGGGAGTCTGACACGTAGATCATCGTCTAGAGAGTCACAGATATTGAGAGAAATGAAATACACCATCATGCTGAGGAGAAGGGTTCTTTCTCAAGGTCACCAATGTCAGCCCTTGGTTTGTTACAAAGAAAGCCCATAACATTTAAGGATGACTTAATTATTTATAGATATTTTTGATGATTTCTGCAGAATGTGTCTCTGAGAAGACAGAGGACTCCAGAGTTCTAAATTCTTCACAGAATAAAGGAGCCAATAGAATACACAAAATCAAGTACTGACAACATTAAGGAACTATTATGGTGCATTTAATTAATTATTACTAATTTTGGACTAAGAAAAATCCATACATTCTTTTGAAAATAACATGGTTCTGCATTTAGACAATGACAGAATTGTGAGAAAGGAGCACAGAAATTGGAATGCTAAATTTGAACTTGTACTTAAAATATTTTTTGACTTGAGATATTTACTTTTCACAATTTTGAATTTACAATTTTAAAATTTGTATATAAGCAATTTAATACACAGTTTTTAAGATCTGTCCCTGTATGTGTGTATCTGATTTATTGCACACACATAGTAGATAATCAGGAAATGTATTTATGATCAATATATTATCCAGTAACTTTTACTCATAACATATTATGTTAGTCTCTAAGAACAAAAGAGTAAGCAGAAAGAAGTGTGAGGTGTTTGTCTTCAAGTCAAATCCATTTTAGTGAGGAGTTACCCTAGATATAAAAAAGAAATGAAAATTGCAAATTCTAGTAATTAGCTGTAAAGAAACTCTGTGTGTTCTGAGAAGAAATAATGAGAGTATACTTAATTGATATCGTAAAAGAGGAAGCTGTCCAAGGAAATCTCTGCTGAAGATGGATATTTACAGAGTGCTGTGGTGAGCTAATCGAATCATCACAGAGATGCCATTCCACAAAAAGATATTGCTAATAATGTCTCTTGCCTAAGGAGGGAAAGTGCATGTGATCCAAGACTTTGAGAGGGATTAAAAATCAGTGGAAGAACGTTGTAGTCAGGAAGCTGTTCTGAGAGTTGGCATTTCTATTAGTCAGATGTGATTGTACAAAGGCATTTTGTAGTCATGCTTCAATACATCAATTATAGGGATAGAACTAGAATGATGGGCATAAATAAGAATGTTAAATTTGAGTTTCCACATTTGAAGGATGCTAGCAAGTTTCCAATGGAAACTTTATCACATAGAGATGCCAGAATAAGGGCCCAATTAGATAATCCAAACAAAAGATGATTAGAGATTTTGTAGAACAGTCACCATAAAAATGTAAGAGGGAAAAAAATGTGTGTTAGAAAGATGGAGAATAAATCATCAGGAAATGACAGTTGATTAAAAGCTACTCATTATCTCTGTGACCTGATGTCCAAATATGCGCAGTCTGTTTTAATCTTCTCCTGCCACACTGGTCGGCCCTGCTGTGCACATGCTGTATCTTTGACCAATGTCGTTCATGTCCACTGTTAGTTTTCCAATGGCTGTTTCTATCACTTTTACTTTAGTGTCAGCTCAAGAGATTGTATATACACTTTTAAAAGCATTTTACTTTGACGTGGGAAGTGGAGGAGCCCACATAGTTTGGTTTTCGGTTTGATATGTACTGAAAATACCCGGAATCTATCCATTTGTACTCCACGTTTGTCTTTGTATTTCCTCTCTACTTTCTTTGTTTGCCTCTTATTAGAAATAACTCCTGATACTTCAGTTTTCAGTGGAAGCTCCAAGGGACTTATCCATGTGATCGTAAGCCACTACCATTCCTCTAGCAGTTCTATTTCCAAGGATTTAACATGTAATTCATGAAGCAAATTACTGGTGAATTATTTGTGAGCAGAAACTAAGGCACATAATATAGTCCGATGGCCTTTTAATCAGTCTAATCACTGAAATCTCTGTACCTTTAGCATTGCAATTTTTAAAAATTTGGCTTGTTTTTAAATTTCAGTTTTATCATAAGCACACCTTTCTTATACGACCTGTGTTTTGTTTTTTTCATTTCAAGATGATTCTTGAATCATATTTAGTAATATTCCCTGATTTAGTTATGTTTCTCATAGAGCGCTTTATAATTCACTCTACCACTGAATTCTATGCAAAAGTTAAATAGTGAAATATACAATCAAGAAGTTATATTTTCCAGAAATGTATGAGTGTAAGACAGCTGAAACCTAACCAATTTTGGTGTATTACTATACGAGGCATTGTGAGCAACACAGAAAGATATCTGTTTTCAGGTGTCTTGAATTTCTATGGATAGATTTAGAATGAAGTGGAATACTTCATCTTCCTTGAAAAAGTAGCCATTTTTTACACATTATTTTGTGTAATTTTAACTTCAAATGCATTAGAGAGAAATTTATAAATTGGGAGACTTTTTTCTGCAGAAACGACTTGGAGGCTTTTCAGTGTAGCTTGAGAAAATCTACACATTTTCTATGCTGAAAATGACAGTTTGCAAGTGAAACTTTCTGAACCACACATAAACATTGAAAAACAATAGCTCAAAAACTACTGAAATCAAAATTGTACATGTATATTTGGTTCACTATTGTAGTCATAACCTTTATAAATACATTCATTCAAAAAGACATTATTTTTTTGCTGAAGCTGCTTACAAACTATTAGTGCTGTTAGAACCAATTGTCAATCAATTAAAATTGTTTCAGAGAATCATATTATTTAAATACATTGATGGTTTAGATTGTGACTTTTACAGCTAAGTGAAGAATCAAAATAAACTGGACATTAGGTTCTATCAATAATTTCTGAGTCTTAGATTATAATATTTTTACAGATTTTCATTCTTATTATGTATGGAAGCACAGGAGTTGCTACTGATTTCCACTATACACCAATGATTAGTTTACCTTTAGACCACATACAGTACTATGATCTAGTTCTCCTTCACAGATTAGTGGAGAAAATCAGGTGATCATCAGAAGGTTACACATTGAGAAGATCCTGTATACTAATAACTGAATAAGCTAACAATGGGCATAAATATTAAAATTTAAATGAATTCAGGGAAATTTCAAGGAAAAAAATTTTCAGAGTAGAAACAGAGTCCATTGACACTACCTGATTTACAAGCCATTAACAAGGCATTAAACCATGGGAAGAAGAACCTCAGAAGCTGGAGGTATTAAAACACTCTTCTAGAAAGCTCAGTGTCATGGGCTCAATTCCGCAGTCCACAAAGCCTGGCCTGATGGTTCATGCTGATATCCCAGTATTTAGGAGGCTAAAGCAGGAAGATGAACAAAAGCTCAGGATCTTCCAGGGCTACATAGTGAGTTCAAGACCAGCCTGAGCTATAGAGTAAGGCTCTGTCTCAAAAAAAAAAAAAATCTAATTCCTAGAATCTGATATCTGCTACTTGAAGTAGCAGAACCTATATGAAGGGATGTCACGAAAAAGTGGACCTAGTGGCCAATCAGCTCCAACAGTGCATGTCTAAATAATTGCTGGATATGCTCAGTGGGTTCAAAGAGGACTTAATCAAGCAAACAACAGTCTTAAGGACTTAATGATTATATAGAAGACAAAAAGAGAAAATGCAAGATATTTCAGTAGAGATGTGAAAAAACTGAGAGGATTTCAAGCTGAACTCCAGATATAAAAAATTCACATAAAAATTTGGGAAATCCACTTAAGCATTATGAAGAAAGATTATTAGATCTTGAAGATAAGATTGACAAATTGGACCATCATATCAGTGATGATCAAAAAAAAAAAAGAAGAAAGTGACTGGGAACAGCAGCTGTTGGATAACTCAAAGGGAAACACTCTCAGAATTATGAGAGAGTGAGAGAAATTTGAGGAAAGTGCAAAGGGTATACATAATAAGTACAATGAAATTATAGCAGAAAATCTATGATTGATTATATTTAAAATCCTAGACTCTCAACATAAAGAATATGACAAATTGCAAGAGGGAAACAGTAATCTACAAAGACAATTCCACCAGAATGACTGCAGATTTTTCAAGACGAACCCTAAGGGCCAAGAAACAAAATCTCGCAAGTGCTAAGAGAAATTGAGTGTCAGACCACACTGTTGTACCCAGCAAAATTGTCCTTGGAAATGGAGGAAGATGCTAACATTTTCCATGATAAAGAAACCCTAAAGAAACCTGTGACCACTAGAACAGCACTGCAGAGATACATAAAGGAAACTTAGAGAGAGATAGAAAGATAACTCAAAAGATCCCAGAGAAAATGAAACAACAAAAACAGAGAAAAAGCTAAAGATATTGTAGAACAAACATTCTATACTGAAATTTCATAATGGGAAAAGGATACAACAAGCCACTATGATAACAGTGCATATTGATGGTATAAGCTTTCTTATCAAAAGACACAGAATGGCAGCTTTGATCAAAAAATAAAAATTACCAATTTGTTGTCTGACGGAGCCTCATTTTATCCATGAAATATATTATCTCAAAATAACAGGATGGAAATTAACACTTTTTGCTACTAGACCAAGAAAAGAAGCACGAATAAAAATATTTCTGAGATACAGTAGATTTCAAAACAAAACCAATCAGGAGAGATGAGTTGGATCTTAAAAACTGGTCCTGGGACCAATACAGCAGGAAGAAGTTGCAACTAACAACGTACATGCAACCAATATTTTAACATCTAATTTTGAAAAACAAAAAAAGACAAGACCCAATGCAATTATAGTAGTGATCATCAATACCCCACTAGTAGACATGTCACCTAGACAAAATAAAATTAACAAATATCAGAGTGAAATCACACTATAAAACAATTGGGCTCGAATGACATTTGCAGACTCCTCTATCCAACATCAACAGAATACATTTTTTTTTCCCTCACAGCAACACATTTTTCAAAATAGACCATATTCTAAGGCCCTAACATGGGTAAATATAAAAGAATTGAAATCATTTCTCATATGCTTTTAGATTATAGAAGGCAAAAACCTCTAAGTAAACAGCATAAGAAATACAGAAACACTATAAAAATGTGAGGATTAAATAAATTATTGAGAAAATCCTGGATCTGAGAAGAAGCCAGGGACAAAACCAAAATCTTTCTAAAGTCAAATGACAGTGGGAAACAATGAAAACAGTAATAAACTAGAAATTCATAGCTACAAATATGCACATTTAGAAAGAGCCGTTCTAAATAAATAATTTAATGATACATGACAATGCCCTAGACAAATAAGACGGAACTGATCCAAACGTAGTAGAAGCAAAGAAAATATAAAGGAGAGAGCAGAAATGAATTTGAAACTAAAAATAGTATGTCAATGAATGAAAGTGTTTTCTCTTCAAAAGAATAAGTAAGATTGATAAGGCTTTAGCTGAATTAAACAAAAGACAGAAAAAACGCAAATGGATGAAATTAGATATGAAAAAGGAAAATTATAACAGACACTGCTGAAGTTCAGAAAATGTTAAGAAACTCTTTTGAAAACATATACTCCAAAAATTATAGAACAGGAGGACGTGGCTACATTCCTAAACACATACACAGAACCAAAGTTGAACTATGAAGATATAAAAACCATGAATAGACAACACATATGAAAATTGAGACAGTAATAGAGCCTCTATCTACAAGGATAAGTTGAAGACCAGATGAATTCGTTACAGAATTGTTATTAGTGCTTTAGAGAAGAGCTATCAAGACCAAAGCAGGTAAGCACCATTTTTCCCAAAATCAAGTTATATTACTTAGTAACAGTGATAAAGACCGCATGGTATTGGAACAAAAACAGAGAAGTGGAACAATGGAACAAAACTGAGAATGCAGAGATAATTTCAAGTACCTTCAGTTATCCGATCTCCCACAAAGGGTGAAAATTATACACTGATGAAATGAGAATTTCTTCAATAAATGCTGCTAGGAGAACTCGTTATCCACATGCAGAATGCATCTAGACACATATTTCCCGTGTACTAAAAAAAAAATGAAGTGGAGAAATGCAAATCAAAACAACATTGAGATACCATCTTACCCAGTGAGAATGGCTTCTACCAGGAACTCAAAAAGCAAGGCAAGGATGCTGGGAAAAAAAGAACAGTGTTGCATTGCTGGTGGGACTATAAAGTGGTACAATCACTGTGGAAATCAATATAGAGTTTCTTCAAAAAAATGAAAATAGATATGCCATTTGACCCAGTTATACTTCTTTGGACTATCTTTCCAAAAAGGTGAAAGTGGTGTGTAACAGAACTAAACATAGATCCATGTTTACAGCAGTAAAACTGCCAATAGCTACATCATGGAAGATGCTGAGATATTCATTAACAGACCAACGGATTAAACACACACACACACACACACACACACACACACACACACACACACACACACACACACACAATGGAGAACTAACCTGCCTTAAAAACAGAGAGCGTTATACTTAGTGAAGTGAATCAGACTCAAAAGATTAAATATTCCACTGCCTCTCTAATGTAAGAAATCCAGAGTATGAATAAATAATAGAGTCAACCAGATGAGATATTGTGAGTCAGGGAGGCCAAGGATGGGTTTGGAGTGTGAGAACAGGGGAGGAGAAAGTGAAGCTGGTGTGATATGCATGTGCACAAGAATTTCAACTTTATTGTAACCATTGTATTATCACAAATACAAACTAATAAAGAGGAAAAATGATCAGATTTTTGTCTGAGCTTTTGAGGACGGGTGATCATAATTCTGAGTCCTGTTGCTTCTCAGTGTCAGCCTGCCAGCACTAATCTGTTTCGTGGGTCATGTTGTGTGAGGAACTCTTTCTCAGAAGGTTGAGTAAAGAGGATAATCAGTGTATAGTGAACCTGCTTGGCGCTTCAATTGTTCGTTGTTCTAATCACTATGTACACTGTAGGTTACCCAAGTATGTCCATGCAACATCTATAGCCACTATGCATTCCAACACAATACTGCCCAAGGCACAAGAAAAAAAAATATGGGAAGAAAGATGAAAAAGAGAAAGGAAAAAAAAGTGGGAGGGAGAGACCTACTAAGGGAGTGGAGGATAAAATGTTTAGAGAAAGTGAAGGAGAATGAGAAAGAACTGGATTTTCCAGGTGGCCTTGGGCCCACCGAATAACGAGAATCTTTTCCATTTAACTGTTGATGTATATTTCTATAAAATCCAGGTCTACTACTGTAGGCTTCTGCCTCTTTGCTTTGGTTACTGTGGCCCTTAACTGTTTTCTTGGCAAGTACACCTGTAGATTTTAAAACCTCTGCTTTTCTTGCACTATTTCTTCTTGCTCACTCTCCTCCGTTCCTTATTTTTCCTTCCTGCCTCTCGTGTGCTCTCCTGTTCTTCCATCCTTCTCTCAGGAGTAGGAACTTTGCTTCACTGCTTCTTTAATGGACAACGAGTTTCCTACTCACTGGTCTCTTCGCTATTTCACTAAGTTGTGTGCTAGTTGCAGTGAAATGAGAAAAGGATGTATCTTCCTTTTTTTTCCCCTTGGCAGAACTAACAACATACTATATTTTATGGCTCATGGTATATATATTCGTTGCATTTATCTAATACTCTGAAGTTTTTCATATCATTATAAACATTCCCCATTTTCCCAGAGTACATGTTTCTGAATTATTGATTTACTTATAGGGCCTAGATCTGTATTTTCGGCTGTAAATCTCTGAGGAGACATGGCTTTTGAAGTCACATCACCCTTTGGGACAGTGAGCCAACATAGCAGCCAGTTTTATATAATGTTCTTATATACCAAAATTAAACTTTTCTGGCTCAATCTTGATTCTTTCCACACATAATTTTTTTTTTTATTTTTGAAGAGGGACATATCAACATAAATTATTGTCAGGTTAAACATATGCATTGACAGGTTTCTTTTTAGATCCATTAAATTGTCAGGTACAAAACTAGTAGTAATTGGTTTCTAAATGGTTTTATTCCTTTACATAATATGTAGTTACTTCATGAAGCATAATAGAACATCACTGATTTGTAACGTCAAATTTGTTTCAGTATTTTCATAAAGTTCTCAATAGTTCTCCTCTGCTTTAAATTTTACTTATTAGAAAGTAATTGCTAGCAATATTCACAACAGCAAGTTACTATTTTCTCAATAATAAGAATTCAGAAGAAACATTGTAGTAGATAAGAACTGGGAAATCGTGAAGACCCAAAAGCTAAGAAAGTCAATTCTTTAAATATAAACTGAAATAACAAGTGAAAGTTAGTGTATATAACTACCTGGAAGAATGGTGACCAGGTATTTATCCACTATATTTAATATTTGTTAACCTGCCTGCATCTCACTATGGAAAAATAAATCGTCATCTTTTTTCCCAGGGTGGGCTGTCATATTATTTTTTAAAAAAATTGAACACTGGGTCACCATGTTCGTACTGCAGTCCTTTTATAGATTGTTTCACAGAAAGTTTCTTATTAGTGAATGATATCAACTCACAGATTTTTTTTTTTTCTGAGTCTCACTTTTAACCCGTGATGAGGAGATCCAGGCTGAGAGTGTATCTCAGTATCTCAGTGGTGGAGCATTTGTCTAGCAAGATAAAGGCCCTGTGTCTCATCCTCAGCACTAGAGATGGGGAGACCGAGAAAGCCATAAAATAATGCCAGTAGTACATTATGATTCACACAGTTCTCTGATAAAAATTAGTAAATTGCTACTCTGAAAATAATTGCTTTGTAAGTATGCACGTGGTACTTGTCATCTAGGAGTCTACACATCATGTCCTTGAACCTTAGATTAATACAAATATGGCATATATATCTGCAGTGATATTTCTATCAATTTTCTCTCATTTTCATTATTTTTATTTGGAAGCTAAAAAGTTGATCTAAAATAGTGACCATTAAATGTTAGAAAGGGTAGGACAGAAGGAGGACAGATGAAGGTTGGATAGTGGGTATAAACCATAGTTAGATATTGATCTTCATTCAGCACAGTAGGATGAATATAACATATGCTTTGTATAGAACTGGTGGAATTAGAAGAGGAATGTTTATAGTTTTCAAAACAGATGACAAATACTTAAGGAGAAGGAAATGCTAATTGCTCTGATTTTGTCATTGTACGTTGCATATACATGTTGGAAATTATCACATGTACCCTAAAATATGTACAATTAGTGCTTGTCAGTTAAACATATGGAAATTTAAAATTTAAATAATTTACTTTTGAAAAGAAAAGTTGATGGTCCTATAAAGAGTTAAAGGCAATAGACAATGAGCTAAATATGTTCTTTAGTATATAGTACTGAATTCTAAACGTAGATATAGACACAAATAAAATGTGTGTGTAAATAAAAAAAAGAAATCTGGCTAGAATAGAGCATTACATGTTATAGCAAAGTGAGAGTGCATTATTATACTCTGCTTAACTGGACATTAAATTTTGTGTTGAATTAAACTTTTCAAAGAATTTTTCCATCGACTTGGAATGGATATTTATGGTAATCCTTATTTTTTCTCAGGGTTCATAGAAAATGAATTTTTCACTGTCATTAGTTCCAGTGGGATAGAATCATTCCTAACTCCCTAAATACTGTGCTTTGTCTTTTGAAACATGCTTGTGCTAGAACACTGGTGTTGTTTAGCATACCGTACTAAATAAAGCCTTTTGCTTTTGCCACCTGACAACCTACTTTAATAAAATTCACATCTGCTAATTCTTGTTGGATCTGAATTTACAAGACAACATCACTTTCCTTTAAAATGGCTGACACCCATTATAGCAAAGCACTACTTGGCCATTTAGGTTCAAAGGAAACAAACATTCATTCTACTAGACCTTATAATAGAAACACTTGCTATTTGGATGTAAACCTTCACTTTTCTCTCTTTTTTTAAAAGACAGTATATTCTAACTCTCTCAATTGTGTAACCTGACTCTCTGGACTGAGTCGTTACTTTTTCTTGACTTTTTCCCCCCACAACATTATATAAGAGCCTTTGAGCACAGATCTAAGTACATCCAATTTAAATGTGTTTCCTTGAGATTTTAATTTTTTTTACATCTATGATCATGTACAGTGATCTTTCTGTTTTGATACCAACACGTGGCTTGATAATTTGTGAATCAAAAAGTTTATAAAAACACAAAAGAGCAGTCAGAAGGGCAAGCACTCTTCGTTCTCAGAGAAGTAGCGAGAGAGTATGGGAGAAAGACCCGAGTGTGTGTAGTGGGAATGACCATCAGTAGAGCCGCTGTGATGAAATAGACCGGAGATTCTTCACAAATTAAAATCAGAATTATGATAGCATCTGGCAATCTCACGACGGTGCATATACTCAAAGAAAGCGACGTTAGTATGTCACAGACACAACTGTACCCCCGTGCTTACTGCAGTGCTATTCACAGTAGCTGACACGAGGTGATGGCTGTATGCCTACCAAGCAGTGACTGCAGAGAGAAAACATGCTCTATTTATGCAATGGAATACTTCCCAGCCATGCAAAGAAATGAAGTCTTGTCACCTGTAACCAAATAGATCAAACTAGAGGTATCTGTGGTAAGTGAAATACACCACATGCAGAAAGACAAGTACCATCTTGTGTTGCTGAGATAAGGAGCCTCAGTAAAGTTGATCACATAGACATTGAGGATAGACTGCCGGTTACCAGACTCTGGAAAGAGCAGTTGACAAGGGAGGTTTGGGAGTTCACCAGTAGATACCAAACTACAGTTAGATATGAGCAAGAATCTCAGCTGTGTGATTGATCAGTAGAAAAATTCATAATCAATAGCACATTTCAAAGAATAAGAAGGAAAAAAAGTATTTTGAAAGTTTCATTGTAAGGAATTGATAAACTGGGTCTTAATCCCGACACTTTGGGAGTTAGAGACAGGATGACTGCAAATTTGAGCCCACCCGAGGCAACGTAGTAACTAAGCAAGACCCTGCCTCAAATAAGAAAATAACAACTGGAGATGTATCTCAGTGTGAAGGCTCTGTGTTTGAACCCCAGTGTCACACACATACACACCCAAAAAAGTGATAAATCATTGAGAAGCAGGGATGTTTGAGTGAGTTTAATCATCATACATTGCATACATGTACTGAAATATCGATACCTTATCAAAATATACAATTTAAATAACAATAAATTAAGTAAAAATTTAAAATTAATAAAGAAAAATTTTAAATTTCAAGGAAAATCACCAATTATCATATTATCCGGCACTGTCATTCCTGTATATAATTTCTAAGTAAATGAAATCAGTACAGTTGATTACATACTGAGTGTTTCTTCAAATTAATTTTAAAATTATGAAGACTTCTTAAATATAAACTATAAAGGTAAACAAATCAAAAAAGTCACTGAAAATAAAGTAATACAGACAGGCTTATATTTTTAATTATAATCAATGTACCAGTGAACTGAAATCTATAGCATTATCCCAGAGCTTTTCTTACTTGCAAAGCCTCCACAGTATATCTATTGCTATAGCTACCACATGAAACTCAAAATAAATGTCTCAGCAACTACCATATCACCTTATGCCCTTTACTATCCTAAATTCCTGCGTATTTGCCTAGTAACTTTCTGCCAGTCTCACTAGTTCCCATGGGACACTGCCTCTAGAGTACTTCTCCTAGCTGCAGGACGAGTCATTATCCCATGAGATGGACACTTGGCCTAAGCACACCCAATGAGCTTTTGTTCTGTAAATTCATTTTAGTTTTGATATCTTCCTCTGTGATCATCAGCTGTAAATTGTTAGCAATTACTGTGTCACCCATATGGAAATTAGATCTAAGTTATGTAGGAGAAATAGAAACCTGAAAATACAAATAACTAGTTCTACCCATGAGTAGTTTCGTTAAGTCTTTGAATATGCCAGAGACATGAATTAATTATGCTTAAAGCTGTGGTTTTCTTCTGGCGGCTGAGAAATTTCTATTCGGTATTAGTCACTGCTCATTGTTACCAACAATCATGTTACACTTTTTTCATTATTATTAGGTATAACATTGTCATACTTATTTTCTCATTAATTCGTTGCTCAACGTAGGGCAGCAATCTATCTGCCAGCTCTCTTCTAGGTGGGGCACAATAGCCAACATCCACAACCTGTCATAAGAAAGGTTTAATTTGGCTCCAAATTTCAGGGGAAGTGGTCAGCTGGTTATAGGAAAAAATATGGTAGCTGGAAAAAAGAGAAGGGAACTGTGCTGGAAAGTAAGAGGCTGGGGAACAATATACACCCCGTGTCACACCTCTGTGACTCGGCCAGACACACCCAGAAGTGCATAGAATTAAACCAGGTGGCCAATCAAGCCAATGAAGGAGACACTGTTGAGTTTCTCCACCCCAGAAAGAGTGTAGGATTCTTTATGCATAAAATGGTAAATACAGTATTTATTTTACATTATTGTTTTGAGAATAAAATACATATAGTGCTTGTACTTTAATAGCAATGAATATTCAGTGGGCGAGTGAGAATCATCAGAATTGCTATTTCTTAGTCACCCATTGCTTTTGATCTTTCCACTTACGTTTCTTTTAGCTGATTGTTTCTTCCCCTCTATCATTGCAGGTTTATGCCGTGTGTTTTGTCAATATAACAGGAAAAGCTGAAAAAAATCAGAATGTCAGCAGCCTTCAAGAGAAACATTCCTTCTTCTACCGGTCAGATGTGAGCAGCTGCTGGTAAGTGACACCTACTTCTTCTGCTGCTGGTTCCCAGGTTGAAGCGGCAGGCTTTCTTTGGGACATACCAGAAGGAGAATATACCCAATGGCTTTTAAGGCTTAGGGGGGAGGTAATGTGGAGCGACTCCGTTCACATTTCACTGATCTGAGCAAGTTACTCGGCCACCCAGTTAGCAGCCCAGGGAGCATTCAGCAGTCACAGGCAATCTCTGCAAATCACGTGGAAATGAGTAGGGATGTGCCGCATTCCCAGCGTGTGGAGTAAATACTAATAACCTGCATAAATGATGTGTCAATCAAACATTATCCACCTTTAGTAATTGCCTCCCAACAGGCCTCTGTGCCTTTAGTATTGTGAGTTTTAATACCATCCTCCCACAAAGCAAGCAAGCAAGCCATTAAAGTTGAAAACCATACATTTTTTCATAGCACTTTTTACTTAAATGTGCTACTCTATTTCTCTGTCAGCTTAAAAATGAAGTTTGAACTCTTTTGTAGGGAAAACAGAAATTCTGTAGTTATCTACTCTGACTTATCGACCCTGATCGTATGTAAGTTTTATTTTATAAATACTTGGCATTTATTTTTATCTTCAGACATTTGCATATGTTTTTCTTCTGCCAGAAATACTTCTTTTTTATGTCTATTTCTTCTGTTGTTTTCAAAGGGGGAAAGTAGAAAGCAGATCTCAAAAGCGCTTTTAGTGTTCACCCCCTCACCAACCCAATGTCGTTGTAGGCGCCATCGTCGTCGTTAAATCCTTCTCCCTTAGCAAGCAACTCCGTGTCCTCTACCGATAAATCATTTTAAATGAGTGTTTCCGTCCATGCACATTTAGTACTAAGCTTAGTAAATAAGATGAAAGATACCAACTCGGATCTTGCAGATAGTCTTGTCCTTTTTGTGGTGTGAAGTTGCTAGCTTGGATTGGAAATCTATTTATAGCCCTCCCACATTTAACTTGTCATCTTTCTTATAAACAGCTTGGGAAATGAAGTACAGAACAGATTTTGATTTTTTGATGTGCCACTTGAGGAGCCACCTCCCTAATGAGTCTAAAAATGTTCAGGGATGAGTTGAAATTCTCAAGTAGGCACAGTGTACTCTCTCCACTCTCCGCCCATTTCTTGTGCTGTTATCCCTCTGACCTTTGTCCTGAGTTTTACGCAGTTCAGTGTCATTACCATGGATTTGCAGTTTATTAAAGCTTACACTTATGAAGCATTTACTCATCACTTAGAATTATATTTTTATCATTATTACACGTGTTCTAGGCCACCTCATGAGATCAGTTCTTTTATTACCCATACTTAATTGATGTGGAAATTGACTTCAAGACATATTAATTAATTTGCCCCAGACTACGCAGTTAGTAATCTCTAGGAAAAAGTAATAACCTCTAAGGAGACTACTTCAGTATTTCTTAAATTTCCCAATTCTGCCCAGAACCAAGAAACCAATAACGATGGTTGACAGGAGTTAGACCATCACTTTGGTTAACATTTAAATCTGAGTTAGAGATCATAAGTTGTCTAGTAGCGAAGAAACTTACTCATCATGAGTTCCTGTGTGGAGTTCAGGATGAATAAACGTGTGTGGCAGGGAGGGGATTTCAGCTTTGAAGGAGACTTACACTTGTCAAGTTAGAATGTGCTTGTGCCTGCTCACTTCAAAGAGGTTCTTGCCAAAAAAAAAAAAAAAAAATACTTAGGTGTAAATAAGCCCAGGGACTTACTTTGAAACCCAGGGACTTTGAAAATATGCTTACCTTCCTCTACTGGTACTGAATGAGGACAAGACCAGGGAAGGGGCAATGGTGTCACGTTAAACAAAATCCATTATGAAAAAGTCAGAAGAGAAAAAGGACTGTGTGAGGAACCAATGTGGCTTCCAACGCAATTATTTCTTCACATTTTTTCCTCTCACACTTTTCTGTAATTTTCAGCTGATGACTTTACTTCATCCTTCATTGAGAAATATTAATAACTAACACTTGCATTACACTTTCCGGACCCAGGCATTGCTCTCAGAGCTTTACATATATTGAGTCTTTTAATAAAATAGAGGCAATCAGGCAGAAACTCTCTGTATTACATAATGCCAAATCTAAAACCGTTTCCTCTTTACTTGTATGATCGTTTCTCTTAATGTTACAGTGGATAAACTTTTCTACATTTAAAGTGGGATGAAATTACCATCCTAAACTCGTGTTCAGGTTTTGGTCCAGATGTGCCCTTGCTTCCTCCAGAACTGGGCTCCTGAAAGTATTTTATTTTTGCTGTTTGAATGTTTCATAATTTCATACTGATCGACAACAACCTTAACATTTTCCTTTAGAAAACTAATACATTCTAATCAATTTATTTAGTTGACAAAGTAAATGCATATGCTAATTATGCTCAATGCAAAACATTGAGTTAAATATGCGTGAATCAAGTAATAGTTACATTGATCTATTTAACATATGCAGGACTTCATATCCTTAATAATTTTGCAGTGAAGACACTTAGTATGTACCCTTTTCAACATTTTCAGGCTCTGTACATTGCTGGGTCACCACCTTGAACCAAAGGTCTCTTCTCTTCCTCCTGTTTAAGTGAAATTTTGCTTCTTGAACCAGCATCTCCCCAATGCGCTCCAATCTCCAGCATCCTCGCTGGTTCTCACCACTTACCCCTATACCTGTGTTCAACCTTTTCTGATTCAGTCTCTCTGCATCTGGCTTATTTCATTGTGACACCATCGATATTTTAATAGACTGATTAGAACTTTCTTGCCACTCCATCAACTCTCTCAAGATCTTTTTCCCCCCACCCTTGTCCTGAGCTCACCATGTAGCCCAGGCTAGCCTTGAACCTAGTGCCTTAGATTCAGCAATCCTTCCGCCTTGGCCTTTTGAGTGCTGGGATTACAGACATGCACCGCCATGTCTGGGTTTATGTGGTTCTGGGGAATCAGACTCATGGCCCTGTACTTGCTAGGCAAATGCTTTAACTGCTGTGTCGTTACCTCAGCCCCTGTCTTCGCTATTCTAATAAGTGGCTCGGCTCTGCCATCGACACAGAAACTGAAACAGTGACCCTGAAGATTTTGATGGTCATGAATCTTAGCAGTTCTATCGAAATATAACACAAGCTCCCCTCCTGTCCTCTCCAGTGCTTTCTTTTTGGTATAGGTCTCATGGTGAAGTTATTTGTCTCCTAGCTAGATTTTTCTGCTTTCCTGTTTGTCCTTGTGTAGTCAGTGGATTCTTCACATGATTTTAAGATGGCCATTCAAAATTACACTTTGGTGTTTCTCTGGTTAAAATGTCTGTCAACAACTATAGAAAAAGGTAAGCATGCTTTTATAAGCTATCTCGTACTAGTAATTGAGCCACGAAGCAAGCAAGTGGGGATTTCATATGAGTTTGTTTCCTTTGGTTGATACGTTCAGAGAGACCTTCCTCTCCCACATTCAATAACACTAGTCCCTCAGAGTCACCTGTTATTTTACTAAGTTCCTTCAGATCATTTTTTAATCCTCTACAGTAGGAATATTGATGTATTATTTTATTTACATATTATGCTGTCTCTCTTCACTATAAGACAGGATATAAAATGATAAATTTATCTTTTTTACTACATTATCACATCTCCTGTGGATTAATGAGAACCTGATACATGGTCGGTATTAAGTATATTTTTATTGAATTGATAAATAACTATATGTTGCATTTTGTTGGTGCCACAGGAAAAGAATTTTTCATCTTCTAGTGACATATTGGTGTTCTTTGAGTAAACATCTTTCCATGGTAGTTATGTGCAGTCGGTGGACAAATAACATACATATTTAGAAGGGAATGTTTCAGTTCAGATGGATGATGTAGTAATAGGATGTGTACAAAAATTTAAAAAAGCAAGATCAATGCAGATAATAAAACATGGAAGAAAGTGACTTAAATATAGTAGCATAGCCATTTGCCTATTGGATATATGTGTACTGAGCCTTTTGGAAAGATGTCATGAGTTATTTAACTTAAGTACAAAATTGACAGACAATGAGCAATGTCATTTCTACATGTACCAATTGTATGTGTTTCCAGTGCTGAAAATTCGTGAAGAGAGTGATTCTCCACACATTTCTTTTTAAAAGAGTGAACAAAACACTTTAAGATTAAACATTAAATTTATGTTGTTTATTCTTTATAATTTATTTATACATAAAGTTGAAAAAAGTGACAAATTATTAATTGATTCATGCAAAAAATACTTTATCTCTCCCTCCACCTATCTATGTAAATTTCTATTTCTCTCCCATAAATATGTATATGGCATCATTTTATACTGACATAGGTATTTTGGCCAAGGGAATGAAACTATTAATTTATGATTGCCTGTTTGTTAGTTTGCTCCTCTTTCTTTACACACTTTTCCCCTGGGGAGCTACAACTGTGAGCATCACACAGTGGCACCACTGGCTTGGCCTCAGTGAACTCTCTTCTGCAAAACATCCCCATCAACCAGCGCAAATGGTTAGAGATGAACTCCAATTCTATCAGAAGCAAAGTTCTTGTATAAAAAAAAAGACACTATCTTGGCAAAAAGAACTAGAGAAAAAGGAAGTATGAAAAACTTAACGTCTTTTTGATCAGGAAATTGAAAGTAAAAACCAGGTGGGCTGGAATAGGTGATTAAAGAATTGAAGATATATCATGACACAAATCTCACAATGATTTAGAGTAACTTGTAATTGACTTAATGTGTACACATTTTACCTTGTAATCAATAGTGCAATATTTTTTGCTATCTAGAAAATATAACATAGTGTATATTTTAACATATAATGTAATATTTTAGTGATATATGTAAATGTTGAAATAGACATTCTGGAAAATCCTTGATATAGGTGTTCTAATTTTGCCATGATTTTTCAAGATTGTAACATAAAAGTACATACATAGTAAGATGGACAGATGGGCAAAGATGAGAACGAATAAGAGAACGAAGGAAATAAATTGCTACACATGTTGTTTTAATTAGAAAGGTTTAATCAATCCTGTGTGCCTTTCTATCATTTCTTAAATACTCTTAATTAATTTCATATCATGTTCATTTAAAATATTGCATTAAATGCCAGTCATAATTTAAGACAGTGTAGAGGTTCTTTTTTTTAATTCCTGTATGAGTGAAGGAGCATGATTGAAGTAAAAAGCAGAGGTTTGCTTATCATGCTGAAAAGAAATTACAAAAAGATTAAAAAAGGATTTGGAAAAATCAGTCCAGTTTCATTTCAAATGTCAGTTTGACATTTTTTTGAGAGGTGAGTGGAAAATATTCATACCCCAAATGCAGCTAAGGGAGAAGAAGTAGGATGTGTTCATGGGATTTGTGATACAGATGTCATGGATGGCCTGGACACGGAGCATGTTGGAGGACGTGAGGGGATGAGTGAGGGACATTTCAGTGGCTTGCAGATGTGGTGCATCACAGAATAATTGTCACCTGCCACATTGCCCAGTATTGTCAGGTGTCTTATTTCCTGGAGCTCAGGTTCTGATAAGGTATTTTCCTTCTTTTTTCTATTATCATTGCAAGTAGAAATTGGTGCTTATATTCTGTGATTATTCTTAAACATTTGTCTTAATCTCTAGCTGAGACACTATATTTTCTCTATTTTATTGATTTATACATGGTCATTCTATTACCCATAGTTTTATTCATTATTTATACACGTTGTGTCCTTATCATTATCCCCTGTCAAACAGAAATTGTATATGATAAAGGCTAATGTATTACTTTAAAAAGTTAACTCGAAAAATCTCATCAATGCATTTTATCATCAATGAATAATAAACAATCTAAAAATTTATATATATAATTCTTCAGTTATATCTTAGAGTATTTTCAAATTTTGTTTATTATCATGGAATTTATGACAGATTTTATGACAATAAAACATAAGCCAATTAAATATATATTTAAGCAATACATAGAATAAAATAGTGCATATCAAAATTATGTTAATTAATGTGGCCTAGATATATTTAACTGACATCTCAGTGAACTCCTCATGTCTAATTCACAATAAGGAGTATCAACCTCATCATTTTTCTTGGTTCATTTTGTTAAAATCAGGTTCACATTCACACAGCATTTTTAGAGAGATGATACTTCTGGGCAAAATGTTGTATGTTTGTTGGATTTTACCCTTCTAAAGGAATGACATTTTCTCAAGATTTAAAAAAAAATATCCATGTTAAATCTTAAATTGTCTCCCAGCACAAATGTCCCATCTAATTCTCTTAGGAGGAATCTCATTAAGAAAATATAATTGCCCTTAATTCTATTGCTATAGATAGCTCTGATGACATCAAACTGTCATGATGCTGTCCCAGTACACATCTCAAATGCAGACTACTCTGGTTCTTTTTTTTTCTGGTGGTGACATTTCATTGACAATATCGAATAAAAGATAAAATGAATGATCTTTCACAATTTCAGTATAATAGGTAGACAGCCTTCAAGAAGAAAACCAAACTCTGATGGCCCCCTTTAATGTGAACCGTATCTCCGTCATTACAGACTCACTGACCTGTGCAAACGGGCTGCTACATCTCTAGTGAAGTATCTTTTGTAAGTTTTTAAAGTTCTTTTACATGACTATCAGTGAAAGAGCTAGTAAGATATACTTTAGAGAAAAAAATCATTTTGAGAAGTTATACGTTACTACTCACACAGGACAGGGCCACTTTTTTTCTTTTGGTTCTTCCCAATAGCCATTGATACTGGTGTAAGGTAGACCTTCGATGTTGTGTGGATTCACATTTTTCTAATGGTTAATGATGTTAATGTAATGATGATAATGTATGATAATTATTTTTTCACATGTTTGCGGGACAGTTATGATTCTTCCAAGAACTACTCATTTCAATCTCCCATTTGTCATTGGTTGTTTAATTCCGTGAACTCTTTCTCATCTTTTTGTACATTCTCTGGATATTAGTTCTCTCTCTGAACAGTAGGTGGCGCTTTTTTCTTATTTCAAGGGCTCTTTCTTCACTTTGTTCATTGTTTCCTTTGCTGTACGGAAGCTTTTTAATTTGATAAACTACCATTTGTTGAGTCTTGGTGCTACTTCTTGTGCCATGGATGTTGTATTGTGGAAGTGCTTGCCTACATCTATGTTTGCAAAGGTTTGCCTATTTTGTTTTTCTGCAGGTTCAGTGTTTTCAATGTAATATCTGAATCATTGATTGATTTTTATTTAATTGTACTTGGTGTGGAGTGTGTGTCTAGACTCATTCTTCTGCATATCAGTTCTCCCCAGCAGCATGTGTTAAAGAGACTTGTATCCGGTGTATGTCCCTTTTAGTCCCTTTACTAAGGATCAAATGGCTGAGACCACCTGATTTTCTCGTTATCTTCAATTCTGTCCCCTTGGTGCCCATGTCTATTTTTGTGCCAGCGCTATGTGGTTTTTATTTCTGTGACTTTGTAATATAACTCGAGGTCTGGAATTACGTTGTCTCCTGATTATTTCTTGTTGCTCAAGATGACTTTGGCTCTTCTGGGTCTCTTCACATGAAATTTAGGGTTGTCTGTTTTATTTCTGTGGAAAATACTGTTAGCATTGTAATTGCATTCAATGTAGTGAATCTATATTAGCTTTGGGAGTATGCACATATGAACATTGTTGGTTCTGCCTGTTCATGAACACTGAAAGCTCGTGTTTTAATGGCTTGGCCTCTAGCTTTGTTGCTACTGGGCAGAAAAGAGAATGATAGAAACCTTAGAAGGTAGGATCCAGTAGAAAAACATGGCAGGGATGTGGGTACACTTGCAGGGGATATTAAAATTCTGAATCCTCTCTCTCTTTCTTGCTCTCACTCTCTCTCTAGCTTCTTCAGTGTCCTGATGTGAGCCACTTCCTGTCCACAGATCCAAAAGTAACTAGGCAAACAAATCATAGATCAAGACTTCCAAAACTGTGAGCCAAAGCCAATATTTTACTTTTACATTAGCTACTCAGATAGGGTGTGACAGAAATGAAAAACAGGCTAATGCATATATTTTCTAATCATCTCTTGACTTGTAGAAAAATTAGGAAAGATTTTCAGATATTTTTAGATGAAACACAAGTTTTAATATGTGTGTAAAACATGTAATTTTAATTTTGATGGTCATTAAATTTTAATGAGTATATTCTTGTTATTTCAATGATCAATTTCAATCAAGACAAAATATTTTCATTTGCTGCTTTTTGTTTACACTTATATATTTTTAATTATTACTATTTTGTGTGCATGGTAAAATATATGAGAATATATGGAAATACAAAATGTTCTTGATGAGTAAAGCCAGAAGTTGCCATGTTTTACTAGATAAAGATTTGAATTTTTCTACCCCCTATGTAGAGTTAAGCAGGGAGAATATTGAAACATATGATGGTTTGATGGTTTCAACATGATTTTTTCTGAAGTGTTCGTGCTTTATGAATATGAACCCTAAATTGGCGTTGAGAAGCAGACATTTAAGTGAAATGGCCTGATGAAAGATGATTAGTTTATGAGAAAAGTAAACTTTTACAGGAGCTTATGACTTCCTATGCCAACAACAGGCAATTACAAAAGAGAGAGCCTGTTTTTTCCTCTTGACTCCCCACCCCCTCTCTGTATTTCTTGGTTTTCTATTCTCTCAAACTGTGATGCTATCATCTACAATGTCATCAACTAAAGCTACTGTCACCATCATGCTATTGGGCATCAAAAACCGTAACTTAAATAATCTCTTTTCCTTAAAAGTTACCCAATCTCTTGTATTTTATTATACTAACACAATGTGGACTTAAGACAATAGCACTATTGTATGTCAAGTTGTATAGATACACAAAATCTAAAAAAGGAAAGAAACTGAATTAAATACTTCAGTGTCATATGTACCATTCAAAGAGTCATTATAGCATGAGATTCAATCATACTAACTTTGGTTTTTGAATTTTTATATTTTAATTTAGTTTTAATGTTAAGTATTAATTTTGCGTTTCAACATATTTGAGAAATTTTGTAATAGAAACAGTCTAAAGAAATACAAACTGAGCAATAAGATACTGTTTCTTAAAGTATATGTTTTCTATACTGCTCTGTAAGGTTAGACTAAGTGTTGGCATGAAATAGTTTACTGAGGGAGTCGTAGTCTTGAATTGCGTGTTAGTGACGGGCAAGCTAACATAATTTTGCTAATAATGTCATAATATAAGTGTATATAAAATCATATGCTTTTCACTTGAAACATATATATATATATATATATATATATATATATATATATATATATATTACCTCAATGAAGTTGAATAATGTTAAACTTCAAATAAGAAAAGCCAACAAAGAAACCCACACAGAAAATATAGTAAGGTATAGAAGGTGGCATGTTTTTCTAATCTGGCTATCACATTCTATTATGTTTCCACATTGTTTGAAATTGGTTATTAGCCATTTCATACCACAAGCCCAACAATTCTCATCTCATTGGAAGGGCTTTTGTGCATGTTTTTGCTTGAGAACACATGAAAGAAAAACAAGTAAAATGTCTAAGTGCACAAAAAACATTGACAAGACTTTCATATTTGTATTCTATTGATGTACATTTCTTGATTGCGTAACATTTTTTCTGCTTAATATTTTATTATTCCACATACTGTCAAGTTCAGAAAAATATCTGTTCTCTTATTTTTTGCTGTGTTGCACGTTATACCAGTTTGAGAGTGCTCCTGTTCTTGGTAGACCTCATTCTAAATAAAGTACATTGAAATTTTAGAGAGATATCAAATTATGATGGGCAGAGGGAAGTGATATATCAAAAAATTTCACAAGTGACTCTCCCAGCAGCCGTACTTATTCAAGATTCAATCAAAACAATGATGAATATCTGACCTACAAGAATCCCATTTAAATGGAGAAAATAGTAATATGACAACAGAAGAAATGTAAAATACTAAGTATTCTGATGGTTGGTGAGGGAATTTTACACAGAGATTAGAATATGACAGAAGAAAGTAATATATCAAGCGTCTTCTCCATAATTCTTCTGGCAGTTTCTTATTCAAAATTCAAACAACACCGTTGTGAATATCTGACCTCCAAGAACCTCCTCCAAATGGAAAAAAGAAGTTCTGCTGACACCAAAAAGTCAAGTAATAGAATTCTGCTCAAAAAAGGGAAAATTTTGAAGAAATATTTACCCTGCATACCAGTCCTTAAATAATAACCCCAAAATAAACACAACTCCCTAATTCTACTTCATATGAATCAAATATTACACCAAAAATCAAAAACTGCAATAATAGCATTCTAATATTTCAACAGGTTGAGGATTTTTTGAAAGTTCAGGTCAAAGTTTGTTTTGAGTCATAAGATGCATTCTTAGCTGAAAAACCCCTGTTTAAAAAAAAAAAAAAAACGTAGTCTCAAGACGCAACGACAGAATAATCTTTTCCTTCCCAAAAGAGCCAAATAGGGAAATAAGGAGGAATAAAGCAAAACTCAAAGTCAGCAGAGTGAGTGAGCTCTAAAGTTGTGTAGATTTGTATCTAGCAGAGAGATCAAATGGTGGCTCATGGGAGTTGGGAAGAGCATGGGTAGCCCCGCCCCTGTGGCTCTGCCAGTTGCCGCCCTAAGCCCTCCCGTTCACCTAGCTCTGCCCTTAATCTTCAGCGTTCCTGCTAATTGTTCCTAGTCTCTTGGATCTTCAACTTCCTGGGGTATCCACTGCACCTTTGGGTTCATTTCCTCTATTTCACAGAAACACAAGTTGTCCTTCCAAGGGGTGCTTGACTGGCCTCCCGTGCCTCCTGTAGAAACCTGGGTGGAAGCCTGCTTAAGTGTGTAACTCTTCATTTTGCAAGCCTGTAAAGCCGGCAGGGACAGGAAGGCAGCTACAGCAGCTTCTGGGATCCTCAATGGCTGTACAGTCAAAGGAACCACAGAGAGACGATTCCTTAGGAGATCCTTCTTGAGCAAGCATCCCACAGCCCATCTACTCAAATAAAAGATACACACTTTTGCACCTTAGAATGTGTGATGGGTGAAGTCTTTGAATTTTTAAGATGCTCTCCAGTTGTCGTTCTTCTTATCTCTGTATAAGGTATTTGGTTTCTCTTTATTGGCGTTAATCTTTTCAAAGGCTGTGTCTCCATTAATGCTGAATTTATACACACTTCCTTTCATGCCCAAATTTGAGTTTAAAAAAATTTTCTACTCTGCCTTTTGTCCTAACTTTTCATGATAAATCTGGTTGAAAGAAGCCAGTAGTGCCATTGTTGCACCCTAAATATTGGGTTATATTTGGATTTCTTCTTTCAGTTCAATTACTCCACTACACTTAATCACATTGCAAAGCCTCAGGACACATTTTTGCTTGTTTGTTTGTTTTTATTTTGTTTTGTCTTGTCAGACTGTAGCACACATAACCTATTGTCTAATTGCTGATGAAGTCTTTCTTTCTCAAATGATATATGCTGAGCCTGGCGTTACTGTCCACAGTCCTACCATCATTCTGGCCCTCTGAGATTCAAGTAGAATTGTCCAGTAAGCCCTTAATATAGCGTTCTGAGTGTACATCTATAAAACTCCTCTCACAGATCACTACCAAATGTGCTGTCCACATAGTCAAGTAAAATATCAGCTGAGACCCCAGTTTTCTTTTACATGTTTTTCATACTTGTGAGCTCTCCATTTAGTAGGACATAATATACAACACTTATAAGCACAGTAGGTTTAGTTTAGCTTATGATTTTAGAAGATTCAATCCATGGTTGACTGGACTCCAGAAAGGAACTTCATGAAGGAAGAACATGGTGAAACAAAGCAAGAAACATATGTGCACAAAATGCTCAACTCCACTGTAAACCTTCAGTTCTGCACTTGTACATATCAATAAAATGGGGGTGTGTGTGTGTGTGTATATATATATATATATATATATATATATATGCTGAATTTCCAGCGGCTGAGCCGAGAAACATTAGCAGGGATAGAGGGGTAAGAAATCCTCCCAGAAACCCCCGAAATGTACTTCATATGGTCTTGGACAATCATGTAGACATAATCAAGTACCAAACCCACACAAGATGACTATGGATGACATTTTGTGATGTGTATTTCAAAATGGTAGAATAAAGTATTTTTGTTATTTTTGCCATAAGGTATGGATAAGTGATCATTAATTGGGATGTATCAATATGACTATATGTTTGGCCTAGTCATGGAGGTGTGACCTCAGTTACTCATATATTTTTTGGCCTATTCTTTGTTGGCATTATTTTGTCCAGCTTCATAGCTGACATGAACTTTTCTCTGCCAACCCTGGTCTGGAATGATATTTCTGCCTTGGAGTTAGCTGAATATGAGCTAAATTCTAAGAAATCCTAAGTCAGGCGAAAGCACTCCTCCTCTATAACATGCACGTGGGCAGCAGTGAGAAAGCTAATTCACGCAGAATAGATGAACATTCGAGGAGATATGTATGTTCAAGTTTATTTAAAAGTTGTTACATTGTATCCATGTGTCAAAACACATTATCCTATCAATATGTTTAATTTTATGTTTTATGTATTATTTTAAGAAAAAATTTGATTGTAGAGTAAGCCGTGTAGGAGATCATGATTAAGAGAAGATAAGAGATCACAGATGGATGCACTTTATAAACTGGTGGACTGTGGGAAAACAAATTGGAGTGCAGGTGTATCCTTCAAACCCAGGTCCCAAATTAAAGAAAGAAAAAGAAATGTGAATAGGAGGGTAGGGGATCTTTAAAAATCTGCAATCAATCCTGTTGTGCATTCTTATTTTCAAAACTAAAGTGGAATGAAAAAGGCAAAAACAAAGGCTTTTCTGTGCACGAATTAATTCACATAAGTAAATTCACAAGGCTGTCTTTTTATGGGTAAAATTTATTTTCCTTTTGTCTTTACATTAAAGGAAAGAATGCTTGTCAGACTACTCTTATCATCTATGCAGAACCCTTTATTAAGATGTAAACATGAATCTATGCCTTTTAAAATATACTTTAGTTGATTACAGGAGAAATGAAGTCTGAGGTAATCAAATGAGTGAATGACAGGTCTATGAAATAACCCAAAAAAGAAAAGTATTGTATTTTATTATAGCCTATATTATGTTGAATATATTTTATTTTTGAGACTAGGTCTCGCTCTGTAGCCTAGGCTGGTCCTGAACTCACTGTGGAGTCCAGGCTGACCTTGGACTCAGGGCAATCCTCCTACCTCAGCCTCCCAAGTTCTGCGATTACAAGTTTGTGTGTCCATGCCCAGCTTTTGTTTACTTATACTTATTTATGAGCAATGTATCTAAATCATTGATAAGATGTTTATTCAAGTCGTTAGACTATTTTATAATTAAATTTTTAGTTGTCTTGCTGGTGAATTTAAGATGTCATATAGTTATATAGTATCAAACACAAACACATACATAAAAATCTCAGCTCCTTGATACACTTCATAATAAACCATGCATTAACATACTTTTAAAAATCCAATCTAGACTTTTACATGTTTCTCAGCTTACTTTTTGGTAACTTAAATATGAAAATTTCATTTAAAAATAGAACTTTGTAAGCATATCTAGTAACAAAATGTCCCATTTCAACTATTTCTTCAATAAATTGATTATTTTATTTGGCTTATGAGAAATATTGCTTTCCTTGAACTCTCCACTTATTTATGTTGAGACCAGTGATTTCACAAGCACACCGAATTTCTTAATTAATTTTCAATTCAATAAACTTGAAAGAGTAGACTAGACTGAGTTTAATAACATTTTGTATATTGTTTAACAAAACTGAACTTGATTAACTACTTCATAACTCTTTTTCTAATGTAATTTATTATTCCAGATATTATGCTTAGAGTAATGCTTAAGGTTTAATTTACTATTTTACCTATTATTGTTAAGCATACACTTACTTTCAGAAATTATAGAAGTTCTTTTTCCGCTCCCTGCATAATTTCTCTTTGATTATTCACATACATTGACATTATATCTATATTCAACCATATTGTTTTTCTAAAGCCTACAAAATAATTGATGAGTGACAGAACATTTCCTTCATGTTTAGTGTTTATGGAATCACAGAAATGACTTGATTTGATACAATTACAGTGAATCCTCAAGCGTTTTCTTAAAGAGGGACACATGGACTTTATGTTTGGTGCTTTATCTTCCACCTTCACCAAACCCAAGTTCCATTTTCCTGGTTGAGAGGATAATGCATTTTAGCTAGATCAACAAATTTCCCCATTTGGCAGTTGGTGTTCTGTCCATGTCAGAGGGTGAGCATAGGAGGTTGTGTTTTCCGGTGTTGCTTAGAATAGACTGAGTTAGCTGTGCTCTATCACAGAAATTTAGTCCGTGACAAAGAGAATCGTGTAGTTCTTCATGCTCTGACTCCTCTCCTCCTTGGCCCACAATAAAGAGGTATTATTTACTATCCAGATAAAAAGTATCATTCTGGGTGTGCTCAAAATATTAATCATAGTCTTTCATGTAGTCATACGAACAAAGGGCACTGAATTTGCTCAGAGGATAAATAATGGTTAAAAATTATCCAAAATTATGGGTTTCCTTATTTGTTTTTTGGAATAATGATAGTCTATAACTCAGAATTGGAGAGAACTATTGATATGTTTAAAGCAAAATTTTGTAAGGTTTGTTTATCTGTTTCCAGCTCTTGTAATGTTAAGAGTTCCCTTGAAGATGACTTCCTCTGCCTATAATTTATTACTACCAGCAAAAGTAAAACTCTCGCTACAAATTTTGAGTAAAAAAATTATAATACTACAGTAATATTTTGATATACTTTATGTTATCCTGGAAAATAAATTTATGTTTATGTCTTGCTTCACCAGATATATATCTGTACTAATAAACGTTGACACTCATAACAAAACTTAGATTCTGTTCTAGTTGAACATTGTATACTTACTGTGTAAATATTCTCAATTTGAACAAAAATCAAGATACAAATTGGGCAAAATTGAAAATATGGAAAAAGGCATTAATAGAAAATTTAAAAATTGTAACTCAATTTAAATCAAATTCTATTTGAAATATATAAATTTAAATTTTCTATCTGAATTGAATTCATCTGTATGCCGTAATCATTGTCTTGCAACTTGTACTATTATTGACCACGATGTATAAGTACAAGTTTATTTAAAAAAATAGATTTTACAAATGAAACCAGTCACTCATAAGTTTAGCAATTAAAATTTAGCTACAAATTTATGTTGATTACTATTAAACTTTGCCCTTAATATAATTACTGTTCTAATTCCATTTTAATTATGATGCAGTAGAAATTGGTTGCAAACTATTGTCATACTTATTTTTTCAGCACAAAAATAGTTCCAAATCAATTCTTTACTGCACTTAATCCATTCAGATTTAATTAAATTCTGAAATGCCATTCTCTGACGTGTATTTTGTTATAACAGGTCTATCTCTTGTGTCCCATAGCTGCTGGCTATTTTTCCAGAAGTTATTTTAATGAAAACTTTTAAGATCTCACATGTTTTTAAAATTGGTTTTAGTTTCTTAGCAAAATTTGGTAGCTGTAATTTCTCTTCATGCATGTATAACACAGCAATGCAAAGAACTGGAAAAATCCTTTATACTCAAAGCAACATTTTTCATGAAGACATAATACATACACTCTCATAAAAGTTGAGACAAAATGTGAGCCCAAGGAATTATTTCATTCTCAGTTGAATAACTGGCATATATAGAAGCAAAATTAGTAGTTGTAATTAAATTATTTACCATAGGGATTTTTTGTATTTTTCATGATACATATTTGTTGTCAAGGACATTTTATGTGTTTTCTTCCAAAAATTTTATTTCTGGTTTTTAAAAAAGCTGCTATGAATACAGCTTGGTAGAAGAAAAATGTCTAGTCCTTACTTGTTTCACAGTTTTATTGCAATAATTTAGACTTATATTCTATACTTGAATATCTAATTTAAATATATCATCTTCCAAGTAAATATTTTATGTGGTAAAAACAGTACATGCCTCTAAAGTTAACTTTGGGTATATTTTAGTGGTGTGTAATATAATAATTTTGATTTTTGTAATCATATATATTTTGAAATATTCTGCAGTCACTTGCTCTACAATGAAGCAAAAATTAAGAAATCGCACAAAATTGTCTGTAAGAAGTGAAACATTTTTTCTATAGACAGAGATTTATATAAGTAACTTGAATGTCCACCAAAAAATTTAAATAGGAATGTAGCTAAATATTTTTATAACATCAATATTTATATATCATTATGTATTATTTATATTATAACATTTAATATTTTTGTTAATATATTCCATTAATTCTTACAGTAACCTGCTTATGAATGTATTGTTTTCCATATATGGAAAAAATTTGAAAAGAAATAATATTTCTTATTCAGAAGAGCTCTGAATTGCTTTTAACAGCATATTTTAAATATTAATATGCTGCAAGTATAGCGGTATTAATAAAGTCCTGTACTAATACAAACTGTAAAGTCAAAATGTGGAACACAAATTTAAATCTATAAATTACCTTTGTAATCATGAAGCCAAACGTCTTCACAGTATGACTTTATGACCTGGCAATATTTTTTAATTTAATGACCTAAAATTGTGAGAACAAATGCGTGCCTAGCTAGAACTTGATCTCAGTTTTCTGTTCTTCAAAAGAGGTGGGTGTCTTTTGATTTAGAGCAGATAATAACAATGTATTTTGTAGATGTAAACTACTGAAGTAACTTGATAGATAATTCTCACTCTGTTTGCACTGCTAATGTTTTATAGCTAGATCTTTTATATGCATTGGTTTGATTCAGATCAACATGAAAAATGGTAAGGGCTGTATATTAAGGAAATATTAATTTTAAAGAAAGTATTGAATTTTCAAAAACTGGAGTAAATTACCTATAATCTATGTCAAGTGCATAATATGCTAAAGTTTTAATATTTAGCTGTGAGTTTCCTTAATTCGATGTTTCATGTGGATTTAGAAGCAAGTTAGTATCATTATCATTCTGGGGTCAGGGTCACTTGTGTCAGTTGAAGAACTCATACTCAAAATTTTATTTTGATTAAAGTTGCTTTACCAATATATACATCTGTCATTGTGATACACATAAGGTAACACCATATTAATCGTTGACATATTGTTTATTCTTTTCCAGTATTTTCATCTCAAAATACTTTCTATAGTAACTGAATTCTTGCAGTTGCTTCTCAATATGAAGGTATTAGTTGCTTCTTTTCTTCTTTTTTATGTAAATACTTCATTAACATACAATTTGTATTTTGTAAAATATATTGCTTTAATTTACACTTTGAGATAATTACATTGCTGTGAGTGCATAATTTTTATTTATTAAATTGACTTTACACATATCTGGAGTAAAAACTACTTGAACATATTGCATAATCTTTTTATACATTAGTGGATTCAAATTGCTACTATTTTAATAAAGGTATTTGTGCTTACAATTATAAAGAAGATTAATCTGTGGTATTGACTAATTAAAATGACTAGTTTTTGACATGAGGGGAAATCTGACCTCATATTATTAATTAGAAGACATTCTGTTCTGTATTTTGGAAGAGTTTCTGATGTATTAGATTACTTTTTCATTGCATGCTTGGCTGAATTCAACAGTGGATCTGGGTAGATCTTAACTTTACTTTGTTGAAATTTTTGAATCTGCTAAGTAAAACTCTGTTTATGCCAACTGTGACATTCTACTAAAGCTTCCAATGCAAATGAAACACACAGCTTATCATATCAAGCAGACTCAAAGAAATTATAGAGATCTCTGTATGTCTGTAGATTTCAACACTATCCACAATAATCAAGACACAGAATCAGTTCATATGTCTCACAACTCATAGTGGATAAAAAATGTGAAATACAATACAGACATAAAAATTAAAATTCTGTCATTGGTAGCATCCTAGAGAAATCTGGAAGGCATTGCATTGACTGAAATTTGTCAGGCACGCCAAGACTCGGGTTGCACACATCTACACAAGGTTGGAGTCTACCGCAGGTGGTCTTAGCACCAGAGAGTACGTTAGTGCCTATCACGTGCAAGTGAGGAGGTTGGGGAGAAGTTTGTTAGTAGTTTTAAAGCTACAATTAAATCAAGACAGTTTCAAGATTTCACTGTATGTTAGGAAAAACATAGCCAATAATGATATGTATTTCACCATAAGTAGAAGAGAGGATTTTGAGTGTTCTAATAATCATCACATGATAATGTTAGATGTGATGGATATGATAATATTTCTAATGTGGTCATATTATTATACACTGTATACATAGAGCAGTCTATTAAATTCTGTTCCATAAATCTATACTTTTGTGTATCAATTAAAAATAAAACTTAGAAAAACACAAGTATTAAAGTGTGGATTGATGCAAAAGAGATCTGTTTATTTTAAATGTGTATGTTTAAATTTTTTAAGGACTACTGATTGTATAAAACAAAATAATAAAATATGTTGTGAAAATAATCAGCAGTAGTTAAGGCAGGGTATATACCTACATTTACCTGTTAAGGCAGGGTATATACCTACATTTACCTGTTAATGTTTGACAATCAATTGGTATCAGAAGAAATGTCAACTAAAAATACACAGTAATGAAATTTTAATCATTTACAATCGCACTACATGGAGGCTACTCTTATGTTTCTGTGCTTTTTTATGTTTTCTAATTAAGAAAAATTTATGAATTAATAGATGAACACAGAAATGGAAAAATATTTGGTACCCAAATAATTGGCATTAAATGATTTCCATCTGACTTTATTCTCTCCATATGTGCAAGATTTTGACTTTACATTCACAATGGCTGAATATTATTTCAACATTTACATTTCTTATAATTTATATAAATTTTAGTCATATCCTTTTTACTGTATTTTTAGAATATTGGTAGTTGGTGCAACTATAACGAATAGGGGGTTTCAGTGTTCATACACCATTGGAAGCATTTTAAGTTTTTGTCTTAGGATAAATTCCCAGAAGTAGAGATTTGGAGTAAAAGGAAAGGTTAACGTAGTACTGTTGCTAACAATGGAAACCGGTCATCCCGATCGTCACTTTATTTGCCCATTACGCTTGTTCTGTACTGTTTACTATTTTAATTTAAATTGAAAATATTATTCAATAATTATTTCCATCTTTAGTTACTTGTAAAACTACAGTGCAGATAATAAAATTATACTGAAGCAAAAATGTGAGTTAGCAAACAAATTGATAAAACTAAAACATAGCATAGAAAATGCACTTGGTGTTTAAAATGAGCTGAATTTAGAAAATAAAAATATAGATACAGAAGCCTATCATGAAATGAATGTTTTATGACAACAGGAATTTCACCTGAAGAGTTAAATTGTTACAAAGTGTATTTGGTTGAAATAATTAATGATTATCAATTATACTCTCAAATAAGTTGCACTCTACCTATATGTATAGCACATAGAAAAATCACAATAACTCAGAATGTTGATTTGAATATGAGGATGAATCACCCCTATTAATCTGCTAAGATCTAATTTGTATAAACTCACTAGTTAAAAGGCAGGAACAAATCATAAGGTTTGAGCAGAAACTGGTCTGGCTTCAGTTGTAGGCTTTTTCACTTACTCTCACTCTGATTCCTTCATTTATTTTATTTATATCATCGTGCAAAAACTCCCCGCTCCCTCTTTCCCCTAATTTGAGTCCTGAAACTGATCTTCAATTGATAGAGTCAGTTCTGTTCACACCAGATGATGTAACCCTGATAAAGACCAACTGTGGGTTCCTGCCTTCTATGCTCTTTTAAAAGCCAACTTCTCAGTTCTCAAAGTAAATGCAAATCAAAGTTAAACTACTTAAAAGACTTTGAAGGGATTGCTGGCACATATCTCATTGGTCATCCATCCCATGGTCTTTAAGGTAATAAGTCTGGAATGTGGATTGGTTATTTGAAATACCAGTATTTTTTTTTTTTCATATTATGCTTACTTGGAAACCACATTTTCTCAGCTACACCATACAGAGCATAGTGCCTTCAAAGTTGTGCTCCATTGAATAATTTTAAAATGATAAAGCCAAGTATTCTTAAAGATACTTTATATTGATACAAATATGGTGTACTTGAGCTGTCACAGAGTTTTGCAAAGTTCTGAACATAGGTACTCCTAATAGCCTAAATTTCAGAGTTATTGGAAAATACACAAATCTGTACAGAAAATTCAAAATGCTATTGATAGACTCAGATATGAATATAGGTGAGAATCAAGATGCCCATGGGAAGGTGTATCGGTTAGGATTCTAAAAGGGGCAGAATTGACATAAGTTATAAAGAAAGGGGATATATTTGGAGGACTTACAAGCCTGAGGAGAGAAATAGCCCAAGATGGCAGCCTGCACATGCAAGAAATTGAGAGTCTAATGGCCGCCATATGTGAGGTACATGCATCAGGGACTGCAGGACAGCTGGTGTAAGTCTGCTGCAGATTTCACTTGTTCAAAGATCAATGGCAAAGACCAGAAACTGGAGCGAATCTGTGATGAAGACTGGTGATGTGTAGCAAGTTGTTGTCCGTAGACTATGGTGAAGGCCAGAGCTTTCCCAGGAAAAGCTGTCTCAGTCTTTCTCTTCTTTCCTTTTATTTGGATAGAGCTCTCTGTAGAGCCTCCCACATCCAGGGTGGGTATCCTTCCCTCACTCACAGTTCATTCACACACCCCTAAGCCTCTATCCTGAATGTTTTCTAATCCCTTCAATGGCCACATCTCAGAAGATACATAAAAATCATTAGAAACAGAATAAGGACACTTACAGAATTGAATCCCTTGTGGCGAGTAAGTCCAATATCTATTTGTGTTACCAGTGTGAATGAGGTGTGCAGATGCTCGGAAAGTAAATATAAAGACAACACGGAAGGGGGAACCTACAAAGCATGTTGTTTAATACTGGCCCAGCTCACACTCAAGAGGTCAGAACAGCACAAGACCACGAACAAGGGTCAACAGAGTTACTGCGGGTGATCTTAGCTCTCTGTCTACCACACATAATGCATGGAGGTTATGTGGACTAAAGATATACTTCACTAAATTGCTAGAATTAACTAAACATTCCACATGCTTTAATATGGTAGTGCATGTGTATGAACTTACATTTCACATGTGAGCATATATGTGAACAAGAGAAGCACTAGATACTGAAGATGCCTTGACATCCAATCTTACTCGTTCCCAAAAATAAATAAGAAAAAAAGAAAAAGAAAAACTACATAGGCAATAATTATTTTCTACATATTTTTTGTTAGAGGATACTGAAGTCCAAGGTCTGCCAGGAGATTTAAGGTATTTTATAGAACATAGACAGGCACATTAAAGCTGTGAAAGTTTTTTAAGCAGTTTTTCATTATCATTACTTGATTACAATCAAATTAATTGTGACCAGCAAAAACACTAATCAAATCTTATAAAACAAATTATATACTAGAGAGATTTGCAAGTGAGTGAGTTTTTGCCTACCTCTTTGGAACTCACATTCTCACTGAAAATCTTTATTCCAGTGAATTTAACTAAAATGCACACAGGGTGACAAATCCTTCTTTTCTCTTTACAAAGAGTGGAAGGCTAATAGGATAAGAGCAGTGATTTATTAATTTTAACAATGTAGCCAAATTAAAGTGCTGACTCTTACTTTTAGAAGATTCAAATAAAAGAGCACTCCACACAGATATTAAAAGCACAAGTTTCATGGAACTTGCTGAAACAAAATGAACTCGTGCTCCTCAAACAGTTTCTTCTATAATTTTGTCAGTGTATTATTCCAAGAACTAGAAATATGCGAAATCTAGCTACAAAATTTTGACCTGTGAATAACTATCTAGGAAATACATGGAAATAAATGTGAATTGCTTGAAGCATCAGATACAGTTATAATCAAAGCATTTATTAATTCAAATAACATTTTTATTGTTTAGATCAGTATTTTCTAATAACAACGTTAAATCAATTGTGTTAAATTACTTCACATAGAGATTCTGTACGGCCGTATGTCTGTTATTTTGAATATTGCTTTTACTGGCATAGAATATCTGATATAGTAACCTATTTTAACATGAGAGGAGGTAAAACTTAGTATTCTAGTTAATGATTAACCTTTGAAATCCTACCAAAAGTTGTAGATTTCCACCTCATTTGAACTCCTTGCTTTTTATAATAAACTATTGTAATGTAAATATTACATATGTATGTATATGTATATCATGAATTTAAAAGGCATCTGAAAAATAGTGTGAAGACAAGTTGTCAGTTTAATATAGTCTCTGGATTAATCAAATCAAATGTAGATTTTTAAAATAAGTTTGATTCTTGTGTTAAGGAAAACATTCAGGTTTTAGAAATATTTCAAAAAGGCTATGATCTGGAATGCTTTTCTCCCATAAAATCGATTTCAATTCTAATATTCCTGAAATCTTATTCCTGAAGAGCATCGCTCTGTATTGGACAGTTTTCCTGATGTTAGGCGATACTGCCGATAGACAGGGATATTGATGTTGTGTCAGGAAATTAGGGACATGGGACGAACCAGGATGTGCTCGCTAGAAAATTGATTTATATTTTTTTCTTTCCTCACCTTGCTCAAGTGCAAAAGAATAATGAGTTAATTCGCTCAGGAATTGATCATTCATATCTCTAATATATGAATTAATTAGTTGAAATATCAAGAGAATAATAGCTTAATTGAAATATTTGTTTTCAGTGTTGCTTCATTCAGCTTTATTACATACATTTAAGGTGGGAAAGGTCATGATTTCATACATGCCATAATATATCTATGAAGTGAAATGATACCTATAGAAAAACATTAAATTATCCTCTATGTCTCATGTGCTTTTTGTGGTGGAAATATTCAAAATTATGTGGAAATTTTTCAGTATGCAATACAGTATTAGTAATCACAGTCTTCATGTGGTATATTATATCTCTAGTTTTATTCATCCTATGAAACTCTATTTAAAGCTTTAGAGCAGATTATCTCTTAATATAATGTCTTCATATTCACCTAATTGTTACAAATGACAACTTCTCCATTATAACATGGAATCATATCTATACACCATCTCTCTCTCTCTCTCTCTCTCTCTCTCTCTCTCTCTCTCTCTCTCTGTATTCTAAAGAACATTAGGCTCTTTTCATACCTTTGACTATTATGAAAAATGTTGAAATGAACGTGAGAACATAGGTAACTGTATCCCTCCAATGTGCTGACTTCATGTGCCTTGTGTAGACACATCATAGAAAGATTGTCAGGTCATTGCGTAATTCTGTTAGTTCTATCTCAATTTCTTTATAAATCTTGTGACATTTTCACAGTGGCTATATCAATGAAAATGGTTTTTCTTTTCTAAATGCATAATATCACCGTATCTTATTTCTTGACTTTTTTGGTAATAGCTTTCCAAGAAATGTGAGTGGATATCTCACTCTGGTCTGGGTTTTATTTGCATAATATCAGCAATAGTGTGTACTCTGTGTACTCTTTCTCCTTTGGAAAAGTATTTATATAGGTCTTATTCTCATTTTTTTACTATAATTCTTTGTGTGTGTGTGTGTGTGTGTGTATTGAGTTTCTTTTTTTGTATTTTAAGTTTTACCTCTTCAATATATAATGTCCAGACTTCTTTTCCCTCGATGCATAGGCACACATTCAGTTAGTTCTTCATTTTAGAGAATCTTTAGTTTCACATGGTCCTTTTGTGTACTTTTCCTTGGGCTACTTTTTTTCTTTGTTACTTCTGATGTGATATTTGAAAATTATTCTTAAGGCCAATTTTAGTTTTCTTCTAAGATTTTAGTGTCTTTGGGGTCTTACAATAGATTTTTTTCCCCTTTTGAAGCAGAGTGTGTGTGTGTGTGTGTGTGTCTGTTGAAAAATAAAGATTTATTCTTTTTAAAAATAATTTTGTTAACCTGACACTTTTCATTGAAAATATTTTCTATTTTTTAAATTTCTCTTCTCGGTTTATTTTTCAAATTTTTATTTTCTCAATTTTTTCCATGTTATTGTTATGTATACATGCAAAATTTAAGGTTTACAATGGAGTTGAGCATTTTGTGCACATATTATCTTGTCAAGGTGACAAGGGCTTTCCCTCTCTCTTTCTGTCCCTCCTGCTACCCTCCCCTCCCCACCTCTTCACTCACCCTACCCCCCTGTTTGACTAAAATCACAGAGCAAGAGCTACGCCAAGACCTACTTTTCAAAAAAATTTTAATTGGTTCTGTGACTGTGCGTTTCTTTCTATGATCTCTATTCTGTTATGCTAGTGTAGCATCATTATGGTATAAGGTTTTTGTAGTGCTGTTGCAATTAGGACAATATAATGCTTACATTTTTCAAATTTTCTTTTGTTGTATCAGCTACATGTCTTTTAGGTGCCAAATGAATCATTAACTTGTTTTTAATTTCTGTGAAAGTGACACTGGGATATGGTAGAGATCATACTCAATTGTTGGCCACTTCAGGTGGTGTGGACATATTAGCAGTGCTCTTATTTATTTATTTATGTATTTATTTTTGAGACAGTATCTCGCTCTGTAGTGTAAGCTGGTCCTGAACTCACTATGCCTATCAGGCTGGCCTTGGACTCATGGCAATCCTCCGGCCTCAGCCTCCTCAGTGCTGGATTACAGGCTTGCAGCCTCGTGTCTGACTATGCGGTTCTGGGAAAAATGAACTTAAGGCCTTGGGCTTGCAAGGCAAGTGTTTTATCTGCTAGGCCATTTCTCCAGCCTCAGCAATGTTCTTTGCATTCATGAACATGATATATCTTCATTTATTTATTCATCTTCAATTTATTTATTCAATATTTTAAACTTGCAAGCCTACATATCACTTACTTACTTGGTTAAATTTACTTCTAAGTGTTTTATTAATATTTCTTTTGATACAGCCATAACTAAGATTTTTCTCATTTTTAAATTATGAGCATAGGGTACTTGCATGTACCCATATGTATCCTGTTTGAATAAACTGTATTACTGAATGCAGTTTTGCTTACAAATGATATATGTGCTTTCGTATATTGTGGTGCAGGTCTGTAATCCGAGCGATCTGAGAGACTGAGGCAGAATATTCAGCAGTTCGAGCCTTATCCAGGCACTTTAGCAACTTAGTGAGAGTCTGTCTCAAAGTCAAAAGCAAAAACAAAAATACTGGGCTGGGGATCTAGACCAGTACCAACCATGCACACAGCAAGTCCCTAGAATCCCAGTATATTCATTTAAGTTGCCATGAATAATTGTTCTAGGATATTTTAGCAAGCAATGAGGCAGCAGTTTTTTTTTGAACCTAAAAGTGTCTAGTATAAAAAAAATAATTCAAAATACTTAACCAATATGGGTTTCTCACCTTTCTATTATTCTGAGCAATTAAATTATGAAGAGAAAGGTTATTATTCTATGTAGGGCTGGTTGGCGTTGGAGTCACAACAATCTTCCTGCCTTACCCTCCCATGTGCTAGAATTACTGGCGTGCGCCACCACACCCGGCTTTTTGTGGTACTGGGGAATTGAACTCAGGGCCTTGTGCTTTCAAGGCAAGCAGTGCTATTCTTCCAGCCCCAAAAGGCTGGTTTGGATTGTAGTTTTGGGAGGTCTTAGCTGATATGGCTGGAACAGATTGGCTTAGAGCTAGTCAAGCTGAAAGTAAGTTATATCTCCTTGAGCAGTGATTTCCTTTTCTGCAATGATGACTTTTATGTAAGTTTAGAAAATTCAGCATTCTTCACATTCTCCCTCCCCCACACAATTTATCATTGTTTATTTTAGTTAAATTTGATTATTTTTTGCGTTCCCTAAGCCTCAGATTCAGTCAGGGTAGAGCACCCCATGGGAACACTGCTAGTCAACACTCTTCTGAACTGGCCTGTGGTGTGCGCATCCCGCCCATCCCACCAGAGACAAGGCAGGATTGGGCAGTGCTTTCTGTCTGGATCTCCTGCTCAAGGCCAGCCTGCCCTGTGTTTGCTCCCCAACCTCAAACTCTCCCTTTTCCTGACTGCTTTCCGGTGAGATCTTGGTTGCTTTTGATAGTGTTGGACATAGATGTTTTTGAACTGTACACCAACTAAAACTCATTTATTAGAGGTGCATCAGGGAGGCTAGTCCTTAAGTCACTGGTGCTGGGAGGACAACAGCCATCTCCAGATGAAGCCCTGAATAAGATTTAGAAGGTTTTCTGAAATAAATAATAGCTCTGGATTTCTTAAGCCTTTAATTAATTACCTTTTACTGCTTCTTAAAGCTGATCTAAAGAGCGACAGTTGGAGTGGTGTAGTGAGTCAGATGAAAAAGGTTAAATATGCTAAATATCTCATGGTTTCTCCGATGTGGGAAACCCAGAATATAGGTATCTTATAGAATCAAATGGGTGTGATAGTGGGAGTTTGGGGAGTGGGGAGGAGCTCATGGTAACCATTATGTTTTGCATGTATAGGTAGATAGGTAGATAGATAGACAGAGATGGGAAAGTGGAATAAGATAATTTTCATAGGTTTTTTAAATACATGGAATGTTACCTATTTCTGAGGTAAGAAATACCATTACTGATTATTTAAATAAAGGACATGCTACTTTTCAATTTTTCCATCCACATATTTAATTAGAGGCTGACTGACACCGATCATTACTAAATTTCTTTAATTAAAACAGTCCATCCATACCATCGTGTTTTGGAAGTGTGTCCTGTCCCCTTTAAATGGGCTCGGTGCTCGCTTTCCTAAAGGCAACCAGTGTTCCTTCATGCTGCCGTAATATGATCTGGCTGAATTGTAACCCTGGCACACTTGCTTACAGACATGATCAGAACTCTGACAGTCTCCTTAAAGTCAGAAGCATTTGCCGTGTCTCCAATCCTCCTTCCTCTCTGTATTATCTTTTACTAATTTTCTATTTTTCCATTTTTCCCATCAATAACATACAGCTTTTTGGCACACATATTACATTTTTGTCGCCTCTCCAACGTGTAATGCTTACTGCAATATGTTGACCATTTTAACCTAATGTTTGTGTGTCATTTTCACATTAGAGTCCCTTAAGACCCCACGTGTGCAAATTCTTACAATACTCATATTTGAAACTGAAGTCTTCCTCTCCTAGATCCTGTGTGCGTGCATGCATGTGTGTGTGTGTGGGGGGGGGGGTGGGGGGACTGGAGATTGAGTCTGGGGCTTTCCCATTGGACAGCATTTTTCTTTCATTTTATAAAAATTTTCCGATTTGAAACAGGGTCTTGCTAAAATGCTCCGGCTAGGCTCAAGCATTTGCTCTTCCTGCCTGAGTCTCCTAGAGAACTGAAATGACAGGCTCACATCGAGTGACCCGCATAGGGCCTTACACACGCTGTGATATGTTACCCGAGAGCGGAAATAATTTTCACAAGGCCACTTATTTCCTAGACTATTTAATTACTTATATGTTTATCCCCTTGTGATGCATAAATTTCTTTTCTCAATCCTTAGCATAGGACTGGCAAGGAAATTGAATTTTATTAAAATCTGGGATCCAAACTTGGTTTGCCTCACAGAAATGCATATTTTAGTTGATTATCCTCAGTGCAATTTATACTGCACTTAAATGCCACTGTGTTTCTCCATCGATTCCATGAAACTAATTCCAGCAACTATGAGCTTCCTTTGTAATGTGGCACCAGCATGGGCAGATTATATCTCCATGAGCCCAATTATCTTTTGCCTTTGAGGGGAAAGCAAGCAGTCAGATAGAGGCTTATGAGGTCCCGCTGTTCTTTGGGATGGGTTAGAAAAATGACTAATTTCTCTACATGTAAGATCAGAATATCATTTACATCATTGTATTATGATGTCACCTTACCCATGTGCTTCTGTTGGCTTTTACAATCCCCGCCCCAATCCATGGCTGGAGGGGGGGCCACCAAGGCGATGCACAGATGGCATCTGCTGTACACACAGCAGCCTGACCTGTTACCTCTGAGGGTTCTTATTACAGTCACTTTGAAGAAGATTGATGAGACTCTGATGAAGTCAGAAGTGCAGTTTTAAGATGTAAAATGCAAAAAGAAGTACACCATTTTCTTATTTTTGTGTTTTAAATTATGTTAAATTAAAACTCAAAGTTTTGGGAAATTAATTCCAAATTCTATAGTGATGTTAGAGAGATATAACTACAGAGCCTTGCGTTTCCGAGTAAGTTTTCTCGATAATAGCAGTGGATAGCTAAACATCATTGACTGTTATGTATGAATCCAGGTTTCCATAGCATTTAGTGGATTTGGTATCTTACAGGTCAAAAAATAAAATAAATCAGGATGAGGTGGATAAACTTCTCACCTAATAGAAATCTTCCAGACTGGAAATTGAGCTTATTCTATTCAAAGAATTTCCCAGAAAACACACGTCTCAATAAATGTATTTTTGTGTTTTGTACTATGAACATTCTTTTAATCATTCAGGACAGGTTTCAATATTTTAGGTATGGGAAAATTATTTCTGTATTAAAAATACCATGAGTTTAAATAATAAGAAAACCAATCTTGGTGATTTTTGTCTTCCAAGTTGGGAAAGATAAATGTGAATGAACAATGCCTAATTGTGCCCATGAAAATCAAACTCAAAGATGTACACTAATGTGAATCTATTTCAAAATTTTTTGGATAATCAGGTAGTGTAATAAGAGAAAATGAGTATAATTATCAGAGTAAAAATAATACCTAAAATTGTCATTATTTGTATGTAATGTGTTTGTCTATATAGAAGGGCAATTATTAACTTATTAGTATTTTAATACAAAAATGCTTCTCACACCTAAAGATCTAATGATTTACATTTTAAACCTTCCTTTTGTGGCAAAATTCATCCAAGTGCTGTTGACTAAGGAATCCCAGCTAATTCCTTATTACATTAATAGCAATTGTGCCTACTTGTAACTTTTTTTGCAATTCAGAATAAAATTTTTCTACCTAGATATAAAGAGGTTGGAAAATGCCATTATTTATTTGACTGTTTTTTCCCCAGAGACATATGCCCACAAGAAAGACAGGCAAACAAGTAAAACAGGGATATCATACTCTTACTGCTACTCACACATTACAGACAGATTTCTCATAAAAAATAAAATAGAAAATATCTTACTTAGTCCCTCAGAAAAAGGAGCATAGAGAGCCAGACTACTAAAATCAGTGATACATAAAAAATAGCTCATTTTAGAAAGAGGAAACCGAAAAAGAAGCTTCTCTGTATTGAGAGTTTTACAAACACACAATTGAATACTGATTCTACGAACATATGGAAAGCTCTGTTTCCAGCCACAGGTGATCAAATTTCCCAAGCTGTAGATTAGTTGCTAATGCTGGGTGAAACAATGAATTATATTTCATTCACTCTAAGAATGATAACGATATTTTAATTAAGTTCACTTGCTGTGTGTTTCAGTTATAAGTTGCTTGACAAGAATGACTTAATTATGTTTTAGTGCAGGATAACATGCTTTGTGGTTTTTTTCATACTGTATTTTACCCTTTGTAAAATGAGTAAAAGTACTTTTCACATAACAGGTATTCAATATACATAATTGAATAAATAAATCCAATGAAACACATTAACCTTTCCTTTTTGAGAACACTTGATTGAATTTTTCTCTTTTCATTAATTTTCATTCAGAAATTATTTAAAAGTGTCTAAGATTTAGGCTTACTGAGCAAAATTGATTTATATTGATAATTTGAACCCTGAGGTGCTATCTAGAAATATATATGCCTTTTGATTTCTTAATGTTTTTATATATATTAGAATGAAACAATGCAATCATTTGCATTGTAATAGATTATAAGACTTTTACTGAATGACCTGAAACTTGTTTTTGGTTGTATAGTATAGAAATAACAAAAAATGAACTCTCCACTTTTTAAATATTGATATAATACCACTGAAGTAATCAAAATTCATGATGGCATCATGAAAAATATGGCATATTACATAATTTTAATAATAATATTGTATAAATTTTGTTCAGCAATCTATATTTTTCAGAATATATTTTTGACTCTGTTACAATACGATAAACTCTCATGTAGTACAATCCTAACTTTAGTTATTTATAGTATTTATTTTCTGTGTTATAATTAGTTGTCAATAAGAAGCAAGATTAGCATTTATTTTCCCTTCATCTAATTGTTTTGGAGGATATGGTAAGAGATTCAGATTTATATATGTGATGTTTCATATATCTAATTATATATTTCTATGTTACATATACATAAATATGCATAGTGGTGCATCTATAAGTGATGTAAATGCTTCTACATATAGAAAATGACATGCTCTGAATGAGTGAAAAATGATTTCACATAGAGCGATGGGAAAATAAATAACTATTATATATTGTGTCTTCTATGAAAAAACTAGTGGGGATATATATATATATATATATTAAATGCATGCATCGGTATAAAATAGATAGGTGTTTTTTCTTTTTAGTGTATTTCTAAGTATACTTGAAAAACTATCCCTCATAACCAATAATTTCAAACTGTGGCAAGTATTGTCAATGTTTGCTTTTTTATTGTGTTGATTTTTAAAATCAACAGTTCTCTTTTATACCAGCTTAGATCTTAAACATCTCATAAATGTACACACACGCAGAGGAACAACACTGGCACACGCTCAATCTATGATGCTCCTGTCTCTGAAGTCCAGCTGTGAGATCAGTATCCAAGATCACTGCTTCTCTGCCCACAAACACAAACACTGCAGAACTTAACAAGTTTTCTACTGTTGTTGATAGTCTATTCTTGCTTTATTACATTCCAAAATGTGTGGATTGAAATGAAAGGCTGAAAGTTTGAAGTGTCATAAAATACTTAAAAAAAAGGTTTGTTGAATTTATTTCTTTGATTTTTTTTGTGGATGCTCACAAATTGTCAATTGGAAGAATAGTAACTGTTGGAGTTGACTTGCCATTAAAAGAATATATCGGGGGGCGGGGGGAGCTGGAGGAGTAGTGCAGTGGTTAGAGCGCTTGCCTAGAAAGCTCAAGACCTTGAGTTTCATTCCCCAGTGGCACATAAGAGGCTGGGCCGAAATATTGCCTTGAGTTTGAGGCTCTCCTTAGCTACAAAGTGAATCAGTCTGGCTTACATAGTTCAGGACCAGTGAAACGGGGGTGAGGGGGTGGGTATGTTTGCTTGTGCCTGTGAGTATTAGAGCTTGACCTGTTCGTTTATTGTGAACTTGAGAACATTTTGTCTTTAACCTAGACCAAAAAGAAACCTTATCTTTCATGTTTTAGAACTGTCTTAGTAACAATGCAAGTACAAACTACAATGGTCTAAGCTACTGCATTAAATTTAATAATTTGTCAAAATAATTGTACTTAAAGTACAATTAATTCTTACATTAACAATAATACTAAATGTTTTATGGACGAATAATTAATAACTAGATAGAAATACACAGAAAAACACATATATCAATGTAGAGAGTTATTAACACGTAGGTAAAATTCTATGAAGGAGGAAATGACTGTATAGTATTTATGAAAATAAGCTCTAAAAATGTGTTTTTTATGTCAGTGTAGCTCATGAGAATACTCAACATCTTGGGGATTTCAGTTCTCTTTATTTCTAATACTGGAGTTAAAATAAGTCACCAACATACCATTATTAGTAGAATAGAAAGAATAATAACATTAGATCACAGAGGCTCCATATCGATACAATAACATTATGTATACAATGGATTTATTTCAAAATAATAGCTAGAAAATAAACTTGAATATTCATTTGAAAAATAAATTTTTGAAAAAACATGTATGTCTATAACTCAGGAAGAAACCAAAACAATGTTGAAACATTGTCTTAGAATTTGAAAATACCATGCATAAGACTACAGCATGAAAAACTCAGCAGAATTTCAACTTTACACCAATATAAGCAAATTTTACATCTACCAAGTAAGTGTCTGTGCATATATGTATTATGAATATCGTATATATAAATATTTTAAGGAGTATATAAATAAGTTATGACAAATATTATGATAGTAAACGCCATCACATTATTGTGCTTACCTTTGTCCTTCACCAATTCGGCCACTGAGCAGTAAAAGAAAAAGTAAAATTCAGCCTGTACTGCACGTGTTCCTTACTGGTGGTATGACCACCTGCAGTAAAACGTGTGTTTTCACCTTCCACAGATGCTTCTAGCTGTTTACTCTGGGTCTGATGAAGGCACAAGGTGTAAAAAGCAACTCAGTAGAAATATAAAACCACTAATACTGCATGCAAAAAGCCACTGTTTTTGTAATCAGAAAAATGTCGAATAAACAAAGTATCATCTGTCTATTAGAATGGTGTAATTTAAAAAGGATGAGGTTGGTAAAGTTAAAATACATGTTATGCTTTTGCAATACTAAAAAAAAATGCAATACTTAAAACTAAATGTGGAATTTTTGGAAGCTATCAGTTAATATGAAGTTTTTTATAAATATTGACTCAGTCATTCTAATTCTAGATATCTATTAATGGAAGGAGACATACACAGAGATTCAAAAAAAAATCTATGGAAGCTCATTTTCTAAAATGAAAATAAAATTTAAAATGTTATATAATAAAAACATGATTTTAATTCCATAGTATAATACCGATATAAAATATACTTTAATTATTGATATTTCTAAAATTCATGCACTTTTCTATGCTAAATACAAAGCCAAGTGGCCAGGCAATTCCAGCACTAGGAAAGGACACATTGCGCTCTGCCACAAGGCCAAGGAGCGCCAAGAACCAGGAACAAGACTCCGCCCCTCTGCAGCCATGTTCTTCTCTCTGGAGGTGAAATGTGTTCCCAGGTTCAGTGTAGAAAACGAAGCAGCAAGTTCTGTAAAAATCTATCCTGTAAGTCAGGAGGGAAGGGGAGCTTCAGCCTGTGGGATTTTTACCTACCATGGAAGAAAACAATGAGATGCACCAGACTGCTGTTTGGTGAAGATTGTTGCTGTTTGCTAGTAAGGAGCATAGGCTGGATGCGGGTCCACAGGCAGGGGTGCCTGGGTATGGAAGATGAGAAGCAATGTAGCTGAACAGAGTGAGTGGCAGGGGCGGTGCAGTGAGGAAAGTACATCCGTATAGAAGTAGGTGTCAGATTCTCCAGAGATTCATTGCTCATTGGTATTTGGACAAGGGCATATTTTTTGTCAACATTTTTTTATAAAGGAAGAGGTGACACAAATACGCTAAAATAGTGTGCAATGTAACTGTATGCTGACAAATTTGACTTGATTGCAAAAATGGCTTCCTAAAATTGTAAAAGAATAAACTTTTAAAACATTTTTAGATATTTGTTAGTTGTACTTTGCAATAAGATGCAAAGATCACTAGCTGGGTGGCTTCTATGGCAGTACCATGCTCAGAGGAATCAAATGGTGGCGTTGATTTTTACAAGATATTTTTGGTTTATGTGTTGAGAAGAAACCATAAAAGTAAAGAGAACTAGGAGATCAAAGAAGTCACAGGAATCTTGAAACAGATAAGGAAAGCTTGCACAAGACATTAGTAGGATTTTGCTGTGGTAAGAGGTTGGTACCCCCCCCTCTCTCTCTCTCTCTCTCTCTCTCTCTCTCTCTCTCTCTCTCTGTGTGTGTGTGTGTGTGTGTGTGTGTGTTTAGAATGTAAATTCTCTGGTAAGGGTCTGAAAGTAGACATGCAACACTGTTAACTGACCACACCACCTATGGAAAGAAGAGGAAAATACTAGAATATAATTCTCAGAATCTAAATGTTTCCAAAGTTCATGTATGGTTTTATGAACAAGAGCCAATTTATGCAGTTAAGATGAGTGTCTATGTCGTACCATAGTTCTTCCACACTTCCTTCCATGCTATTGATTGCTAAACTTGAGAAATTGACTGTTGAAACAAGAGTGAACAGTGCCTATGCATTCTCAGTATTTTATATTGAAGCATCCTCGAAGTTTAATAATATTCTCCTTCCTCCACTAACCTATTGTTGATGTCTAGACATTCTGTCTTTAGTAATAATGTTCTTTATTGTTTTAGCCCTTACACTTTGTGTCTCATCAACTTAGTCTTTTCACTTTGTTTCTCTCTCTCTCTCTCTGTCTTCCTTCTTTCCTTCCTTCCTTCCTTCCTTCCTTCCTCCCTCCCTCCCTCCCTCCCTCCCTCCCTTCCTTCCTTCCTTCCTTCCTTCCTTCCTTCCTTCCTTCCTTCCTTCCTTCCTTCCTTCCTTTCATTTTTAAGATTTTCATTTGGTAATTCAGGCTGGTCCTGAACTCACTGTATAACCCAGTCTGAACTCAAACTCATGCCAATCCTCATGACTTACACTTTGGAGTGTTGGATTACAGGTGTGCAGCCCCATACCTAGCTGTCCTACTAGCTGTTATCTACCCACTGAGTGGTGCACTGCTCCTTGGCTATAAAATGCTTCTTGCTGTGCTGTTTGGGTTTGAGCACAATCTTTGTCCTCTACTGCAAAGCCCCATTGCAACATCCTTAAATCTGCCACAGGAATAGTCTAGTCTTCCTTACTGGCCTTTTTTCCTATGCTTCCACAAGTATCATTGAATGCTTTTCTTTAAATACTTTTCTTTAAATCCTAGTAGCATTTTCTAGATTAGAGGAAGTTTCCTTAGTGTGAGTGTTGGAATGGAAATTCATGGTAAGGAACCCAACAATATGTCCATATTCAAAATCTTGGCCTGGAAGAGAAAGCCATGAGTTGAATTTTTGCCATTGTTCTTGGCAAAAAGTTGGTAATAGGCTAGATAGCATTAGATGGAAGAAAGGAATTTAAGTAAAGGAACACCGAGACAATTGGTAATTGATTGTGGTTAACTTTCCGTATAGGATTGTCAGAATTGCTGTTTCTCCTATGTAGATTAACCTGTTACTTAAACTGACAATTCAAAATGTATCCTAGTTGCAAACATAGAAAATCTAGGGACATGGAAATATTTCTCTCAAGTTTATAAAAAATGAAAATGTGCTTTACAGAAACATGAAAAGACAATTTGCTTTGTTATGCCTTAGGATATTTTATAGATCTGCTTCTCAAATATGGGAGATTCAGAAGCAAATAAACCAAAATGAAAGTGTTAGCTCTTAGATTACTTTCAAAAGGTACATATTTTACCAAATTCAATTTATTTTAAAGGTCAACTGTCCTCATTCTTAAGTACAGTGAGTTCCTTTATTTGTTTTTGTCTATTCTACATAATGAAAAGTTTCTAGGAGTTAATTGATGTGTATCAGCTACCAATAAAAGAGAAAAATACAGAAATTTCTTTTACCTAAGAAATAAAAAGAACAGTATTTATATTACCAAATATTGCATGAAATTATAACTCATTTGATTAATTGATAGATCTTCTGATGTTAGTATTTTCAGAGAATGTTACCCACATAAGTTTGCTTTTAGAAGCCCAAATGAACTCTTTCTAAAACTTAAGAATAAGGAAAGATCAATAAAAGAAATAAAACTATTTTTAAAAATCAGACATGAATGTGAGATGCAAGCTCTCAAACAAATTAAATTCTCTAGAGCTGCCCATCAGCCAGGCACAGGCACGACAGGTTTGAAGGTCGTTGTTACTGGCTATTTGGATAAATTTCAACTCAATTTCAGCCCTGACCAGTGATTCGAATCTGACCCCCACAGATGGGTGGCCATGTGGTGCCCCAGTGCATATTAATCAGAAGATTCCCCTACTCCATAAAGAAATAGATCAGATATTTCCAAAGAGAGTGTTTGAGGACAAAATGCAGAAGGCGTGAGAGATGAGCCAAACCACCCTGCGACACCTTGCATATTGACATTTCACTCTGGGATGCTCTGTTGCCTGTAGGAAATTCAGACCCTGAGTAAGCCTCCCCTTTATTTAATATGAGAAAGGAAGAAATAAAAGAAAAAAGAAACAGCTAGCTCCAGTGACCTTTGCAGTCATTTTAGCTGTGTAGATTATAAAGTGTTCTAGCTTTCTATGTTATTGATTATCCACAGAGAAAACTAGTGTTTATTTATTCATTTACTTGGTGCTTGGGCTTTCACTCTTGTTTTAAGGATCAGAAGAACTGGATATATAGAGTAACCGAAGCAAGAGTATAAACGACTGGGAATTTTATATTGTTTTGAATCCAAATTTAAATAATATTTACATTGACTTACACAGCTTATGGTTTTATTATCTAATTACAAATATATGAAAATGTGTTTTTTGAATATGTATTGGTAAAAATAGCCACATGTAGGCTAAATAAATTATAAATAACACCAAAATATGCGATGCAGTACAAGCAATCTGCATAATGTCTGCTTTCGTGCATTCCTTTATTTCCTCCTTAGATGCAGTTACAAGAAAAGAAATAATGAGTAATTTTGTGAGCTGCATAAATCACCCATGAAAGCAAAAAATAATTTTCACATCTTCATTATATGAGCAGAAAAGATAACAAAAGTAATATTGATTTTTAAAGACTCAACGTGAATTATATCATTCCAAAATTCTGAAAGTTTCTTGCATTTTCACAAAACTTCCAATAAAATGACCTTTTTTTTATTTTTGGAAAGTAAATCTTTATCATATTACCCAATCAGCCTTATTAAACCTCTGGACACTATTAGTCTTTAAACCAAGAAACAAAAAGATACAACAGACTTCCTAAGTATTCAAATACTTTAATACATCCTGCATTTTGCGACCCATATAAGACTCTAGACTTAAGTGTTTCTTATTTTTTCCCTATTCTCATATTGATAATTTTTGTCCCTATTTAAAATTGTTCTACAATGCCTGTGTGATTATGTTATGTATCCCTCTAGGAAACTTACAATTTTCTATCTCCCCAGTTTTATATTTCTCACCTTGTAAAGTATGATTTGTTTTTATCATAATCTGAAACTCAATGTAAATAATCAGAGCTTGTTAGTTTTTGAAATGCTTTGCTTTGTGGATCAGATGAATTGGTGACCTGCGGCTCATTCAATTTGGAACCATTTCAGATGAGACTCTGCCCCACTTATCAGCAGTGCACAAAATAATATTATCATTGACGGGCAAGTTACCAAGGTTATTGTATTTGTTATTTGTCATATTAATTCTTAATAATACTGGGTTTTTTTTCCATGAGAAACTGTGTTTTTCCACATTCATTATAGTTGGAAGCATAGATTTCATTTTTTTTCACCGAATTTGTAAACTCCACACAGTGGCATTCCTGTTGAAATACACTTGTCTTTTTTATTGGAAAAATTCACAACAGTATCATTGTCACATAACATTTGGTAATAAATGATTGTTACACAAATTAGAGATTGGAGAAGGAAAATATTGTTATTATTACAAGGCAGAACCTAAGACTAACTAGGTCTAAGTAGCTTGCCCACCTCTACATAGTTGGTAACTAGTAGACCAGAAAGTCTAAGACTCATGCACTCTCTAAAATCTGCTCGAATCTCCCTTAAGAGTCCTCACACGTTCCCATCACGTAGTGTGAGCGAGTGGACTCTGCCTTCCTTGACTAATGGCTTACCTTGGCCTCGACCACCTCTTAGTTATCAGGTCTGATTTTCGTGTTTGTTTCCTTATTTTATCATTTTATTTCATCTTAAAGTCTTCTCCTTATGTGCATTTGCCATTAGCTAGTTTTATCATAATAGTCACCCTACTATATTTTTCCCCATTTCTTTCCTGTTTCATAGCACGGTCAAGAGGAAATAATAGTTTTAATCATTAAAATTTTCTCATTTTTGTCTTATACAACATTTTGGGTATTTCATGTCACCATAGAGCCTTGAAATTGTACTATGGTAGGCTCTATGTAATGATTCCCTTGGAGTGTGGTGTCGGGTGTGCCTTAAGGCGTCAGAGCTGTAGTATCAGTGCCCTCCAATTTAAAACCAGTAGACATGCTGCAATATGTTTTCTAAATGGATTTTTCTATTGTGTTCCTCTATACTCAAAAACAATATTGCGATATCTTCAGTATTGATAGTAAGAATTATTAATCATAGTAGAAATACTTATTTGTGAGTTACACCCATATCTTGTAATCAAACATCTATCTAAATGCTATAGAGTAACTCCCATAATTCTAGTTGTTCTCCAACATCCTGTGCTCCTACAGTGTTTGCCTTTCCTTGTCCACATTCTTGTCTACTTCCAAAGTATCTGCAGAAGCAAATAGTTATCAGAAAGACACTTTAGATGTTATGGTGTCTACGGAGGTCAACACTTAAACTGTTTAGACCCCCAGTATTTTTGAATCACTGAATGATATAAAAACTTACAATTTTGATTAGTTCAAAAATAATGTCTTGAGGTTTGGGATGTTGTACCTTTGTCAATGGATGCTGCTAAAATGAATTTTCCAGTCCCTTAGAGGTCCTCTGTGCTTAGGGGTGAAACTCTCACAAGGTTGAATAGATGTTTACATTCATCCTTCAGGCTCTTGTTTCCTTTTGACCCCTTGAAGAGCAACTTTTACTGGGGTTAATATTTAGATTTTCTTTAGGTGATGCTTGTTTTTTGTGCCATTTATCAGTAACTAAAAGGGCTCCTTAAGAGACTAGATTCCATTCACATGTTTTAAGGAGAATTTATTATTTGACCTGCTTTTTACATTATTCTTTAATAGCTTATTTCTAATTTGAATGGAGAAAAAGCTATCAATAATTTGTCTCCATTTTTTTACTAAGAATAGCATGCTTGTGAATGTATCTGTGTCATATTAAAAAGTTACTTTATAATAATGTGTAAAATAAAATCAGTAAGTGAAAAATATATAATCTAAGAAAAATACTATTGTAAAGTTTTCACTAATTTGAAATGAAAAGCTGACCAATAAAAATCCTTCACTCTGTTACCAGACGAAGATAGACAAAGATCACTGCTCTTAAGTTTTGGCATCTGCTTCAAAATTGATATTCAAATATCAGAATCATACAAGGGTTTTGAATTCCAAACTATTTTATTTTACTGTACCTTTTATGATTTCTTCAGGAGTCCTTTGTTAAAGAACTGTTATATAGTGCTCAGTCATACAGTGCAGTACACAGCACAGGTTTTCATTTGTTTTCCTCTATCTTTTTGTTATTGAAAACCTAAACAGAACCCTCAATGATATAGTAAATAATCTATTTGGAAATCGGGCTTCGAAAATAAAATATAAGCAAGTAAGATTGATGAGTTGGCATTCTGAGACTGGCAGTTGTCCCTGGGAGAAGGGTGTCACATTGAAAGTCCCTGTTCGAAGTGGTTGTGATTAGGGCTTAATTTGCTATTGCTTAGTGAATCGGTTTAATTTGCTTATCAATTAGAGTTTTAGTGAGAGTCACAGAAGTGTGATACAAAGTCTGCCTCAGGGAAGTAGTCAAGGAGCCTATCAGATGTTCAGATATGTCATTAATAATAAATCAAGGCTGGTTATTCATGATCTCAAAGAAACCAAGTCATCATTTGGACCTCAGTATGACATATAGGGCACCTATTTTTATTTTGGCCTAATTAGAGTAGGCCAGCTTGACTATTTCTACTGCGTACAATTTGTGTTAATCCAGTAAAACTTTGACTAGAATGACTGAGTATGTCTCTTTTCCAAACTTGATCTTGGTCACTTTAATCTTGGACCAGTTGTGTGTTCCCTGAATGGTGCTCCGACACTGTCTATATCTCCTCTTTATCCACTTAGAGTTTATTCTTCCTTGTGACAATCTTTAATTTTGAAGTATCTAATTTGGTTCCTTTTTTAGCCCCTTAATCTCCTCACTTCTCTACCTACTCTTACCATTTTGGAAATACCAGGCAGCTGGATTTTTAATAGTGCCTGAATGTTGAAGGGTCCATGTGTCTACCTCCTTCCCAACATCTCGGTTTGTAATTAACCGACGGCCAGACCTTTTCAACAAAATGATTAATATTCAGAAATTTAAAACCTGCTTTTTAATTTTCCTTCTGAAACCACAGTCTTTTCTCTATGCTTACAAACTTTCATTTCTAAACTCTTCATATTCACTTAAATAGCTTCCTCATCTTCTTTGCATCTTTGTCTAAATCTTTCCGATCTCAAATGAGTCGTGAAAGCCTACATGAACACTGCAATCAGTCACCTGCACGTGCGAGTCACTTCCCAACCAGGGCCTTCTTGGCATTTAACTTCTAGTCATTTTGAATGTCTTTAGAACCATCATGCATAGAAATTTCTCTAAATTTAGGACAATCCTCACATCCTCAACTAAGAAATTTTGTTGGTTGTAATTTCTACATTATACATTGTTTATTTTACTTCGAGGAGAGGCTTATTAAAAGTCGAAGCATATGTTTGCACATACAATTTGAAAATAATTTTGATTCCAATATGCACAGACACACACACACACACACACACACACACTACACACACACACACACACACACACACACACACACACACACACACACACAGACACACACACTGTTAAATATATAGGTTTTTCCTAGAAACACATAGTGTGGTAGACACACAAATTTAAATTTGAATCTTTAATAAGAATACAACAGTTACTAATATCTGTCCCACTTTTCTGTGTAGATTTTGGAATAAATAAGATAATTAGACATATAATAAGTTGATATAATAGACTCAAAGAATGTTCAATGATTACTTCATTGCTCTGACAGGCTAGGGTAGATTTGGCAGTGAGATAAAGGAAAACCAAAAAAAAAAAAAAAAAAAAACCAAAAACCTAGTGAGGAAATGTATTAGAATTCTCCTTGTTACAAGCTGAAAACTTTTCTATTCAGATTACACTTATTGTTAGCTCTGCAGGGAAACACAATCACAGCCAAAACCACACAACACCCTGCTTTTGTTACCCAAGGCTGACTCACCCCATGAGCCTACTAAAGGAAAATTCAGAAAAGGTTGTTGAAGCTTATTGTTACTTTTATTTTTTTAATTCACATCCAGCAATCAAAACCATTTCTTTTATATTTTTTTAAATAACTATAGTTTCCCAAGAAGTTGCAAAGATATCGATAGGAAGGTCCCATCACTCCTTTTTTATCTGTTTCTCAAATACTATCGCCTTTCATCGCTAATTTATATTGTCAAAATCTGGGAAGTTGATCTTGGCAAGAATCCTAGAGCTTCTTCAGATTTCAAAACTTTTCTGTGCACTCATTTTTGTATATGTCCCCAAGTGTAGAACTATATAGATAGCTTGCCATATTATCACATGGGCACCTTGATGTTGTCACCACCACAACCAAGATTCCTAACTGCGCTGTCCTCAAGTCCCCCTTGTGCTATTTCTAGTTACATCCTACCCTTGATTATAGGTCTGACTCTTTCAAGTAAAAATTCTTCTTTGTCTTTAAGTTGCTGGGGTCACGTGACTGCCTTTACTACACATTGTAATTCTCTCTTAGATTCCCTGAGGTTTGTGTTTAAAAGGCTCTTTCTTCCTGTTGTTTAGTTGTGTGTCATGGCACAGACGCACCACACTTTGTTTGATCAGCCATTCTTTGGAGGACATTTATGGGGTGTTCAATTCTGCCATGTTATGAAAAGCTGTAATAAACTTTCATGCAATTCTTCTGGACTATATCCAAGAGTGCAAATTCCTGGGTCACATGCTAAGGCACATTTTCAGCCTAAAATGGCATTGCAAAACTACTTTCTTGAATGGCTGATCTCATATCAATCTAATAAAAATAGGAGAACTTTTTAGAGACCTAGGACAAAGCAAAGACTTAACGCTAAAGTAATGATCAAATAAAAGGAGAAATGAGAAACCGAATCTCATTACAAGTAAAAAGCTTTGCTCTGTGAAAGACTCTGGTAAGACGTTGAAGAGACAGATTACAGACTGAGATAAAAATCTTTTCAAATCGCATGTCTGGAAAAGAGCTTGGATATAAAGTACAAGGAGATTTCTCAAAATACAGCGTTTAAAAAGATAAAATTAGAAAATGAATGAAGGACAGAAACAGACATTTCACTGAAGAGTATACACACAGAAAGCAAGTAAAATGTGTGAGAAGTTACATGTCCTGAGCCACCAAAAATACTGAAAAACGCAAATAAAATTAATGCTATTGCATACATGTATAAAATATTCCAAAATTTAAAATACAATGGCACCAAATGCAGAGAGAAACAGGGAAAAACGCATCACTTGTAAACCAGCAGTAATTATTTGATACATTTTTGTCATGGACAAAATTGTGCTTGTAACAAAAATTTATATATTGATGTTCTAATGTCAAATGTGACTATGTACCTGGAGGTAGGGTCTGTAGATAACTAAGGTCAAGTAAAATCAAGTAAAACCCTAGTCCTTAAAAAAGCAAAGAGGGATACCTGTGCTCACTCCGTTTTTCCAGATGTAACAGCAAGGCCAGGTGAGGTCACTGAGAACAGGCTCACATCTGCAAGGCAGGAAATGATCTCACCAAAATCAAACCTTACGGCACCTTAGTCCTAGACTTCTAGCTTCTATAAATGTCACAGAATAAAGCTGCGTTATGTAGTAAAGCCAATTAGTGTGCTACCGCTTCTTATGGGAGCCCTGGTTGAGTGCCGTATTCACTAGCCTTGAAAAGGGATCTCAGTGTAGCAGGTGTGCGAAAGAAGCGCCAGGGATGCAAAATGAAACAAACTAACACATACTTAAAAGCTCCGTCCCCATGTCAATAGGAGAGAATCTTTTGATAGATAATTGATCTGTGGTTTGGTGTTACGATGCAGTTGCTACAGCCTCGAGCCACTGTACTTCTAGTGAACACGCCTAGATGTTCTCCAGTGCGTAGAGAACACAGAGAACACACGGTACACTGCACAGACTGCCCTCTTCTTTGTTTTCTTCAAGTTGAGACCTTTGGTGAAGAAAAATTAAAAAGCCAATTCTAAAATGTAGCAAAAATTATAAAAGGTTGAAAATATGATCCATGCAGAATAATCTAACATTCACCTTATTGGTGCTTTACTCTGCGTTACATATACTGCAGGACAATGTTGAGGGACAAGTTTATTTGTTAGCATTTTGCATTCTGAAGAAGTAACTTTTTGAAATATAAACCAAATAGAGATAAAATCGAGTCAATATTCTAAATAAGGCACATGTGCATTTTCTTGGCCCTGACTAACTCAAGTCTCCTTGAAGCTTGTTCCTGGAACTTGAAAATTTACCTGAATATCACAAATGAGGACTTGGATAGGTTATGAGAAACGAACATCTAAGCAGAAAATTTAAAAGAGGCTTTTGTTTCAGAAATATTTACAGAATTAGAAAAACAAAAACCTAGTGAGTGTGTTAGCTGTATTCAAAGATCTTAAATAGTTCTCCTAAAATTCTATCAAGACAACAGAAACATTTTACAAAATATAGACATTTTAATAAAAATATCAGGAGAAAAAGATGAAAAATGATTTGAGAAGAAAGTTTTAGATAATCCATTTTAATTTAATCATAATTTTCTGTGTGCTGCTAATGCATGCTTTTATTGAGTAATTCCAGTGACTCTTTTAATAAATCTTTTTTAACATTAGCTACATTCAAAGTTTTCTGTGGCAGATGGTAAAGAGGGGAGGTTGTGGGCAATGGGCAAAACTCCATGCCTCCAGTCACAATACCCATTGGTGTATGCAGAAAGACAAAGGTCAAGCCAAATTGTGTTGCTAAAATGAAGTTACTAACATAAATCATTCATAAAAATGGCACAGCATGAGTCTAAACAGTGCATTTTATTCATATGTATGTGTGTGTGTGTGTGTGTGTGTGTATATCCCCACAGGTCTCTCTTTAAAAAGGGACAGTACTTTGTCAACATACTTCTTACTTATTCTGCATTAAATTTTATAAGTAAGTACTACTGTATAAAAAAAGTTATTTATTTTCCTTTAATTGTTCTCTGGGATTGTGAACATTTTCATAAAATCATACAATTCCTCCACATTAAAAATACTAAGCATTTACATATTCTTCAATCATAAACTCAGTTTTAGCTTTCTCTTTAAATCTGTAGGAGAGCAAAAACACATCACAGAGTGGTAGATATATCAGTTTTCTCCCACTCAATGACTTTTTGTGGGTTTGTCTATAGTTTATTTAAAGAATTTCATTCTGGCATAGAAATGATTCATCTGTTCTCTAAGAAGTGGCTGAAGATGTTTAGTAAAATCAACGAATTATGATCATTCCCCAAAATATAAATCTTAAAGTGTGCAGAAACTATCACAGAGGAAATATTGTTCATTTGATGTTAATCTATTGAATTTCCATAAGTTTCGTTCTCTTCCCACAAAATTACATTAGATTTTGACTCCATCTGAGTAATTATTGACACGTCTCTCCAAAACATTGCTTCATCAATAATTGTCTTCAAATAGGTCAATGTAAGTCTTTAATGTATTTGCATGAAATAAGACATTTAATTTTAATAGTTCTTTTTATTTTAATGATTTTAACATTCAGAAAACAGAGTATTCTTGAATTCATATTGTAAGGAAGCATCACAGTAAGATATAGGTAGCCAAAATGTGCAACTTACAAAAATTTTGATTTCTAAGATTGTTGTATTAAATCATATGAGTATGTCAAAAATGAGGGATTTTCTTGTATCCAGTATCACTATCTTTTCACATTTCTAAGAATAAGCATCTAACTTCTAATGAGAATTTGTCAAATTTACAGAGATTGATCTATACTCAGATGTGTATACAACAGCTTTGTTATTTTTACTATCACATAAAAAATTCCTTTGGAACTGATTTTGAAATTAAATACTGGCAGTGTATATTATATATTACCTCTTTCTGATGTCTCCCATTTATCTTTTATAGGCTTAGTTTGCATTTCAAATTTTTAACTGGTACGATTTTTTTCTATAAATACACTCATAACAGTTTCCCTTATGTAATGTTCTATCTGAGGAGGTGGGAGAGACCCTGCAATGCGGAGGAGAGGAGCTACTTGGACAATCCTCCTTCAAAAGATGTTTTAATTGAAGGAAATTATAGCAAGCATGTGCCGCCTATAGACAGTTTCCTCAGGTAAAGCGACATGGAGCCGAACATATATTGTTCTGGCTGTAAATAATCTCAGAACAAAGAAAGAAAAGCGATCGCCTTTGAGTTATGGCCCTCACAACATCCTTCTCCCTCTTCCAGCCTGCTGTGCTCACGGTTCTTCGTCGGTCATTCGTGGTCAAAGGCCAGGCTCCCTCTCTTCATCAGTGTCTAGATTAGCATAACCATAGGTAAAACTTCACGGTCAGTTCGCCAACATCTGTTATCCTCTGAGTTTCTAGAACTCTAGTCCACTTGAGTGTGTCCAAAAGAACTACATAAGCCTCCAACTCAGAGGGCAGAATTTCTAGTTCAAGTAGATCAAACAAAGGGCGCTGAGCCCTGACTTTCTCATCATGGGGTGGGGGTCTTTCACGGCCGAGGCTAACCAAGAAGAAGGCTACAAATGAACATCACAGGTTAGCACCCTTGTCATGGAGGAAGTGTGTCACTGAGCAGATGCGGGCTGTTATTCTCCAATGACTCTGCTATGCAGTGAGGTGGAGGTGTTATCCAGACTTCTATGGTTTTGGTGGGAGAAGTCCCTCAAAAGCACCAGATACTTGAAAGTGCATTGCACTATGGGGGTTAATTGGATCAGTTTATTCTAAAGGGAACTAAAAGGGGGCCATTAGGTCTGTTGTTCATATGACAAGAAAGTGATACAGTGGGCACAAATTTAAAACAGAAAAACATTAGTAGAGAACCCTACAAAAATTAAGTCAGAGCAGATTTTAAAAGTGATGATACTTGGCTCTTGCAAAGGACCCGTCATTTTGTTGGATCTGAATATAGACCAGTTTGTGCTTCGTGGTGTTTCAAAACACAATGAATCATCTGCTAGTTATTAGAGGAGTTTAGCAGCTGAATACAATCAGTAGAGGCAGAAAAGCAAGACTTTTCACAAGAAAATCAAGGAGAGACACAACTGGACAGACCCAGAGGATAATTATAGTCACCTTTTGGTTTTCAAAGAAAGTAGACGCAGACACCGAGACTGCACTCTAAGAAATAGTATAAGGCGCACACGGGAGGGGAAGTAGATTTTACTAATACAGCCTAGCTATTCACTAAGGAAATGGTCATATCATAGGCCTTAGAAAGGGATGTTCAACCAATATCCAGAGCTGTGACAATGAAGTATATAACATATTCAGCTCTCAATAATGAATTAAGAAGTTAGATCCCCAAAATAAGATTCATTTAAAAATAGGAAATGAAAATGAACAGATAGTACTTAGAAGAAACACAAATGGCCAATACAGAAATGGAAAAATGATAACCATTTTTAGCTGTCAAAAAAATGCAAATCAAATCACCACTGACATTCCAAATTACTTAAAAATAGTGATCATGTAGAGCTCAAAATTGCAAATAGAAACAACATTGAAATACCATCTTACCCCACTGAGAATGTCTTCCATCAAGAACTGAAAAAACAATAGATTCTTGTGAGGATGCTGGACAAAGCAAGCCCTTTAAACATTGCTAAGACTGCAAACTGGTGTACACATTATGAAATAAGTGTGGAGATTCCTCAAAAAAAAACTGGAAATAGATAAGGCACATGACCCAGTGATAGATCTTCTGGGTATTTTTCCAAAAGAGTTGAAAGGACCATACAACAGAAACACATACATACCTGTGTTTACAGCAGTGTAAGTAATAATAGCTAAGTCATGGAAGATGTTGAAATGTATATCAGTACACCAACGGATAAAGCAAGTGTGGTATATGTACACAATGGAGTACTACAGTGCCCTAAAGACAGACAAACTTGAGTCATTTATAGGTAAATGAATACAGTTTGAGACCATTATGTTTAGTGAAATGAGTCGGATTCAGAAGGTTAAATATCACATGGTTTGCCTGATATGAGAAATTCAAAATATAAATATTGGGAGTCAGGGCGAAGGGAAGGGATGGGAAGGTGAGAGATGGAGAGGGAAAGTGATTATGAAATATATGTAATAGGTTATATATGCACCTATTATGTTATATATGTAACTATTCTGTTCTCATATGCATACTAATAAAAATGGGGGAAGTAACTCAAGAAATAACAAATGTGGTAACGTCGTGGGGAAAGGAGCCCTTCTCCATCGGTAAGGTAGTAGAAGTTTAAACTAGCAACATTATTATACAAACCACTATGGAGAGTCCCCCCAAAATGCAAGGTAGATATTCCACTAGACCCACTTATACCTCTGCTGGGTATTTTAACAAAACAGATAAAAATATCATATAACAGCAAATCTTGCAGAAGCATGGCAATAGCAGCCCACCTACTAGCAGATACACCATAGAAACAGTCGAGGTGTGCATCAATGGATAAAAACAATGTGGTGTATATACACAATGAAGTACTACTTTGCCATAGCAAAGGAAAATTTGCGTGATTTATAGAAAAATGGGTACTCCCTGAGACAATTATGCTTAATGAAATATACACAGAACGTTATAAGTCACATAATTTCTGTAACATAAGAAATCTGAAGTGTAAATAAGTAAAACAACAATAGAAGAGAGACGGTAGCAAAAAAGAGAAGTAGATTTTGCAGAGAGGGAAAGGTCAGTTAGAGAGAAAGGGCATGAGACTGGGAAGGGACAATGGAAGCAAAAACATTGAAGGTGCGATATGTACATGCACCAATTCCTAAAAAGGAACGGAATTATTATATATCACAAATGCGTATGAATAAACAGATTAGTTTCAGGAGCAAAAGACAAACTGTGCAGGCAAGAAGGCAAGAAAAGACATTCATACGTGCAGCCTGTGTGGATGCCTGGGTCTTGGACTTGGCCAATAAAAGCTTTAAAATAACTGACAACATTCCCAGAGAAAAAAGAATTCATCAAATAGAAAGTATGTTTAAAGAGCATCTGCAAACACTAAATGGGGCCAGGTTTTCATTCTGGAGTTGGGTGATGAAGGCAAACAAAAGTGAAAATGTGCGGTGAAGGCTCACCGACAGAGAAAATCAGTGAGAACTGAAGTAGGACAATCGTCGTTGTTCTACTTAAAAGTCCAAAAGAAATAAGGACCAAAAAAAAAAAAAAATGACTAAAACTAAGAATAGTGAAATCTAGAAGTCACCAAGTTGATGAAGTACATGCTTTGGAGCTAGGAGTGCTAGGAGAGATTAAATAAAAAACTATTAAAAGAAATAATACCTCAACTCTCTCACATTTGGTAAAATTATTAAATATGCATGAAATTCAACAAATATGTGTAAAGAGATCTAGACCAAAACTACACATATATAATTAAAATATTGAAAGATTAAAAATATTAAAAGAAATAAGGAAAAAGAATTCTTATGTGTGATGGATGACATATGAGACGGTTATCTATATATTTAACAAATTACTTCTCAAAAATGGCACCAGGAAGCAGTGGGTTGAGATAGGGCTGCTGAGTGGCTGTCCACCAAGAATTTTACGTCTTAGAAAATTATCTTTCGCAAGAAAAGAATAAAAGCCACCACTGAAATTCCAAATGTAGGAAGATATCTTCATATCAAACGCTTGTAAAGAAACTCACTGTGACCAGTTCCAATTTTCAAAACAATAAATAATGAAAGATGTTTTCAAGCTAAAAACCAGTAACACCAGACAGCAGTTCAGTTCTGCCTGAAAATACACAGTTCTACTTATGCCATGATTTGAGACTCTCTCTCCAGTGCCTGAAAATTGTCTATTGAAATCCTAACAGTCCATAGTTGAAGTGAGATCATATTTGAAGGTAGATATTTAAAATACCTAATTAAATGTAAGGCCACCAAGAGTGAGTCCTCACAAGTGGAAATTCAGACAGCCACTGGAAGAAGAAAGATATATGATTACAAATTTTTCTTCCTATTATCAGTGATAAGAATAAGTAATTTTAACTATAATATAATAGAGGGGTACTTTATTAGACAATTATATTACAAAGCAGAAAAAAGAAACTTTTTACCAATGAAAGGAAATTATGGATGATGAGAAGTCAAATCCACATAAATAAATACACAGTCAGAAACAATAAGTAGGAAGATTAATAAGATGAAGATTTCTAATTGTGTATTTTCTTTGTCTACCTTCTTTAAAAACTATAAAATCATATATAGTAACACAACAAAGTGAGTTGGGTTTGTCAAATGCGTGTGTGAAACATGTGTAACAATAAAGCACAGAATAAAGAATGTCTATAGCCCGTGAAAAAAATTAAGAAAGATGTAGACTATGTTTTAAGTAAAAATGTATATTCTCACTCCTAAAGAAATCACTAAGGAAACCATTCCACAGAGACCATGAAGTAATTATAGAAATTGCACTGGGCTGTTTTAATTATGAAAAAAATGCTACAGTGAAGGAGGAACTAAGGAACAAAATTGATAATAAGTTGTTGTACATTAAACCAGTAAAGAATATTATGTGTGAGTGGTTTATATATCTAATCAAGAGACTAAAATATTGTAATGGATTAAGAAACAAATTATCATATCCTGCATATAAAACAGTTTCAAAGATGAAAATATATTTAAAGAATTGTGATAGTACACACAAAACCTCTTTAAGAAAAGTGAAGTATCTTAGTAAAATCAAAAAATGTAAACATCAAATCAAAAATAATTTAGTGGGAGTTGAGGGTGTCGCTCAGTGATTAGATCCTTGTGTAAGCAGAATGCCCTGGGTTTGATCCCAGAGCACCACAAATAGCTGGACGTGGTGGTGCATGCTTGTAATCCCAGCACTCCAGAGGCTGAGGTGGGAGGACTGCAATGCGGTCCAGGCCAGCCTGGGTTACATAGTGAGTTCAGGACTAGCATGAACTACCGAGAGAGACTCTGTATCTAAATAAACAAACAAATGAGTCAATGATATTCAGTAATAGCAAAATGCCTAATCATTAAGAACTAACAATCGTGAATGTTTAAGTACCTAACAATGGAGCACCACAATAAAGGAAATAAGTACTGAAATTCCTGAAGATAGAAGTAGTATAAATTAGTTAATATCAACAATTAGAGACTTTAAAATACACTTTTATAGTGGCTAAAAAAGGGGGCAGAATATGTACAAAAGCATCAAACACTTAAAAATTGTGCATAGCTAGATACAACACACATGTAGACCTTGGACAGACTTGACTATTTCTCAATTAGTTTTATTTCATGCACATTATTCCTCTGGCGCAGATCTGATGATAGGCTGTAGGACAAACTTCATAATTTTAAAGGAATTGAGATTGCTCAAAGTATGTGTGTCATCACAGAGGAGTAGAATTAGAAAAGATAAGCAAATGATACAATTTTCATAAATAAGTGAAAATTACAAAATAATCCATTCCTACCTAACTTCTAAGTCAAAAAAATCATGAGTGGATGGAAAAATATTTTGAGGTCAATGAAAATATAGAAAGATGTCATGCTCCTAAAGCAGCCATTAGAGGCAGATGTGTTGTGATTAAACCCATAAAATTAAAATAACAGAGATTCCAAATAAAAGCTTAGTAATCTGCCTTCATTAACTAGAAGAATGGTTAGGCAATAATTAGATAAACTAATAAGCTAACAAAAATTCAAGTTATTAGACTACAGTCTCAATATAATACCTGCTAAAATATCAATTATATTCTTCAAAAAACAGTATTAAAAAACAACAGTTAAGTTCAAATAGAGCACAAAAGACACAAAATAGCTAAAGGAACTGAGTAAGAAAAGAAATCCTGGAGGCCTTGTGACACGCAAACCCGTACATACTGTCCAGCGATAGCAACAAAACAGGGTCGAAGAACAAAGACAGGCCAGTGAAACCGATTAGAGGCCACTGAACCTTCCCCATAAGCGCCTTGATGAGACGTGATCGAGAGCGGGGTAAATGCTGCTACCGAGAGTCGACCAAGAAAAAGCAAGTTTGCACAAATATTACCAAAAGCGTTCCAGAATCATCTCAGAATGTGGCAAGCATGATGAAATGAGTGTGTTTTGAGTAAATTAGATAATGACAATGCATATCTTATTCTAATCACTTCTTACAAACATAAGCACTCACTTTATATTTTGATTTTGTCTCATATTTATATAATATATATATATATATGTTGGACTCCTCCCTCCTATAACCTCATAGGCAGCTAACATAATGAAGTAGGATGATGCACATGCTAAGTTGAGGGGGGAGAGAGAAGCAACGTCCTACGAACCCAAGGACTGCTAAGCAAGGGGGGTTCTAGTAGAATCCACGGATGTATGTGAGCCACACCACTCTAACAGCGGTAACGCCATTGGACATTTGAGTGCATTAACTTACTATATATCAGGTACCATGAAACTACTCAAATACTTAAACTCTGAAGTCAAAACAATGTACTTAGCTTGATAATAATGACAGCTACTGTGTACACTTTTTTTTCTTGGTTTTATTTTTTGTTCTTTTTTTGTTCTTCACTGTTTGTCTCAGCAAAGTTGAACGTCCTTTTCTCAGGCTTTCTCATTAATCTGTAGGCAGCTTGCACGTTGTCTGGTGCCAGGATGACCTAGGATTCCTTCGCCCATCTGCTTGGAGCTCGGCTGGGAAACTACATCATAATCCATCTCTATTTTTATCAGGGAACTCTGATTCCAAAAAGCAGCAAGAAAAGCTAAGATTCACTGTGCAAGTGTTTGTAAAACTTCTGCTTACATACTTGGTAATGTTTCATTAGCTTTGCTGCTTTTAAAGTGCAAATTTGCTTACAATTTATTTGAGGTTTTCTCCTTAAATTATGGTCAGTACCAGACAATAGCAATGACATTGCTTCTGGACTTGTTAGAAATAGAAAATCTTAGTTGTTACACAAAGGCAATAAATCAGAATCTAAATTTTTAACAAGATTTCATGTAATTTGTAAGTATATTCAAGTTTGAAAAGTGCTACTTAAACTTATTCTAATACAAAATGTTTTACATTTAAATTTTTTTCAATTTGCATTATTAAAATGGTGACTATCATAATCATTTTTCTTAGAAGAGCTACAATCACACAATAAACTGAGTATGCTAAATTTATCAGTAACAAATTTTATAACAGGAAATTATTATAAATTTTAAAATTTAATATTTATCCAGATTTCAGTTAATGTTCAATGTCTGTTGTGCTGGACAACTTAAAATATAAAATCAGAAAATCCACTGCAAAGATATTTTATTGTATCATAAATTTAAACCATCCATTGACTTGTCACAAATTTCAGTGTATTAGTTTACTAAAATATTTCTCTATTATTAATTTTCTATCATCATTTTAAAGGAGTTGTTGCATTCCTGCCCACATAAACCATTTTCAGTATGTCTATCCCATTCCTTCATATTTGGACTTAACAGTCCACTGATAGTTCCTGCCCTCGTCATCTCTAAAGAATTTCTGAATTTTCTCATGGTTGGAACATTCTTCTAAAAACTTATCCTCCTAGAATTTGTGATTATTATTCTAAGTGCTTCTTGTGGCCTCAAAATTGCATCACTCTTCACTTGAAGCATTCTATATCAAAATCAGATTAATTCATTATCAAATTCATTTATTTCCATTCACAAGTACTTTGAGTGCCTCTCCTTCCTCCCTGGGATGCATACATTACCCCAACACATCTTTATTTCATTACAGTATTGTGTCTTTTTCTTGTTCTCAAACCTTGCATAAGATAAAAAACAGCTGGCCATATATCAGATAAAGCAGTCCATGTTTTGTTGGTAGTATGTGCTGTATGTTAAGCATGTATGTTAAGTGTACTGGCTTTATCTTACTTTCTTTTTCATTTCAAATTTTTGTCAGTTTGGATTTGTATTTTCCCAAATTATTCTTTTTTAGTATGAATTTGCAGTATATAATAATTATGCTAAACTGGGCTACTGCTCCGTCTACATATTGCCTCCTGGTCACGTGCCCTACACTTTCCAGTGCCCACATTCCCTTCTTTCTTACTCTTCCTTTTATTATCCATTACTACCTACGCAGTTAATGATAGAGCGGCAAGGATTTGTACAGCGCAGAACTCATGACCCTCATGGATTTTCATGTGATTTTTGAATGCACAGAAAATTTATCAGTCTGATTTTCAGGCTTTGCATAATTTTATTACTACTTACTTTATAACTTCATATTTTCAATTTTGAAATCATTGTGATTCAAGTATCTTACTTGTTTTCCCTATCTTGCTTTCTTTTCTTTATGCCCTATTTATTTTTTGGTAATGATTTCTTGTCCTCTCTTATGTTTTTCGGTTCTAATTCAGTTTTGATCTCAGTGGGAACTCTGAAATTCATCTTAAAACTAAAGCACTTGTGCCGAGTGTAGCAGTGAATGGCAGTCTCAGTGCTGTGGTAAAGGTCTCGGGTTTTTCTCTCCCTAGAAACGTTTTCACATTATTCTTTCCTTTGCTTCTTTAAAAAAACACTATGCTTACCCACTTTTGCAAATTTCCCATAGACTAGCTTTATTTGTGTGTGTGCGATCTAATTTTTCTACCTAGTATTGCTATTAATCTTCCTGATAGCCCGGATATGCTGGTAGTAAATTCCCTCTGCTTTAGCCTCTCTCATAAACCTCTTCTCTCCCCATTTTGCCAGCCGTTTTTACACAGTGCAATTCCGAGCTGGACCACTCTTCCAGAGGTATTTTAAAGCATCACACTGTCACCCTCTGGCCTACACAGTTTCAGAAAATATGGCGCCTGCATATCCCACCTGCGCTTCTGTGTGTGTAACTCATCTCAACGCCTGATTGCCTTTCATACTCCTCCATTCCTTTGTTTTCCTGCAATTTAAGTAAGAAATGCCCAGGTGCTGCGTCCTGTGGGTTGTGTGTATGTGTGTCCAGGTTATCTAGCTTGGGTTTCACCGTGGTTCTAAAATCTGGAATTTGAGGTCTTTACCATTCTCTTTGAAGAAACTTTTAGCCATTTTGTCTCTAAGTCTTTTCTCATCCTTTCTCTTCTGAAACTTCAGTCACAGATATGCTCAAGAGTTTGCTTTGCTTCTTTCTCTTTTTACTTATTTTTTAAATTGTCTCCATGGTCTTTGAATATTTTGTCGTTTCCTTCATTGATTCTTCACTGTGTATTTCTTTATGGAAAAAAACTTAGTGACTTGTCTTCAGGTTACTTGATTCTTGAACTATCATGAATGCCTTTGAGAATAATTCTTCGCGTTCATCAGCATTGCTTTAAATTCTAGAAATTCAATTTCACTCTCAGTATTTCAGTTTCTTTCCATATCTCCTATAGAAGTGTTAATATTTTTACATCTTTCATGCAGCCTTCACCTATTGTTAGTAGTCATTTAAAATTATATATTTTAAAGGTCAGGCATCAAAAACTATTCATGAGTTTCCTTTTATTGACTGGTTTATATATTAAAGTGGGTTGAATTTTTCTTTACATTTTTCTGTCTCATAATTGTCTGTTAAATGATGAATGTTAAATTCTGGATGCAGAACAACAGAGGCTGTTCTGTAATTAAAAAATCTTGTCTGAACAAAGGCACAATTCCTTTTGTTTGACAGATACGATGAAAGTTTAGGTCAGTCTAGTTAAACCTGAGTTAAACTTGCAGATTATGTTGCTAGGTTTCTCTAGTGCTTCTCTTGCACCAGATTCTTCTGAAGTTTTCTGCTGCAGCTACAGACTTTAAAAGTATTTTTAAAAAATATTCTTTCTTCATCTTGTTTGCAGTCTATGATTTTTACTTCTTCCCACAAGTCAGACTCTGTGACTGTAACCACCCACTATGGCCAGAAATGGAATACTACTGTCTCTGACTGTGTGATTATTCAAGACCAAAGGCAAATATGGACATTTCCACATTGAGTTCTTCTTTGTATTTAAGAAACTCCGTGTCAACATTCCCTTTTCTCATTCACAAAAAGGCTTGTTTATTCTCTTATTGATGAACTTCACATTTTATGTCGTGATTAATATTAATAACTTCTCTCTTTTCTCTGAGCTATTGAAACTAAAAAGCCTTAATATGTTGTGCTACACACCATAAAATTCCTAAAGTATGCAAACATAATGAGTTATCAATTAATACCCAAAGAAAGAAGTCATCATTGAAAATACCCAGAATTGTGACACACACCTGGAGAATTTGCATCCATCAATAATTTGCGTATTACAATAGTCATTTTAAAATATGTATGTTCAAATGTCAAAGTAGCTGGGAAAAAATCTGGAAATTGAGTCATAAATTTCCTTCTAAATTTAATAGTTACATGTATCAGGCTAATCTTTTTTATTAAAAGAAATTTCTGGGTCCCTAAAGGCAGAGTCAAGTACTAATTTCTTTAAAAGGTATAGTCTCACAAAGTTGTGCTTTCTGCAATGTTAATGTATTTTATATTCCTGCAGGGAAATGGGAAATAAAAAAAAAGGATGACACAATACACAAATGGGACCATAGTGAATGGTCCCTGGAACTCTCATAATCATAATAGTTGAGCACTTTCATTATGGACAAATGCCAAGATGGAACCCAGCGTATTGCAAACTATGTATACCCTCTTTCTCACCAGCATTCATGGGCTCCTCCATGGTTTGTGATATACAAAGTTCAATTTTAGTTGGCAGTGAAGAAATTTTTGGTATATGCAAAAACTGCTTGTTTCTTTTACATTCAAATTTGCAACTCTACACTGTTGTTTTGTACAAATGCCCTGTGTCTTCTCTGTATTTTAAGATGTTATTACATTTAAAAGCCCAACTTCTGTGCTCAGAAATGGACAGAACGTGGGCCACACGCAGAGTGCTTTCAGTAGTAAAGCAGGAAATCCACTAGAAACTAAGCATCAAAGTATTAAAAGCAATTAATTTCTAGGACTCCTCAAAATATACTTCCAAATAATATTCTTCAATGTGTTCCTGATAAATAAAATAAGTAAATAATCCCTTATTCGTGTAAAAAAAACTTTGGAAAAACTGAAAGCATTAAATCTAAAATACAAGAGATTATATTCAGTTCTGTAATATCATCTTACTAAAACTAAATGGAGTACTTGCAAAAAAGGTATTGAAATGAAAACTCCCATTTCTTGAAGAAATGCACACATAAATGACATATATGTCAACACATGTTCGTTTCCATTTCTTATTTTTAAGATAAGTACTATAAGCCTTGGAGTTGTTTGTTGTAAATGATTAATCTTGAATAAACTACAAGCATAACATTTACATAAATGTACATACTTAACATATACATATGTATATATGTATATTATACCCACACATAAGAATATATTATTCAAATATATATATATTTTTAATGCATCCAAATTTTATTCATCTGAATGTTTTCTTCACAAATTATCTCTGCCTATTCTTTCTGTTTAAATTTGTTCTATTTTTTATAAAATATTTTAGGTAGCTAAAGCTGTCTCTGCTGTGCTTTTCTTTAGGGCCTCACATCAGGTAAACTAGATGGCATTTTTGTCTCTAATAATAATGCAGTAGACGCAGGTTTCCTATAGATGCAGCAGCAGTTGGTGAAATATATAATCTGCTCCTTTGAAGTTATTATTCCTTGGCATTTCTGCCCTGATGAAATGGTCCAACTAATTTATGAATAGGCAGTCTGCCACTCAGACAGATGGCTCTGACTGCAGCCCAGAGACCGCAGATAGGCCAAGAACTGCTGCTGCTGACAGGATTTTCAGACACACACAAAAAAATCAAATGTCTGTCAGTCTCTTCTTAAGATGTGTCATCCCTAATCCACTATTTACTGGACTGTGTTCTAATACATTTTTTCATTCCCATAAGAAGTGATTATAAAAGAAGCATTTTAATTAAAAAAACAGTTAGGCTTCCTGTTCCAAACAGAAAGGCAACAATGTATCTTCAAAAGATAATACATTCACACATGTAGTAATAGTTCGTGACTTTTACACTATTCTTCCAAAGCTACCAATAAAATGATTAGGTGTGTTGTCTTTAAAAAAAAGATTACCACATTCTTGATAAATTTTGGTTTGATATGACCTACAGTTCACGAATATAAAATACATAGAAATATTTCAGTAATATTAATTTTAATATGTATTAATTTTAATTGAAATTTAATTGTCATATACCTAGAAATCAGTTTGTTTTTCATTTTTTGAAACATTATGTTTAGTAGAAATCAAACATCAATAAAATTAATCATATCTATTGCTATTCAGCACAATTGAAACTGAACATAGCACACACCTGTAATCTTTGCACTTGGGAGGCTGAGACAGGAGGCTTGCCTTGAGTTCTAAGTTAGGCAGAGCTACATAATAAGTTTGGAACAACCTCAACTACAGAGCTTGACCCTGTCTCAGATAAATAAATAAATAGTTTTCATGTAATTTTGGGGTGAATTTGAGGGAAGTAACTAATTTTGGATGCAAAGGATAAACTACTATACACAACTATTCCTCAGCTATACCCACACTCACTTTCCCTAGAGACTGACAATTATTTTCTTTTGAATTGGAAATTTTTTTTGTAAAACAGAATTTTTTTGAAATACAAATGGGATCGAATTTATTTAACATACACACTAACCACTCGCTTGCAATTTTCCTCTTAGCCAATCAAACAAAAATAAATAACAACTACAATCTGGCACGTTTGAAAGCTTCCTCTCAAGATTACCCATGAAACCCTTCAGCTTGGACTTTATGTGTGCCACCTTGGTGAAGTCAATAACCTTGGAGCTCTTCATCAAGAATTGCTAATATAAAGATAAAAGACTCGCTGGTTAATAATTTACAGACAGTATTATAGCATTAGTGTGTACAGATCTTTGTGTGAGAGGAAAATAATAAAACAGATTTTATTCTTTAGAAGCTTAATGCACAATTTTTGAGACAAGGTACATAATAAAAAAGAAAACAATTGAAAAGATATAATAAGACATATCGAAATATGTATGATAGTGATTAATACTCAGAAAAAAGAAAAGTAAATATTTAGTAATAAGAAGATATCAAAAGTTAGTGATAGAAGATTGATACTTTATAGTTATTTCATATGAGTGGAACCAATAAAATTCTCATTTGCAGAGCCAAAATTCTGAAATTATCTTTTATGTTCACCAGTTTTTAAATTATCTGATCAAACATTGGATAATAACTATATATCTTAAATCTATCATTTGTCACAATTTCTTATAGTAATTGCCAAGTTTGTGGACATGTAGAACTTAATATTCAGGTGTAATGTCATAGGGATTTACTATGGTCCTTTTGATATTTAATGAATTAATATCTAAGATACTGAACATATCATTTTTTCCAAGTGGTACCAGCAAACAACTAGTATTTTTCTTTTGAATTTAGAAAATATAAAATTATCTTTGTAACTACATTCAAGGGATATCACTTACTTAGCCTTTCGAGAATGCAGGGAAAGTTAAATCCTACACTGTTGTCTCTAAATATGAGACAATTAGACCCTTTATTCTTGAAGCATCTTGCCTAATTACTCTTCATTAACTAAAAATTGGAAAACAAAATTTTAATGATATTTCCAAATTCTAATGATAAAATAAAAACAAAAATGCAGACTTGAAAGTCTTAATGTAAGTACAATCGTCAAACAAGAAAAAAACTATTGCTTTGATATCGGTAGGAAAAAATGCTGATGAACTTGGAAACTTTTTGTTGGAACCATTACCGCTCAGGTGTAACATAAATGTGCGAGCTTGCATCTTATGAGACGTCATGTTTAACTCTCAAGGTGGCATCGTGGGGTACCAACACAAATGATTACTCGGCAAACTCCAACTAACACACTTAACAAGTGAAAGGAGCTAGGGTAACATCAGGCCGTGACTATAAAAAGCTGGACTGAGTAACATCCAGTATCCACAGGTGAAAACCAATTACTCGAGAAATCCATCCCTCCATCAGATAAGCATTGTGATCAGACATTATTTCTGTGAATCCAAAAATCATCAATGGAATTGCTTTCATCTACAGAGGCAGATCTCATTTACTTGTCAAAGCAGCTACAGAAATACTTCTTGAATTACAATAAATAAATTATTAAACAACAGAAACCAAGCACAATTTGACATTAAATTTCTACCTATTTGGAAAGATTAGAATACAAGCAAGAAATTCGGGGACTGGGAAAGTGAATTCTTTAACTCGATGGCTAAAATTGAAGGGTGCTGGGTCCCTTCCAAGCTGCCATCATTACCCTGAGTTTTCCTGTGCCCGAAGCGTGAAGTTAGCATAAAGAACTACCTCTGGACCGCCAAGAGCCTGTGCCGGAGGACGTAGCCCCGTGCCGTACAACTGCCCTGTCCCCTCCCAGGGGCGTTCGCTTGCTATTCATGATCCTTCAGGATATGGACTCTTTTCTTCTGTTTGTTCTCTTTTCAATCCATCTCATGTTTTGAATTAAAGTTAACTTTTATTTATTTTTATTTTTAAAATGAAATTTATTTTGACTGGTGGATTAAACACATAAGAATTGTACAGGTTAACGTAGTACTGCATAATATTTTTTCACATGTGTATTCTGTGGAAAGTTTCATGTATTTTTTTTTCAAACTCATGTTACCAAAACCATCTAGTCTTATTTGTTCTGGTTGTATTGTGTTCAGTTTGCAATAATTACCTGTAATTTCACCTCTTAGATCACGTATTGTTATTAAACACAGATAATAAACAACTGTGTCTTAGCAACCTGGATAATCAAACAACAATAAGACTGATAAAAACAGAGCTGTTGGGGACACAAGTCTACGATCTTTCAGGCTTCTTCCGTGGACACCATCCCAGCCTTGTGGTTGGAGTGGCACTTTTGCCTGTACTTGACATTGTACAAATTATCGAGAGTCCCCCAGAAAACATGAGGCAAACACATGGCAACTAACTTTTGATTATATTTCTCTGTCTTCACAATGATTTAAATTTTCTTTTCTAGTAAGGAAGGTACATTTTTCTCAGAGTTGATGTCCATTAGTGAATTTGGAAAACTCAATGAATTTGATTTTTGTGAAATCCAGTTTTCAAAAGTTTTAGAAAGTTAATTATCTAGGTATTTCATACCTTTATTTTCTTTCATAGCATATTTTAGTTCAGTGTTTTATTGTGTATTACTAACAAATAGATTTGGGAGTAAGTATATACATTAATCTTATATCCTGCCCACTTGCCTGGCTTACTTACTGATTCTAGTTACATTTTTAGAAATAATTTAGAATTTTGTACATAAACACGCATGTTATGTCTTAATTTGCACCCATGTTTTATTTCTTTTTCCCATCATGTGTACCTAATTCCATTTTCTTATTTTAAAAAATTCTATTCATTATCTCTTCAACCATATTTTTGCCCTATTTTCTCTCTTTTCTTTATATAATTTTAATTCTATAAATTATAGATTACATCATGATTTTGTTATTGCTATTATAATATAGCTTATGAATGTTTGATTTTAATTTATTTTCATTGTAGAAAAAAGGGAGAGAAAACTTCATTTTTTAAATTTAATTTTACCAAGTTCTGTGAAATATTTACAAGCCCATTGATTTCGCTGAACTGTTCTCTGCTTAAGTCTTCTTTGAAGACATTCTTAATCTTTCTTATGAAGTTTGTCCTAGCATTTCTATTATTGGTTTTTCTAATAAATTTCATCTTTTTTATATTAAGGCATGTCCATGTGAACTTCTGCCTCTTTAAACTCCAGCTTATTGATCTAATTTAATCTAACTTTTATTTCTTGACTCCCATTCTCATCATTTTTATCACGTGAGTTTGATCCTGTTTCTTGATTATTGTCTTGATATTATGGGGACTACCTCTGTGTTCTTTGAGAGTGTTTTAATGTTTAGTTGAAAGTAGGACATTTGCACTACTTAGTAGAGAATAAGATAATAAGTATGTATTACTCTAAATTTCATTTCTCTCTCTCTCTCTCTCTCTCTCTCTCTTTTGTTTTGAGAAGTTAATGCAAGAGATTGAGTCGGGTTGACAAGAAATCCAAGATGCTTTCCCGTTGTCACTTGTGTCGTTACCTTCACTGATCCAGAGGCTTCCAGTTTTCCTTAGGAGGGTTGCACTTACGCTGGAGTCTGGGTTTCTGGAGGATTTTTCTCACTGTGTTCTGCCTTCGGCTGTAGGTCTCCCCTTTGTGATTGTGCCTGATAAATGTTCTCGTTTGTTTGTTTCATAGTTTGTTGCAAGGCTGCCAGTGCAGCTCAGTGACAGAGCATTCACGTACTTGCACAACATACCGGGCCACGGGCTCCATATTTACCAGTAGTTCATCCTCTGCACTTTTCCTGCTCTCTTCTGTTTACACTGACGTCATATAGCAGTCAATGCAAATCACCTGAAATGCCTCCGCGTGTCCATCAGAGGCACCTCAGTAAGACAGTGTCTACTTCGTTGGGTCTGGATGCTTGCCCGTGCCTTCCACAGTGTGAGAGGAGTCTCCCCCCCCCCCTCCCCCGTGTGTGTGTGTGTCTACCTATTGCTCTAAGGGTACAGATTTCACTGCCATTACCCTGTTTAATATTTTCTTCCGTGCGAAAAATGGGGTGAATAGGAAGAGTGTCCGGCTAGGCCTTAAGGACTTTTCTATCGTAGAAGCTGCTGCACTTCACATCATTTCTGAGCCCCTGTCTATTCTCAGAGCCCGTCTTCGACATCTCCCGCGAGGGCCTGGTGCTGTGTGGGGAAGTATTAGCCACCGACCACAGATGAGTAAATTGTTCAGATCAGCAAACTGCGTAACATGTTAGGAAAATGGGGCAAAACTTTGAAAATATCACCTCGGAGGCGGGGTGTGGGGGAGCATATGAAGTGTTGAGCTGTCAGTTATTGTCAGTGATCAGCCAGGCCGGTTGTGCACACCTAGCTTCGGGCGGCCCAGACTGGAGGACTGTAAGTTCTAACCCTGTCTGAGCAATTTAGAAATTCAGTGAGACTGTCCGAAATACACAATAAAATGGGACTGGGATTGTAGCTCAGAGTGAACATCCTGCAATCAATTCCAGTACCAACAAAATTAAAATTTAATATCATTAGTCAGAGTAAAAATTCACATTTGGACCAGAATAGAGGCACTGCCATGCACCTGCCAGAATGCTGTGAGTATATTCATTAAAAGGCCCATACAGAAACATTCACAACAGCTTCATGTACAACTTAGCAGAGTAGATACCAAATGACCTTCAACATGTGTGTTCAAAATTAATATAGTGGTAAAACTTGCACAAAAATTAGATAAGAAAAAAAGTTAAAATAAGCCTAAATATGCACTTCTGGTAAAGGCAAACAAATTAAAGAACATAACTTTTGGGATATTTTCTGAAATTTAAAGGTTTAAATTTACATGTCGAAATGGCATTTTTCATGGAAATACATCCAGAAAATTCAAAATTGAGAGAAGTTTCAGAACCATAAAAATTAGACACATGAAGCCACTTACCAAAGGAAAGAAGCTAATCTCAGCTACGCATTCTCTAGGGATCCTTATGTCCCCAAATTGGTGGCTCTTCACTAGATTTTTCAAGGGAAATCAAGTGCGCACACACACACACACACACACACACACACACAGAGAGAGAGAGAGAGAGAGAGAGAGAGAGAGAGAGAGAGAGAGAGAGAGAGAGAGAATGAACTGCTTTGGTTATCCTGCAAAAAATCATCTTAAAAGCATTTCATGCTTGATACCATATTTTTGTCAGAGTTACAAAAATACCATTACCATATCTTGGTGGAGGAAGTGAAATGAGATTCAAACATAATAGAAAGGGGTTGACATTATCTACCACGATTACAAATACTTCCTTAGGCTTCTCCACCATGACTAATTCCTGGAAATAAATGCTCTCCCCGTTCTGGTACAGTGTAGGTTGACATTAAATTCCTCCTATTCCATTTCTACCAGGAAAATACCAGAAAAATGCAAGAGCCACAGTGCTTCACATGTTAACACGTTAATACTGAATTCCGTCAGGAACTGGCAGCTGAATACACCCATCGAGGCTTATCTCCTTAGCTGAACACTCTCCATTCCTTTTGGTCTCCTTGTTTTCTTCATGTTATCTGGACTTCAATAGGTGAATCTCTTTAATATTAATTAAAATTTTCAAATATTTAAAATTGCACTATTATTGTATTCACAGTTATTTTTATATTTATTGACATTCTTGTTAAGAACCTTATTTTTGAGTGATGTAACCATAATCCTTTTTTTTTCTTATCAGCTATCTATGTACAATATTGTAGAACAAAAGGGGTTTCAAGCCAGCCATTGCATTACAACCAAAATGGCTGTAATTTTACATATGTGAAGTTAATGCACATACAATGTAGTTTAGCAGTTCCAAAATAATTAGAAGCAGGAGATTAGATGTATAAATTTTGTTAGTACCAAACAAAGGAAGACTATGAAACAGATTAGACAAAAAACTCACACACATATAGAAATATATTTAAGCTAAACTACATTTTTAGTTGTCTACAGTAAAGAAGCAGTGTAGATGTTGTATAATATCCACTGTTACACTCCAGATTCGAAAATGTATTTAGCTGTATCTTTTCTAAAATATACAAGATAATATTAAGGTTGGTAGAGGAGAATGTGGTAAAATTTTTTAAAAAATCTTTTCACCAGTTTTGGCTTTATTATGATCTCAAACCTTTAAAATATATTTCTATACTAAAATCTAGCAAATTTTTAGAAATAAAATGGTTTCAATATTACCTATACGCATTTCTCTTGATGACAGAACTGGCTTTAAACTTTAAGCTTGAGCATTTGTGTGGTTCTGTGTTTCACAGTGTGAAATATTGAAATATTTCTGAAAAATCACTGTTACCAAATACTGTTAAAATACATTCTTAGCATATATCATTTTTTAAAAGTCAAAATTAGCTCTTAATGGACTCTCAATTTTGAGATGCCTCAGTCTATGGATTCTTTAACTGCATAATACTACATTGAGAGATACACAAATCTATTATGATATATATAAATATATTTTTCAAAATAATTATATATAATACATATAATCTGTCTCTCCATCTAGGAGTTACGGCCATCTTCTGACACCATGTCACTCTGTTGTAATAGCTCTTTGCTTTCTCATATTGCTTTAGGCTGGCAAAGTTTTCTTTTAAATATCATTTCAACTTAATCAGCCAACTCATAACACCATTTCTCCAAGTTTTTTCAGTTCTATCTACATTGTAATCTTAGGGTAACCGTTTTCTCACATTTCAAAAGTATTATAAAGCAAAGAAATGGGCTGAAAATCACAGCTAGGACATGGCTAGGAATATGCCTCACTTCCCGTTGTATCATTCCAGTCAGACGGGTAGGACTGACGAACTGACTCATGGATGAATTTTTAGAAGAATATTCAAGCAAATGTGGGAAAGATATAAGGCTCTGACTTTGGGTTCTTTTGTTTTTCACCACCATTTCAATATTCTTCTTGGTCAGGAGAGGCAAACTTTCTCAGTGTGAAGTCTAGTTTTGCCATAAGGAATTTCATTCTGAAAACTGAATTTCATTCAGTCTGTGACATAGAACTTTGAAGAGCAAGTAAGCGCATAATAGCACTTTAACTCAGATGGCTTGGTAGGAAAACATTTGATATTTTAGTAGTTGATTTTGCTGTAATTAATGCTGACTTCTTTTGTGCTACATTTGAATCTTTTAATTCCTTCAGTTATGCCACTCAAATTCTTGTATTCAAAATTGTGTCGAGAACACAAAAGCGATTGATTACCCCTGGCAGATAATCAGTATCTTCCTGTTTGAATGTTATTTCTGAGGGCATGAGGATTTATTTGTAATCTCTAGACCAGTTCCATATTGTTTAGGTAATTAAACTCTCAATAGCTATTAAATAGCAAATGTAGAGTGCATGTGTGATTTAAGTGCTAAAAATGTTATCATAAACTATTATCATATGCACACCAGGAAAGCGTCACAGTCATTAAAAGTAATTCTGTCTGCTTGCATCCTTGCTTTAATGACCTTCAAAACTTCATTGACAAAAACGTCATTGGTAGAGGATTGAATAAGTGCCCTGGGATTCTGAAGATAGATATGCAGTAGTCTCGAGAGTACAACAGAACTTCCTCTTCCTTGACTAAAAACAATTCCTTATATGTTTTCTCTGTGATCCTTAATTAGTTTATTGTAACTTTTTATTTCCTCACAAATGTAATATTGTTTAAGTATTATGTCTTCTCTTGTGGTTTGGATCTGGAATGCCAACCACCCCCAAAGCCTCATGTATTTGGATACAGGGGATTACCTATGGATTTGATGAGCTGTTGAGAGATGGGGTCGGGTCAGAAGGAGCAAACCGCTGGGACATGACCTGGAAGGACATCTTCTTGCTCCACCCTCCCTTCTGTGCTCATTTGACTTCCTGTTGGCCCTGCTGTGGGCAGCTTCTCACTGGCTAGCGTTCCACCATGTGCTTCCATCATTGCTGCCCACCCAGGAAGGGATTGGGCCATTCTGAATCTGGGAGCTAAAAATAAACTTTTTCTGTCTTAGTTTGTGGATCATGGGCATTCCATTCCAGTAAGGAGAAAGTAACTAGGATGTTTCCTTTGAGTTATTACTTCTCACCTGCACATAAACCAGAGATTTTTGACTTATGTCCAAAAATGTTGTAGCTTAACTTTTAATGCAAGTATAGAAAGTCTATACCACTTAGATTATGTTAGCGTTTCCTTTGCTCACTGAAAGATAAAAATAAAACAATGCATTTGAAATACTGTACAGAGATAAACTTTTTAGTATGTATCTTCAATAATTTTGACAAGAGATTTCATCTAAGACGATTTCGTTATAAAGATGATCATAAGTATAAATGTGTTTTAAGATTAACTATCTGCCTGTGTTGTAGTGTTTTCAGCATTTTCAAAAAGCTACATAATTTTTTTATGAAATGGAATAAAAACAGATTTTTAAGGGAAATCTGTGGTATGTATAGTAATATTCAAATGCATTAAGTGGAATAAAATTTCTTCAAATTTATCTAGAAAAGAGTTCAGCATAATACAGAAATAATATATTTCATTTTAGTGTTAATGAATCAATTTATTTAATTATTCATTTTCTTTTAGTGCTCCAATCCAGAGTGTTTGCACTGAGCTACATCCTTAGCTTTTTTTTTTTTTTTTTTTTGGCTTGAAATTGTGGTCCTCCTCATCTCCCTATTGTATCTATTATATCATATCTGGCAGATATCATTAGGATTAATGCTATTATTCTACCATTGTTTTTAAGTATATCCAGTTGTGCATGTATTCTTTTAAATATTCACAGAAAAATGTGCGCAAATCCTCACACACAGAAACATATCTTCATACATTATGCTTCTCCATAGCACACCATTATTAGTTTTGTTGGATTAAAAATAACTTTTCGCCTACTTTTTTGGCGCGGGGTTGATACTGGGAATTCGGCCAGGAATTTCACAATGAGATACATTCGAACTTTCATCCCCCTTTGAATTTGAGACAAAGTCTCTTAAAGTTGTTAAATTGCCATGACTGGGCTTAAATTTGCAATCCTCTGCCCCAGCCTCGCAGAGTGGAGAATACAAAAGTGAGCCCCAAGTGACATTGTGCCAGGCACTCTTATGTCATATCGTAACTAAAATAAATTTGGAAAAGAATTTAAAAATCTGGAATATGAGAAATGATGATACAAAGTGAAGGAAAATGCATTGAACTTAATTGTAGAATTTTTTTCTCTAAAAAGTAATAATTTAAAAACAAAATATCAAGGACCTCAAATTTGGAATGCATAGAATAAGAGGAAATTATTTTTCTAAAATGCTGCTGATGTTCTGGACTAGAGTTACGATTCTTGACTGGAGTGCAAACATACACCTACACACAAGTCTTACAAATAGCTAAAGAAGCAAAAGTTAAAATTCATGTCTTAAGGTGAAAAAAAACGACCAATGGAAGAGTGGAAATAAAATGTACAACTTTCAACCATTTAAAGGAAAATAATAATATATGGAAGAAAATCAACTCAAATCAGTTCAGAAGTATTCAAGAAAAAAGGTTAATCAAAATACAAACTTCAAGTCAAAAATATGAATTTCACGTAAGAATTTAAACAAAGAATGTTTTGTAAAATAGAGGCTGTTAGCTTGTATCATTTGAAAAATCAATATAATACTTTTAAGGGTAATTTCCAATCATATCAGAATGCAATAAGCAAGGAAAAATTTAAAATCCAATATGCAGTAACCAGTTCTATTTATCTTACTGTAGTATTTGCAATATCAGAACTCTATTCAACTTACATATTCTAATATTGATTCTATGATTTCCAATATCAGATAAACCAACAGGAATTTTAATATCAACAGAATAATAATGAAGACAATGTTTTAAAGAGAAATATTTAGATATTACATTTTGGTGAATATGCTTTCAAAGAGGAAATTACAAAACTGAAATTACGTAGGTCTTTAAAAAGCATAGGCCTTGTAAATAAGTAGGAAAAATAGGAATTGGCAACTCTTATTGTATAGGAAATCGTCTAAAACAATACATAAACACATGAATATGGTTCAGTAAATTTTTAGTAACACCAACAATCAGACACTGAATTTTCTGTCAATCTTAATCTGTCTGCCTCTGCTAAGATTATTTGTACTCTAAAATCATATTCAAGAAAATTCTAACAATTGATTGTGATTTCTCTGAGCTCAAAGTTAGTGTTATTTTTAAATATTTTATTTACATATATACATCTTCAGTGGCCACTTATAAGTGCACTGCTTAATAAATTTACAACCTGAAAACATCCATGTCAGGGGTGAATAATGTCTGACTGTGGGCTGTGTATGTAGGCTGCATATTGCCTGTGAAATCATGTGGTCCCATTGGACAAGGCAGATACACCAAAAAGCTTGGAGAAATCTTGCATTACAAATATTTCTCATTTCTTCTGGATATTCAACATCTTCTAAATTAGTCAATGGGGGTGATCTAACTAAATGCCTTACCAAATATAGCAGGCTTATTTTTAATTTTATAATTTTTATGGACCACAAATTATGTCTTAAACATTCAAATGGCCCTTGAAAGAAAAAAGGTTGTCCAATCTTTATTTCAGTATTAAATAAAGAACTGACTTTTAATATTTTCAAAACTTTTAAAAATTCATGCATTGTACACATATTGATTATGCATGATACATGATAAGATACGAAAATAAATCTGCTTTGAAATGATTTCTAGTAAATTACAAAAGTTTCCTTTGTTCATCTCCAAAATATTCTGAAGGAAACTAGCAGCAAATTATTTAAAATGGCCTCAGTTCCCAAAGATGGCTTGGGTAACATTTGTATTTCTCAGATACCATGAAGCCAAATATTTTTTTCTTAAGTGTGAAATCCTCAGGTGTGCCTAGCCACCTTGCAAAGCTACCTCTCTGTAAGCCCACCCTGCTATCTTTCTTAAAGATGATCTGTTTCCCATAATTTTTTTCTTATGATTTCTCAGAAACCTTACATTACAAACATTTCTTATTCCTCCTGAATATTCAAGATCTTATTCTAAATTAGATCTTTCCCAGCAGCTCTAAATCACAATCAATTCTTCTCCAATTAAGTACAACATTTACCTTGATATCAACCCTCACCCTAATCTTACATATAGACCTTTATTTTTTGCCCTGTACTTTCAACTTTTTTCTACAGCTGCCTCAAGGCAGTATGACTTGTTCAATCACTAATTCACGCTTAAGAAACAGGCTACTTTTTTATTTTTAGAGCTGACTTTTAATTTCTGACTCTGAATCCCAAGTCTGGCTAATGATAGATAGCTGCTTCCAGTTAAATTTAGTTCGATCCAGAGATTAATGAATCAATTTCAGATGTATGAATTAGTCACAGTCTAGTTAAAACTTTCCATTTTTCTTCTCTATCTCAGGTCACAGGCTTCGTGTTCATGAATGAGGAAAGAGAATAGGGACAGACAATCGTGTTCACAGAATCTGTGGAGTGCGTGGCCTCTTTTCTATGCTGTAGTTTACCAGGCTGTGCTCCTACTCAGACATAGAAAAGGCTCTGTCACCATCCAGAGACTGTTTTTAGGCTCTTGTCCTGTGCAGTCATCCGGTCAAGGTCATCTTGACAGTGGACATGCTGTTCCCGTCTGCGCCATGCTGCTCTGGTACATGATCCGATCCTTGAAAACTTTTGGGACCTATTAACCTGTAATAACCTGCTCAGTTTCTCTCTTAAAATCAGGTTCCTCTTGGAAAGCCTACCATATCAGTGTCTCCCTAGCTGTCCCTTCTCCTGTGGGTGAGATATTCCTATTAGAGCCATCAGTTCTCCAAGGACAAACTGAAAATGGTGGCGATGATGAGATTTCTTTCACTTCAAGTACCGTAGACATTAGAAAACAGATGTATCTGTTAGAGTTCTGTAGGAAAACAAAATAAATAGAAAAATACATGTGAAATTATATAGGAGACTCATTAGGTAGGTTCACAGAATCATACCTGATGGAGTTCAAACTGGTCATCTGTGATATCAAAAGTGAGGCAGTTCTAATGGCTACGCATCTTATGTGGGAGAGCTGGGAGATCCAGCAGATGCTTGGGTGATGTGGACACCGCCAAACAAGGGGGTGAAAGAGGCTACATTAATCCAAGGTGGAAGGCCTGAGTCCCGCTGTGAAATTGCTAGAGGTGATCATGACACTGGATGAGATTGATGTCCAGGGTGCAATGATATTGGCTGGTGCTGTACACATCGGAATGGCGTTGCTTCACTCTATTTTCTGGTCTATGTTCGTCATCCATAGGCGCACTCCAGACTGTGCCTGGTTGACTTATTTGGCGCTTCTTGATTTATCCAAATGGACAAAGCATAATTGATAATCACAATTAGAGATGGTGTGAGATAAGGGAGGAATTGTATGAAATCTGGGAAATTAATATGCTATAGATCCAAAAGCCTTAAGGCTTGTTGGGTACCACATGATCCCATGAAGACAGTTGATGGGCTGTCTGCTTATACTATACACTTACGTGACATTTACAACATACATAGAAGCTGCTGATACTGGGAGTGAAAGGAGAAAAAATGACTCACATCAAAAGAAACATCTTCATAAATCTGGGATATGTCTACTGAGGGCCTGTACTGTGGTTTCAGAAGTGAATTTCTCATTGAGGATGACTTGGAGTGGAAAGTACAAAAGTAACTGTGAGGCATATGTGACAGCTTTGCAGGAGGGGACAGCCTGAAGGCTCTCCGTGTCCCTGGTTGAGATGAGGACCAAGACCCTTTAATGAGGGGTGACTACAAATTTATGATTTAGTCTATTGCTGTGTTTTATCTTTCTGTCACTCTACCAACTACTTCAGACAACGAGCTTATGAAAAGAAAAGGTCTATTTTGGCTGGGGCTGAAGGTGCTGGTCCATGACCAGACAGACCTACTTTAGGCGGTGAGGCAGCATCTCATGTCAGGAGTGGGTGGCAGAGTAAGACTTCTCACCTAATGGTCCAGTGGCCAGAAAGTCAAGGAGAAGAGTTTAGGGCAGAAACCCGCTAACCTGAAGATGTTCTACCGTGTGCTGCTCCGGAAGGGTTCCCCTGGTCCTTATAGTACCATGTTGGCAATCAAGGCTTCAACACATGGGCCGTTAGTGGGACCTTCAAAATTCAAAAAACCGATGTGTTGAATTTTATTCTCTGTTGTATGTACATATATTCGAGTATGAAATTCTAAAAAACACTTATTTAAATTGTACTGATAAGACAAGCTTATTCTCATCAAAATTTTACTAATTTCAGAAATTAGTTTCTATGATTCATAAATGCTGTAAATTAATTTGAGCTACTGTCAGTCAAATAGTCTTTGAAAATTAGTGAGTGTTAATGAAAAGAAAAAAAAAATTAAGATTGAATTCCACTGATTTTAAGATCAGAGAAAACGACATGTATTGGGACACTGACTCATACAGCAACTGGAATATCAGCCGAACATATGTGCATAGGAATAGCAGAAGAATTAGGTAAGAAGGCCTACTCCAAGTGAAGCTTACTCTCTTGAAATAACATGATAACCCCTGTTAAAATCTTCCCAACACCAAAACTTCCTAGAGACGTGACTCTCCCTGGGGTAGTGGATGCTTCCGGTAGACAGTTTTAGTATGATGGCTTTCTGTTCATTGTTAAATTTGATGCTATTGATTCTTGATGGAGAATATAATTATTTTTAAAGGAAAGGAACAGAGTTATTGGAATTATTCCATGTTCACATTTTCATTTTTATAACTGGAGTAAATTTATGATAAATTCAAGTAAAGGTAAAAGGGACACAGAGTGAAAGAGGTGGCCAATGAAACCTACAATCAAGGTGTTATCAAGGTTGTGTGCTCCCTGCGTGGTGCAGTTGTGTGTATGTGTCTATGAGGCAATTGTATGAACTATAGTCACATAATTGTACTGCCTCAAGGTTTGCATGCCTATGTTAAACCATCTTTAAATTTTAATAAAATTACTGAATAGCATGTCAACATCTTAACATTTTTATGTGAACATTCTGAGTGATCAGTGAGTACATTAGATCCTAAAACTGAACAACTTTATACTATTTTCAAAAAATACCTGTTATAGAAACATAAATAAAGACTTTAACTGGTCACCAGCAGCTTTGATGATGTCATTGGTCATAGTTAGAAGGCTGAGTGGGGCTTTAGTATGAGGTTTTTATGATCACACGGCCAGAGTTGCATATGTAACATGTTCTGCAGGTGCTGGAGGCATCCCAAGCTGTCCTCTCTGACTACCTGCTCTTCTGAAGCGCTCATAACCAGAGCTTGGCGACTTTTGGAGCTAGGCTAGTGCAGTGCGTTCTGTTTTCATGGTTCTAGGATGTGAGGAACTTTCTACAATCATATGATGTATATATATTTAATAAATATGACCAGTCCCTGGGCAGGCTCTTTCCCCCCTTTAAGTGAGAAGGTAGAGACAAAGAGGAAATGAAGGCAGACCCATCCTTTTTCATCAGAAAAAACAACACTTTGATAAAGTTTTTTGCACCCTGTGGAAGCTGAGCCCTTAGTAAGGAGAACATGTCGAGCCTGCTTCAGTTCTTGTCCTCCTCTCTTGTCAAGTGGGTAGGGCATCTTTCGGGCTCTACACTCTGAGAACTGGAGTGGTTCCTACCTAAAAATCTCATAAATTATATATATTTTGGTTTCTCATGTAAAAGAAAACATGTGATAATTAAACTGTGCTGATTTATCTCAGTATGGTCCAAAGGTAAAAATACTGCTATAAATTAAAGCTTTTCCTTTTTATGGCAGAGTATTACACACACACACATTCACAATGAGTAGTATTTATGTGTGTGTGTGTGTGTGTGTGTGTGTCACACACCTATATATGATTTTGTATGTGTGTGTGTGTTTGTGTGACTAATATTTGAAATCAGTTATACTTTTTATGGATAAACAATCTCTAATAATTATGGGAAAATAGTTGAAAAAATAAATCTGAAATCTTAAATTCATTCATTAATCTCACCAGTGCTACTTCTGCTCCTCCATGGGAGTTGGTAGAAGCAGAAGATTCTTGCTCTTGTGCCAGTCTGTCCTTGGTAAATCCTCATAATGGAAGTTTAATGTTTTTACCAGTTTGTGCTTCTAGCAGCTACTACGATTTCTAAATATACCCCAGCTATTTCAGGACACTGCTTTGTTCTGCAGCTTCCGTAGGAAAGGCTCAACAAATGGAGTGGCTTTTCAGCTCTGTCACCACATAAAACTAGCTGGGCATACTATGGTGGTACTTGCCTGTAATCCAGCACTCAGAAGGCTGAGGCAGGAGGCCGGGCTGGGCTGCCTAGTGATTTTCAGGATCAACTTGAACTACAGAATGAGATCTTTATGTTAAGAAAGTAATAATATTTAGAGCTTTTAAATGGTCAGTACCTGAATAAGCAGAAGGTGTGACTCTGTCTCTTCTGAAGTTAAAAGGGTCTGATGATTAAAAAGTGAATAGTGAATAAATTATCAAGCTGTCCTTAAAACCAAGGTAAATAAAAATTTTGATATAACTATGGACATTATTTCTAAAATTCTCTTCACCATCTTCTGCAGCAGCAGCAGAATTTATAGTCTAAATTTATAGAATTTATAGTCTAAAATCATCACACTCAAAAAAGAACTCTTTGGCTGGAAGAACTGTGATGTGGTTAAAGTGCTTGCCTAGCAAGAAGAAGGCCCTGAATTTGATTCGTCAGCACCACATAAGCTGGGTGTAGTGGCACACACGTGTACTCCCACCGAGGCAGAAGAATTCCTAGAATATAAGAACAGTGTGGGTTACAGAGTGAATTCAGAGGCAGCCTGAGATAAGGAGCCAGACACTGTCTTAAATAAATAAAAACATAAATAAAGTAGAATGAAAAAACTCTTTTCCCCAATAGTCCATGCCATCAAAAAGTTGTTTAATTATTTACCTAGTAACCTCTTTAATATATCAACTTATTAGAAAAAAGCAATTTGTTTTAGGTTGGTCATAATATTCAAGAATTGACTCCTTAAGAATTGAAATATTGCATTTTTTCCTTTCATTTGTTTCTTGTCTTTTATGGACACATAATGAATATATAATTGGGTATCAAAATATTGCAAACATCAAAGTTTTCGATGAACTTCATTTATAGATTTTTTTTCAATTGAGAAGTCAGAAACTGGTGAAAATTCAGTGCTTATAATTTATGCAGATATTTATAAAGTTTGAACATTAGACAACAATTTACAACTTGTAAACTTTTGATGAGGTGTAGTACAAATAATTATTTATGTTTTTAGAGCATTATTACAATTGTGGTTTAGCTACAAAAATTTTTCTTAGTGGCCTGAAAGAGTGAAAGGTTAATGGTATAATGAAGTCTTGCGAAAAAAACAGTAAGGCTTTTACCATCTTTCAACCAGTAGGTGGTAAATGAACAGGTAATCATGTTTGCATATAGTGCACATTCATATATCAACAAAGTACATTGGGAGATTTTTTTCGCGGACAGCATCATTACTTGAACCATGTCATTCCTGTGAGACCACCCAAGCAAGAGAATATTGGGCTAGCAGGAATTGATACTGGCACATCGTGGTTCTCAACATTGTTATTTTATGAAACGTGTATACATTTCCCACCACCTGAGATTTCTTTGAGGTTAGATACCTGGGCAAAGGAGGAGAGGGAGCTTAAGGCTTTGGGAAAGGAGAAGTTCAGAAACCATGAGGGCGTTGGCTCAGAATCTGTGCTGATGGGGGTGAGGGCTGAAACACTGGCTGATGACTTTGGACCTAATGGAAAATCTCTACAAAGCATGTGAAGGTTGATCCCTAGAGTCTCAGTAGTTAGCCAAAAAGGTAGGTTGCTTGCATGTAAGTTGCTGACCTTTAAAAATACGCAGTTGAAAAAATACAGTTGAAAATACAGTTGGTTTAAGCTCCTTGGGACTTTTAGGGAAAGACGTTAGTTAATGTTCTCAGGTGAGTGTTTTAATTTTATTTCCTTAAAGGAAGACCAGCCTAAGTATTTACATCACTGCTTACTTAGTAGCTTTTCAATCTGGAAAAAAAAAAAATTAGGTGGCAAAGACGGGTTCCTGTAGGGCCACTGTTGACCTCTGTATTAAGTGAAGAACATATAGACAAAACTGGAACTTCAGGAAGTGATGAGATTTGAACTAGAGTGACATAAAATGCTTAAGCTACAATGTCACATGTTCTGTCTAACGAAATCCGCTTTATGGGATTTCACTGAATTGGGACTTGAAGTCAGTCCTAGAGACCACGCAGTCTTAGTGTTGATGTACATGACCAGATTTTCAAATTAAACCCAGTGTATTCATTCCCATAGGAGAAATTTCATTGAGGTAATAGTAAAAACCTATGGTTGATGTATGCTATATTATCATATAGGAAACTTTACTAATTAATATTTATTGAGAAAATAAATACAAAATGTGCAGGAGTTGAGATCGTGTAGAAACCTTGATAGTGATTTCAAAAGAAAATATGAGAGCTTTGTATATGAAAACAAGAGGTTATTTAAAACAGGTAACTTGTTTAAATAGTGACTTATGCAAGAACGAAGTGATTAAAAACTAGCAAAAATGCCTCCTGTCTCCGTGTCCCTGCTTCAAAGGGAAAATCTTGAATATGTATGAAACAGGCATGAACAAGTGAGGAATCTATTATTGTAAAGGAGGACGACACAACGTGAGTCACCCACGGTTGGTTCCTCTATAAGACACCTGCTATGCTGGGCTTCCAGCCTCAGCTAACCTCAGGCTTCTTTCACATTCCATGTCCTCAGAAAAATGACAGTGTCATGTCCATCACCACTCTCTGTCTGGAGACAGGTGCCCCCCGCAGAAGGATACTTCAGCTCAAGACCAGGGTACAGGCCAGGTGGGGGACAGGACTATCCCCGCTGCCTCTGCTTGGTCCTTCACGTGCTGCACTCAATACATCAACCTTTGACTTGAAAACTGGCAATGCAATTTTTAAACTTGACACAAAAAATTTCACGTACTTAAGAGATAGCATCTGATATGTTAATATGTGTTTACATCGTATACTGTTGAAATCAGAGTAAGTAGAGCTGCCCCTCAAGTATTCAGTGTATCTTTGTGGCTCATACATTCATAAGCTTTTCTTCCACCTTTTGTGAAACATACAGCACATTAAGATTTTTCTGTATTCACCATACTGTGCAATTGAGTGCCAGGACTCATTTATCCTATGTGATGCATTTCGTTTACCAAGCCATGTGAGTGGATGGCAAAAATACAAAAGATAAATATTATTTCCCCAGATTTACACCTGAGTTACTCAGTGGTTAGTGTTAATAATATCTAATCTATTGAGCAGATCTATATGCCGTAAAGAAGAACCAGTTTTGTTTATTTAATGACAGTGGAGATTATAGCACATAAATAATTTGCACATGATCCAGTTGGCTTGTAGTAGATCTGGAATTTAAACCTGACCTTGTTCTCTGCACTCTTAAAATTTCCTTTGTTGCTCTCTTATTAATTTACCCACTCACTCCCAATTCACTGGTATGCCTTACAATTACTAATACTCTGAGACATTATCCAAGATGTAAAAAATAGACTTGAAACAAACACATTTTAAAAAGATAGTAGCACTCATTGAGAGTGGACTGCCCCATGGACTTGAGTAGGAGAAAAAAGAAAAATAGAGAGATTCTAGAGCATTCCTCACATTGATTTGGAATTGGTTAATAGAGATCAATACTCAAATTGTTGGTTAATTTAAATGGATGCACCTTGAGACCATGGTGCTCAGAGAAATGAATCAGACCCAGAAAGTTGAACATTATATGAGTTCTCTAAGATGACCAACCAACCCATAAAAAATGTAAGAGACAAGAAAGAAAGTAAGAAGATGGACTTTGTAGAGGGGGAAAAGGAAAGGGGGACTGAGAGAGGGAGAAGGAGAAAGGGAGATTATATATCTAAAAGCAAGAAGAAGAGGATTGGAGGAATGGCACAGCGGTTGAAGTGCTTGACTTGCAGGTGCAGGGCTCTGAGTTCAATTCCCCAGAACCACATGAAAGCCTTGGATGGTAGTGCTTGCCTGTAATTCCAGCACTCAGGAGGCTGAGGCGAGAGGCTTGTCATGATTCCATGGCCAGCCTGGGTTACCAAATGAGTTCAAGACTAGCCTGGGCTGCAGAGTGAGACCCTGTCTCAAAAAAAGAGAGAAAACCAAATCAGAGTGAGAGTGGGAGTGGTGGGGGAGGGGAAGGAGGAGTTGTGAGAGGGTCAAAATGGGGAGGGGAAGGTACTGTAATTTTGACATGATCTATATATGTGCAGAAAACACTCAAGTTCAATGTGAACGTTAAAGAAATATAGAGTATCAATGATGATAACATAAATCACTGATATTTATTTACAAAAAGAAGCAATAATTATACTATATATATGTACATATTTTCAAAGTTGCAGAACTGAAAAGTCATGCTGAAGAATAATAATTTTTATTATAATTACCTAAAATCCTATACAACAAAGTCTCTATTAAGGAATTTCCCCCTTCCATTTCTGCAAATAACTCTCGCCTTGTAGCTAATATTTGCATTTGTCAGTCTTTTTCATATTTACACTTTGTGTTTGTATGACTTAGGAGCACATTAGACATGACTTTGCTCAGTCACCAACACGATGCAGAAGTAACTTCCATACTGTCCTAGAGGCTGTCTGGGCGTGTGTGCCTGTGAAGAGGGGAGACTGACAGGAAAGGAGCTGTCATTCCATCTGTTTCTTAATAAAAGGCATTCTGAATTTTCAAATGAAAACCAGTTATAGTCTTCTGTTACAGAATTGCAAAAAGTTTTTCTTTTAATGAAGAGAACAACTGTTTTGTTGGAACTTATAACCATTGGCCCTAATTCTGCCATTTGCAGTTAAGAAAACACTCTAATTCCCCTTCCACATGATTCTAATAAAAGCATTTATTAAAAAGTGTGGATTTTTTTATTTTCTCATGCTGTGAGGGAATAGAGTGAGAAAGCCCAAGGGAGATCTTTGCTGTTGTTTGCTCGCCAACACAAACTGCTTAAAAATAAGACTGTACTGTAACGTGGTCAGGGATGAACATAATGAATCCAGGGGCTGTGGAATGACTGGGGCTCGGGGAGCACGCAATGAAGAACAACAGAAATTATCTGGGGAATTCAAACTGAAGGGATTCAGGCTGCTGACGAAAATACAATTCTTCAGTGGATTTATGCAAAAGTTCTTTTCCCTGTACAGAGGTGAAAATCAGGGAAAGTTTATGAGGAAACTTTATAAGGGCTAGTTAAAAAAATTTAAACAAATATCATCCAGTGTAGCCATTTAAGTGTCTTGGTGAATTATGTGTGTCAACCGGATTGTAAGCAATTCTTAAATTTTACAGGAAGCAAGAGAAACACAGAATAAAGTAATGAAAATCAAGATAATGATATCCATGTGGGAATCATTTAGAAGTAATTAGGATTAGTTTTTTTATATTTGCTACATTTTAATGTATATTAAATAGTTCAACATTATTAATGTCTTAATTTCATAGATAGTCCTCTCAGACCATATTTTATTCCCATCTCAAAGACACCCATTATTTTGAATATTGTTATGAATTATTCCCAAGCATTTCATTGTCTTTGTAACATACATTTAAGTAGTCATAAATATACAAGAACTATGTAAATATAAAAACACTATGATTTTGGTACATATCTTTCATAAAGTGGTGTTAAAGTTACCACTTTGCTTCATTTGATGTTGTGCTTGACATCCATATTGAAACATTTGGTCTTAGTGGATTCATTTTCATACTTGTAGATAGTTCCAATAAGTTTCTCTTTCCATTTTTTTTATGGTAGATATGTGTCTTCAAAATATTGCCACTACATATAAAATCGCATAAGAATTTTCTACATTATGAAGCTATAGTAATTATTTATTTAAATCTTTTCTCTAAAATCTTCTTATCATAGGTTTGCGCCTCTGTCCAAACTGTAGCACACTGTTTTTATATAAAATAATTTTGCCCTCTCTTATTTTTTAATGTTATAATAAAAAAGTTCAAAGGTAAATTTTCAGTACGTATGTGCAGCACATACTACACATTTGAGGATGAATGTTATATGACACAGGAGATTTCCACTTTACTCAAGAAAGAAGAGAAAAAAAGTGGTAGCAGGTTGGACAAATGTTATGCTTCATATAAAATATTTATATATTTATTGAAGGCTGTTCTACTGTATTTCTACTGTATTTCTATTTAGAAAAGTTTGAATCCTTGACAGGCCTAAATATTTTGTTTGTGAAATTATGAAATAGCAAGAGGTTACTCATTCTCTCATTTTATTTGGCTAGTCTTCTGCTTTTATAATTTTGCTTAATAGACTATCAAAGATTTTATACTACCATTCAAGCTCAGCCTGGTCAGATAACTGAGTGGATTTCACATAGCAGGAAGCAAGAGCAGTTGCATTTGAACAGTCTCCACTCCCATTTTTGTAGCTTCCAGCCTTATTGTCTGTGAAATCTGGGACCTGTGCCAAGCCAATCCACGAAGAGTAATTTGTGAGCTTGGAGTTAATGGGCTCTCTGGTTTCATATGAGCAGTCAGAGCTGGATTGGAGAGAAGTACCATCCCGTCATTGATCATGCACGTAAAACCACTTGGACACTTCACAGTTCAAATTACGACTCCCCGGCTATTTGTCGTGTGGTCCTGGCTAAGTAATTTAACCTCGAATTGACAGTTTTAGTGTCAATGGGAGATATGATTTCAAGGTTAGCCCATAGTTGAACAGTGAGGAGTAGTATGTGTTGAGTGCTCATCTGTTCCCGGCACTGCGGTCTATTCTCCCTGTGCACACATTCATTTACTGCTTTCATAACATTATAAAACAATAGATTTTGAAGTCTCCGTCGAGCAGATATGGAAATGCAAGCACAAAGAAACAAAAGTCAATTTCTGAACGTTGCAAAGCGAGCACGTGACAGAGGTGGGAGATGGCAGGAGGCATTTCGTACCTACGGCTTCTCTCTTAATCCAATGAGAAATTATACTCCTTATTTTGTTCTTTGTATTGCATCCTTTGTTGCAAAGTGGATTATTTGTCAGTAGAAACTTCTAAAGTCATTGTGCACATCTGGAAGCCAGCATTATCCTGATACCAAAACCAGACAAAGACTTACATGGAAAGAAAATTACAGACTAATTTTCTTAATGAGCATATACACAAAAATCCTCAGTAAGATATTAGCAAACAGAATTCAACAAATCATTAAGAAGACCATACATAGCAATCAAGTTGACTTCATACCAGGGATGTAAGGATGGTTCAGCATACATAAATCAATTGGTAAACAAAAAGGAAGGACAAAAAGCATGTAACTGTCTCAAAAAAGATGAAGAAAAAGCTTTCAACAAAATACAACATCTATTCATGATCAAAACCCTGAGGAAAATTAGTATTACGGGGTCTTAACTAAACCTGATAGAGGACATTGACACCAAAACTACTCTCCATATTTTACTAAGTGAGAAAAAATTGAAAGTCCTTCTCCTTGAGTAAGGAACTAGAACAGGCTGACTACTCTCCCAACTCTTTTTCAGTATAGCGCTCAAAACTTTAATTGAGCAACCAGGCAAGAGAACAATGCGACAGCAATACGTACTGCGATGCATAAAGGGTGTTGGGAAGGAAGAAGTTATCTTTGTTTGCATAGAGCATGATCGCCTGCATACAGGACCCCAAAAAGACCATCAGAAGAATCTTAGAAATAATTAACAAATTCAGTCAAGTTGCAGAATACATCATTGATACAAGTAAATCAATAGCATTCCTCTATATTAACAAACTCACTGAAAAAAATCTTGAGAATGATAATCTCATTCTTAATAGCTTCTCAAAAAATATATATCTAGGAATAAGCTCAACCAAGGAAGGGAAGGAGCTCTAGAATAAAAAACTACATTATGCTTAAAGAAGAAGTTTTAGAAGACTTTAGGAAATGGAAAGGCATTTTCTACTCCTGGATAGGCAGAAATAATGCTGTCAAAATGGATGTACTGCCAAAATCGATATCATATTCCAATGCAATTCTGATCAAAATATCCAAAACATTTTTTACAGAAGTGGAAAATATACTGAAATTCATGTGGAACCAGATAATTGGATATCATAGAGAATTGGTTATCCACATGCAAAGGAATCTGTACCCCCACCTACTGCCCTAAGATTAAAAATCAAAATTAAAATTAAAATAGATCAAAGACCTACATATTAAAACAAACATGGCACCTCCTGTAGGACAAAACAGGTAAAACTTCTTAAGAATGGGCAAACCCTTTCATAATAAAACACCTGAAGATAAAGAAATAACTCCCTAATTTAACAAATAGGTCTATGTAAAAGCAAAAAGATTCAGCACAGCAAAGAACACTACAAATACTAAAACGTGTTGACCGAATGGGCAAAAGAGGTTGCTCACACGTGTGCTGTCAACTGGGCTAAAAACTAGCATGTGCCAAGAATTGAAGAAAATAGAACTCTCACAATTGAGGATCTGATTGAAAATGGACAATTGAAATGAATACCGGTCTCAGATGAACAAGTACAAGTGGCCAGCAAAAACATGAAAAAATGTTCAGCATCCTTAGATATTAGAGAAATAAATTTAAAACATTGAGGTATCTTCTTACCCGGTGAGAACAGCTTCTATCAAGAACTCAAACGATGCTTGCAAGCATGCAGAGAAAAATGATCTTGTTCACATTGTTGGTGAGACTGTACCATTGTACAATCTTTATGGAAAGCAGCTTGGAGAACCTTCAAAAAACATTTAACCCGTTGATACATCTTCTGGGTATTTTTCCAAAAGTTAAAAACATCATATAGCAGAGATACATGTACACCCATGTTTATAGCAGCACACTAATAATAACCAAATCGTGGGAAATGCTGAAATATCCATCAATAAAGCATGGATACAAAAATGTAGTAGATATACACAATGGAGTACTACTCTGCCATAAAGAGGTAAATTTGAATCATCTGAAGGTCAGTGGATACGTTTTGACACCATTATATTTAGTGAAGTGAACCAGATTGAAGAAGGTAAATAGCACATTGTTTCTATGACATGAGAAACTCAGAGGATAACCAAAGAATAGAGGAAAGTGAGCAAGAGGGTGGGAGTCAGGGGAGATGAGAGAGGGAGTGATGGGGTGTGCAAGGGGGAATGGAAGGCAATGTGAACTTGGCACGGCATACTTGTGCACAAAATTCGCAAGTAAAGGCAACCCACATTTTGGGGTTCCCTTCCAACTAGTGGAAGCATTTATCCATCTTCTTTACCTTTCCCCAACAAAGTACCTCCTCAAAAAACCCCTCAAATTCAGTATAACCACTGTGTAGCACATATGCATACTAATACAAAACGGGGAAAATAAAAAAAATAATTGCACACAAAACAATTTTTAGTCATTCAAGTAATGAGCATTACTTTGGGAGTCCTCAGAGACTAGACTCATGACTGTGCTAATTTTCAAAAGAATGTGAGAAAACTTTTTTTTTAGCATTTGTGGTTCTTAGATTTTCTAATTATAAAATATACAAGTTGAGACGTTTCACCTTCAAGTTAGTTTTAAAAAGTCTCAGAAGTTTAAATATCACATGGTTTCCTTAATATAGGAAACTGAGAATATGGACATGTATATAGAAACAAATGGGTATGACATTGAGAGTTTGGGGGTAGATGAGAAGGGGACAGAAGGGCCAAAAAGGGGGAAGGGAAGGGATTGTAGTGTTGATGCTATTTCCCCGTGCACAAAACGCTCAAGCTCATTTTAAACATTGTGTATCACATATACATGTGGGCAAGGTATATATTAGGATATATAGTCCTTTATTGAAAAAGTCTCCAATAAAGCACCATGTATTTTCATAAAATATGTATTTGATATATGCCATTTCATATTTTTATGAATAAAACTCAATAGAATTCACTGATACCTTATACAGGAAACAACTCAATTAATTGATTGAGTTCAATTAATTGTCCTAAAAGTTCTTTATATATGACACACATGTGCTATTATTTAATTTCCTTCTTAATGCATCCATTTCACTTTTGTAAAGAAATTCTGTTTTTGAAAAGGTTTTAATAACAAGACCTTAAAACATCTTTTTTATATTAAGTTTACTGGCAAAAACAGCTGGTTGCAAATACCATACTGCTTGTTATTGAAGAACTTTGTTCATGTCTTTATTGTTTCTGATTTGACACATTCACTGACCATGAAGAACAGGTGTTCAGAAAGCAACTTCAGGATGCTTGGCCTGAACTTTTCCTCAGATTCCCATACTTGCTGTCATATGAGCTACCTGTCACGCCCCATGTGAATGCCTTCTGATAAGCTGATACGATGTTAAGCAGACAGAAGTTATCCTTTGGCAATTTCAATGGTACAAGGAATAAACTTTTTTTTTTTTTTGGAAACATTTGTATACATTTTCAACGGCTCAAGCTAGTTTTTACTTATTTAACTTTTTCTGTTTATTTATCTATTTATTTTAGACGGGAGACTCTTGCTCTGTATTTCAGACCACTCCTGAACTTACTATGTAGTCTACACAGGCCTCACACTCATGGAAATCGTCCTGTCTCAGCCTCCCAAGTGATGGGATTACGGGAGTGTGTCAAGCTAGTTATCAAATATTTGATTGTGTCTGCATATGATGAAGACAACATTACTTGACAGGTGGGCAAAGGAATACATGATTCAGGGGGATGGCTTGGTTACCAAGCAGGCTGTATATATGTATATAATTATCACAGTGCAAAAGTCTCAAATAGCAAGGACCCGACAGTGTAAACGAAATGGTGTTAATTAGACAAGAAACATCTTCCTTAAGGAGAAGTGCAAAACAAACCTCATGATGAGGTAAACAAATGACCTTTTAACTAAGAATCCCATTCTGAACCAGGGTTATTTTGATATTTACAAAAATATAATCCTGTTGATGATACATTTGGGTTCATCTGCTTTTGACATACTATTTTTCTGTTTGGTCTAGTGATCTAGGGGTAAATCATGACTTGCTCCAGGGTAAAAATATATTCATCATTGTGCCCATAGAGAATTTCTTACCCATATTTTGTAGTTAGTCCCATTTAATGATTTCAAGATTATGACAAAATTGAAGTCCACTTACACTATTACCACATGTATAATATCTAAAATTCTGTTGATCAATTTTTAGTTTTATTTGTAAATGTTTGCATTGTAAATATGTTAACTAGTTGCTAATCAGCTGAAGAAAATTCAGTGGTTCTTATGATTTAAACATTTGCAAAAATATTAACAAATGTAATCTTTGTGTTTCTATAGTCAATTTCAATTAATCATGTTAATGTCTTTTTATATAATAATTTTCATTGTTAAAGGCCTAGCAAAAGAATCATTGCAATGGTAGAATCAACATCAGACAGATATCACTATTTTTTCCAGACAACCTTATTTTTAAAACTCTACCCATATATAATGTTTCATAAGCTTAATTTCAAAGTCAAGATGATCATTTTGAAGTCATTCAGTAATGAATTTACCAGTGGAAGTCTTAGCATATTGCGTATAAGTGAAATTACGTATAAGCCAGCTCAGTATATCATAAGAATGGCCAAGTGTTTCTAGGTTGTATTATTTCAAGCTGATGCACAAGAAAATTACAGATGGATTACAAGTAAATGGATAATTTTTCATTTTTATAGGTTTTTATAGACCTTACTTAATTTTCCCTCCAAAGGTATATCAGTAAACTTGTGAAATGAGAAATCGTGACCAGGTGAACAAAGTTGTTCATAATAAGCAGCATAGTACTTAAATAACTGGAATTTCTCTCACCCTATGCCAGTAGTTAGCAAACTGTTTTCTCCAGTCCAGCAACTTTGATAGCTCTTGGCAACTAGTTAGAATTGCTCTGTGGAAGAAACCGCGGAGATATGGAGACATGAGCTGGTCGTTGGGAACTAGTTAGAAGCGCGAACTCTTGGTCCATCAAAGCATATCTGCTGAATTAAAATTTCTGTTAATATTTCAGTAATGTACATTTAAAGCAACTTGGCAAATTATGCATATTGTGGTTAGAGTTCATGGCCCTATGCCTTTTCTCACATCCAGACATAACAATATAACAACTTTTCAAAATATGCTTCCCAAGGAACGAACCAACCTTCCTTCCTTCCTTCCTTCCTTCCTTCCTTCCTTCCTTCCTTCCTTTCTTTCTCTTTGTTTGGTTTGAAAAAGCAATGTCATTACCACCCCCCCCCCCAAGGTTTTTGAAGAGATTGTAGCAAAGGAAAACATGTATCATAGCAAAAAGAAAAATATTCTAACATTCCTGTATACTAATCTGCGTCTACGAATTCCTACAACATCCAGCAACAGAGCTGACGTACACAGCTGTACGGGTTGTGGACTTCACAATTCTAGGGAAGGTGTCTCCAGCACTGGGTCACCCACCAGAACCTGGTCCCAGGGATAGGGGAGCATCAACCACAAGGTGAGGCCCCAGCAATGCTCCGTCCGCTATCAGTGTGTTTCTGTTGGGTTCTCGCCCACCCTCGTTTTATTAGTATGTATGTGTGATACCAAATGGTTACACGGAGCTTGAGGTTCTGTGACATATATTTCACATCAATGTCACCATCATTCCCCTCCCCCTTTGCTGCCCTTTCTTCTCCGTCATCTCTTCTGATTTCCAATATCTCACCCCTTTGACTCTATTGCTTGTTTATACTCTGGATTTGTCATGTTAGAGAAACCGTGGGAAATTTAACACTCTGTGTCTGACTCACTTAGCTAAGTATAATGGGCTCAAGCAGTATCAAATATGTCTATCTTTATGACATAGTAGTACTCCATTGTGAAAAAATATCACAGTTTTTGTATCCATTGATTTATTGATGGAGGATATTTCAGCATCTTCCACAATTTAGCTATTGCTGGTAAAGCTGCTATAAACCTGAATATTCATGTATCTGTGTTCTATGTTGCTTTTAACTCTTTTGGAAAGATATCAAGAAAAAGTATTACTGGGTCAAATGGACTATTTATTTTCAGTTTGTTGAAGAATCTCCCTACTGCTTTTCATAACGGTTGTTACCATCTACTGACCCCCAGCAATGTAAAGGAGTTCCTTTTACCCTGCATCCTCATCAACATCTATTGCTATTTGAGTTCTTGACACATGTCATTCTCACCAGGGTAAAATGATATCTCAAATTTGTTTTGATTTGGTTTTCTCTGATGTCAAACATTTTTTCCATATATTTGCTGGACACTTGTACTTCTTCATCTGAGAACAGTCTATTCATTTCGATTGATCATTTAAAAAATTGGGTCTTTTATATTGTGGGGATATAATTTTCTTCATTTTTTGGTATATTGTAGTTGGAAAAGACTATATTTTCAGTTCTTTGTATATTCTTTTCAAGGTGTAAATGGTGTCACTTTCCCCATCCTATCAGTTCTCTCTTCACTCTGTTGTGTCCTTTTCCAGGCAAAGCTTTTCATTTTGATATAAACCCGTTTGTTGTATCTGAGGTCTTTTCTTTAGCACCAGGTGTCCTGTTGAAGAAGTCCTTGCCCATGCCTATGCTTGCAAGAGTTTTACCTATATTGTCCTCTGGAAGGCTTGGTTTTTTAATATTTAGATTCTTGATCCACTTTGATTTAAGTTAATCCATGGTAATAGCTGTGGTATAGATTCGTTCTTCTGCACGTGGATAACCAGTTCTTTTAGCCACACTTGTTGAAGAGACTAGACTTTGCCAGTGTTATGTTTTGGCTTCTTTGGCAAAGATTAGAGTGAAGAAGGCTTGCAGTCTTCTCCACATTTTCGGTTCTGGTCCATTGGTCCAACTGTCTGTTTTGTGCCAATATAATATGGTGTTTATCACTGTTGCTTTTCTGGAATCAGAAACTTGATGTCTGGAATCAGAATGCCACCTGCTTCTGGCTTGTTGCTCAGGATTGTTTTGGATCTTCTAGGTCTCCTTTGGTTTATCATATATATATATTAATATATATAATATCATATATATGATATTTATTAATATATAATATCATATATATGATATTTATTAATATATAATATCATATATATGATATATATATATATATATATATATATATATATCATATATATATAGTTCATTTTCAAATGAACTTTTTTAAACCTGGATTTTACCTAATGTGTTTTATTGGGTGATACTTAAGTGTCTCAAAAATAGATAATAATATAACCATCCACCTTTATCAATACAAGGCAAGTGGAAAACTGAAAATTTAATGCCATTCTTGTAATTTATAAACAAAAATTATAGGACAATTTTTCATTAGAATTTTGAACAGATGTTGTATAAGGAAACAAGTTATAAACACATGATTCAAATAAACAACTTTACATCTCATTACTCAGTAAGCACAATGACAAAAGCCATAACTAACAGTGAGTTCTATTAATCTTAATGCATAATAAGTGGGATGTTAATTTTCAATGTAAATTTGGGCCACTTATACACTGTGGTATTCTGAATTGTAGCCTGATGGTGTGGCAGAGATGCTTGAAGATGCCCTTCAAGGGTTTTAGCTAGTTAGAAGTGATCATTTTATTTTTGCAACAAATCTGAAAGATTTACAAGGCAAATATGAAGATTCGTTTCTTATATCATCTTATTTTAATGCTAAAATATATGAATAATCTGGTAGCTAATGAACTAATGGAAAATAAAATACTATTTTTATTTTGGGTCTATTAAAAATATTTGACAATGTTAGAGAATCGATTGCTTCATCCTGAACCTAATAGTGAATATATAACGAAAACTATGAATGTAGATTCAAGTGCTTATTAATAATTTTCCAGTGATTCCCATTTGTATCCAGATAAGACTGTATGTTCAAGGGACCTGGGTGTGTCCTGCATTGACTTTGTCCTCCATTTTCATGATTGGCTTGTTCATCTACAGGACGTAGCTGCCTAAGAGATCTGCAGTCACAATCTCACAGCACAATCAATGCATAGACAAATAAATACAGAAGATAAAATTAGGAAAATAGAGCTATGAAGGTGGAATTTTATACACTGCTCAGAGTTTCAACTATGTAATAATCAATGTCAGAAAATACCGTTTCTCCATCCATTTCCTTTATGTGATAGAAACATGCAAATTGAGTTGCCAAAAGATAAGTTAACACAACAACATAACGTTTATCCACATATATGTGTAAGCTCTCAAAGAAAATGGTTCAAATAAATGGCCAGAACTTTGATTGCATCATCATAGGTGAAGAGGAAAAGGAGGCAGGCCTGCTTATAGAACAGAGGACATTCTCAGGAAAGAAACGTGTCTTCAGGGTAGCAGGTGGGCTTGTAATAGGCCGGCATTCTTTGTGCTACTTCTCATACTTGGGCTAACTCTTTCTCTCCAGAAACAAAAGTTGGTTTCTTGTGCCCTAGAACAGGAAGCCTCCCTAAAAAGAGAATTTATGGCAGAAAATTCCGAAAGGCTTTGCTTTTATGCCGATACTGAGGCAGGAGGAAGGGGAGACGACACACAATTCCTTTCTGCATCTGAATTTAAAAAGTCTTCATTGCAGAATATTTTTTATGCCACAGTTGTATATTTGGTTTTCTTCCTTTCCTTTTCTCTGTTTCATTCCTCCTTTCCTTCATTTTTCCTCTTTAGTTCTTTATTTTTTGAGATGGGTCCTTACTCTGTAGTCCAGGTGTATCCTAAACTCACTGCATAACACAGGCTGGACTCAGACTCGAGGCAATCCTCCTGCCTCAGTCTCCTGAGTGCTAGCATGATAAGCATTCTTCACCAAGCCCTGCTGTACTCTTTAATCATTGTTTCTTCATATTAATGGTACCAGCTTGCATTTGGTAAGAAAAAATGGGATGATGACTAATCACAATTCTTGCTGTTATTACTCTCAGATACTCAAAGTTCAATTTTACTAATGAGTCATCTTTAATTCTGTTACAACTTGTTTTTTAAATTGGCTTATTTTTCTTTCCATTCAGTCAGGAACAAATCCCATGATACCAAAACAAGAATCCACTAAATCTAGTATTCCTTGGATTTGATTTAGGTCCTTCTGTCTTCAAACATTTAGGCCATTCTAGTAAATAGAAGAGAGTAATAACAATGGCATGCCTTTAGAGAAATATACTTGTACTGAAAAGCACATACTTGAATACATTTGCTTTTATCAAGAACTTTAAAATGTCTAAATCATCTATGATGCTTACTGAAAACATCAATTACCTAGTACAAAGTCTGTGAAAAATAGTATAATCATACAGACAAAACTACACATATGCAGTACATACTGTTTACCATGAACTTGAACACTGTGTGTGCATGTACATCACATCAACAATACAATCCCTCTCCATGTTTGGGCCTCCCACATCCTCCCCAGCCTTTCGAACTCCCACTGTCACACCCATTTGGTTCGATAGAATGCCTGCATTAGAGTTTCCCAAATCAGAGAAACCATGTGATATTTAACACATTTAATCTTCTGCATCTGACTCACTTCACTCAAATCACCACTCTTACTTTAAAAAGAAGAATGCAACGCAGCAGAAGGATTTTTACTTTACAGTCCTGCATATGACTTTTGCTTATATTATCAGAATTAATACATCATCGTGCCGCTTATTTGGGTGAAAATTGCTTGACACATGGAAACACAGCCCAGGTAAGAATCCACTTAACTCAACTGGAGAGAAAAACATGATTCAATACAATAATTTGTTCAAAAAAAATTCTGAAAATCTCCAGCAAAGCTATTTAGCACTAAATTACAGGGTGTCTAGATTTTAACAGAATTCTGAATGCAGCGTGATTAAAGCTCCCTTTCTTTTGTGTCTGAGTGGCTTCTGAGCACAATCAATTTGACAAGTATCCCATGAGTTACCCTGCAGCAGATGTTTTGTGTCCTGTTCGTATCAGCCATCCAGAGCTCTCAGAAAATGAAGATAAAACAATTTCACACTTGTCCTTAAGACTCTCAGATAGTGTTTTATCGAATTGTTTTTAAATGTAGGTTATTCTCACAAAGCAGATGTTGTTCAAATAAAAATACAAAAACATGTGAATAGTTGTACACAATTCCTAGAACTGTACAGTTGTGTTAATAGTCAAAACTATATCATGGTAGTTTATGATATTATTTCTCTAACATTGCCATATAAATTTTTTGTAAGCATGATATTCTGAAGATTACTCATCTGTGGAACATAGTATATTGTCTCCATAAAAAGCTTTTTTTTCCTATTCTGAAGCCATCGGTTAAATAACCAATAATTTACTTAGGTGAACACAGACAAATTGTTTCATTTTACTGCAAATACTTCAATGATCTTGAATATACACCATTTTAACATCCTACCTAACCTGTAGTCATTCTGGATTGATGTTACCTCATAGGCACAATAACTAGAGGGGAATTAAAAAGATGTCTTCCTTTTTTATAATCTTCAATATATGCATAGCTAATATACATAAATTACATTTTACCATTGTAATAGATTGGAAATAAAAATAGTTTTCAAAGAAAGTATGAAATTTCCATTTTAAAGAAAAATGTCTCTATAATGCAATGAAATTGTCAGCAATTTTAAGATGCTTTTAGAAAAACTATTTTTAAGCTTTTGATATTAACTCTACATTACAGATTAAGATTGCATGTTGAAAAGAACAAAAATAAAAGCAGTGATTTCAATTTTCTAGGACAAATTTCTTCCTCTTTACTAGAAAATTAAACCAATTCCTATAAACTAGCCACATCAAATTATTCCCCTTGGCACTTCTGCTACTTCTACACTCATTTCTAATTTAATGTTTTTGATAGTAAAAATACATAAATAATTATGACAGCATTTAATAAGTTGAGTTACCCATATAAATATGTAAAAGCAACATTTTTAAGTAAAAAAAAAAATCCTTTTTAAGCCTGTAAGAGCTTCTCCTTTTCTGATACCAATATTACCAACACATGTATTTTGGGTTGAAGGCTGCTTGGGAGAGGCTGGTTGTTCTGCTACCTCAACCAGCTTGGCCCACTTTTAGGCAGGGTACCATTTCTACCTGAACAAAGAGCTCAGTGTTAGAGAATACAATCCTCAGTTATGAAATAAAACTTTGTGTAGGTATTGCTATTAAGGGATTTTTGCAGATGGCACTCAAGTGAGTCTAAGTTGACTTAAAGATTAACCTTGGATAATCTGGCTGATCCTGCCCCAATATGTTGAAAGGCTTTACATGTGGGTCTGAGGCTTCCCTGAAAATATAATTTAAAAAAAAAACACAAAAAATCTGCCTTGGACAAAACCTTGACCCGTGCTTATGCATTTCAGGATGTCAGGTTCTTCTCTTGTACTGTGTGACTGTTCTGTGCATTGCAGAGCTGTCCCCCAACTCTTGTGATTACGTAAGCCAAGCCAAGGCTATTTCTGTAGGCACAGACATGCACATGTTTGTGTAGGCAAACAGATGATATATATGACAGAGAGATGTTATATGGATGGATGGACAGACAGACAGATACAGAATAGGTAGACAATGCTTCTCTGGTTGAATCTTGATGAATAGTCCCAGTGACAAAAATGAGATCTCTGGCCACTGAGCTGCTGTACCTGGAATTGGTGAGTCAAGAGGACACGGGTGGGACACTGCAGAAGATCTCACACTGTCTAGAGTCCTTTATTGCCCACATTCTATTCTTTTCTTTTCTTTTTTTTTTTTAATCTCATTGACCTTTTAAGAACTGCTGGTGACATGCTATGCAAAAAGTATATTAGGAAGTTTGATAGAATAAGGTATGGAAATTGAGAATGCAGCTGGTATTTACCATTTCTTTCCTCTGCCACTGAATCTAGGAAGTCTGAACAAAAAATATATTGATGTGTTAATTGTAAAAAATTATTAGAATAAAATACATATTGCCATTAATCTCCCTCAAATATTTTTCCTTGATTTGAGCATACTTATTTTATTATTATTTCACGAATGTTTTCCTCTCCATTCTCCCAATGCTGTTACAAGAGGAGAGATTTATTTGGGCTCATGTGTCAGTGGGTTGTGTCTATGTTCTGCCAGATCCAAAGGACAAATTGTGTGACAAAATTCCATGGTAATGGGGAGCTGCTTACAGGATGGTGTCGAAAAGGCAGAGAGAGAAGGCACCAGAATTCCCCTATAGGCCCTGCGCCCAGGGAGCCATCTCTTCAACCAGGCCCCATCTTCTGACAACACATTCAGCTGCTCAGCTGATCCGTGGATGGATGCAATGGTGAACGGGCCACTCTCGTGACCAGGTCACCTTGCAAACACATGAAATTTTCAGATTTGTGGAAGGCATTTCGACTTTAGATTGTGATAAAGATATTAATAATAAGGTGAATGCTGCTGGCAAGAGCCTTTCAGTGGAGAAGCAGACTCATAAAAACCCCATTGTGTTCTCATGAACCGTATTTATTGATCTGCCATCACTTGATTTCTAGTTCTTCCCCGAAGTCAAAATGACCAGGAAAGGTAAATTTGTTGAATCAATTCAAGACATCAGGATAGCCACAATGTGCAACTAAAGGTGCTTAAAAAGACTTCCAGACTACTTCAGACAATAGGATGCAAGGTGCAAAACAAAGGGGAATGTTTCAAGGGGGACATCAATGTTAATACGAATTTCAATGTAATGCTTTTAAATTCAAATTTCACTGTATTTTGCAGTTACACCTCATAGATTTTTTTTGAAGGTTTTTCTGCAGCTTCTCCTCTTTGCCTTGTGGGGCGATTCAGAACCTCATTCCTGATGGGGCTCATGTTCTTGATTCTCTACTGTATTCACTGTGATGGCCCCTTTTCAAAGTTGATTGGTTGTTCTGTGTCAGAGTCATTGCTTCTACAGAAAAGATATGTTCGGTCTGCCAATATCTTTTTTTTTTCATTTAATTTCAGAATCAGATTTTAGCCTAGTTTTGTGCTCTCCAGCTGCCATGGGTGAGAGTCACATCACCACAGAGCCCTATCATTTTCACACATGCTCTAAGTTTATCATTGACTCTGAGATCATAGGAATAGTGCTGAAACAATGGGAAGTATTTAGCAATGCATTAATATTGTATGGTATTTGTTCAATATACTCCAATCCAATTCTTAGAAAATTAGTGACTAGTGGTTTAGAATCATAGAAAGTCTATTAAAAACAATTTTGAATAGAAAACTCATATCTTATTGTATAAGGTTGGTTTTCTTCTTATCACAGATAAAGAACTTCTAAGCTAAAGAGGGACAAGACTAAACGATAAGATATATTTTTCTCAATGCAGAACGTCTTGTTCATCCCAGGGGGAGCTCTGTGCCTGGTCAAGAAAACAAGCATCAAGTTAAGAAAGACACATACTAAACTTGACACCTACCTATCTCTTAGAAATATACTAATAAATAGATTGATAGCAGATTTTTACTTGCACATGTGAACATTTTATTTCCATGCTTTTGAAAAGATTTGCATGATTTGTACAAAAGTTTGTCTTAAGAATAATCTCTTTTTTGAGCTAATGGAACAGTTTGAATCAATGAGCAAACTTCTTAATCCTCCCAAGATGTTAAACAATTCATGTTCATTGAATGATGAGGTTTTTTTTTAAAGAATTACATCGTAAAACAGGATGATTAAGGTTATCCAATTTCATACTGCTATTTAATAGAGCTACTTGGAAATAATTGTCAAAAAGCTAAATGTTATCAAGTGGTGATGCTCAGAAGCAGCTGCGTGTATCTGTTAGAATGAATAATGAAATAAAGAATAAAGTGCATAAAAATTACTGACATAAATTTTAATCATGGTACTCAAAAGAGCAAATATGAATAATTGAGAATTAAAAATTAATATTCAACTAACAGATTCTATACTTCTACTATAACTTTAATAGTTGAAATAAATATGTTTAGTTAATAATTTAATTGAAATGAGATAGTTTAAGTACATATCAAAATGAGTTTTAAATCTCATGTTGTTTATAAAAGTATTATAGTCATTTATAAATGCCTGATTAAAAAAATTAACAAGATATACATACTCTCTAGAGTTTTTATAAACTAATGTCAGAATCTTAAAGTTTTAGAAAATTTTCATATAAAGGTATTTAAAATTCTCTGAAGAAAGTAAAAACTTAGTTATTAGAAAATAATGGTAGAACTAATATTGAACGTTCATTTTTAGCTGAAAGATAGATTCTGTGTTCTTCCGAAGCTTGCTGAGCGAGATGATCCGAACTTATTTAATGGGAATTCAGACTGATGGGACTGAGGCTTTTGAACCGAGACTATGAAGTGTCCACCAAAGTAACTGCAGAACACAGTAAAGTTTCTAAATGTGGAAGAATTCTGAAGTATTTTAATTTATTATATTTGGTTATAATTAGGACATGAAGTTTAGATTCTTCATAAAGCAATAATTGTCTTAATATTTGCATACTATCTGCAAAGAAACTATGATGTAGTTTTTTAGACTTTTTTTTTTTAAGTAGGGCCCTGACTCTTGTGTTTAGCTGCATTCCCAGGTCATTTTTAGTTCTGATTTTGAGACAGGGTCTCACTAAGTGCCTAGGTTGCTCAGATTGAGCATGGGCATGTAATCACCCTACCTCAGCCTTCCAGAGTGCTGGAATTACAGGACTGCAACACTGGGTCAGACTGTATTTTTTTTTATTTAAAATGAAACTTCAAAGAAATCTCTAAATAGTATTTAGAGAAATGAATCATAAATAAAGTAGATGAATTGTAGTTTAGATCTAAAATGTTCTGAAAATTTTCATGTGTTTAGCAGTGGAGCTTTTGGAAGGTGAGAGGGTAATAGTGTGCTACACATACTACTGAATTGATGAGTTTGTAGCTGACTGTGCTTGGGGCCAAGGGCTGGTAGAAGGTCACTCCCTGAGGATGTGACCTTTAGGGCTGGTAGAAGGTCACTCTCTGAGGCTGTGACCTGGAATGATGTTATCTCTTGCTCCTTTGATCCTTGGCTGTGCGCTTCCCAGCAGCCCTGGGTTCAGCACATTTCCTCTGCCGTGTCTCTCTGTTGCAGTATTAATTTCTCTGTATCCAGCTGACCTTGCATGGACTGAAACTGTGACCCCGAAATAAGCCTCTTGTACTTTAATTTGCAAGTGTTATATGTCTTCTTTCCAAGGACAGAAAAAGTTATGTTTACAAAGTTGTATTCTTTTACTTATGATAAAAATGCCAAAAAATTAGAACTGGACTATTTTATCAGCCTTTTGATGGCAGTTTTTAAAACTGACTTATTCTGATGTAAAAAATAGCAAGTTAACGTGACAACTATGTAATCAAACAAATTCTCCTATTTTAGCGGCAGGATGCTCAGGTGGTCTCTCCTCTCTCAACTTTCTGTTCCAGTAAATTTCTCTCAATATACTCAATTTAAGAACAGGTTAAATGCAAAACCACCACATTCTGAAAAAGCAGTAGAGAAAAGTCTTGAGTTTGATGAACATGACTTAAACACACATATTAGGTGAACTTTTTGTTGTTTTATTCACCTTATTGTATACTCGTGACACAGCGTACTTGCCTAACTACCTTCAACTGAAGAATCGGTGTATTTACATACATGCATCCGGGTCATGTTTACTTCTCTTTCTCTTTCCCACCTCTTGCTCTCCTCGACATCCCCTTCCCTTTCCACAAAGTCCAGCTCCCTGCTTCCTGTGATCACTCTTTCATTTGCTTTTGCACTTGTTTATATTTTAGGCTTCTCACATTAGAGAAACCTTGCGTGCCAGACTCATCTCGCTGAGCAGAATGGACTCAGGGTATATCTGTGTTTCCCACAAATGTCCGAAATTTATCTTTCTTCATAGCAGAGTTTCAAAACAGAGAAATCTTGAATTTTTAGTGAAGTCAGTGTATAAAAACAACGTGCCTCCTTTTAGCTCTTCCCGGCACACACTTAGGTTGCTGGCACTGCAGAAAACCCTTCTTCACAAACATAGAATGCTGGAGTTGGAAGCAAATTTTCAGTGTTTTCCATCTCAGGGTAGTCAACCTTGACTTTAATCTAGAGCATGTAAATATTTGCAGTAGTCTCAAACAAATTCCGAACACTGTCATTGTTTGCAATCTCGGGTAGTTTGTCCTGTTGTAGCATTAAAAATGCTGAATCTTAAGTGAGCTCATTCCTTCCTAGTTCTGAGCACTTTCCCAATTAGGAAGCAGTGCTCAAAGTCTATGAAAGCTCATCTGGATCATCGTGTGTGAGAGGAAGAAAGAGCTCCTGTCTCAGGCTCTTTCAAAATAGCTGCCAATGTTTGAAACACATCGCTGAGCCAGCGCTTACCCGGCATTCACATAATTCCAGTTGGGCTTTGGATGCAACCATTTCTTTTTCCAACTTGAAAGAAGTTGTCATTCTCCTCTGAAGAGGCAGACTAAGTTGAACAAGCTGACTGTTCACATGAGTAACTTCATTTTACAGCCCATTCTTTGTTACTAAAATGGGCTCAGTGGTGACACTTTCCTAAAAGATATCCTGGATCCGCTCTGGTAGCTCAAACTCTGGCCAGTGGTCCACTTTCGTCTCACTTGTGTGGTTAAGCAAAGATGTCTGTGCTTGGCATCCGCCTTTTTGCAGAGCTGCTCATAGAGAAGAGAGTGGAAGTCATGTCCTTTAAGAAGCTTGGTAATTTTCATCATAACCTACGAAGTTTTGTTATGTTCAAATGACTCTTTTCAGCTAGCCAGATTTTCTCCATAGTTGACACAAGGCAAAGATTCCCATTCAGAAGTGACTTTTTTGAGCCAAGCAGCCGAACCAGAGAGTCATCCAGTCATGGTAGCCACTTGGGATAAAATGATTGATTCTACGTTCTTCCTGATACGTAGTCATTCAAAGAGGCAAATAGTCCTGCAGATATGATGTGATCTGGCAACAAAGTGCACAAAACACGCCCTCCTGCACTCCCTCCTGACAAGTCTCACAGAAGCAAATGTTGTTGCCTTGTGGTAATATGAGTAGCCTTGTTACCCTGGATTTCATATCATGCTCACTCATTTATAATGTCACAATAGTCTCTCAATACCTCCAGCTATTTCATCAATTTATCTAATGATGCTACTCTTTGAAAGAGCATCATGTGCTACGTTTTGGACAGTAGCTCCTCCTAAAAATTCACAACAAATATCTGAAGCAGCAGGCAGGTTCAATTCTTACCAATATTTTTTTAAAGGGCCTTTTAGCAACAAAGAGCAGTGTTCTCAGTGCAGATGCAGACGTGTTTGATAAGTGGTGGCCTTCCGTGATAGCTTCTTTTCTTCATATTTATTCTATTTTTTAACTTCAAAGGCTTTCATTGCACAGTGCTTATTCTCATGTGCTGAAGCAGCTTTGAAGGTTCTGTGGCTTTGTTCTACAGCCAGTCATCACATATTATACAAGGTGAGCTCGGAACATATGCAGATCCTATTGTAATGGACCCAGAATTTAAATAACATCTTCATATTTTCTTTTAAACGCAAGTCTCTTTTTGTTGGCAGCCTTGAAGTCTTCTGTCTCCCCGTTGGTCTTTCCTCTTCAAAAAGGTTCTCTGGAGGCATTTGTTTTTTACTTACTTTGGTTAAGGTTAACTTTCCGAAACACTGAGTGAGACATGTACACATGTGTGAAAGGAGAAAATAGTAAACAAAATAATGAGCAAGCCAGGCATGTTCAAAAGTAAGCATCAGATTCTGACCTACAGCTTGCCGCCAGGTGCATGCAGTCGGATCCCATCAGGTCATTTGCTATTGTAAATTTTTCCATCAGATGCATTTTAATTTTCACTTTTCACTCATAGTGGTTTGCTATGAGTCTCAAAGCATTTGATTTATTATGGTGTCTGTGGACTCAAAACTCTCTGTTCCTACCCTCTAGTTTGTATTTGCTCACATCAACCTCACAATTTCACCTCAGATCATTGAGGCTTTAGATCCCCATGAGGATCACGCCCTAAGCTCCTCATATGCACAGCCGTTCATGACAGGGTTTGCAGTCCTATGACAATCTAATGCTCCCCTAAGATGAAGAAGCAGATTTCAGGCATTGAAGTTAGCAGTGTGCAGTAGCTGTCAATACAGATGTACCCTTGCTCAATCAGTTTCTTATTGACTCAGCAATGAAAAAGATGACCAATGCAATAGCTGTAATGTTGTGCTACCGGGCCCAGCCGTAGCACTGCCGGTGACGGGTGGCAGGAAACGTGGGGAATGAAATGAGCGCTAGAAATATGGAAGAAGCAGGGCCATTGAAACTTGCAACAAGGAAAATGGCATAAAGGAAATAGAATGTAATTTTATGCGCTGTATTGGTCTACTGCTCGGAAGCAATACTCGGCCATCACATCGAAAGGGAAAGAGGTTTACCTTGGCTCATGGTTTCAGGGGATTCAGTCCAGGGCACAGGAAGTCCGAGGAAGAAACATGGCCGAAGGACATGGTGGATCAAAGGCATTTAGTTCATGGCGTTGGTTAAACACAACAAGGGAACAGTCTCAGAGAAGAGCCTAGTGACCAGGTATAATACGTAGCCTCGTTTCACTGACTCACCCAGACACACCTGGTGAGCATTTTATTGATTCTTTTAGCAGTTCTCAAGGCAATCAAGTTGACATAATCAAGTTCAACTATTAGAAGCAATGTTAAAATTTAGCTGAACTTTATTGCAAGTCTTTATTGAATCAGACATATTGATAGGCTTTTATTATCTTTTTGTATTCACTGATACCTGTATGTTGGAGAGAGGGTGCAGCCTGGAAAGGATGGTGCTTTCATGATCACATTTTGTGTCTTTGATGAATTTTAAAATTTAAGTAGCACACTTCATAAATACATATGCGAATCTCTTCTCTCTGTAGGGCTGTGATTTCTGTTTTACAACTTTTGCCACCACATCTGTTTGAAACAAATTAATGAATTCCGACTGTAGAACATTAAAATCAATGGGTATGTTTGTTTAAAGTGCATGTTCCTGAGCACTTAACTCATAAACTATGTCAGGAATGAGTTAGTGAGATACAGGAGGGCTCAGCTCGTGAGTTACTTTCACATAAGCAGTACAGGCTCCACATTAGTGTAGACAATGTGAGTAAGTGAGTGCAGGCCCAGCTGTCAGGCAGCTGTAGCCTGGAGCTTCACAACTGTGGGCGGGTCCCTAGGAAATGTAGATTCTCGGGGCCACGCCTCCATATATGCAGTATATACAGTATAATCTTACTTGGTGAAACATAAGATGAACTACTTTGATTCTTGAATGAAAGTGGCTTACTGGGGGGGTCAACATGTGTGAGCTCTGATAATTAAAAAAAACACTCCTGTGCTCTTTTCCTAGAGATTAAGGACTAATGCTAAGTAGTCTTTAAACGGATAGGGTTTTGAAAATTTGGGAAATATTAGTAAATACTCGGGTATATAATTTAATAATACAGGTAATCTGAGCTCTCAACCCCTCTTCTTTACATGGCGAAGTAAGCTTGCAACTTGAAATACAGTGGCGAGGTAAATGGAAACTAAACATACTTAATTTTAACTTGTAAGGAATGAACATGAAGCCTGATGGGTAAAAATCTTAGCAAGATCCTCGTTCTAGTAAGAGGAATTGATAATATTGATAATTGATAATATTCAGGATAAAATATGGTCCTAATTCCTAATTGTTCTCATGCAGTGTTGCTAGTGGGAAGCAGGAGCAGATAGAAAGCTGTTTAGCAAACAAGGATAATAAAAGTGAATAAGCTTTCTAAGACACTAGTTTGAATTATAATTGTGTCAGTTCTATTTTCTGCCACGTTGGAAAAGATAAAATATGCATAACATCACCAAGAATGCAATTTCTCTATCTGGATTAGTAACAGATTTCAATAGAATGGGTGCACACAGAGACAATAGAAATGTCTACAACAGTCTCACTAAAACAACCCAATTTCATCAATTTTTTGTGTGTAGTTTCAGCCGGACCATCATCGCAAACAGATTCTTTGACTGAAATTATGTGCCCCAAACTGTAGAATGAAAGGGATTTTTTTTAGCTTAGGTTGTAAATGGCATTATATGTCTCTGAAAGGAAATTACAATAAATAAATACAACAAACTAGTATTCAACATAAAACCACACTCATGACATCCAAATAGACATTTTTGTTATGTATTTAAAATATGCCCATGTGAAAGCAGTGACTTTTCTAGTCATTAAATATGGCATACTTAAAAAATGTTATATTCAAAAATGCATGCCCAACTTTATAACTGAAAATATATGCTATTCATCTGTTCAATGTACTTCTAAATGTTTATACATAAACTGGATTTTCTCATTAAGTTATATTTGAATTTCAAAAGCTATCTATCTGCACTTGCTGCGAAGGAACACAATACTGAAGGGAAAATTAACAGCCACTTTGAAATTCTGAGTGCATACAACTTGAAGAGTGAGGGGCAAACAAAATTTTACAGTAAGTTGATTTTTTAAAAGAATTCTGTTAGCAAAGACAGGAAGAAAACTTAAGAAAATGTGAAAAGATAATAAGAAAAAAAAATGATAACCGTAAGAGAAAAGGTGCAAATATAGCAGAGAACATAGTTAATAAAAGAAATTTCATTTGATCCTTTCAATTGTTAATAATTAGGATTAATGGAAATACAAGACCTCAAGAAACATGATTTCATTAGCTTTATTGTTTTAGTATATCAAGAGTATTTAAAAATATGTAAATAGAATTAATAAATATTTTGGTTTTATTATGAAAGAGCTTTGATAATTATCTTTATTTTTTGCTAATATAAACTTATCATAACTAAAACAATAAATTTCCTTATTGGTGGTGTACCATATAATGTTTCAAAAATGCATGCATTATATAATGTTCACTCTGGTTAAGCATGTCTATCTCCTTAAGCCTTTAGCATTTTTTAAAATGATGAATTAATCCAAAATCCCTTTCTTCTAGCTTTGTGAAATACACAGTACAATATTTTTGTTTATCATAAACCTACTGTGCAATTCAATAGCAGAACTTCTTCTATCTGAAGAAACCTATGGTCCATTAACAAGTCTCCTCCACCCTTTTGCCCTGCGTACCCCAACATGAGGTGACCACCATTCTTCTCACAATTCTCTGAGATCAGTATCAAAAATACATGTGTTCTTCACATCTGAGATGTCTTGTGAGGTCATTGGGTTCCTGTGTTTTGTTTCACTTAGCATATATTGTCTGCCTCCAACTCTGCTGTCACAAATGACAGGATTTTATTGTTGCAAGGCTACATAGTATTAAGTGGTGTCCTTGGACTACACACTGTTACTGTATGCACCAGCTGCTGGAGGGTTCGGGCTCCCTTTGTGTCCAGGCTACAGTGACTAGCCCTGCCATCAACATGGAAAGAGTGCGGTTGTCTCTTTAACAAACTGATTTCACTTTGGACAAAAAAATTATAAACTTCCTCACATATATACTTAAAATATTTTGCTAAGTGTTTGTATCTTTGTTAGGAAGACTCTGTTTTCAGCTCTTATACTTTATTTTGGAAATATTCTGAATATACCTTCCCTCTTGTTTTTGAGATCGATTTTCATAGGAAAAGAACTCTGCTTTGCATCTTTAAACCTACGGAGCACTTTTCAGGCCACATAGTTTTCTATCTTTCTTGTGACAGAAAAGTGTGTCCAATATTCTACAGGTTTTGTGGAGCTTGAGTGTTATGATTTTTGGACATACATTTTACCAACAATTTGCTCATATCTTACCAACTGATAATTCATATTAAACCAGATTTTTAAAAGTGTTATGAATTGCCCAGAAACAATGTATGATATGTATGATATCATGATGCTATTGACCTTTTTTTGGAAAGGAGCAAATCTTATTGAAATCTCGACACATTCAATTTTATTTGGAATTTCAATTATCTATTGCCAATTTATAAAAACAAATGAAGTCAGCGTGGCATTTATTTTAAAAGGGATTCATTATTTTCAAACACACCTTATCCTAGATGCTCGGAATCATGTAATGCTAAAAGGTTTATTGATGATACATCAGGAAAATGTAAACACACCAAAGTTATATTAACTTTCCTAATAGAAAACAGCAATACAGTTTGGAATTGCAAAACATAAACAATATCAGAGGAAAATCTGTTAGTCAATAACTGTAGTAGTCTGTGACAATCATGCACCAATTCTTTTTTCATACAGTAATAATTGAACACCACTCACTTTCTGTTCCAGGTACATCTCAGTTTGTTAATGCTACTTCTGAATATTGTGTGTGAGGTTTCACAATTTATGTACTATTGACTTTGAGTTGTATTAAATTTCAGTCTTTTTTCAATGCGATAATATCCTATAACACTCAAAGTTTTATCAGTTAATGTGCATTAAACATACTAATGTCATCTGAGAACTAGTTCTTTTCCATAAGTCATCTGTCTTCTGTTTTTATTTTTCTGTTGATATTTTAGAGTTTCGTGTATGCAATAGTAAAGCCTGATACAACCATCAGGATTCCTTCAAGTAGGTGTGCATTCAATGACTACCTCAAATGAACAGTATAAACATGGCTGACTGTCCACTCAGCACGTGATACAAATTTTGATGTTTATATCCTGCTTCATAATAGGTTTTTAGATTCTTTTTTCAAAACAGGATCATAAATTGTACAGTTTCTTAGAGTCTACATGTGTGTTCCTTATGACAGGTCAATCACACATTTCATTTGTTATACATTAAGTATATTTTTATTTTATTTTCAGACACTTTCCTAAGGTTATGCTTAGGAAATACCAAGTTACTTATAACTCTTGGTAAGAAAAATATTCTTTATTAATCCCTGGAGAAGCTTTCTAAACAATGCCAGTGTCATGATATTATTTAACATAACAGATTTTGTATAAAGAAACTAGGGTACATAGATAATAAAAAAGTGTAGACTGAAATAATAAGCTTTGTTGAAATCAGATTTTGATTTTTTTTTTTACTTTAGTTGAAATTTAGTGGACACTAAGCAAGATCAATAATTCAACTAGGAAATGAAAGTGAAATATAATCTTTACATTGATAACTGGGAAGGTTATACATGTGCTAGGACAGGGAACATGTGGAAAATCTCTGTATTGTCTGCATAGTTTTGCCAAAAACCTGAAAGTACTCCAAAGCAATTAAACTTCTTTTTATAAAAAAAGTTTAATTGGCTAGAGCTCTCCATGAGCATCAAGGTTATTCAAGATAACTACAAAAACTCAGGAAATATTTCCGCTTGAAGAAGGTGATAAGATACATGAGAGGTAAATCCAACATCCAGCCTTACATTTGACTCTTGACCCAAAAGGGCTTTTCTTAGGACAATGAGAAGTTTAAATTGTGTTGGTACAATAGGTTAGATTGCATAGTTGGTTCGATGATGATTTTCAAATTTTGATTGTTGTATTATATTCTTACACTCAGAAAACAGACTGACATATTAAGGAGTAATGATTATTTTGTCGAAAACTCATTCTTTAATAATGGAAACCCACTAGCCTGGCAGGTTCACACATACCTGTAATTGCAGCACTCTGGAAGGATGATTGCAAGTTTGAGCCAAGACTGGGTAACAGAGTGACTTAGCAATAATCTGTCTCAAAATTTTAAAAATTTTACAAAGGTACTAGTGAATAGGAATATTTTCAGTGTGAAGGCATAGGGTTTAATCCCCAGTTAGGAAAAGAAGAAAGGTATATGGACCTCTGTGTATTGCTTTATGCAAAGTTTTATATATTTGAAATTAATTCAACTTATTTTTAAATGGAAAATATTGAGATACTTACATACCTTTTAAATAATTTCTTCAGATAGAGCTTTAAGAAACTGGATAAAATATAAGAGGCTCATCTAGGTTGTATACTAATGTAACAGAATAGACTTAACATTCTTTGAAGTAAGACATGTGTTTTAAATTTTAAACATATATGCTAATATTCTCTTATTAGTTATAATTTAAAGCATAATTAAGAAGTAATTATTTTCAAGGGTGAATTTTGTATAATCTACTTAAATCTCTAAAAGAAAAATACTTTGTTTTGATAATTTTATGAATTTATGTATATAAAACTCTAAAACAAAGACAAACACCCAATTAGCACTCAATAACTGGTTGGCACACTTATTGGTTTTGACTATATTTCTGAGTCCACAAATCTATCTCCACTGTAATAATTTTAGTTTTCAAAACATTCTTTTTTTGTGATTATACGTATTATATATTCATTAAATTTTCAATGATGCTTGATTATGTTTAAAATGTTTGACATACATCATAAATCAATGTACTTTAGTTTTCATTTTTGTCTGTTTTATCATGGGGTCATGATGAAAAATTGAAATATGTTTTCATATAAATCTAATTGTTATGGGCCGTACGTTCTGATTTCCATAATTTCATAAGTACACATACAAAGCATATGAAAGCACCCAAACAAAAATTGATGTGGTCATCCTGCCCATATTACAATCGAAGCATGATTTCTACCACAGTCTGGATTGAAAATATTTTTGATAGCACTCTTCACCCGTTATAGGACTATTGAGCTTCCCTCCCTACTAGTCAGGACGAGTGTGTAATTCCACTCTCTCTTTTGCCCTTGTTTTAACTGGAGGCAGTTTGGATCCACGCCAATAAATGTCAGCAAATGTACTGGTTGTCCTTTGCTCGAAGGTACCCAAGTCCTGATGTGTGCACCGGTTCTCAGAAAACATAGTGTGACATGAGTCCTGAAAGGATCCGCGGCTGAATGTCTGGGAAAGCATGTCTGCCCCCAGACATCCGCTCTTTCTTGCTTTGGCCTGGAATTGGGTAAAATCTTTACACCACCAAAGTAGTTCTGGTCTGGAGAACGAATCTTTGCTATCAGTTTGATTCTAATATAAGACCGTGTATTTCCTTACAAGTGAGGACACAGTTTTCAAAATCTGAATTTATTTTTGTAAAAAGTTACAGATGACCATGACCAAGTATTTTATAAAAATGTGGTACTTTAAAAGCTGGGGAACAGAATTTTTACCTGCGTTAAAAGGGCTTTCTGCGTAATTTTTATAGCTGGTTAGTCAATGAAGGGTGACATAGGCTAAGGTGAGTCTATTCCCTTGTGAGATGTGGGTCCACTTTGTGCAGAAGGAAGAGGGCTGAGGCCAGGGTGTGCTGCTCTTCCAAAGAGTTTACACCCATTACACCGGAACTTGGTTTGTTTTATTGGGGTAGCATGGTTGGGAGGTGGTCAGATAGTTCTGTTTTGTATTGTACAGTGAAACAGGGCAGAAACCCAAATAGTTAAGAAAAAATATTTGTAATAACTTTTTTGTCATCATGTGAACAATTTTATTTGAATTCATATACAATGATGATTCAGTCATAGCTTTGGTACTTTTTATGACAGCATGCCCACTTAATTCAAATGTGTTCAAATTAAACTTAGATTTGATGGATCCACAATTGAATAGAGCTTGGCTGACATTTTAGGATGAAAATTCATAAAGACTGTACATATTAAAGAGAAAATTTTCTTTAATTCAAAAACAAGAGATAGGGAAATTGTTTTATGTACCATTATTTCTTGGGTTCTGAATTTTAATTGCAAGATTTAATATGTTATGTTGCCTTCATAGGCAAAAATCTTGTAAGTAATTGATACAATATGGGAGTAAATTGGCTTTTTATGATATTATTAGGAAAATCGCAAAGGGATTTATATAGATCCTTTAATCACTATTTGGAAGACCCAGGCATTATTAGAGAAATATTCTTTGTAGAAACAAGAAAGGTAACGTGGAAAATTGGTGTTTTATTCATTTATTTAGAGATGTTTATGTCATAGTTGAATGGTAAATTGCTGGAGAGATAGTGAAAGAGAGAGACACAGAGAGAAACAGAAATAGGAGGACACAAGTAGAAGATGGAATCTTCCAAGAAAACAATTAACCAATGAGAATCATTCTTAAAACTTTTCCAATTGCTACAACAGTTTGTAGGAAGTTACTGCTAGATTCTGCCTACTACTTATAATTTTAAGGTAAGATCAATGAGTTTATGTAAAGTAAATATACCTAAAAGACAATAATACTTAACAATGAAATATATCTGTTAACATGTGAGATCTACAATTTAGGAAGTTTAAAGGTATTAGAAACATGTATATATTTCTCTAGAGACTCAAGTTTAGCTGGCTGAGACAGGAGGATTTTTATGAATTGGAGGACAACCTGAGCTACATAGTGAGTTCAGGACCCACAGGGACTATAGAGAAAGGCCCTACCCCAAAAATAAATGATAAATAGATTAAATGAAATAACTTTTTCACTTACAGCCTCATTGCTCCAGCTTTTGGCCATCCCCAGCTCCCCAAATATTCATTCTTATCCCAGGAAAGAAAAGATTCATTATGCATGCATGATATTAAACATAACCCTGGTATTCTCAGCACAGCCAAATATTGGAACTCAGATATAAACAAGAAAATTAGATTCTAAAACTCAAAAACATGATGCGTGTTTAAACATAATCAGGAAAGAGCTTCATTGGACAAACATTATTTTTTACCTAAGGGCAGATGACATCTTGGCAGGCCTCTCTGGCCTTAGAGAAAACTGTAAGTTGTTCTGAAGATAAATGTTCAGAGACTTAAGTTAGGGAAAACTGCCAAAGCTCATCATCATGTACCAATAAATCAAAACTGCCTTAGCCAAGGTGAAGCACTAGGTTGATGAACACACAATGGTTCTGACTGTATTGATCTTGCATTCTCTTAATCCTATGCCAGGTTATTTTCAATTTCCTGGGAAAGGAGACCATGACCAATAGCTTATATTGTGAATTGTCTTACTTAAATCTATTGCAATTTATTTGAATTTACATAGCAACAATAAAAAATAAAGAGACTGATTAGTCTTATACTTAATGTCCCTTCTGGGACCAAATAAAATATTAGGAGCTATTTCTAAATTCAAACAATTGTGGATATGCCATAGTACAACTTCATTTCCATTAAGACAGAAAACTCATAAATGCATATTTCTATTATTCATTTAGATTTGAAGTTGTTTGTTAAGCAGACTGGATTTTAATTTTTTTCATCTTTCTTACAATGTTGCCATTTTCGAAAATCAAAAACTTGAATGTTTGTGTAGAAAGTTTGTCAATTACTGTACTGGAAGAAAATTAAAATTGTCATAGAAATATGCAATTTTTTTTCTTGGAAATAGCTATTGTTCTAGAAAAGACAGAAATAAAACAAGCATTTCTCTTTTTTTCCCCTGATAGTAAAAATGGACTTGTTACAATTACCCAGGCATATAAGCAACATGGAGAAAACCACATCTTAAATAGATCTTTAATTAACATTGTCAAAATTAGAATACTTGTCTGTAATATAGTTTATGTGCAGATGAAAATTAAGTAATAACATCTGTGACCATGGTCATTCTTGCAAGCTCTAACATAAGTGATGTAGGTTAAAGCATTCATCCTGTCAAGGTTTCATTATTTCATTTTAGAAACATTAAGCTTGCATTTTATTAATCGGATATTCAGCTGATGTGAAACACATACTTTGCCTTCCACTCTCATTTCCACCGCGGCTGTATCAACTTCCCACTCACAACTTAGAGACACTCCTTCCTCCCGCATCTTCTTCAGCACGTGTTTGTCTGTTTTTTGTTTTTTGTTTTTTTTTTTTTTGTCATAGCTTTTATGGCCTCAGTGAGATGGTAGCTCCCTCGATAGTACCTTGACGTAGGAAACAACACTCTGTGATGTCACTCTCCATAATTTTGTCCAGGTTTATTCTGTCTTAGTGTAGAATCTCTCAGTGATCATTTCATTGTGCTTAAAATAGATGTTCATGTTTACTTTATGTTTAGTGTTATAGAAGGTCACTTTCTCTCCATTCATTTGCTTTTAATGGGTTATTCTGTAGTTCATGCATAATAATAATTTAAAAAGTCACACTTGGAAAGGAAAAAAAAGTCATTCCATTGCTCTTAAAGTATTTTCTAAATGTAAGTTAAGACAAGTGTATTGAAAACATCATTCTGGTCTGATGTACTTTTTTTCTTTTTCTTTCTTTCTTGCTTTTGTAGTGTTCAATCTGAGGCCATTTACATTTAGAATGGTAATTGCTATGACCTACTTAATTGACAGCCTTGTTTGTTACTTCCAGTTGCTCTATCTGTTTTCTTCCCTTTCTGTAATAAGTATATCTTATTACACTGTCCATCCCGTATTGAAAGTTATTTATTTCCAGTTTCTGTGGAGTTTATAGCATGCATCCCTTGCTCACTGCCGTGTATTTGAGGTGATTGTCATTTTACCGGTAGTCGGAATCTGACCACGATATATCTCTAATCCTTCCCTCCTGTGCTATGGCAGACTTCTACTCAGCTTTTGCAGGTCGTGTACTCCCAAATATTGATAACTTTTGTGTGCCGTTAATGACAATGTATCTTTTAAACCAACTAAAATGAAGCAAAGCAAAATCATAATTAATTCCATTTCTAGAGCTCTTTTTTATTGTTGCGAATGTTGAGCATCTCTAGGTTGTTCTAGTCTCTGACCCTTAAAATATTTTTATGCCTTTTGAAGCACAGATCTGACACAAATAAACTCCTCAGCTGCTATTCATCTAGAAAGGTGGTGTCACTCTTACTTATAAACATATATTTTCACTGGGTTTAGATTTAGGAGTTGGCTGTTTTATTACTTACAGATGTCACTGCATTATTTTTGCAACTGATTGGTTCTAAAATTCTGGTCTTACTCCAAATAAACAGGTAAAAGGGAGGAGAGATATGATGAAAATGAGTGAATAAAGTTCAATTGTTTTTCAAAATATGATACTTATTCCGTAAAATAATATGGTCATACATGAGTAGATGATACCAATTATTTAAATTATCTAGAATTATTGATTGTGGCTTATTAATTCTACATTTCATCTTAGAAGCATTGTCTTACTTGTTTTCAGTTTCTGTGCCTAAAAATAATTTTAACAATTCTCATCTTTCAAATATATTTTCTCTTTTAGTATTAATAAATGTAATGTATTTATGCTTTGTTAAATCTCAAACATTTAGATTTTTTCAGCTTTTATCACATTATTGAGACTTCATATTGATTATGAATTTAATCTGTGCTGTAATTTAGAAATCAGGCCCCTGGTAAGTTTGCATAAATCGCTCTTTATATGCCGACAAGTAGCTCCTGGTTTATTCGTAGATTCACATTCTTTTGTGCTTGACATTAACAAACATTTCCCCACATTTAGAAATTGCTGTTCAGTCACTCTTCTTATGATGCCACCAAAACTTCCTATTAGCACAAATCCTGTAAATTGAAAATATTTATAATTATAACACTACATATTTTAACTATAACTGTGAATATTTTGATACAATATATAAATCCTCGTGCCCTTCAACAAGGTGTAAATTAGGAAAATAAAAAATGCTGATAAGACAAACGGTGTCAAGACCAAGATGACTTATATACTTACCGTATTGGGCAGGATTCTCCAATTAGAAACTGAAGTAATAGGATGTGTATATATAGAGAGAGAGACGTTTATTTTAAGGAATCCGCTCACAAGCTTGCTGAAGTACAAGAATAAATTCTGCAAAAATCCTTCTGGGAAGGTCAGCAGGCTGAAGACCCAGAGAGCAATCTCAGTCCATATCTAAAATCAGTCTCATGAAAAAAAATAAATAAATCCAATTTGTTCACAACAGTCCCTCTTAGTCAAGGAAGTTCATTATTGTTCTTTTGTTTAGTCCATAAAGGCCTTCAACTGATTGTCTGAGGCTCACCCACAAGATGCCGGCTAGTCAGCTTTCTGCCAAGTCCACTAAGGCAAAGTCACTCAAAAACACTATTAGAAAAACTTTCAGGTATCATTTGACCAAACACCTGGGCACTAGGGTCCAGCTGACATGTATCTCTCATCGCACCCACACTCTACACTTTAAATATGAGCTGCATGTCATATTAGTAGCAATTATAATATAATTTAAATTTTATAAATAACCATATATGCCTGTATATCATTTCTTGTTGAGATTGGGGGAAATATGAGACAGAAGCCATTCATTAGTTTATGCTTGCGACCTTCAGTGCCCCAGGCCCTTCGTGCATAGCCCCCTTCAGAGACTCTGAAGCTGTTATACAAACACCACTTACAGGTGCTGGCCTGGATGCCATGAAACATGAGGGGTCAGCAAGGGACAGGGATCGCAGAGAGTTACATGTTCCCTTGTGGACTTCTTGACACGATGGAGCTCCAAAAGAAATGTCTACTTTTGGAGAGTTACTGCAGAGGAAGTCTAGGAGATGTTGAGAACGTACATTCATTTTGTAAAATGTGACACTTCTGTGTAAAATGTTACTTTATGGGCCATCTTTCCTGTGTCAACTTGGATTTATCCAAAGTGATCATATCAAAAGTAATGTAACTTGAATAATCCTTGAGTGATTGATAGGCATGATCTTGAGTTCAAACATGCTTTAGAATTTGAAAATTAAAACAATAAAATCTAAAATGATAAAATGCAGCTATTTTGATATGCATTTTGTATGGCATCACAGATATGAACAACTCAGATAATTTTTGACCACCAAATGTTATTGATGTCAGTCAAAAGGAATAGTTTTTACACTCATTTCTCTCAGCAATGTAAGTTATGTGATCCAGGAATCTACTTGATCCGGCTCAACCCAGAGAGCTCATCGTCAGTGAAACAGGGACTTACTGTCACTTTCAATGTGGGGCGTTTTATAAGGATGACAGTGGGGAGAACAGAAGGCAGGGATCCCCAAACTTTAGGGTTTTCAGCTTTCAAAAACTTTAACATGTTACTGTGCCAAATTACAAAAGCAAACAAACCCCACATTACTGTAATCACTATTGGTAAAGACATCAGTCTAACATTTCAATGTAACCGAATACAATCTTAGATTAAAATATGATCCTTATGCACGAGCACTGTGCTTTTTCATTACATAATAATTGTTACAGTTCTCCCCAGTAGCATATTGACTTGTATGTGTGAATGTTGCCTTATGTGACTACTATTTCCAGGGTCACTTTTTTTCTGTTGCAGATAAGTTGGTCCCATTCCTGCTTAGATACATGTCATGTTTAAAACATTTTTGAAAGTGTAGATACTTTTTATGCAGTTCCAAAACATAAGAAGCACCTAAGTTAGCGGTCCTGAGTCCTTGGTCTTACCTTGCAGTGCTAAGTGTAGGTCATATTACTTTAGGGCTTCCTAAGACTTTTGATTATTTCTTAAAACATTCTTTTTTTCATGTTACTACATATTTTACTAGTATGTGTCTCCAATAAATAATAATTACAGTCATCTTGAAGAATTAGAACACGTACATATTGCTTGCTTGAAATGTGCATATCATACCATAAAAGTATATTTCTTAAAAATAAGTGCATGCAGGTGCATATCTCTACTGTTTGAAAGTATTCACAAACTATTCCCTAAATTTTCAGGGCTTCAGAAATCCTTTGCAGCCTAGGGACCCTGTTCAAACATGGCTGACAAATGTTTAATTATCTTCTAGTCAAATATATTCAAATTGTTTCCCTGGGTCTCACAACAGCAGTGACAGAAAAGAAAAATCCATGTGCTTCTCTGAGGTCTCTGCTGACATATATCTCTGAAATGTGCCACATCAAATCCGCCATCCAGGTTAAGCTTCTAATATCCCAGGGTAAGACACAGTGAAAGAAGGAAACTGGTCTGCATACATTTTGCCACTGAGCAGCATCTCACTGAGGAGATTTTAAAATTTAAATTTCAAATAAATATTAGTCTTCAGCATACAAGAGCCTTTATACACGGGTTCATAGAGCTTTTTGTGAAAAAGCTTCTGGTAGGTATTTGCTACTTAAATCTTCTCAGGTAATTAGTCCCTATGGAGCCTTCTGTTTCAGGATCCAGCTGTTCATGCTAATGAGATGTTACAAGGTGTCAGGAACTCCAGTCCTCCAGCATTAAGTGGTTAACCAGTAATGGGGCACACGAGGAGTTGCACACATAAAAGGGGGTGAAGAACAGCTTAAACTTAATTATCACTTCTTTTATTCACAAAAAAGGAAGAAAAAGAGTCAAGTTAGATCTATCTTATTAAGTCCCCCTTTGATGAAGCCTAGTTCAAAAATAGACTCAGGAAAGTATAAAAAGTTAACTTAAAAGTTAGAGCAATGTGATTTCTTTTGATGTCCCACCTGAATCAAGCAAAGATTATACCTATACAAGTGAACAAGTAATACATATCAGCTCATCTCTTACATTTACTGTCTGTATATGAAGATTTCTTATTGGTCAAGGCACAGCGTGGTTAAGATGACTTGTGAGCCCCGTTTTTACATAAACAAAATCATCATAACAGTCTTTTGCCTAATTTGGTTCAGGAGTGAGGGCTTCAGAGCTATAGAAGTGTTTTCTCAAGAATTTTTTTTCTTTGTTTCTGGGAAAAAAAACCTAGATTTTTCTTTCCTAGAGAAACTTGAGAAGCGATGTGATGGGGATCCATTTCCAGAGCCTCACTGGAGAAGCGTGGAAGTGTGGCTGTAACCTACTGGGTGACAAAGGGCTCTATGAGTTGCTCCATCTAAGAGTGAGTGCCATAGTCCCTTCTCCACTGCTGGGAAATGATACTGAATACCCACAAATTAAGAGAGAATGTTTATTTTAGCTCAGAGTACAGAGGTCTCAGTCCATTCATGCATGGTTGGCGGGCAAGGAGTGGAAGGGCTTGGTGGAATAGCCTGGGGGAGGGCAGCTGCTCATCCCGTTCTGGCCAAGAAACAGAGAGTGGGAGAAAGGCAGAACTAGCAAGAACAGTATAATTTTCAGGTCACTTCCCAGTAATCCAGGACTTCTGACTAGGCCACACCTCCCAGCATTGTGTGAATTCATCAACGAATTAATCCATGGATACAAATAAATTCCATGATCTATTGCCCTCCAGATCCATGCAGCTTATAGGGAACAATCCAAAGTCAAACCAGAATGTGGTTTTGCAGTATTTCCCAACTCATATATAATATAGTACTCAAAACCCTAGCCAGAAATTCAGGCAAGATAATAAAATAAAGGGAACATGATGCGAAAGGAAGAAGCTAAACTATTTTTATTTGGACATGCATGATTCTCTACATAGCCAATCTCAAAGGCTCCACCAGGAAACTCTTAGAACTAATTAACAAAGTCATACACTGGAGAAAGGATAATCTCTTCAATAATGGTGCTGGGAGAACTATTTATCCAAATGCGGAAGAATGAATCTAGACACACATCTACAGCCATATTCTAATGTTAAATCAAAGATTAAATGTAGGTATTAAGATGGAAACACAGAATCTTCTGGAGGACAAAATAGGTATTTATAGGTGTGGACAAGGACCTTCTCAATAGGACGCCTAATGCAAAAGAAACAACCTCTTAAACAGCAAATGGGATTGGCCAATTAAAAAGCTTCTGTACAACGAAGGAAATAATTAACAGAATGAAGAAAGAACTGACATAATGGGGAAAAATTACCACCTATGCCTCAGACAGGAGGCTAGTAATTAGGATATGCAAAGAACTGAAGATGAATAGATGCCTCAAAATCAAAGACCCAATTTAAAAACAGACAGACAGTTCTCACGTGAAGAAGTACTAATGGCCAACCAATACATGAAAGCGAACGTTTAGGCATTAGTGAAATGTAAATCAAAACAAAATTCCCATACCTCTTTATCCCAGTGAGAATGTCATCTAGTAAGAATTCAAATAAGAATAGGATTCAGAGGAAAATGATTTTTTTTTAACATTGCCGGTGGTTCTGAAAACATGGAAAGCAGTTTGGAGATTCCCCAAAAGGCTGATAAAAATGTTACATTTGATCCAGCAGTATGTCTTCTGGGTATATTTCTGAAAGAATTAAAGCATCATATAAAAGAGGTACAGCTATATCAATGTTTATAGATGCATAGCTAAATTGTGGAAGGTGCCAAAATACTCATCTATAGACCAATGGATGCAAAAAAATAGTATATGTACACAATGGAGTACTGCATTTCCACCAAGACAGGTAGATCTAAGTCATTTGTAGGTAAATGGATTCAACTTGAGACCATTAGACTTAGTGAAGATTTAAAAGGCTAAATATTGCATAATTTTTTCTAAAATTAGAAATCCAGAACACAACTACATATTTAATATAGTAAAATGGGAGAGATATGGGGAGTCAGAAGGGATGAAGTAGAATTGGGAGTGTAAAAAAAGGTGCAGAGCAAGGGAATATGAGCTTGATACGAAGTGTATGTGATCAAAATTCTCAATTTTACCATTGTGTGTCACACACACACACACACACTAATGAAAATGGTGAAAAAGCATACCACTAATAGTGTAGCTACACAGAGTTCAATACCCTAAGTTGATCTGAGATAAATATGTAGCAATTGAACATATATATGGTAATATTCATCACAGGCTTAACAATCCATGTGTTGGGGTGAGATAATATACAGAAAATAGTTCTGAATTTAGGCTGTAAAAGACAAAACAAGCTGATCATATTATTGCGTGCCTGGAATCCCAGCACTCAAGGGAGGCTGAGGCAGGAGGATGGCAATTTTATCTCATCATAGGCAATTTAAACACTGCGAGATTCTGTCTCAATGTAACAAGTAAAAAGAGAGAGAAAGAGAGAGAGAGGGCGCGCTAAAGATGTATCTCAGTGTAAATATATGAGTGAAATCTCCATATGACATGTAGAAACACGCAAAAGTTAAAATATATTTTAAAATATATTTCTACTGCATATTCTGTGAAACAGACCTGAAATTTGTTTACCTCTCATAGAGAATTCTGCCCAGTGGATTTAGTCTGTCCTGTGGTCTTCTTATGAGGATTTCCAGCTAGAGAACTAGTAGGAATAAGTTCTGAACAACCACACGGCACAGGAACTATGCTCACACTTCAAAGCCCAGGTATGCTAAAAAGTCATGTTTTCCAAAGAAAGGGTAATTTTCATGATATTGTTTTCTTATATACAAAATAAAGATTCAATTTTAAAAATTAGGAAAAAAAGTAGCAGAAAACACCAATCCAGGATGCTGTTGGACCATGTGTGGTGTGCAGGACACAAACTGGTTGCTCAGAAACTCTTTAGATAATACGAGATCTGATGCTGGTGCACATTTTGAAAGGCAGAAAAGGAGGGAAGTTCGGACTCCAACTGGCAGAGACGATCTTCCAGTCTCACCTTCTTCATGTGTTCACTGTGGTTTGAAGTTCAGTGTAAGGGAAATACCGAAGCATCTGGAGCTCCTAGGTGTGTAGTCTTGGAGTGTGTGTGGGTTGTGGGTAGGTGTCATTAAATAATTAAAGTGGTCACTGTGCCAAAACCAGAACTCCGAGCTCTCCGAAGGACAGCTTTCTTTACACTGATAGCTGTGCAAAATGTAACTACATTTCTCCTTCTATAGTGTCAACAATGAATGAAAAAAAAGAATCAAAATGAAAGTGTGTGGGAACCAGTGAGAGATGCCTTTTCTCCAGACCTGCATTTATATTACCGCATACTGACAAAGATAAGCATCATGCTCCCTGCAACAAGAGATGTTTGGAGTCCCATTCTTATTTCATAACAGGGAAAACAAATTGGCTTTGGACCTTAAAGATAATGAGTTGATAACAGGGCTGTACATGCTTCTTTAAGGACATCAAACAACATGTCTCTTCCCATGGCTTCTTGGGACAGCAGCAGAGGTGAATCTCTGACCACATTTCTCTGAGTCCCAACATCCAGCCAAACCTGAGATAAACTTGGCTCTGGGGTTTTTAGACCTTAGAAATATATTGATCTCTTGATTCTCTCTAAACTGCGTTGCCCTTCTACCGTTTGTGACTGAAGGAACCCTCATTGGTACAAAATAACATTTAATAACAAATCTAAAAAAGCAAAAGGAAAGGCTATTGACATTGACAAGGAATGTCGAGCCTAAGATTTCTTCACACATTTTGTATCATAATCAGTCCGGGCTTTCAGGTGGGAATTTCTTCATTAGCTACTTTGTAAGGTTTCGTGACTCACAATGTTTTGAGCTCAGTCACTTAAAATGGGAATCTTGACTGTCCATATATCAAGAGGAAAACTGAACACAGCACAACTCAGGGAATTTTCAGATTCCATAGAGAAATGAGGTCACTCGACAAATGTCCCAGAAATGAGACAGATGGCCAAATACAGATAATCACAGCTTTGATCAGCTTACCTAGAACAAAAACAGCTGAAGCCAGTAACTGATCGAAACATTTCATGGTAATCTTGATAAATCGCTGCAGACTGATCGTGGACTAGCATGAGAATTAAAATCCTATGGGGCCAGGGTCTGTGAGAGATCCTTTGCTAGTGATCCTGCAGGATTACTCCCACCGTTTTGTTTAGGTCAGGAGAAATGGAAATGTTACAATTTTGAAAGACATTCATATGAAAACCAGCCATTTTGAACCCTGTAGCTTTCTCCATAGCAAAGTATTTCCATCCAGGATAAAGGTCTTTATGAAAACAGTATCTGATGTAGAAGATAGGTAATAAACTGCAAAATCTTTATCAAGTATATGATATATAAGATGAGAAAAAAAGAACTCAAAGTTCTCAGTGAAAGCTCTGTGACCTGAGCTTAATAAAACCTGCTATTTAAGTTTCAAATTATACAAAGACACCATTCATAGACACAAAAGTGTGAAAATATCACCACTTCATTTGAAAAAAAAGTATTCTTGTGACTACCCATTGAGCAGGGCCACCTGGAAAATTTGTTCCTTGGGGTTTATATTGTCGTAGTCCATCATCCAAGCTCTGAGAGTCCATTGCAGCCATGGCCAGAGGAGGCCTGGCTAGTTCCTGGGGGTGCGGCCACTCCTGCCATCATCATATAATGTTAGTGGTACCAGCATGGAAAGTGTAAGAGCTGAAGAGCTAGGGAAATTTACATTCATGTTTCAAAAGAAAATCTGGAAAGTCAGGCAAGGAGATCCTCAGAGAGCAGTAAGTGAAGCTGTGGGAACGAGTCTAGATTTGTAGTAGAGTGCTGTAGAATGCAGAGATGCCACAAATGTGGAGTATCTGCTGAGGGAAGCTGTGGGCTGTGAGTGCACCCAGTCCACGTGAGATGCCATATTGTCTACAGACATTTAGCCCATTGGTGAGGCAGCCCAAGTTGCCTGGAACATCCTCTTACCTCTATGTACCCTGGTAGTTTGATATGAGCCCACAGGACTTCGTGGTTGCCCTGCTGGGTTTTGGTCTTGATTTCTTTCTATTTTTTTCTCTCCCTCTATGTTTACCTTCTACCAGTGTTGTTTAGAATTACATAATGTATTTATATTTTATAAGAGCTTCCAGCTAAATGTTTTCCTTGTTTCTCAGAAGAGACTTTGATTTGAAATTTCTAACAATGCTTAGACTGTTGGTAATTTGGAGTGATTCTGTTTTGGCTGTAGGAAGAATAGTTGTGTCTTGATACGGAAAATTAAGTTGTTATTGTGCTTATTTAGAAATCAAGTATGGCTTACAGGAAGTGTTTGCATGTCAAATTGACAAGGTGTTGAAAGTGATATATAAGCTTGATTGTGTCAACTTGATTTATTTGAGAGCTGCTTGGATGATTAACAAAGTATACCCCTTGAGGTGACTGCTTGGGTCCTAGAGATGTTACCTTAGATACTTCATCTGGTCCCTTGTACTTCCTGTCTAGCACAGTCCTCTGTTTTGCTTCCTTGCTATTGTGAGCAAAGAATCTTTATTCTGACTTACCCTTCTGCCTCAGTGGTTCTGACATGAAGCCATCCAACCTTGGGCTGAATCCTCTAAAACTACAGCCAAATTAAATCTCTCCTACAGTTTGTGGGTGTGAGGTATTGTTTTCCACTGATGGGAAAGCTGACTAGTGCATTAATTTTTCCATATATGACTAGATTTTCTACAAGTGACAATAGTAGCAAAAATATTCCATATCTCAAAAATATTATAGTAAGGTGGCAATGGTAATACATAAAAGTTAACCACTTTCTATTTACAAGTCATAAATAATTAGAACTTTACAGTTAAAAACACAATACTGCACAGTGAGATTGGGCCATCATTTCAAAATATTGTAGCCTGGGTAGCTTAGATAACAGAAATTTGTTTTCTCATAGTACTAAAGGCTGAAATCCCAAGGTCAAGGCACTGGCAGGTTTGATTTCCCCCGAGATCTCTCTCCTTAGCTTGCAGAAGTCTGTATTCGGTCTGTGTTTTGAATATCCTTTGCTCTTTGTGAACTTTCTCCTGGTTTTCTATCATGTTTTTATAAAGACACGTGTCCTACAGGATTATAGCAACTCATTAAACCTCGAAGAGCTAGTGAAAGGTCCTATCTGGAAATATAGTTGTACTGACAGTTTAAACCTTTGAATTTGTGAGAAACCAAACCCTTCCCAAACAACTGCTTACTTTCACACAATAAATACAAAATACCGGCATATTGATCTAGAGAAATACATTAGGGATCTTAAGAAAGAAAATTTAAAAAAAAAAAACACTCAAAGTAAAAAAGATATAAGCTACTGGAGAAAAATTTGGGTTCATAGACAGCAAGGCACAATATTATTAAAATTTAATTTGCTCAACTTGACCTGTATATCCAACACAATTCCAGTCAAAGTATTAGCAAGCCATTTTGTGGATACTGACAAGTGGGTTTTAAGTTTTATTTGGAAAGCAAAAGGCACAGAAAAGCAAGCACTATATTGAACAGAAGATATGGAGAACTGACGTTTAAGATTTACTATTAAGCCATAATTATTAAGTCTTGCATAGAATAAATCAACAACACACACACACACACACACACACACACACACACGCACACACAAATCAGTTGTTAGCGATGGAGAAAAGATGATTTAAAGTGAAAGAAATGTCTATATCAATAAGTACTAGAACATTTGGACATCGGCTTGTCAAAAAACAGAATCTAGGCTTAATTTTTTTTTCTTTAGACATAATCTGAACATTCTGTAAAATGAGCTTCTAAGGACCTCCCTGCTTCTGCACATTTTCTCCCATTATTAACATGTTACATTACAGGAGCATATTTGTTCAATTTATTATCTGATATCGAAACATCTCTAAGCAGAGCCATAGCTTACACTAAAGTTCATTCTTTATCTTTTGCCATTTTATAAATTTTGACAAATATAAAATTTTATGTAAAATATCATACATTCTCTACTACAGTATATACTGAATAGCATTATTACTCTAAACGGTTCTCTAATAGCTTATCTTTCCATTCATTTTCTTGGTGTGTTGTTGACAACCACTGATCTCTATTTTTATGTAGTTGGGACTTTTCTAGAATGACATAATATTTAATTGATACAATCTCTGTAGCCTTCTCATTTTGGCTTCTCAGTGGCCCCTGGTGGTCTAGTGGCGAGCATTCTGGGCTCTTACTTTGGCTTCCTTATCCAGCAATATGCATTTAATATTTTTGTTGTATTTTATGACTGTGATAGCTTATTTATTTTTAATGGTGGATGGAATTTCTTTATACGAAGGCACCACAGGTACATGCACAGTTTACTATGGCATTAACATATGAGATTAGACAAATTACTTAACCGCCTCACCTCGGTATACTCACTAACAAAACTGAATGTTAAAAAATATATATATGTCATATTATTTATTATGAGGATTAAGCTTGAAAGAAAAAAATGTTGAATATCTTTAATCTTTTTAAATTAATGACCCTGGGTTTATGTTTGCTGACTCTACCGTACTGCCATATTCTCATTATGCAGGCCCATTTCTATGAACGAGGTGTTCTTTCAACTGAAATTTGTCAAAGAGAAGACTCAATTTCGGGAGATAGAAACAGTATGAAAGATTATTATCTCATACAGCAGGGGTCGCATAGATAAGAAGCAGTGAGTTGAAAAACAAATGGCTCTTGAGTAGGCATTCAGGAAGTGTCCTGCAATAATTCTTATTTTATCCAACATTTTGTCATCAGGTGAAATATAGCTTTCTTGTTATAATTTGTTTCAAAACTGGTTCAATAATGAATACATGTTTGCCCCTTCCTTGACAACTTTGTCCAGTCACAGTATCTATGATGCTCTTTATTTTAATCTTTCCATCTATTTTTGCCTCCCGAGAAAGAACAATGTATCTGTTGACACACAGGTGTACTTGATTTTCAATCATATTATTTCTTGCAGTAGCTCAGTTGGGGGTGCCAGAGATTTATAGCAAAGTCAGAGCACTGTTATTAAATCTGTTACAGTTTTCTAAGAACATCGAGAGACTCAAGCTAAAAAGAATCAAATCTGTATTGCTTTTCTTATATCCATTGCTTTTTCTAAATGATTATGACCACTACTGTTATTCTTCATTCAGTCACAATAGATTATTTTATGTCCAGACTAACTGTCAGAGTAAAAAATTGCTTCTGGTAAGAAGAAACGAGTTGGAATTTTGGAAAACTTATATTTCAGAAAATCCGAATGACTGTTAAACTCTATACTTCCCATGTGTATATTAAGAATATGAACTGATAATCACTTACTGCCCACTGAGTACAACAGTCTACAAAACATCTAAAGTCTACCATCTTTCGAATCAGGAGAGTGCCAGAATGTAACATCTGTTACATATCAGCTGCTATTTGAGATAATGTATTCTCTTTTAGGAGACTTCAGCCAATCATGTTAAGCCAGGTATTCCGTTTTTAAAATACCGCTATTTCTAATTGAGTGCTTCAGAACAAGGACACTCAGTGATGGATGGAGTTATAATTGGAAACAAATGTAATTCTTAGGAAATGTGGTTCATTCGTTGAATTAGGGATCATTTAATTCAGTTTCCTGTTTATAATGAGGGAAATCCCTAAACCACAGGGAGGTTGCTTTGTTTACATCTACTTACTACAGTAACCAGGATGTGAAAACTCTCTTCCTGACCTAGTCCAGGTTAACTGAATCACTCAATCCGTGTCTGTTTCTCTGTCTCTCTCTCTCTCTCTCTCTCTCTCTCTCTCTCTCTCTCTCTCTCTCACACACACACACACACACACACACACACACTTTCTCTCTCTCAGATTTCTATTAAACAAATTAGAAGAAAAAGCTTAGTTGGTGGCAGTGATATAAAAAAGAACTTTTCAAAAACTGAAACTACCTCTCTTCATCAGTGGAGAAAAGTTATTGTCCATAGTCCATATATAAAATGTTTTCTATATTATCTTTGCCATGAATAGACAATATATTAGAGATATGGAAATGTCTTGCCTCCAAATAATTTAGCTGGAACTTTCTTTATTTGCTTGTGCTTTATTTATGATAAAGACACTGACTGCAGTTGGAGAATGTGACTGAAGACAAAATGTAAGAGCAGTGTGGACCACCAAGTAATACGCAGTTTTACAAAAGGTCTGACATTGTACCCTACGTGCAAGTTGTCCAGTTAGCGTGCCATCGGTGCCTGTGTTCTGAGAGAAGAGATGTGGAGTGTCCACGGAGGGAAACACTTCTCTCTCCCTGCTCTTCCAGGATTCTGGGGCAGGTTTTCTTAATCGCAATTCTGACTATACAAAGGCTCAGGTGACACTCACTTGGTTGGGTGCATCACAGAAGGGAAACACTGAAACTAGGACATGTTATTTTTAATATTTTTAGTAATGGGTAGTTAAGTTAGCTGCCCTTTGCTCTAGAGGAAGAAGCTTTCATTCTCTCCCAAGGTTGTTCACTGTCTAAATACCTCTGAAGAATAAAGGAAAACAGAACATCTAGTATCTCACATACTGTTCTAGTTTACAACTGCACTATCCCCCAAAAGCCTGATGCGTTTGGGTGCTATAGATTTCATGTGCCCTTAGAACAGGCGGATTACCGGCATATGGTAGATTACAGGCATGTGGCCCAGAAGATTATCAACTCTTGGCCCAGTTTCTCCTGGAGGCCCCTCATTCTTCCTCTGTTAATACCATGAGCTGCTGCTGTCCACTGTGCCCATCCTGCCATTGCCAGCTGTGCACGCATGAACCGAGAACCTCCAAAACCATGAATTAAAATACACCTTTTGTCCCTTAAATTGTGGATGCCAGGTACTGTGTGCGGCAGTGAAAATGTAACCAAAACACGTGTTGATCAGTAATGTGAGAGTCCTGGGATAATTGTCGCTCATTCCCTTCTTTCATTCAAAAACGTTTTCTCCAAGATTTCCTTCAAAGCCAATTTTGGAAACTGATGAAGACAGAATGAATAAAAATAAAATAGAGGTTCACTTGAAAACATGGGTCTTCTAGGGTTCTAGTGAGATAGAAAGGTCGACTATCATTGGAGAAAGTCAAGCCAGTATGGAAGTGACAGTGGCGTTTGATTTGCTCTGTGTGTATGCCCTCCCCCAGTTTCTCTGCAGTTTCATTTCTAAAGGCCTCATCAGGAACAGAGCTCAGAGATCTGGAGATCCGAGCACCACTCTCCCTACACTTGCAGAGAGATGGAAGAAGGTGCCGTTGGTTTCCCAATGGCATCTCTGAGATCTCACCATGCTTCTAATCAAAGCACTCAAGTTCAGGTCATATTTGCAAGTCCTTCTGAAAGCTCAGGCAAAATCGACATCAGATGGGACTATCTGGAAATAACAACCATCTTAACCTTTTCTGATTCTTTTCCTGTTTTCACTGTCTTCTTAATCTCTTCTGGGAGCACATTTTTAGGAAGTCATTGGTACAAAAGTTTCTGTTCCAGAGCCTGCTTCAGGTAACCACGGAAAGACAGGCAGGGTGGTTCCTCACTCCTCTGTGTACTGTATGTCAGCAGCATATAGGACATCTGTTCCATCCTTACAGCCCCATGGAGTGGTTATTATCATCATTCAGCTGTATTTAGGAGGAGTTGAAGTTCAGAGGATAACTGATCAGTGTATTCTCGTGGCTATTAGTGACTACCTTTTTGTTAGTCAGCTTTCTGTTATCAATAATGTGATACCCCAGACCAGCCTGGAGAAATGATAAAAAGCAGCTCTTAGCTTTAGATGTCATAGTCTGAGGTAATCATATCTGGTGATGATCAGGTGGATAGCTGAGTCGCAAGGTGGCTCAGGGCATCACATGTCAGGGGACAGGGTGTGTGTTTGTGTGTGTGTGTGTGTGTGTGTGCACGCATGTGCAAATCTGTTATTTATTTATTATTGAATTAGGGTCTTACTTTATAGTCTAGGCTGGTCCTGAACTCAGAGCCTTGTTATTTCTTGGTAAGATCTCTAATCACTGAGATACAGCCCAGTCCTCTCCCACTTCTATAAACCACCAGAACTCAGTCATGGGGATTCCTCCCCAACGGCCTTCTCTTGCCTTGATCATTTCACAGGGTCTTCCCCTCTAAGTACCATGTGTTCCACCAGGTACTGTGGTTAGATTGAGTTTCTGCCCTCTTAATAACTCATAATGTAAATTAAATTTTATACAGACAGGCTTAGCGTGCACGCATATGGCACACACAAACCACAGCAGCCTGCGCAGGCTGCCATAGGAAAATACGCTAGACTGGGTAGCTCAAAGACAGGCATTTGCTTCCTCACAGGCATGGAAGTCGAAAACAAGGAGCTAGCACATGGAAGTGCTGGTGAGTCGGGTTCACTGTGTGCTCGCAACATGACCTTTCCCCTGGAAGAAGAACCTGTCTTTTCCTATTCTTACACACACTAACACCATCATGGCAGCTCCACTGTCATGATCCAATCAAATCAGAACTGTTTTCAGTCTACCTTAGGATACAAAAAATTAAATCATCTCAACAGGAGGTTTTGTTGTTGTTGTTGTTGTTGTTGTTGTTGTGGTGGTTGTTAAATGTTGACTCACCGGTCTGATTGACACAGAGGCCAATATTTGATATAATAATTTTGTATCATCAGCAAAAAAAGAAGAAAAAACCCTGAAGTGACTTTACCAGTTTTTGAGTTAATGAGCTTTATAGATTCATAGATGCTTCTCTCAGTAAAGAAGTAGAAAAGATGCAGTTTAATGCTCATGGCATGACTGTCCCAGCAACTGCAGAGAGCTTGGTTTTAGTCCACAACTAACCAATTTCAATAAAATCAATATCATTTTGCAAAAGACTCTATAAATCATAAGCATTTTCAAATTCACTAATTTAAGACAATCAGAATTTCAAAGAACAAAGAAAAAAGTGAAATCCTGTTTTCTAAGAAATAATTCTACCACATCAGTGACATATGAAATTAATTCTACCCCAGCAGTGACAAATGAAATTAATTCTGCCATGTAAATTTGTATTTTTGATTGGTCAATACAATTATAAAGAGAAAATATAAATTATTAAATAGGATTTGCTACATAACATAAAGTTGACTTTTAAAATGTTTTGCTTTTTTAAGTATTGCTAAAATTATGATTGATTTTAATTAAATCATTTTTCTCAATTGATGCATGCCAAATATGGAATATTTGACTCTTGTAGTATAGTAAATAAAATATTTTCAATACATCGGTGTACATCCAGTGTAAATTGTAAAGATATCCCATATGAAGTTAAGTTCTTAAACCTTTAAAAAAACCCTGAGGTTTTCTTAAGTCTATTTTCAGTAGAGTTTAATAAATGCTTTTGGGGTGTATGAACACTTCCATCATTTAGATTTGTTTAGTATCAGTTTTCACTGGGTTGTATTCTGTAATGATGTATCATTGCATTTAACTGTAGCTGACAAGGAACAATGGTACTAAAAGAAAGTATTTAATAAAGTGTATGTTTTTGTTACCCCCAGTACTTTAACTGAATAACATAAGTGGTCAAGATGAGACTATTTTACCGATCTGGAGTTCACAGCACACTGCTATGTTAAGAAACTGATTTGAACAGCATTTAACATGCTTGCTTTTATTACCTAGTGATATTTTCACATGTTTGCGGTAGCCTTGGGCACCATTATAGAGCTTAAAACTATTTTTTGCTGGCCTTATAATTATAGTTCTCTTCTCCACTTTATGAAAATTCTAGAAAGCTTGGTACATATTTCTCCCCAAAAAATTCTTCCTTAGGCACAACACATAGGGCTTCTACATCTTCTGTGGAATTTTCAATGTGATTGGCTTAGGGTCACTTGGGGGGATTAGCAGAGCACACTTCTCTATGTGCTTTGGTATTCCTTGTAGAGGTGACCTTGGATCCTATATATAGTCACTGTCTCCTTTCCATCAGTGTTCCTTTTCATGGCTTCCCAGCCATCTTGGGGTGAATAGCATTTTCTCCCAGTTTCCTGCTCCACTATGTCTTTTGCATCAGTGTGAGCTGACTATGAACTAAATCTTCTGAAACTGCGAGTCAAGCCAAACTGCCCCCTGTTTAACTTGTAGGTTTTGGGTATTGTGTTTATTATATGAAAGTTACTCAGCTGAAGATGTACATCATTTGAGCTGTAACTTCTTATTTATTTGGCTCACAGTTTCAGTCCATAACTGGATGGTTCCATGGAAAAACAGAAACATTATAGTAGAGAGACATGGTACAGGAAGGCATCGGTGCAGCAAAAAACACTCACATTAAACGGTATCACTCTGGTGACCCAGTTCCTCAGAGTGGACTCCACCTCTTAAGTAAGCCCATCCATCAACTAAAAATTTAACTCATGACTTAACTCTTAGGAAATTTCTTCTCTGAGTCCTCTGTAGTTTTTTTCTTTGTCCTTCAAGGATTAAACTTTGGTTATTTCCAGGATCCACTTCTCTTATTCTATACATTTTTGTAAGCCCTTTAAGCTTAATTAAAGTGACTTTGGGGTTGACTTATATGGTAATTCTTTTTTGTGTACAAAGTATAATAAAAATAAACAGTGAATGCTTAAGAAAAAGAAAAATAATTAGTAAAAGACTCATCACTATTAAGTCCCTCAAGTCCCTCTCACCTGAAACACACTCATCCCATTATTCTTTACACTTTCTCAAGCGTCTCTGGAAGTCTCGTCTGGTGAGATCTTTCACAATGTGTGATCAAAATTTAATGTCCTTCAACAGAAAGGCAGACTCCTAAAAGCATTCATCCAACTGGGCTCTATGTGACTTCATCCTCTTTCCCAAAGTCAACATGTTCATGAAAGGCCAATGTTTTGATTCTGTTTAGGGTGGAGAAGAATGACAGTACAAGGGGACAGATTTCCAGAACTGCTTCAGGAAGTCACGAGGACGATGAGGTAAGTTGTGCCCAAAGCAAGGGATGATATTTTAAGAAGGATTAATGGCAATGTGTCTCTTTATCTATTTTTTAAAAATTTAAACATGCATTGTATTTCTTAATTGAGCTTTGTCTACCAGTTTTGAACTGTAGATTATTTTGATGACTCTATTTCTTTGTTCTCAAGAGTCACAGGATTGTTAATTTCTTATGAAATAGACTCCTATGCATATGGCAAGGTGGTTGAGCTACTTTTTTGGCGCCAATTTGCTTGTCCTCACTGCTGCAGATAATTTGCTTACTAAGATTTGGGTTTCCTGTTTCCAGCTCATTCTGTTCATATTAAATTTGTTACTCTTATAGAACATTGCAAAAATTAACTTGGGACTTGGTAAATGAGGAAAGATGATATTATTACAATTATCAAGTTTAGCATAGTAGAAATTCTAAATTGAGATGGTTTGTAAATTAATTACTTTGACTGTGGCCTGAGGGCTGTCTCAAAGACTAGAGAGAAAAATATTAAGTAAAAAAAATACATAAATAAATTGAGCAGATCCAGTGTGCCTTTAAATCTCTAGATCATTTTAAATTATAAAGTTGGAAGTCTGAACAGGGGCCGCATAAGAAATGATGATCAATATAGGGTAAAATGCAAAGTCAGAGGCAAGGCTACAGACATATAGAACAACATGGGTAAACTTGATATCCAGTAAGGTACTATGAATTATCTTATTAGTAATTAATGACACAATTAATTAAATGGTGCCTGTGCATTTTCTCATTCCAATCGAATAACTTACAGCAACATTGTTCTTACTGTTTCAAAGAGAGCCATTTTTACTACATATAGATTTGCATTTGTAATACTTCTCTGTTTTTTGTAGAGTATTGAACACAGAGCCTTTGCTCTGAGCTGTATTTCCAGCCTCTTATGGTGTATTTGAGTCTTGCTAAGTAGTCCCAGCTGGGTTCAAACTTCCAATTCTCCTGCCTCAGGCAACCCAAAGTGATAACGTTACAGGCCCGTGACCCTCGGCCCAGTGAGACTGCATTATTATGATATATTCTAGGAACCTTAAGGATTTATTTTAGGAAAACTTTTATTTTGAGATTTTTGCTTCACACGAAGATGTAAGAAATTAGAGATGTCTCAGGACTCCTTGGCCCAGTTTGGTGAGTGGTAACATTTTCAAAACTGTGTGACTGGAACATATTTTCTTCCATTGCGCTAAAAGTGCATTAATTCTGCATACTGGCTTCCACTCTTGTCTTACATGCATACATAATTTGCAAAAGAACACATGGATTTAATTTTATTTCTCTGGCAAAATATTAAATTTGGTATTTAAATCCTATATTAACCTCTACAAAGACAACTTTTAGGGAGCTCTAGATTATTTAATTTCTAGATTATCTAATGAACATTACTTCTTGCTAGCTACAATTTGAAACTTTCTTTCTCAAAACTGACAAATGGCAATAAACTCTTGAACCATTCTGTTGATATTTCTAATCTTCTGCTCTGATAGAGATTATCCATTTTATTGTTTAAAAATCATCAATGACTTAACTGTAAGGTTGTTTTCTGTTGTTGTTGTTTTGTTTTGTTTAAGACAAAGTCTCTCCAAAGACCAGGCTGATCTTGAACTTCCTATGTAGTCCAGGCTGGCCTTGAACTCATAGCAATCCTACTGCCTCAGCCTTCCAAGTGCTGGCAGTATAGGTGTGCACCACCATACCTAGCTTATGTGGTGCTGGGGAGTTGAAACCAGGCTGTAAAATTTCCAGGAAGGTGCTTTAATTACTGTGCTATTTTCTCAGCCCAGGTATAAGGTTCTTAATGAGCTCACTGCCTTTTATCTTGTTTATATCTCCATATCATATAGGCAAATTTCCCCCAAATCTATCAACCTACCTTCACTTCTGTCATAACACACTATGTGGACTCCATCTATTGATTATTAGCCCACGTTATCAAAATGGTCATGTATTCATACCTCTATTCCTCCCTCAGATGATAAACTATTGATAAACTTTATTCCTACTCATTTACGTTTCTCGAATCTAGTAGTGTGGATGGTACATATTAGGCATGATAAAACGTAGTTTTGTGTAAACAAGGTATCAAATTAAATGAGAGGGTTAGAGATATCAATAGAAAAGTTATAACTTAAAATGGCCTTATCAGTTAAACTTATCTGTTTCTCTTCACTGATGATCAAAACTGTGGGCAAATGACCTTACTAAACATTTACTCAGTAATTTGCTAAAGTAATTATTATCATGATATTCCCTTTAAATATGTTTCCTTTATTTTGGAAGACCTAAGGAAACATGAGGTTTCTTGATGACATGGAAAAGGAAAGTGTCACATAGTTTCTCGAGGAGTTAGATCTTTACAGTCTGTATTAGACTGTAAGGGACTTCACAATACAGTTCACTTGACCTGTGACTGTGGAGAGACAGAGACCAGCATCACAGAAATTCCAGAAAGCTGTCACCAGCTGTCCTTGTGTGCCTTTCATGAAGCTGTGTCTTAAGACATCCAACATATCCTGGTTATTCTACAGACTTGAAGTCCAGTGTCGCTTTAAAAGAATACACAAAACTTACTTCTCTAGTCAAAGTGCTAAATTTCATTTTAAGTCTTTTCTTCAACATTACCAAACTTCTCCTGAAATCCAACTCTTAAGTAGCTCTAGATTCTGGTTTCTGATAAAGGACCAGCAGAAAGCAACCTTCTGGGATCTAACGGGTATAAATCCTTCCTGAATGATATGGGGTTCAGAAGATCCACTACTTGCTAAATAGGAAGGACACGTAATGTCTTTCAAAATAGGAAGGAAATTTGAAGGCTTGATGAGAGGTTTGCTGCACAGCTGAAGCCAAGCCTGTCAAGTTAGGAAGTAAAGCATTATCTCCTTGTGAATGGGTGAGATTATTATCAGGAAGGTCTTACACAGGGACAGGTTTTAGCCTTATATTCCCACTTGCAATCACCGCATTTCCCTCAAAATGCACCAATCTTTCAGAAAAGAACATCTCTCATGTTCTTTTTGGAAGGCATTATAGGACAGGGTGACATAGCTATACGACCTCTTTTGCTCAGTCTTTGACTGACTGTGGAGACAGGCAGGAGCATTGCCAAAGGAATGTCTAGGAGCTGCAGGCAGTTACTAGTGAGCCATACAGGAGCGCTGGTGCTTGCAGGATGGGGGAGAGGCTTTCAGAATTGCAAGGGAGCTTCCTCACAGCCCATGAAATAATTTGTTACAGCCACATTATATCATTAAGTTCTAAATACACTGTCTAGATGAATTTAATATTCATATATATGTACAATGTAACTATGTACAACATAATCTTTATTTTTATATAGAATATTATTTTACATTCCAACCTCAAATTCTATGTTCATAAGCAATTTTTACATATCCTATTATTAAGCTCCTATTGAAGTCATAATGTGAGTAGATTATCCAAATTTCACATAGATGTGTACTCTACTTGACACGAGATTGCAAATGAGTTTTAATTGCTCCCTCTGGCTGTAGACAAATTTATCCTAAAGCAAACGCATTTCAGTAGAATCCAGTCTATTTTAATCCATAAAGGGAATTATATTTTGTATGCAAGAAGTGCTATGTGATATGAATACTAGATAAATATTCTGGTTCTCTATTTTTAGATTATAAATCTTTGTTTAAAGTATAAAAGTATTACTATGTATTAGTATAAATATGACAAACACATAATTAATACTTGCATAGTACATATAAAAAGAAGATTACTAATGCCTAAACTATATTTAGAATACTACATTATAGTTTGCTTTATCTATGAAATAACAATGATTATGTCAATATAATGGTCTGGACAGTTGAACTACAGGACACTAAAGTTTTCTTAACTTGCTAGAACAAGTTACTATTTTCTTTTTTGTTTTAATACAGTTATTCTTCGAATGGGAAACAATTTAATACAACCTATAATCTCTTTTAGGCTTATAATTGTAATGTGAAGATTGATTCCCTGCCAACTGAAGTAATAGCCACTTATAAAATCATTGGATTAAAAAATAAGTTGAATGAGGTAAGAAGATTAGTTGACACTCAAGGCTTTAATTTGAAACATAGTTGTTTTAATAAATGTATAGGAAATTTAATACAGTTTATAAAATAAGGACGCTTACAGGGGAATTTAAAAATTCACTCTCTTTGCATCAAAAATATTATGACTCAGGAAAGATCAGACTAGAAGTAGGATAAGAATTTGTTAATAGTGAGGCGTTACACAATGTAAATCAGATGGCATTTATGCAAGACTTAATTCAGGTAGAGAGATAAGACAAGAGAACAGCCTCGAGAGTTAGGCTAGTAGCAAATTTAGACAACGGCAAGAGAATTTGGAGCCATTGGAACAAAGTACAAGGACAAGCAGAAAGTAAATTCTGCAAAACACAAGGAAATACTGACAATAACTTAAAGAGAAAACCTGGTCTTTTTTTGGAGGAAAATATGGAGTGACAGGGGCCACCAGGGGGCTTGTGCCAAGGGAGAGTTTTCCAGATGGAAGCGTAGTTACTAAAGTATGCTAGTGACACAAGAGAAGATGAATCGTGTTACACAGGGTCACACAAATTTTGTCTCTAGTTCAGTAAATATTATTTCTTACAGGGCAGGATGAAAATTCAGGTTTGGTAGTTGCTGGTTAAGACACACATTTAAAATGGACATGAGGTATAATAAAAGAATGTTCTGTGTATGCATAAATCGGCCAAAATGCAACCTGTGAATCTGTACAATCAACGTGCACTAGCAAAAAGTATTGAAAAGAGAAGAGGGAGTCCATGGGAGAAGCCAGAGTGTTAACTGAGGCTGGTTGCCAACAACACTTTGACTTAATATATTACCCCTTTTCAAAGAATGTATTTCCTGCCTACAGCATTCAGAAACATTAGAGAATGAAATATAATTAATATTCAAATAAGTTATTAGTATAGTCTAGACAAACTATTTACAGAAGGTTATAGTCAAAATGAATGCTCCATTATAGTGAAATATGAGTTTTTTGAAATATAGAATGTATGGTATCATATTCTAAGTTGTATTGAAAGGCCCGAGCTAGACAAACTCCATGACAGGCTTCAGGCCCTTAGAAAAGTTAGTAGGCCTGAGTTTCAGTTTATGCCCCATGTGGGCCTTGTAAAGGCACCTGATTCTCCTGCTTTGTGATTGTAATTGGTGCTTGTGATCACGTGCTACACCTGCCTGGTGCTGGCTGTAACCACCCTTTCCCCTACCCCATCAAGACCCTGCCTAACTGCTGTTCAGGACTGCATGGATCCACTGCGTTGGTGAGGTTGGAGAGCCCGAGCTTAAGCCTGAAATAAGGGCTCTTTGCTTTTGCATGTGTGCTCGGTCTCATGGAGCGGAGGTCTTTGAGGATTATGCGATCTGGGCATAGCAGTGTGAACATAAACGTGTAGAAAACCATAGACTTTTTGAAAAAAAGAATAATTTATATTTTAAAATGAAGTGGATACAATTATAAATTTAATGAAAGGACATATTGTCCAGACTCAAGTAGATTTGATAGTGCATGTTTTTAACAGATGAAAGGTCAGGGCAGGTGCACAAAATGTCTATGAAAATATGCGTAAAGATTTCGTCCTGGGCATTCGGCTGAAAAAGCACATGGTGACTTTGGGTGAGGTAACAGTTGTCTTTTTATCTGCAGCTAGTCCTGGATGAGGGGAATTGACGTAGCCCCGAAAGCCAGCAGATGATAGGTTGGACTTAAGACTTATTCAACACTAGATCAAACTAAACGGCCTGTTCATGCAGCCTTTTATCTGAACCTCAGACTTTACCTTCCGCGACAAGTATGTCTTCAGATTTTTATCGAGTTTTATTTGTGAGAGGAGGTAAGCAGCTGAATGGAAAGCTTCTTGGGGACGACTTTCTTTCCCAAGGATACAGAAGGGACCTTGGGTTAGCTAGGCAGATTAGCAGAGAATTAGGGGGAAAAAATGCAGGCAATTACGAAGAAAGCAGAGCACAGGATAGTGGAGAAAAGGCATTGGTGAATATAAATTCAGTCTATTCCAATCAATTTGTGGTGAAATCTCAATTGTCTTCTATTTATTTCTTTAACCTTAAAAACTAGTTTAGTGTCTGACACATAATATAATTTGCACCTTCACGAGCATTAACCAAGAGAGGGAAAGAGGACAGACTAGGTAAGCGGTTAGTTAACACATTAATGGAGAGGTAGGTAGAGAGGGAGAGAGAGACAGATGCAGGGAAGTTTGTGCCTCCTCCCTGGGGCTATGGCAAGTGATTCTCTGATTTGGGGGGTTAGAGTTCAATTTTAAATGGTACATATTTCCTTATGAAGTATGTTCTTTGTACTGAATGGTGTTTTGAAGCCCTGCATTTTTGGAAAATTATAGTTTAATTTAGGCTTTGTTGGATATGTTGGGGTAAAATCTATAATCCCCAAAATCTAAAAGATACTCCGCATACATTTGTTTTCTAATTCATTTTAGATCTTCCTTCAGTAAAATTTTATTACATATTTACTATGTGTCATATTCTGCATTTGTGCAAGAAGTTTCTGAGCTAATGAATTCAAAGAGGACAATGTATCCAATATAGAAATTACATTATAAAAATTTGTGAATGGCATGCCAAAAGAAGATAGATTACATCCGGTCATTAATATTTTACTGGGGGAAGAGTAACGTGGAAGAGAATACCAGTGATAACCAAAATCCAAGACAAGTATTACGTCAGGTGTGAGCCTCATCTGTAGTGCTGAATATGCAGAAGAATAACAAAACAAGCTCACATAGCTCACAGATGATTATAACTGTTTAGGCAAAAATGACTGACCCAGATCAATGGTGGACTGGGAATGGGTGGAGCTTGGTATCTACCACATCATAGATCATTCCTTGACATACTCAAATCCATGACACTTTATCGTGAGAATAAGGTAAACTATAGTAGATTTCAAAGTAGGAGACTGTCAAAAGAAGATGGCACCTGTGCATGTATCACAGGGAGCACTTGGGAGGACTAGCTGTGGAAATGCGCAGTTGAGAATAACAGAGACAGGAGTCCAGTACAGCAACGGCTTATGGACTATAAGCAGTAGAATTATACAGAAAGACATGTTTGGGGAAAGTGAGAAATATTTGAAGAGTCTTAAAAAATGGAGTGGGGATGATGTATTGATTGTTTTGGCTTCAATGTAAATCAGTGTTTGTGAATTGAATAAGAGTCTCTGTTATAATGGCATTCGCAGAGCTTAAAATAGAAGATAAAGCAAAGGTTTCAGTGGTACCTGCAGAATATGATGATGGATTCGAATTATGAGTTCCAAGTAAGTAGTGTGTCAAGTTGAGGTGCTTTACGAACAGGTCTTTGTAGATATTCAACTCATGAAACAGTGTGGAGAAAATGTATCATTTACATATGTGTGAAATTGTGTTTCCTATCAGGCAATGTAAAATTTTTGTTAGTTGAATCCATTTGTGTTTCACAATCAGATTTCATTCTACATTGTAAGCCGTTCATCTGTAAAAGAAATGCTATCATGCTTATAATTATTAGATTATAGATAGTAGGGAAGAGTTGTGTTAGAGTCGTTTAAATTTCCATAGAATGTAGACTCTACAATTGTCTGGGAAGGATTATAATTTCAGCTTTAGGGTATAATTTACGGAGAAGACATCAACCAGTGTCCCAACTACCCCATAAATCTGACCCCTGCTGCCCTCCCTGGGAGCTTGACTGGGAGCTCTTGGGTGCCTCCAATCCCTGATGAGTCGTGGTTAATCTTCATGTATGACTCTTCTGCTCTTTGTGGCTTTTCAGTCCACTCACTTGATTCTTATTGTTCTGAGGTTGATGTTATCCAGTTAGATAAATATGTAGCTTCTTGTCCATTTATTTTACATTCCTAAATTCTGACAAATGGATAAAGTAAATGATCTCTTCAAAAATACTGTTTATCTAGATAATTTTATAATGATGGTGGCTTTGACAGTACTTAGCTGAGATTCAAGTTTCTGTGTAGCCACTGGAATCCAAGACAACAAATCAACTCATCTGTCACACTCAGCTTCAATTAATCTTTCACTTAATCTCAAACTTCCCAGGAATTTACGTCATATATCTAGCAGCCAAATATTTTGTTACAAATAAAAATTAGGCATGCTTCACCGTAATTTTAACAATAAGAACAAAAACTTAAAGTGTTTCAGAATTTTAGGAAAAAGAAACAATGTGGAGAAGGGAGGGAGCAGCCCCCTATACACAGATCATTGTTAAATTAAAAATAAAAATCAGGAAAAATGGGTTGCAGGATAAAAACAAGAGGAAAGAAATGCAAAAACAATATGATAGTCAGAAAAGGATAATATAAAAATCTACATATTTTAAAGTCACCCACATGGTTTGATTTTTTTTTAATAGTAGAAGAAACAATTCTGCTGACAGATAGAAAACTGGGTCAGCATTTTCTAGTAGAAATCCCCATGGACTTTATCTTCAAACTTAGTTTCAAATATTTTGCTTGAGGAAAAATCATCTGTCCCAATTTAAGCTCCCATTTTGGGACCATATGATTTTAAAGCATTTGAAATTGAATTGTTTCTTTACTATATTTATCTTTTATTTGCCCATCAAATTTTTCTCATTCTTTTTTTTTTTTTTGGATAACATTTAAACCAATGATTACTATGGAAAATAATCATGATAGCAAATGTTCTAGATTTTTTTTTCTGTTTGCTTTTAGAATTTAATGTTGGCTTTTATAGGAAGATATGTGTATGCTATAAATTACTTGGAATAATCAGGTTCCTCTGGTTATCACAAGATATAACTTTATTTTTTTCAGGACAGCACTGAGTTGCTCTCCCTTGAGGGGGGCTCTGTTGGGTTTCCTCCCTGCGACTCATCACCAGTCTGGCTGAAGCCTCACCAGCTGCACCTGGAAGGGTGAAGCCTCTCCAGCAGGCGCAGAATCTGTCTCAGCCGGTGGCACAGGCGGGAGCAGGTATGCAAAACTTTCTGGAGAGATGTGTGCTAATTTTTAAAAATCATATGATTTGCATGCTTCATTATACAAAGAAAGGCTTGAAAGAATGCAGAGATCACTGACACTAAAGCATAATTTGTAGCTGTGACAAACCCACCCTCTAATTATTTCTGGGTCATTTGGGGGGATGACACAGACGTGTGCTGGGACGACTTGCAGAAGGAAGTGCTGTTCATACTCCACTCCTGGATTCTGAAGATTATGTCTTGACAGAGCCCAAGCTTTTAAGAGACAGTGGTAAAATTAATGTATTCCTTAACTCATGCCAGTATCTCACGTAAGTACATTTCCTTCAGTACTTGAAAATGAGCAAAACAAAACCTTGAGTATTTCAATATTCAAAACCTTATTAGTACACTTGTTTTATTTTTGATTTAGAATTTCTTACATATTCTTCTTCATGGTTTTGAGGGTTTTTTAAAAATTAACCATTACTTTAACAAAAATTTTCATGAAATATTTTATAGAGGGCCAGAAAGAACAATAAATTCCCAGTCACAGCTATATTTGAATAAATGCAAAAACAAGTGGACCTTCTGAGAGATGTTAGTATTTAAGTGTTGTTAGAATTCCAAGGATATTATGTATAATCTCAGTGATAGCAAGGTACTGCTAGACAGGAAAAAAGTGTAAACAGAACACATACACACCCCTAGAACTATGAGACCATCTAAAAACCAAAGTTTGATTTACTTAAATAGTTAACAAAAATTTTATTGCAAGAGATATTGTTCACGGAATTTACAGTTTTCAAGGAACGTGGTACAAAACATACTGCCCTCAGCTTTGTCTAAACATCGAATAGGTGCAAATACACAAAGATTAGAAAAAAACGAAGGGCATACTTTACAACATAAATTACAGTACTATAAATATATTTTATATACAGTATACATTATTCTTAAGACATCTTAATATACAGCATATATTGAATTGAGTTTCAGACTATTCAGTGCCTCAATAATATTATGTATCAGTAACTTAAGAGTTTATTTGCATCATTAAACTTAGAGTAAATGATCTGAAATCATCAGGGCCATGGGTTGGCCAGTTTCTTTCCACCAGTGACCTTGCCAGTTACCCATCAGATGAACACCTATGCCTCTAGCAATAGTTTTCCCATGAACACTTGCTTTCCCCGTTGTGGCAATGACTAGAAGAGAGGCTGCAGGGGGATGACGGTTGGGTGTGGGGAGAGCAGGGAAGGAAAAAGCGCGTGGGGTAAAGGCGGGAAAGCCAGGTGGCTAGAATGAAGAACGGAAGGCGGGATGATGGGCACAGGAGGAGGAGTTACCAGGGGCGGCTGGCTTCCAGGGCAAAGCCTAGGTCCTACTGGTCCTACTGAGACCTGAGGTATAGATGTTCTCGGGAAAGCCGGGACTTGGGAAAGGAACTGTTGGTGTGGCTGAAGTACTTTGAAGGTCCCTGCCGCTGCTGCTGCGGCGGCGGCTGCGGCAGCTGCAGCGTGTTGCTGGAAAACAGTGTGATGGATAGTGGTCACCGAGGTAGAGCACAGGGGCTGCTGCAAAGGCACGGGCTGCAGAGGTGTGCCGGGGGGCGGGAGCGGGGGTGGGGGGAAGGTCAACTTGACCTTGTTGGCCATCATGCTTGGCTGTATAATGTGCTGGTAGACCTCGCATGGGAGATTTTTGAATCTGTCATGGTTTTCTAGTGGGATCAATAACGCTTGTTCTGGTAAAGCTAATGGAGCCAGGAGTTGCTCAGTTGTTACAAATGCGTGGCCACTGACGTGTGCTTCCTTGAATGGTAATGGTGGTTGTGCGTTAAGGATACCCGAATTATAACACAGCCACTCTGTTGACGCTTCATTCACCTTTCCTTGTGGAAGGGCCTCTCCCAGTTCATAATGGCGAAGGTAGGACTTGGCCTGCGACTGTCTGAAGTTCCTGTCTGTATTAGGCACCTTGAAAGGAATTGGCTTCTCATTAATATTTGTAGTCCCACTTCTTTCTTTGTGTTCTAGCAAGGTATTGTCAGTTGCTTCCTTTCGTGGAGCAGGAGCTTCGTAGACAGGGGTGGTGGCATCTTGGGAGACCTCTGACAGTTCACCAGCGGTGCTCACCATTACCAAATGTTCAGCTTCGCTTCTAGTTTCAGAAGAAAGTGGATCGCTAGGGTGCAACACCGGTTCATCATTTGCTTGAGCGGCTTGTTCTCTGTTCCTTTCAGTATTTGCAACTTCCCGTGGTTTAATTTCTTCCTTCTGTTCACTTGTTAACCCATCCAGGTGACTTACAGGAGCACTATTTCTCACGGAGTAATCCACATTTTCTTTGATTTCCAAAGCTTCACCTCCAGGGTGGTATCTGCTTCTTTTTCTTCTTCGTTTCTTTTTAGGCTTACAGGGAGCAGCTGAAGTACTTGGCAGTGGCCTCAAGAACTCTTCCGGTAAGTGGTGCTGTCGGTTTAAGCTCTCGTCTGAAGAGTAGGAATGGGAATGTTGTCTGCGTTTTCGATGGAATCTTTCTGACTCATTCATGAGGGAATTGTAACCTCTTTTAACAGGCCGATTCTGAGTTGCATGTTTGCTGCTGTTTTGAGGAGCTAAGCATCTGTGGTCCTGACCGGAGCTCGACAGTGTGGCTTTCCAACAGCAGTGAGTTCTGGAGTATGCTAAGTTACACCTGCCAGGGTAGATCACCGTTGGACTTGATTGTCTATTTAAAAGTATTGTGTTGTTTTTACAGTCGTTGTTAGAATCAAAAGGGTCCATATTGTTGTCACCCACTTTCTGGGTTTTACACAACTCTTCGTTTTCACTTAGGTGTGTCGATGCTGATGTAGACCTTTTATCGGGTAAAGGCTGTGAGCTTAATAACTGCTCTGCGACTGAATATGGTTTCTCTGAAATTGGTTCCTGAGGATTATTCCGAGTTGTGTCAAGGGAATTCCTCTGCACTTCCATTTTGCGGTGTGTTCCTGATTCTTTGCTGTTCTCCCCATGAGGATGAAGGTGCTGACCTAACTTTCTTCTTTTTTTCTTTCTTCTACATTTGTGGATCCAGAGTTCATGAGGCTCTTTCAACCTGATTTTGTTGTATTTCTCATCGAGAATGCCCTGTTTTAGTTGATTCTTAGTGAAATTATTTTTTTCCATTTTCCTCGTCCTACAGGAAATATGTTTAGGCCTCTGATCCATTTTCTCATCTCCATTGGGTAGACTGTTATCATCCAAAGGAGAAGTGACCTGGGTGCATTCATTTTTGCTGCCACCAATTTCACCTGCTGTAATTCCTTCAATAGATAAGCCATCTGAAACTGTTTTTGTGGAAAAATCTTCTCCCTTCTGTTGAGAATGAAGATCATGTAAGGACAGTTTATTATTTTTATCCAGACTATTATTTAATTTGGTGGACTTGAAATCAAAACAGAGAGGATTACAACTGTAGGAAATCGATGGTTCTGTAGTTGTGTAAACCAACATTTCTGATGGCCACTGCAGAACTATTGATCCATGTTTGTTAAGTACAGGTACAAATGGTACATACTGTCTTTTATATAAACCTGTTTTTTCTGGGAAGGTTACATTATCTGCTTCTGTAGTTGAAGGGAGCAGTGTCTCTGAACCATTTTTAGTTTCAATTGAAGTTACGGATGAAACATTATTTTCAGCACTGTTCTCTGTGGTAGCTTGAACAGATGTGCAATCATCAGCTGCCTCAAGAGTCGTGGATTTATTTTCTGACAGCTCAGAACCGTTAACACTCTCAGATGTATCTTCATTAATAAGAACATCCTCCAGTGACATTTGATCTGGGAGTGGGACTGAAGTTTGGCCACTGTCTGCATCAGAACATAAAGGGAGTTGAATTTGGCCAAAGGAAGGCAAAAGTAATGTGTCTTTTTCACTAGGGATTTCTTTAGTCTCTTGCGTGGGAGCAGCATCTCCGTCAGTGCCCATTGCCTCTGGTGTCTGAGACGAGTCAGTTTTCTCCTCAGAACTCAAAAGCACATCTGTTGGTGATGATAGCTGAAGATGGCAAGCACTGGGAACAAACCTACTTCTTCTGCTAAATTCTTTTTCCACAGAGGCGTCCTCATTGTATTCAGAGAATGCTGCAGCTGAGGACTCCAGCTTCACAGAGGCTTTCTTTGGAAATGCAAAAGAAAAGCCGATTTTGTGTCTGTGAATTCCCTGGGCTTGATCCCCAGGTTGGTTATTTTTCACTCTGTAATTATTTGCACTCTCTGAATCTGCAGCAACAGCAGTAACATCTTTAGGATTCTCTTCGCTGTGGATCAAAGTGCATTTGAAGTCTTGCTGGTTACTAACTGGATCCACAACGACTCTTTGGGAAATTTCATTACAATTTTCTTTCACGGTAACAGTTGTTGACTTGAACATGGGGCCACTTCCAGGAGCGCTAGAAGAAAGATAGCACAGTATGCGTTAAATAAGAAACATAGGTAGAAACAGAGTCAAATATTTGCATACATCTTAGAAATGTGTTTTTTTTTCAAGTCTTCATATCTTTGTAAGAAAAACTCCTCTAATAGGGAACAGATGCTTCCCACAACTTTACATTAGCATTTTATTATGGGTTACTTTTAGAGAGAACATGGAGACATTGTCCTAAAATTAACTTACAACTGTAATAATAAGATACAGGACATTCCTCTGCAATCACACATCAAATTTATGTATCTTGTCCAAGATTTCTTTATTTTTTCCTCTCTTGGCTTGTTCACATTTTAAAATGTGTGAAATTCTGTATGGTAGAATTTATTTTATTTTACAGATAGTTGATATCATTGATACTATATGAAAATATGAATACAACGGAAAGAAAATCTCAATTATGACTTCACAAAGGCTGGGAACTTGGGCTAACAATTTAGTTAAATCTACATTTACACTGGTTTTGTTTGCTTTCAAGCAAAAACATCTAAGAGGTATCTCACTACCTTGATCAGAGCTTTAGAATTTTCAGATTTGCTCAAGTTAATCTTTAAAATTATTTTGAGTTTGTATGTTATATCATAAAATGAAATGATGCACACTAAAATATCAATTAAGATGTGAATTCCACTCACTTGCTATTACAGCATAGCATAAAAATCTGATTAAAAGAGCTATACTCTTTTGGATGTGAATATAAGACATATCTAAGTCTTACCCATATAGCAACAAAATTATCTTGTATAGAATTTTCCATGTTATTTTAAAAATTAATCTTTAGGTATTATAAATGGCCAAAGTTTGTTTCAAATACTAACAAATACTTTTGCAAACAGCATGCACTATTTTTTGTTTAATTTGCTACTAAGTAACAGTACCATTTTCTTTTTGCACATGTTAAGAAGCACAGAATTAGTGAGAAAATAGTGTGTAAGATGAAATACACACTCTCTACTAAGGATAGTAATTTAACTAAGACGTGTATACCTTAATTCGTACATAGTTTACACATCTTAGCTTTTTACACATATTAGCTTTTCTGTACAATTTGTAAATTCCATGTCAAGAACATTAAATTACATAGGCCCCATGATTCTCTGGAGCAATAACTTGCACTTGGTCAGTTTTCCATTTATTTCCACAGAGTAAGCAGATTTAGTTACAATTGAATGGCAATTTTATTTACTTTTTAAATAGCTCCATACTAAATGAGCTTAAGGTTATGTTGATTTCATCTATTTTTGGCATTTCTAAAAATGCTTTTCTATGTTAATATATACCATAACACTTAGCAGTATAAAATAACTTTGTTATGAATCTAACAAGAGATTCTTTATGGAAAAAAATAAATACTAACAAGAGGTCTTTTTAACATTGTCATGACAGGGATTGGAAGGTCTGAGTTGTAACACAGGTTCACATCAAAGAGCTGCTGAGTGTGAGAAGCAGGTCAGAGTTCAAGAGTTTTGAACTTCTAGCCAGGCATGATGTCCCCTGTCTATAATCCCAGCTCCCAAGTGGCTGAGGTTGTGGTTTGCATTTGCAGTTCAAAGCCATCTTGGACTTCATGGGGAGTTTAAGGCCAGCTTGGATGACTTTCAAGATTCTATTTTAAAACCAAAAAATAAAGAAAGAAAGAAGCCTATTAATATCTACAGTGTACTTATACTATATTCATATTGGAAGTAATTTTGTGTCTGCCTATGAAGTGCAATGCACATCTTCCTGACCTCTATTATAAATTTGAAAGAGAATTTCAAATAAAAGTTTATCAAAAATGTTTCTCTTAAGGGTTTCTGGCTCAAAGTTCGTAAGACAACGCCTTGCTTTGCCTTCTTCCAGGAAATACCATGAATTTTATCAAGAATTGGGATCGCTTGCAATTAAGATAGTTTAAGCAGAAGCATAACATGAATTTTTTTTACAAACTAAAATTATAGTAATTTATCTTCTTATTGAAATGTGCATTACACAGGTGGTTGCATAAAATTTGCTTTACTGTTTACAGCCTACAGAAGGCCATAATAACATGTGTGCTTTATTCTTGGTATAGAAGTAAATAGATTTCTGCCCTTTATTTCTAACTCCTCCAAACTTTTTTGGTCAGATCTTAAGCAAACCTTCCGTTTCATTGGGTACTTACCATACAGTTTCCTTTCTTAGCTCAGCCAGCTTGTGCAAGCGTTGGAGGGCCTTTTCCTGTTTTCGTTCATCTTTCCTTGATTTAGATGCTACATTTCGAGCGAATTCCCTTTGTTTCAGTTCTTTGAGCCTCTATTAAAATATAGAAATGATATTATTTGGACTGTGATAATCGGAATCTTATAAACCACTGTTTCAAATCAATTCAATTCACTTGTGTGTTGCAGTGATATATAATAAAATCCCTTGTATTTCGATGTGTTCTATGTGAGAAAGTCATCTGATCATTTACTTGTTTTTTAGAGTAGATGTCTTATGTTAACCCGTAAGACAAGTGAGATCTCTACTGATGTGGTTTAAAGGAATCCTTTCCCTCAAGTTTCAAGCATGTATATCAAGTAATTCCAGATTTTAGAAGGGAATAGTTATTACTTTTCTGAAAATTCTTATTATACTAGGCATTATTATCCCTTATTTGAGATGAACTTATGTTCTGGGTTCAATGCCAGAACAGAACATGGAGACTTGAGCAAGCACCCAAGACTGTGATGTGACGTAAGAGATATCAAAGTGGACAAATGCTCTGCCATCTCTCATACAGACAGGATCAAGTTCTCAAAAGTAAGTAAAGTGGCATTTTTTCCAATGGTTAAAGAAATTTAAAACTGTGGTTGGAGTGACTGTGATAGGTCAGAGTCATAAAGGACAGTTCCAAGAGAATAATATATGAAATGAAGTTACTGAAAAATAATAATGAATGTCCAATACATGTGCACTGATGCATATTGTGCGGTATTATAAATAGTGCTTACAAAATACCTGCTCAATCACTATTTGTTAAATTATTGTGCAAATCACATAACTTTCAAATGGAAAATTATCAATACATTCCTTCAAATATAATAATTTGGTTTAAATATTTGTCTCGGTAATCCTGGACTGTCCTCTTAACTTAATCGAGATAACGCTGTTTACCCTAAGATACATGTGATGCCCAGATTTAGCTTCCAAGGATTCCTGATATTTTAATTGGTGAGCTTTATAGAAGAAACCGGCTGTCAGAGGAAAAATACTCATTCCATCATGGACAAGAAGCCAGCGGCGGAGCCGGGGGGGGGGGGGTTGGCAAAGAGCAAATTCCTTCAGAGTCCTCTGATCAGGCCCCACGTCTTTGAAAGTGAGAATTTCATGGGACAATTTTAGATCTAAACCATCCCAAGGTGAGACGTGGGCACCATCTGAATGTAGAGAGTTGCCTCTCTTAAGCTCTGTTCTGACACATCACTGAAGGACAGTGATGAAGAGAGATCCAACAGCAATTACTTTAGCATTTACTATGATTATTCATTTTTCTTTGAAAGATAGATATAAAATTTTGAATCAATGCATGAACTGAGACCAATGAGCTGGGTAGTTGGCTACTGACATGAAACATGATTAAAAAGTTAGTGACAAGGAAGGCTGGAGATGTATATAGGCTATATTCTGGGCAAGAAACATAAAGATATTTGTGTCCCATGTGAATGCTAACTAAAACGCCTCCCCGACAGAATTCTTTAATCATAAAGTGGATGGGATAGCCTATTCTCTTGAAAAGTCCCATTTTTTTTTCCAGGCATTCCTGGCATTACTCAAAGGGTTTATCAATGTTGGTAACTGTGTGGATTATGCACAGGCCAAACACCATAGACATCCACTCAACAAATGCCACCTGGCTACAGACACACTGAGTGCACAAATTTGCCAGTGGCATAGAACAGTGGTCCCCAATATGACATCATCTCCTAGGGTGATCAGCTAGCTGTTTGTACTTCTATCATTGAAAGGGTAGCACTAAATTCTTCCTAATATATAATTTTGTTCAATATATGCACTATCTTTCCATGTACACAATCTTGCTCAAAAATTATAACCCAGGTTATAGGCCTAATTTAATAGAGCATTTTCCTAGAAGCAACACCCTGGGTTAAATCTACCAGCACTATGTAAAAATTAAGATGGATTTAGTGACACACACCAGTAATCCCAACACTGGGAGGCTATACAGGAGTATTACTGAGATTTTGAAGACAGAGGCTAGCCTGGACTACATAGTGAGCTCAGAACTAGCCTTGATTACAGAGCACAATCCTGTCTCAAATCAAAGCAAAAAAAAAAAAAAAGCTTTCATTTTCTCATAGAATGCCTTATGCACACGTTTTTTATTCTTATTAACATTTCTCTAATGAAAGAATGGACTTCACAACAAGTGTTCAGCAATGTATGTATGCCCATAACATTGACTGATATTGCTGTTTCCCAGCATCCTGAGATAGCTAACTTGATAAACATCCATTAGAAAATCCAGTTATAGGTACAGGTCAATAGTAATACCTCACAGTTCTGAAGCAAGATTCTCCAAAACGCTGTAGAATTAAAAAAAAAAAAATAGCTACTGTGTGGATGCTATGATTTACCCAGATTACTGAGGAACATTGAACTACTTTACTCTGTAGGTAGGAAGATTATATGTGGAATTCAGGAAACCTGGCTTAGGGTACCTTATAGTATTGTTAAGTTCTGTGACTGAAACAAATGAAAAACTACAGTTCTCTTCAGGTGAGACCTATAATGATGCAGACCCTCGAGGAATGAAGGTTTGGTCATTCCGTCAGGCAAAGAGTCACGATCTGCTAATCACGTCTTTAAGTTCTTTCTTAGGTTGAATCTGTAGATGGAGAGCCCACAGGTATAGAGGGCCACATACAACCTGTAGATGGAGAGCCCACAGGTATAGAGGGCCACATACATATCGATACATACAGAGATGAGACAGAAACATCTGTGCACATTTATGTTCTATCATATCACACAGGTTGTTCTGAATTACAACACCTTAGCTCATTGTTGCTAATTTTACAACATAGTATTCAAGTTACAGAATATCACAGTGAGTGAATACACCTGTTGGATGCCTTGAATGCTGAGAAAAAGACTTCTGTGTTTTCAGTTACAGGATATTTGTATCATGTTAGGCAGAGTGTCACCTTAGTTTTGTGTTCACTTGGAGATTAAGAATGACTTAAGGAGATCTGGGTACCTCCCAAGGGTACCCAGAAGACTATGAGTTTTCATGGTTCATTTAGGAATCAAATAGGATTGCCCACAGTACTCAGACAGTAGGATAAATACTAATATTGACATTGTTATCAAGACATTTTAAAAATGAGATGAACATTTAAGCAGACTTTCAGTAGAGTTCCCTTCACAATACAGGGCAGTCTACTATAGTCAATTGAATAACTTCATAGAAAAGACTGAAATCCACGAATAATGGAGGGAATTACGCCATTGGCCAGAGAGTCTTTCAATTTGAGACTGCAACATGAAATCTTTCACGGATTTTCAGTCTGGCAGCCAGTCCTGCAGATTAGAACTTGTTAGCACCTACAATTGGTGCTCTCTCTCGCTCTCTGTCATATATACCATACACCACATACATACATACTGACACACAAAACTGATTTTGGATTTTGTTTCTTTGGGAAACCCTGACTATTCATTTTCTCCTGGATATAAGTAATCTACTGTGATATCTCTGATGGCAAGTTGTAACGTGTTTTCACATTATTACCCATTACATCATTATAATTCATTAATTGCCTTTCATTAGGGGAGGGACAGATAGATACTGGATGAAAGAAAAATCCAAGTTTTCCTTGTAAATAGAATGGCTAAAAATCACAGTCTCTTTTATTAAAGGGTTAGCAAATGTCTCAAATGAATATTCCAGAGAGAGAGAGAGAGAGAGAGAGAGAGTAGGAAAGAACTTTCTTGTAAGAATAATTCCCTTTCTGTGCTTTAGCATGCTGTTCTGCTCCTGTCTAGTATACAATTGTTGATGGCAGCCATCTGAGATGGACTCTGCCTTCCAATTGGGAGATTATCAGCTTGGCAGAGGACTAGATACTAAAAATAGGAACACAAAAAATGAAATTATTCCCATTTCCTAACAGCATCTTCCTTGGCCTGGTTACCTACACAGTTTAATATCTAAAAGCCGACTTTGAGTTTAACTTTTATTTAGAGCTGAGTGTCATATTAGTTTATAAACCTGTTTTTTAGGTGTGTCCCCACGTAATCCTTTTTGTATTCTTTAGAATCTGCCTCCATGGGTAATATCTAAGATTATTTCCAGTGTTTACTTTCTAAGACACATATTTCCAACATCATCTTTTTAAATGGAGTTAGTTGTTATGAAATTAAATGTAGGCTCAGAGCAATGATAAGAATTGCTTTAAGTGTTTTTCCTATAACAAGTAAATTCATTATGTTTCAAAACTTCAGTTTAATACTGTGGTATTAATGAATTAGTTAATACATTATCCATGACTACTGTTTCCACAGGCTCAAAACTTCATTTAAATACCAGAGTAGTTCGTATCAAGAACATTTTCAATGGCTTTTGAAACATCTAAGTACATTTTTTACCTTATAGAGAAGCAATATCCTCAAGAATTACAACTCTATCACCATCCCCATTTTCTGAATCAATTTAGCTCTCTTGAAAGACACTATGCAGAGGGTACTATTAGGATGTTAGCAAATACATTTCTTCAGAAGAGGCTAAAAATTCTAGTGGATGCTATCACGCTTTAAGGTGTAATTTTCTTGTAGTCATTATTTAATCAATGGCATTATGCTGAGTGATTCTGCAGAAGAGTCTTTTTAAAAATTCGTTCCCATTACTATCATGAATGTGTATCGTTTGGACTTTTCTCGTGGCAGTTTTAAAAGGATCTAATCTTTAAATGGCCTATCAGATCTGAACAATATCTTTCCCCAAGGCCTCTCTTTCTTTAGATTCTATTAACTCAAGGTTCTCTTTGTGGACAAAAACCTCATTCTAGTTCTAATATAAAAGTCTTTGCAATCAGTATGTGTTATGTCTGAAACTGATTTTCCTATCATTGAGTTCAATTTCTTAAGTGCTGGATTAGAAGTGTCTCTTGCATTATAAGTGTTCATGAATGCTTGTCAAATTGAATTGGCACAGGATGGCAGTGATTAGCTTCCTCATACAATAGGAGGCTTTGAAAATTTGCTAACAAAAATCTGGATGAGATTTTTAGCAGCAGAATTAGAGCAATGGAAACTTGATTGTAGGAGATAACGGCGCCATTATTAAAAAAGAAAGAACATGAGCAACTTGACTGGGCAGAAATTGAAAAAGAGCCATGTTTCCACGTTATGAGGACCTACTATTCTGCTACTAATAAGCATGTTCAGAATTGTAAAATATATGCACTAATTCTGAATTTCAATGCTACTTTAAAAGAATATGCTAATTATTTACCAAACATCAAAAACATCATCTATAGAAATAATGTAAAAATAAACAAGACATTAATCATATCTTAAAAACGGGCAATTTTGCTTTTGTTATCATATGATTTTTTTTTCTTATCTCCCTATCAGCATTTGTTACATGAATGATGTTTTTGATTTCAATTGGAAATATAGAGTATATCTTAAAATGGGAAAAATATCACAATTATGTGAAATCCTCCAATCATCTCCTGTACACATAAGAGTCTTCTGTTTCTAGACTTTCAATGTTCACAGACCAATAAATGTATTCAACAGAATGAATGGAATCAAATTTATGATATACATACATATATGTGTTTTTTATGTACACTTTGTGGTGACAGTGCTTGGCATTCAGCCTGTGCCTTGAACGTGCCAAGCACACATTCTATACCTGAGCTACCTATAACCTCTAGTTCTATCTATACAATTATTAAGAGTACACAATCGGTGTGAATTGAACTCTCTCAGCCATAATAAAATACATAGCACATGGACCCTGTTGTAGTCATGGCTTGTGGCAGATATATCCTGCTAAATAAATATAAACTTGGTATAGCCTTTGAATTCTGCTTCTTTAATGTAAAATGAAGGGTAAATAACAATGGTGTTATCAAAAACCTGCTGAAGACTACAGGTAACTTCCCACTGCATTTGGACTGGAAACAAGGTGAAAGATTTGCTTGTACTTACTGGAAAGTCTTCACTGAGACATTCCTTAAACCAGACTGGTCACCGGCCCAGACCGTGGAAGCTGTGCTCCAGAGGCTTTGGGAAGGGCACTAGCTCCTGTTTATGAGATGAAGCTTCTAAGACACAAAAGTAGATGCTGCCACATCCCTGCATCCCTCGTCCCTCTCTAAGCAAAATGTAACTTGAATAAAAAAGAATGGAATGCCAGTGTTACTGGGAGAAAGCAGAGGATCTAATGTTGGATAATTCTTCAAAGTGTATATGTGGCAGAATGGGCCACAAAAAAGCGAACTGCATCCTTGAGGCACTGAGCTCAGGGCTGAGTGTGGTGACCAGACCAACCCATGTCCTTGAGGTCTTTGATTTTTTTTTACCCAGTTTGAGATTACACATCCTGCAAAATTGAAAGAGGAAATTGAGACATTTCATATAAATAAATGTTGAGAATCATTGCTAGGTTGCTTTTACAACAAATGCTTGAGGGAGCCTTTCCTACTGAAATTCAAGGACATTGAGGAGTAACTCGATATCATACAGAGAAAAAGACACTGCTTAGGTAAAATTTAACATAATTGAGTTTGGTTTTGTAACTCTTATTTTTATGGATTAATAATTTAAGAGGTTCATGTATGTATCATTATTGTATTTCTGTGTATGTATACATAATGTACAAATATAATTTGTAACCACAATATTATAGAGATTAAAGATTTATCATGATAAACTTTAATAGAATTGAAGATTTTTTTTGAAAAAATACTGTTCAATGACTGCCTTGTATCATTTATAAAACTTAACTAAAATGAATTATAAAACAAAATATAGCAAATAAATCTATAATGTGCTAAAGGAAACTCATATAAAAGTCTACAGAACCTCAAATTTGGCAGCGATTTCTGGCACTGAATGCATGAGCAATGTTATGGTTTGGATCTGTAGTGTCTTCAAAAGCCTCATGTGTGGCTATTAGGAATTACCTACGGATACTGCGTGCTGTTGGGAGACAGGGTCTGGCTGGAAGGGGCAGACGCCTGGGGCTTGAAGTGGACGGAGGTGTGTTGGTTCTGTCATCCCTACCAAACTTGGCTGCCATCTGCCATCTGCTGTGCCTTGAAGAGCTCTCCAGCAGCGCCCCTACCATATGTGGTCACCATCGCCAGCCTCCGATGTATGGATAGTGACCTGCTAAAATGTCGGCTAAAGTAAATAGATCTTCCCTTAAATTATGAATGTCAGGTATTCCGTTTCAGAAATGAAAAAAATAACTAAAATAAGCAACAAAAGAAAAAAAAGGATGAGTAGAACTTCATCAAAAGTGGACAATTTTGGGCATCAAAGGAAATAGTAAAGTTAAGCGAAAAGAGAACCTAGAAAATGTTCAATTGTTTCCAAACAGTGTGTCTGATACGAGCCAAGGATCCATATATATATATTACTCAAAGGATCCAAGGTTTAAAAACTTGAGCAGACATTCTCCAAAGAAGATATTCTCTGCAAAGAAGATATACAAATAGTGATTGGCTACAAGAAGAGAGGCTCCAGGCATTTTAAAGAGCCAGATTTGCTGCTGCTGCTTTGGCTTTTGAGAAATTTAGAGTATTTCTAGTATTCTGGCTATTTCAGTATTTGAATGTAGAACCATACCAAATAAAATCGAAACAGAAGACATATAGAAAATTGCCCAAATTTTACATTCTGCTTCCATGATGTAATTAGCTTTAAAGTTGTTCTCACAGAGACCAGAAGAGTGATACTTTTTTCTTTATTTTTTAAGATTAATGATACTTTGGCATCTTTATAGCTTTAAAAATATTTCACATTAGACTAAATGGCAGAGTAGAAATCTGTATTTTGTGTATAAAAGAATATTGCATATTTATATAAAAATGGTAAAGAGCTGTTCATTAGAAATTTGTATTATAACAGTAAACAAAATGCATTTGATAAAGTGAATTTTTAAAACTGCCAATCCGTGTATCTGATATAAACCTTCTGGTATTAGCTACTACTACAGTTCTAAGGATGGATACTTTCTGGCATACAAAATAATGGTAATACTAAGATTTTATATGTTAATCCCCAGAACATAAAAATATGTTGCCTTATTTGGCAAAAGGATTTTGCAGATATGATTACTTAAAAGATCTGGAGAGGAGGACAGTCTCTGGATTATATATCTTGGGCTCAATGTACTTTCAAGGGTCCTCAGCAATTAAAGAGAAAGGCAGAAGAATCAGTCAGTGAAGGAGAGTGGTAACAGAAACAGATAAATCTTTGAGAGAGGAGACAGACAGACAGACAGAGAGGTGCTGGTTTTGACCAAGGAAGAGGGAGGTCATGACCTAGGAATAAAGGTGACCTCTTACACCTGAAGAAAGAAACAGTTTTTCCTCTAGTGTTTCTGGATAGAGAGCACTGTTGAGAACTGCTGACATCCAGCGCTACAAGATCAATTTGTTTTTTAACCACTAAATTGTAGCAAAAGCAAATAGCTACAGAAGAAAGAGAAAAATGAATATGGTACCTAAGATACAGTTAGTTTCTGGCAAGAGGGTATGAGGTGTTTTGGGAAAAGACTTGTTTTAAATTACAGGATTTATCTAGAGTCTAAGCTTTTGTCTCACTTAATTTTTTGTTGTTTCCACTCAGTGCCCAACATTTGAAACTTTAGGTTTATTTTAGCTCACAGGTTCACAAGGTCATGGTCCATTTCTGGACAGAGGGCAATAGTACAAGTCCACGGCAGAGGTGGAAGCAGAGACATCACTGCAAACCGGAAGCCAAGCCAGGTCCCTGAAGGAAGGCAGGAAGCAGCGTACCTCCTCCAGGTCCCATCCCAGTCATCCAGCCCTTCGGAGTCCAGCCTCAGTCTTTCTCCCCTTGCCGGTTTAATCCCCCACCACACACTGTAATCCAACACACAGGTATGTAATCTACTCTCCACGCTTGTACTCTAGAACCAGCCACATGCACGTCTTCCACCACATTCTGTAGTCTACCACATTCCCATAATCCACTCTGCCCAGACCAGGCCCCAATCTCCTAACAGCACATGGTTCCATAGACAATCCACAACATCCGAATGCATGTTACTAATGGTGTTATTCCAGATCCAAACCATAATAGCTTTATTATCATTTATCAGTGCAATATTATAAATTATGTAAAAATAACTCTTTATATGTGCAACCTGAAATTCAGACATTTGTCTAATTTTTAAAAATGGAAATAAGCATAATATTTGTCAAATTATAAAGTCTTATGCAGTCATACAGCATAAATTTTACTATTATTATTATGTGATGAGATTCTGGTGATGGGAATCTGCATGCCTAAACTTCTATCAACAATACCAACACCATTTTATTTTGTAGTACAATTTACAGTGTGAGGTTTGGTTGGTTTTGTTGGTTTGCTTATTTTTTTGAGACAAGGTTTCTTTTCATAGTCCAGGTTAGTCCTGGACTTCGTACTTCACTACGTAGCCCAGCCTGGTCTAGGACTCACAGCAATCCTCCTGCCTCCATCTCCCGAGTGCGAGATTACAGGTTCTGCCACCACATCCAGTTTCTGTGGTGCTGAGGAATCAAACGCAGGCCTTGTGCTTGCAAAGCAAGCACTCCAACTGCTGTTGTATTCCTCTAGCCCAAGAGTGACTTCTTAAATGTTTTCTCCATTTGAAGGAGGATAGTTAATGTGTTGTTGTTTTTGTTCTTGCACTGTTACAATGTAATTCAGTGATACGATTTGTTTATTTTCTAGATATACAATACTACCAGAAGTGCTAACAAAGCAAACGGATGGCAAAGGAATGGCTTCAGTGACATGCATTTCACTAAAGAAAATATATGAAATACAAACCAGTACTTCCTCAGAAGAGCTATATTATCACAGCATAAAAATACAAAATCAATAAAAAACATAGCATTCCTGTACATCAGCAATGAACTCATTGAAAAAGAAATCAGGAAAGTAATGCTATTCACAGTAGCTTCAAAAAAGAAATCAAATACCTAAGAATCAACATAACCAAGGAAATGAAAGGCCTCTCTCATGAAAACTACAGTACTCTGAAAAAAGGAGATTAAGAGAGGCATAAAAAAATGGAAATAAAATCCTTGTTCCTAGATCGGCAGAAACAACATTGTCAAAATGGCAGTTCAGTCAAAACTATATAAGGATTCAACACAATCCCAATCAAATACCAACAGATTTTTTTTTCACGGAACTAGAAAATACAATCCTAAATGGAATCAGGAGAGACCCAGAATCCTTAAAGCAATCCTGAGCGGAGGGATAACAATCTTGAGTATCGGGCTTTATTACAATGCAACTGTGGGAATCCAGGTGCTCTGCAGGTCGTATCTACAGAATGCAACTGGCTCAATTAGAATAGGGCATTGCTTTTGACCTAGGAATTCAGGCAGAAGGCCACCATGAATTCTATGGTGTAGGAGGAATATGCCTCCACACTTCTGGACAAAAAGACAGCTAATTTACACAAGAAAGTGAGTGGCAGGGCCCTGCCCAGGAATTGTTTTCTGAACAGATAAGAGGTAGTTGTATCCCTAATAATGACCATATGTGAATCACTTGTGTAAGGTCTCTTAAGAATGTTCCCCTAACTTCTCTAAGCATGTGCTCTTGCTTTTCCCTGGATGTAACAAGTTTGCTGTTAAAAACAAAAGTGTTTCATCCACAGGATGGCTCCAGGAGTCTGCCAGAGTGGACGACAGTTGTTCCTCAGATCTAGAACCCGGCTTAGCTAATTGTCATGCAGGCTGCCGCACAAACAGTCATGAAAGCCACGTAGTGCTGACACAAAACACACAGGTGGGGATACAGACACAACCTCAGACATTTCAACTCCCTGATTTTCAACAAAGAGGTCAAAGTTGGAGAAAAAATAACCTCTTTATCAAATGTTGGGAAAACTTGTTAACTGCAAGTGGATGAATGAATCTATATGCATATTTTTTTTAGCCTGTATTAAAATCACATCAAGACCTAGATATTAAAACAGAAACTCTGAGTCTGCTAGAAGGTAACAGAAGGAAATTCTGAGGGCAGGCAAGGATACGAACTTCTCAACAGAACAACTATTACAGAGACCACCAAGAAAGAACGAATGGGACCACATCACATTATAAAAACTTCTACAGCAAAGGAAACAACCAACAGAGTGAAGATAGAATCTACAGAATGGAAAAAAATAAACTGCCAGCTACTCCTCAGACAGAGGCCTACTATCTAGAAAATACTAAAACTGGAAAACAAGTGGATCCACATATAAAAAACTCAATCAAACAATGGACAATTGGAATGAATAGACATTTCTCAGCAGTGCATATGGCCAATTGATAAAGATGATGAGAAAGATGTTCAGCATCTCCAGCCATTAGAGAAATGTCAATCAAAATCGTGGTGTGAGTCCATCAATACTCCAGTTAGAATGGCTGTTATTAAGAACTTTAGATTAAAAAAAAAACTGGTGATGCTTTGAGGAAGAATGAACCCCTCTTTATTGTTGGTAGGACTATAAACTGATGCAATTATTATGGAAATCAATATGGAGATACTTCAGAAAACAAAACAGAAATTCAATTTGACCTAGCTGTATTTCTTATGGGTATCTTTCCAAAGAGTTTAAAGACCTCAAGTCACAGTAATAAATGCATATCCATGTCTATCACAGCACCACTCCAAATAGCTAGGACTTGGAAGAGGCTAAGTTCACCAACAGATTAATGAATTAAGGATATGTGGTATATATCCAATGGAGTATCACTCTATCATCAAGAAAGAATAATATGTCATTTGCATGAAAATGGATATATTGTGAAACCACTCGGATTAGCAAAATAAGTCAGACGCAAAGGTTAAATATCACATGACTTCTCCAATATGAGAATCCCATAATCTGAATACAAATAATGATCAAAATAGAAGAGTGATGGTAGGAAACAGGAAAATAGATTCTGTGAAGAAGGGAAGATGTGGGGAAAAGAAGGGTGAGTAAGGAAAGGAAAAGGGAAGTAGTAATTATTAGGATAAGATGGGTATGCAGTAATTCATCAAGGTGAATGAAACTTATTTTTCTGTATTACAAATACACATAATAAAAATATTTGAAGGAGAAAAGAATTTTAAGTAAATATTGGTGAATTATCTAAAATAATAGAAAACAAATTTTAAATATAGAAGACATTTAGATAAAGCAGTTTTCAAGTAAGAAATGAAGATATGAAAAAGGAGAAAAATGCTTAGAGTTTCATATAACAAAAACACACTGAATGTGTTAATCTTTTTGTTATGTAAACAATATTAATCTAAATGGGTTAAGGTGGTCATATTTCCATAAATAAAAAGGTACAGAGTGACTGTGACTTTTCCCCAATGTATATTAATCAGAAATTACAAGAGTCAGACTGAGTTCTCATTTTTACACTCTTAGATCTTCTAAGCTCATTGGTATTATGACTGTTTTCAATCCAAGATTATCCCTCATGAAGCCTTCAGATTTATGTAGACATCCTGATGGGGAACAGACAATGGCACACAAGTGCACAGCAGCCCAGAATGCTCAGGGAGGGGCAGCAACTCCCAAGGGAAATCTAGAGACCTTACAGACTAGGTCAGCAAATTTAGAAATGGTGGGTGAGTTTAGATATTGTTATCAGATAAATCAGTTCTACAATAAAATCCCCATGTAGACCAGTGGTTCTCCTATAGCGATAGAAGAGGGACACCTTTGTAGCTACCACATACTGACCGCCTCCCATTGAACAAGCCTATAGAAGCAGTGTACACTTCACACAAATCCCAGATTGTACCCTCCAGGTAAGGGAAGATACACATTGAATACAAATTTACATTTTCTACTTCTTTGTGTTAATCATCCTGATCTTTTCAATGAAAAAGTTACTTTACCTATGAAGAACGCAACTGAGAAGTTCCTCATCGCTGAATAATGCAAAACAAGCAAAAAAGACACATTAAGCTATCTGAAGGAAAATTGCTCGAATCCAGAAACCTGTACTTTATCTAGTAAATAGAAGACCCAAAAGAAAACAAATAAAATTTCTTCACAAAACCAAAATTAAACACACCTAAACTAAAACATAAAATACTACAAATAAAAAGAAATTAAGAAAGACTAAATGAAACCTAAGAACCAGTGGCTGTGGCTGTGGAGCATTAAGCATGATTTGATTGATTAATGGCATACTTTTTAAGGTATTATATGTAATTTGAAGATATTAGCTCTTATTTGTTAGTTCTTCTTCAATGCAAATAAATAGTTTTATACTCGGAATATTGTACTGTAGCAAGGACACTGCCGTTATCGTGGTTGTGAAACCAAGGGCACGCTCACCTTCAAATTCAATGTCAGGTTACACAATTTAATTAGCTGTTTAATTAGTGCTCACAGCTCTAATTTATATTATCTGACAATGTTTGACAATACAGTATTAGATCCTGGTAAGTTTAAATTCAAATCCCCATCTATAGGATTTTAACTGTTTAACCATTTTCCTTATCAGGAAAATGAAGTAAATAAGCATACATGTATATACAACTGAGGCAAAAGTTAAAGTACATTTGTTATTGTATTCTGTGCCTTACCATTTATTTCTATTTTTGTCTATTTTATACTCTCTCTCTCTCTCTCTCTCTCTCTCTCTCTCTCTCTCTATATATATATATATATATATATATATATATATATATTTCAATCTTTATATTTTCTGAAGTAATTTGTTCCTTCTTGATGGTATTGTAAATTAAATTTTTCTAACAGCTGCATTTTTAGGAGCTGAAGGGTGTAGCTAAGCCATTAAAGTTCTTGCCTAACAAGCATAAGGCCTTGGGTTTGATTTCCAAGCATCACATTATCTCACTGTGGTAGTGGACAACTACACTCCCAGTGCTTGGAAGGCTGAGACAGGAGGATTGTGGTAAGCATGAGGCCAGCATGGCTTTATAGTGAGTTCAAGACCAGCCTGCACTGTATCGGGAGACCCTGTCCCCAAACAAAACAAAAATATAAGACAAAACAATTCTCTCTTTTTAAAAGATGGTTATTGGTGTACAATATTGATTGATTTGCATATATTGAACCATTTATTCATCCCATGGGGGAAAATAATCACAGTATGTGATTATCTTAACGTGCTCTTAAATTCAGTAGTTGATATTTAACATTTGCATCTGCGTAGCATCCAGTCTCCTTGCAGCACCTGTTGGGTTGGGCAAGGATGTTGGCCTTCAGTCTTCTCGTAGTATCAATCTGGCTTTGAAGCAGGGCCAAGTTGGATTCGTAAAATGAGTTTTTTTTGGAAGAATTTAAAGAGGAAACATCTTAATTCTCCTAGAATGTTGGATAGAATTCCTCTGTGAAGCAATTTGGTCCTTAGCTTTCTTTTTATTTTTTTTTTTTTGGGGGGGGCGATTTATTACTCATTCAATCTCAATACCTTAATTGATTTTTCTCAGGCCTTTATTATTTCTTAAGTCTCGAGAGGTTGTACGCTGTTAGAAATTTTTCCATTACTTCTTGGTTGTTTAATTTGCTGGCATGTCTTTTGCTGGCATGTCTTTATTCATAATAGTTATGTGTAAGCATTTTACTTCTGTGGTATCAGATTTAATGTCTCCTAAAAGCTTCAACACTGCAAAGGAGACAGTCCGTAAGGTGAGAGGGCAACTTATAAAGTGAGAAAAAACTGGAAATCATGAATTATGGAGGAAAACACTTGTATTCAGAATACACAAATCCTACAAATTGATAGCAACAGATAAAAATAGGCACAGGAAATAAATACTTATCAAAGAAGACATATAATATAAACAATGCCCACAAGGTATGTGAAAATGTTGATACTGCAAACCATCAGAGATATTCAAATCAAAGCCAAAATCAATTATCTAAATACCTGTTAGGATAGCTGTTGTAAAAATGTATTACTAAGAATGCAGAGCAAGTTAACTCTAAACTCTATGTGTATGTAAACTGGTTGCGACCATTATAGAAAATGGTATGGAGATTTCTCCAAAAGTTAAAAGTACAACAACCATATGATTTTGCAAAATTACTTCTTGATGTATATTCAAAGTAGATGAAATAAAAAATGTGAAGTTATATATATATTTCATATTCATTATAATTAATAACTAAGATATGGAAAAACCCAATATCCACACATATGGAAGATGTAGTCATGGCCTTGATGGTAATATTTGCCTTGTCCTGTGCTCATCCCTACACTCACTGATTGACCATGGAAACCCCATGGATGGAGCTGAAGGATGTTATGACACCTGAGAAAGGCCGGCTTCGGGGAGACATTACACTACTTTCATAAAGAAGAGTTTAACTTTCATACACGTTAAACTCAATGAAGCAGAGAGTAGAACAGTTGCTGCTGAAGGGCTGATGTGGAAAAGGAGAATGGGGAAGCCAAGTTAAAGGGCAGAAACCCGGTTCTAAGACAGATTCATCCTGGAGAACATCTGTAAGCACAGTGCCTTACAGTTGCTAATAGTGTCAATGGTGCTGTTTTATACATGTAAAATTTTGCTTAGAGGGTAGATCTTTCATTAAGTATTATTTTCAAACAAAAATTATAAAGAGAGCAGCAGAGAAGTTTTGGAAGTGATGGATATGTCTGTAGCATAAGTTGTATTAAATATGCATGGCTTTGTGTAGGCTAATGCCACATCAATAAAGTAGTTTAAAACAGAAAACAAAGCAATATAGGAAATAAGAAAATGGATAAAAACCAATCAAAAACATTTAGTACACTTGCTGGTTGGGAGTTAGAGCACAGACATGTTACAATTTCATGCTAATGTTGAATCAACTTAAACTCTACATGTGGGATTCTAGTGGCTCCTATTTGTGAGTGCTGAGCAAGATACACACATTGTTGATCAGATGAGAATGATTGAGACGTGAGACATGGATAGAACTGGAATGATGGGGATACTGAAAAACCAGCCTGTTATATGTCATTGAGATATGGCCATGTTTCCGCTTGTAAAAATCTACAAAATTTCTTAAGAAAATAGTTTCTACTAAACTATCTCATGGTATTTAAGACAAAGTGCCGACCGAATAGGGAGCAGTCGAAACATGGCCTTTTAGAACTGATTTGCCTTGGTGCAATTTCAAACCCTATAATTATGCATCTTTTTGTTGATTAGTAATCAAGGTCCAGTGCTGAGCATTAGCAGGAACAGCAGCTCAAAAACAATAACATAAACTATGTCAGGTGAGTTTTGCATGGCTTATGCAAATGACTTTAAGCTTATCACACAACCAGTGAAAATAGAAACGATATCATATACAAGATTTGCAGTTCCTGTAACATAAATGAAGATATTCCAGGGTTTAATTCATTCAGAATGTGGGATTAGATATGCATTTTAATCTAGATTTTCATAAAGGGAGCTCAATATAGCATAATTAAATATTTCTTACATTATAAGACAATATTAATAGAACTCTTACTGCATCTTGCTGCCATGTTTTTTATCTTGCTGTTGAGTAATTCCTTTGGCTTTCTGTGGCCACTCTGGGTAATTTCTGTTTTTTGATGTTAGAGAGTGCTGTTCTATACTGTCTGTGCCTCTTATGAAATGCACAAAAATAATTACATTAAAAGGCCACAACATGAATGACAGGGTAGAAAGAAAGGCAATGGTCATCTACAAAAGTGGTGAGCCTCAGAGAAAGAGGTGGGCATAGATGTTCACTGATTCCTCAAACCCCATGTCTCCAATGTGTTACAGAATTTGGCATTCATGTATTTACAAAATAACAAAAGAAAAAAAGACAAGATTTATAAATTTTAAGAAAAGGAACCTTTACTGCAAGGGGCCACTAAAAGCGAAGGAGTCTCCTGTTTCTGTCAAAGCTAAAGCCAAAACAGCAAAGGCAATAGCATGAAGATCAAGACTTTTGAAGAGTTTGAAGAAAACTCTCCACAGACACACATATGCACACGCACTCTGGCATGTGTCATAAGCCATCTAGCAGCCTTAGATGGTCCTGCTGCTAGGGCAGCCCCATCTCTTTGGAAAAAGGCCCTGAAGGGGAATAAGCATGACTGTGTACTCTCCGGTTCCCTCCTCCCCTGACACAGCCATGGAAAAGATACTAGACATTAACACACTGCGCACAGTGTGGATATTGAGGCCACGAGTGCCAGAGCAAACAGACTATAAACAAGCCCCATGAGGCTGACCTGACCAAGGTCAACACCTCGTCAAGACTGATGGAGAGAAGGAACATCCAGCCAACTTCTTTCAGTAGACTTTGTGTGTTGAGAGCAAAACCTGAATCATCTCAGCTGAGTCCAGCTGACTAATTTTAATATAGTTTCAAGTACTTGCCAACAAAAATTGTACGAGTTGCATTCTGGCACTTTCCCAAGTACTGGGTGGGGAAAAGGTAGCTAACTTCATCACTTAAAGATTTAGGAACTTAATATATGTACACAAAGGGAAAATAAAAATGTTTTGAGATATACATAGTCACATCTGTGTATATATATATACATATGGATAAATCACTTCAAAACTGAATTATATAAGAAAATATGCCATTATTATCTAGAAATTCCCAACATCAACTATCAAAAAATACAAAAAATAAAAAGAGGGAACCCATTGTCTCCTAGATTATTCATATATTGATTAGTGAATAGTTTTCTAGAGTTTATTTTAGTGTATGATGCATACATATGGTTTGAAAGTTTATTAATCAATAAAGCCTTTACTACAGTAACAAACTGATATCCCTAGAAGGTACTGTAAGGATAGTGGATAGTGGCCATGAAAATTTACCACTCAGATCTCCAGTTGAGGGAAGTGTAACTTCCCAAGGTCCTTGAAGAACTATGCCACAATCATGCCTGATCCTTCTTTTTCTGAGCTACCTATCTTCCAGTGGGAACGGTAACTTGTGCATGAGAGGACTTTCATGTTAAGATCCCACATTTTTGTGACACAAAGTTTCTTTATAATTCTTTCCTTAGTCCTGCTTTTTTCTAAGCAAATTTCAGACTGCTTTATGACCAGAAGACTCCCCTTTGGCTTATAAAATTCTTTTTTATAGTCAAGTCTTACAATACAATTTTAAAATCTATCCATTCTTAGAGCAGGCAACCCAAAAACCACAAGTTATTTCAGGAGTGGAAAGAGAAAAAGAGGTAGTCAGATAGCATTCTGTATCTGATTATGTCAGTGCTTAACGGATAAATAACACACCTTCTGAAATATTATAGCTTATGAAGCAGAGAAACTTCTTGGCAAAAGTGAGAACTTTGTTGCCAAAGATTCCTATCATGATAAGGTAGGAGCTTGTTCTTTTATAAATATGGCTTAGAATTTGGAGATACAGTAGGAGTAACCTGAGCAAGGGCAGCACCGCTGGATATTTACGCGTCAGTTATAGTGAATCTATGGGATAATGAAGACGACATTAGCAATTAAAGAAAGCCATGTATGGTGGCACACATCTGTAATCCCAGCAATGGGGAGGCTGAGACAGGAATACTGCTGTGACTTTAAGGCCAGCCTGGAATACTGTGAGTTCAGGACTAGCTTTGACTGCATAGTGAGACCCTGTCTCAACCAAACCAAACCAAACCAATTAAAGGGTTAATGTGAACTCTAGAAGGCATTTTTGATAATATGAGAAACATTTTTTTGTCCTGTCATGGCAGAGCGACACCACTGAACAGCAAACAGATCTAATGGATTCTTCTAAAGTCAGTTTTTTCTCGCTCTGTTCCTCTTCCTCTCACAAGAGTTAGATCCTCCATCGCTGTCTGCAACTTTTTTCCCATGGCTGCAAGGTAATTGCTTATAATATTTATTGGAACATTTACGATGAAACATCACTGGATGTGTTTAGGTGCACTGCCTACCACGACCATTGTACCAGACAGAAAAGCCATTTATCAATGGCTGCTCTCCATCAGTCCTGGAATCTATCTGAAGAGCATTGGAAAGGCTAATTGGCTTTTGCCAAGCAAGGAAGAATCCAGGTACGCATGATGTGGAATATGCACACACAAGCGAACACCCATTACGCACACGAAAAAGATAAATCTTACCTACCTTATGAGAAAGAGGTTTCTGAGAAAGAGGTTTAGGTATTAAATATTCCTTTCAAATATACAGGTCTCATACTGAACTCAAGAATATCTATATGAGATTTCAATGGTTAAAAACAACTTTTCATTCCAACAAATAACCACCCCAGAAGTTTAATGTCTATAAAACTTGAGATATCTCCATAGGGAAATACTTTCTGTAAATATTTCTATGTTAGGAAGAGTGAGAAAGTCCTAAAATGAACACATTGTACATATTTCAGAAGCTGATATACTGTATGAAAATAAACTATCAGTTATTTATGAGATCTGTCTTTATCAGACACAAATTACATTTGAAATATAGTAAAATATAAACATATTGAACAATTTTAAGAATTCTTCTTCAGTGCCATTATTCTACCTTTTATATCTTAAAGACTTGTTAGACTTAGTAAGAAACTTGCACCTGAGTAGAAATTCTCTGTCACTTTAGATATAGTAACTTTATATTCTTTTTCTCAGTTATCAGTTTGTCAGGAAAATACCCCACCAACATTGAGATATTATCACAAAAGCACATAGAAACATTTATTGACCCCCTACCTTTCTTTATTATTGGTGTATTACTAATCTTCTTTAAGTACTGCATAACAAAGAATTAATTAGTGACTTTCAACTATAAACATCATTTTAGATACTAAATTTAGGTAACAAAATAGTTCATCATATGTATCTAAGATATTTAATGAAGTCTTAGACCTCTGCAGTAAGAAAACAACAGAATTTTAATGAGGAAAAAGTTCTGAAAATAGCAAAAGATTAAACAAAGGGCAGAGAAGCATATGCAAATGAGCCAAATACCTTTTATTACTACAGAACAGCAAAATAATTACATCCTATCATACACTGTCAAAAAGCTAGAATACTAAAAACTGAGAATACCAGAAATTGACAAGAATGCAGAATCATAAGCCATCAACCTGTTGGTAGAGATGTAAAATGGTATAGGCATTTCAAAATATAATTTGCAGTTTGTGATAGAACTAAGTATCCTCTTCCTGCATAATTAAGTCATTATACTCCTACTTAAATCATTGAAAATATATATCCATTCAAAATTTGCACATAGATATTTGTAAAATATTTTAGTTTCAATCATCACAAATGTGAATCGGTCAAATTGTCCTGTAACTGAATGGATAGAAGACGATGGTCCACTGACACAATAGAAAATGGTTTCACAATATAATGAAATTTTACCACTAAGTCATCAATATATGTAGACGGTCCTTAGAAACTTATGTGCAAATGGAAGAAACTAGTCTGAAGGGCATTACATTGCATGATTGTAATTGTATGACCACGGGTGAAACGGTGAAAGGAGGAAGGGTCTGCAGGCATCTGAGGGAAGAAAGCGAGGGATGAGTTGATAAAACACAGATTTTTAGCGCAGTGGAATTATTCTGTGTGCAGTTATAATGGCAGACGCATAACGCTGGTCCTGTTCCAGAACCCAAGTAAGTTTGGAAAATGAGGAACGAACCTCCTGAGGTACAAGTCAGACAGTAACATAGAAGGCTGAGGGATCACAGAAAAGGATACAGATGACTGCGTTATGAATATGCTTCAACAATCTCACTGAAGAAGTGTAAGAAATAGGACGAGCATTGCTGGGATCTAAAGGTCTGTGTCCCCACCGCAAAACACACCCCGAACCCCAACTGCAAGGCAGTGGTCCTAAAAGACCAGCTCGCGGGGCTGTTGGGCCTCGTGGCCGGGACGGGTGCTTTCATAGAAGAGCCTCAGACGTGATCTTGTTGCCTTCTGCCATGTGAGGACACAGTGAGAAAGCGCCGTTTGTGAACGAGCGACTAGCTCTCCACAGAAGCCAAATTTGCTGGCATTTGATCTTGGCCTTTCAGCCTTCCAAACTATGGGAAATAATTTTATAAAGTATTTAATTTATAATATTATAGCAGGCAAGATGGATGAAGACAACATCGACCTAAGTGTTCTTGGAAATCAATAGTTTTGAAGGCAAAACAAAGAACTTTAAAATGCTACGTTCTATTTACAAAAAGTTTCCTAGAATGAATGAGTTAACAACTTTTTTTTTTTTTTAAGTTGCGAGGAAGGTAGCATTATTTAAGAGGAAAGAATGGTGTAAGCTTCTACTAGCTGGAAGGGATCCCAGAGAGTGCTGCTGGGATAGCAATTCTGATACTTCTACACATACATACTGGAGTTGAATGGTTATTTAATACATGGATCACAGGTATTACAGTGAAAATACAGTAGTGACTATGGGAGAGAGCTCAGGAACATCTGCCCCCATACACTCTATAAATCCAAACACACATTTAAGCTAGTCTCAGATACTGAAGTCACACACGAAATATTCATAACGAAGGGCATATATACTGGTTATTCCACGTACATATTTCCTTGCTCATCTCTTAAAATGTTTGAGAACGGTGTCCCTCAAGTAGAAAGTGGTAGACTAAGGATCCAGTTCTTGGTTTCCAAAATTATTCCACTGGAAGAATAATCCAGGCTTTTGGGGAAGGGTAGGATGATATAAAGCCCCAGTGATCTTCCAGTGTCACAAAGAAAGAATACTTAGAAAACAGAAAACAAAAATCAAATAGAAAAATCAGATAAAAACGATGGAAATATAAGGTTTCTCAAAAGAACACAAGAGATGCCTCATCTAAATGTTGACTGTGCATAGTGGTATTTTTAAAAATGCTAAATGCAAAGGTAAAATAAAAGTTTACAGTGAATAATGAGCCAATAATGAGAAAAACTACAGGAAAAAACACTGATAAGGTACTGTACATATTATCTGGAATCAATCACATACATAGACAGCAAGATTCTAATGCACAGAAAATTACTAATGTTTTAAATAGATAATGCATTGTGAACAATCGCAATTATTTAGAACTTCAAGCTAGAATTAACACGAAGCACCCACTCATGTCATCACATTTAGAAAGTTTGAGATTAATAACCTTATCACAAATTCAAGTTATATTAAAATTGATCAATCATTTCTAAGAAAAAAATTAATAGAAGAAAACTTTTCAGTTTATAATTAAATCCAAACTCTGTAGGAATCCTTGCTAATGGTGAATTTATGTATGTGTCTTTATAAGAACCAACTTTTATTCTACATTGTGCTGTTTAGACTAGCAAGTCTAACAAGAAAACAAATGCTTTATAAATTAATAATCAAAGTTATCATTATCGACTGATTGTGTTTTGTCTATATGGAAAAATGGCTAAGCAGTTGGTTTTCATATAAAACCATTCTTGTCAAATGTCCTTCTGCACATGTTGATGACAGATCTTTTGGTAAATTGTCATAATCATATATTTGTTAGAAATAGAGAAGGTTTGCATAAATTGCTTTTATCAAGTTTTACTTGATTTTGTATTACCTACTAAGTTCTGTTATTCTCCGGATTTAACATGAAGATACCCATGTCACGAATTGTCCTCAGTGTCTAAATTACATAAACCACATACACAATTAGACTTCATATATAAATTTGTGACAGGATTGCATTCTAGTAGGGAAATAGAAGATCTTGGGAACTGTGTGGGAGGAAGGACCCAGCCTACTCCTTGTTCTATTATTCACAACTAATTGTATTCCCAAAATAAAGAATAGTATCAATATTAGAAAAAAACTATGTTTTGTGAGTCATATTTAATAATCAACCTATCTTTTAATCCTAATCACTCAAAAACCCACAGAAAACTAAGACTGTAATAAGGAATTGCAAACAGTATTAAACAACACTAAGTATTCAACAAACTACATATTTTTAATATTTTACTCAAGTATGTTTATAGTGTCAATAAATAAGTTAATGCTTTTCTTATTTTAATACATAGATATGTCTAATTTATCTTTACACGTCTAATACAGCTGTATTTGAAGATAAATTTTATGTTCACATAGACAAACTCACACAACCCATTTTTGTAAAGAGAAAAGAATGTTAAAGTGCTGAACTAAGACCACATTTCAGGCTTGCCTTTCCGCAACAAGCTCACTAAAATAATGACTTTAAAATTGGACATACAAGAAAATGAAGGTGTGAGCTAGGTCCCATGGTGTTTCTTTGCTCGAGTTGAAAATTGCAAGTGCATTTCCTTCTCCTAGTTCAGAATCATTCTTAATTGAATGACCTGAGAGTCGTCTGGGAAACATTAGCTAGAGTTAAAACTGTTTTCAGACTAGTATTGAGTGAGAAAAACAACACAATTCCCTTTGAATTAATATATCTTGCTGTTTATTTCTGTTTCTGTTCTAATGAGCACCTAGCTACCTGATTAGTGTGTGTGAGATATCTGCTATTTTGAACATCTGAATACCATAGAGGGATAGTTGAACTTATTCACACTAATAATTTCTGTTTAAAAATGCTTTTTAAAGATTAGTAAATCAGTTATAAATGTTGTTTAATTATTTTTGACAGTGCTTTTTATATTTCAAATCCATAAAAATCTGAAAATGGAAAAGGTAAAATAAAATACAATGAATCCTTTGCAAGTATGCATAGGGACAAGTAAAAAACCTGAAGCTTCTTCAGGTTGGACCAAAACATCATACATCATGCATGTAGTTTATGTGAAGAATTATAAGAGGAACTAAAATTCTAGGTAAGGCACAGAGGTTTTTATTTTTATAGAATGCAAAGACCTTCATTTGAATTTGTTAGAAAAAGATAGTGATTAATAATAGTATGTCTTTTTCTTCAAATGAAGTGCCATAGATTCATAAACAGATGGAAACATTTATGTATCTTTTGTTTACATAAAATTTTTGTACACATTATCATGAACCTATACTAGTCATGAGGCTGACATACTTTATAACCAATAGATTACGATGGAGGGGCTTATTTTTCCCTCATGCTTTCAAATGGTTCAGTTCACAAATGGTTGAATGGGTCAAAGGCAGAAAGTTCTAGTGTAGGAGGAAGGCAGAGGACAGCTGCTCAACCATGACCGCTGGGAACAAGACAGAAAAGGCGGGAAACAAATGGGCAAGATCACGTCCTTCTAGAACACACCCTCTGGGAATTGCCTCCAACCAGTTCTCATCTCCTCACAGCAGCTAAACAGGAAAGAATCCTCACGAACAATTTGGAATCTGCTGCTTTTCATATTTAAAGTTTATACAGTTTTTTGGAAACATGAGAAGGTATAGAAAAGTCACCAGGTATCAGATACACACTTCTATTGGTATGTTTAATATTTCTCTTAAAATACAAAAAGGAATACATTAAAGAATTTATGAACCCTTATCAAAAGGTTTTAGTTCAACCGTGAACTTTTAACATGCATTACGGCTCTTTCAATATGTTTCCCTCAGTCCCGGGCTTGTGTAATTCACAGGGCATTTAAAACATTTTATACACTTAATGATTTAAAAACAAAAATTTAGGAAAATTATTAGATATCTAAGACTATCCTTTTATATTTATTAGTAAAATTTGTCTCTTCAAGGTATTAGAGGCCATGCACGGGCAAAGATTTAGAAAACTATAAATTTAATAAATAGGAATATTTTAAACTTTTACTTTATACTTTAACTTTCAGTACATACTTAGCTCTTGAAACAGTTTTAGAGTTTAAATTACCTCAGTGCTTCGATTTTGATTTTTGCACCAAAATTAATAATTCTAAAAAGCATATAAACTCACTGCTTGAAAATATAAAATGTAATTAAGAATTGCTTGCAAATGACCAAAGATGTAAACAGTAACATAACCAAAAATATAATCAACAAATTATTTTAGCCCTAAGCACATGATCTTCAATAATAAAGTATTTCCACTTTTACCAAATAGCTCTGGTGCATACATACTTAAAATATTAACAACACAGGAACATATGTATGACTTAATACTATATTTTTCATGATTTAGAATGTAGATTTTATTATTTAGCTGTTGATAATGTCCTCAATATAGATAACTTAACTGTGACCAAAAATACGAACAATAAAAATCTATTTTCAAGCGACTATTTAAGAATATTTTAAGTGTTTCTGAAATTTAAATGACATATAAAAATTTGTATTAGTCCAATTTGAATAGAGCAAAGTGGTTTTTGTTCACTCAAAACGTTTGCTTCTAGTCCTCTTTTCATTAATATTTAACCCACAAACAAACAATGATATAGACAATATTGGTTATGGCCTAGACAATGGTGAAGTAATTATAATCATAACTGCACCCAGGCAGATTGAAAATCCCCTTAGGACTATAGGCAGACATGAACAAGAACTTCAGAATGGGTTGTTTGTTGAAAAAAAAAAATACCACATGAGGAAAAAACACAGAAAAAAGAAAAGGAATTACAATTACATGAGTAGAATCTTTCCCCTTGTATCATTTTCTGCATCTCACTCAGTCCATACTTTCAGTCACTCAAGATATGTACTTCAATTTTGTCTTCCTCTAATTACTGGCATGGTACATGGATTGGCTCTGACCAAACTACTGCACACGGATTGGTAACTAGAAGGTTTGGCCCATGAAATAATTACGGAGCAATAAAAATTTGAAAGAAAATTACTTTCTATGTGAGACATCATTATTCTTAGCTAAATAATCTAACAAAAAGATGGTTGGTATAAAATATTCTTTTGAGTTTCAAAACTACTGATCATGAAATAAATTGCAGTGAAGAGAAAAAGGTGGCTTCCCAAATGAGACAGTGATCTAAAGAAAGTAGTTATCTTTCAAATGTTTTTCCAATGACTATTTTCTACAATTTGAGGAAACGTTTCGATTGTAAACAGCCTTTGTCTTTCTAGAGAAATTGAAATCAAGTCTTTTTTTCCTATTTTGCTTTAGAAAAAAATTGCAATAGTCAGGGTCATGTCAACTTATAGTTCTCAATGAGTTTTTATGTAATTAAGGAGGGCTTGATTCTTCATAATGACCTATAAATTTCCACATAAAATATTGCGATAATATATAGTACTATTGTATATCATATAACAATGGAATTAATCCTGGGTGCTGGCACCTCTTTTGTCCCATAATTTTTAGTTTTATTTGCATACTTTTGTGATGCTTCCTAACTACATTCACCTCGGGAAACTGGTACATCCTCATCATTTTTACTTTCCCAGCCCTACTGTTCTGTCTACCTTCATCCTCAATTTCTCTTCTAGTTACTTCTTTGTAGATCATTAAGTATTATAAAAAATCTGAAAAAGATGAATAAACAAGAAAACAAGGTTTTTCCTGTTAATAAACTTAGTTTCTGTGCACATTACGGTCTGAATTTGGATAGCCATCAAAAGCCTCGTGCATTTTGAAGGTGACTGGATTGCAGAGGTTAATTGGATCAAGTGGATTAAACTATCAACATCTTATGCTGCTATTAGGCAGGGCCGGCTCAGGAGGGGTGCATCAACGAAGGAACAGCTTGGAAGGGCCTATATTCCATCCCCAGCCTGTCCCCAGGTGCTTGGCTAGGCTTCTAGGCTGCAAAAGGAGAAACAGCTTTTCTCTGACCACCATACTGTGCCGCCATTGGCAGCTGAACGTGAACCGACTGAGATCCCTGAACTGTGAGCTAAAATAAACTTTTCTTGTAATGTGGAGGTGGCTGATATTAAGTCTCAGCAATGAAAAAGTGACTAAAACAGTGGCCTCGCAGTTGGACAGAAGACATGGGAAAATGATTTGGAATTGGGGGAAGAACGTGGATCATTTTCCTGCTGGGAGCAACCAAGAATAAAGAACCATGAGATTCCCTTCAGAGCATGGTAGCAATAAGTCAGCAGGGATGTCAAATAGGTAACTCAAATGTTTTTTCAGTAATCACTTTGTTTTTTCTAATGACAGAGTTCAGTAAACCCTTAGTGAACACGCCATTCACATCTTATCTAAGTGTTAGGAGACTTCCGGAGGGCCCCTGCCCACTGCTGCAATAGCACAATGTAGAAGACGCGAGAGCCTAAGGAGTTTCTCTTACTGGAGAGGGTTCAAGGCCATGCTTAGGTGTTCTAGCAGCAAGACTGAAAAGCCAGAAGACGATCGGGTAGATTTCTAAGTGCCCAAAGCTTATTCACAACTCACCAATAGACTCCAGTTGAGGGCTGAAAAAGCAAACTTGTAGTCAAGTACGTCTCGACCAAGCATGACAGCTAGACTTTGACAACAAAGGAAACTTTCAATGGTTGTAGGAATTAGAACATTTTATACAGGATCTAATCATGAAAAATATAGGCTTCAAACAAAGGCTGCAAACATCACATTTATTATCTTTTAATTTTTTTTTCTCATAATGATGGTATCCACAGGGCAAGATCTCCTTGACTGCATGTCTGTATGTGTATTAACATATAATGCATAACAAAAGTAATAAATATAAGTGTTTCATATAACATATATGTAATTGGACATAATGAAATTGCTGTGATGTTGTGTATGATATAACATAAGATGGACATAGTAAAATATACTACAGACAAAAGTATTACTAAAGAGAATTTTAAGTAACTTGATTTTGGAAGGAAATCAATAAAGTAAAATTTTCAGTAGTGATTGCCTCTACTTTTATCATGATTATTATTAAGCATCATATAAAATCTTATCAAAGCTAAATGTCAAAAGATTATCACATAATGTTCCATCTCTCTGGCATGAAAAATCAATTAAGTTTCTAAACGGATATTAATTTCTATCTTAGTTCATGAGTCAAACAGATCTTCTTGGGAATAGCTTTATACTGAGCTCTGTCAGGACAAAGGCTAGAGATGCTCAAAATAGGCCTAAAATAAGCCAGTCTTGAGCATACTGTCTAGTTACAGCTACAAACACAAACTAGGAAGTAAATTATTTAGAATATTGACTATCATGTCAAAATGGGTTCTTGCATTCTGTTCAAGGCTACTGACATCTAAAAACCTCTGTATGATTTATTCTGTCTGCAGTTCTAAGGAGTATTTGCTTCTACATTAAAGGAACAGAACTCAACCCTTTTGGGCATTCTTTGAGTTTACTAGGCCTTCTTCAACTTGTAATCAAGTATTTGTGTCCACCGTTTCACAAAACCTGTCTTGTACATTTCCCCATATCTTCAAATTTAACATTAGGTAACCCAAATTCGCATTCCTCCGCCTTCACGTTTGTCTCATTTGCGTTCCCCTTTCCTCTTCGCTTATTAAAACACCATTGCTAGCACCTTTCATCTCTGCAAATTCTAATGTGTGGGGTCTTAACAGGTCAGTCCTTTCACCACATGTCTGTCCTATACTTCCTCGCTCTCAATGACCATCACTTTTACGGTTTTATTTCTTGATTCACTACATCTAACTCCACAACCCTTCCTTTGTCTAGATGCCTAGTCAGCACCTCAAACTGATGCATGTCAGTCTTATGCCTGACATTAAAGCTTATACTAGACTATTTTTTTTTTGGTATTATTTACTTAAATGCGCTGACAAAAATCTGGAGGCCTGTCTTAGTTACTTTTTCATTGCTGTGACTCAGTACCAGACACCCACAAACACAGGAAAGGAAAGGATTATTTTAGCTCACAGTCTCGAAGGTCCATTCAGGGGTGGCCAGCAACAATCGAAGTACATGGCAGAGAGAGAGAGGTGGAGGCAGCTTCCCCGGACATCACAAACAGGAAGAGAAGCTGAGGCTATTTGAGACTACTCCCAGTGTCCTCCAGGAAGGCAGGTGCAGCTTATGCATCCTTTCAGGTCTCTGCCCAGTAACCAGCCCCTCCTGCATCCAGGTGTGGCCACTACACACTGTTAATCCTAATTTAACTGCAATCCACCCCTCCAAACCAGACCCCAGTCCATCAACATCACATGGTTCCATTAAAATACATGAGACTTCTGGGGGACACTCCAGATCCTAACCACAACAAGGCCTTTCTTGAGTTTTTTCCTTAGAATCCAAACCCCAATCCACCCACACAGCTGGCTACTTCACACAATGAGAAACACCGCTCTACTGTTCTTAGCACCATTACCTATGAGCTGGCTTAGAGCAAAGCTCTCCCTTGGTCTTCTCTCTGCCATTTTTACCTTTTAATCCAAGTCTGTCTTTCATATGATCACATCAGTGATTTTAAAAATATGAAATCAAATGCTATTAATTTTGAGATAGAAACCTTTACATCATCAATGGCAGGAAAAAAATAAATCCTGAATCTTTACTGTGACCTTCAAAAGGTTCATCTGTCTAGTTTTCTTTTCCAAACTCTAGCTTGCATTTTTTTACCTTGTTTCGCTGGTTGCCCATCGTTTCTATTACCAACAGCTCTACTGAGACATGATTGAAGGGTATTCAGCCTCCAGGCCCACAGGTTCCATTCCTTGACTCAACCAATTACAGATAAAACCTGCTTTTATAAGTTGGTCTGCACTAAACAAGTATAGACATTTTCCCTTGACATGACCCCATAAACAACATAGCTTAATACCTCTCTAATATTTCCATGGGTTTAGGTATTACAACAAAAGTAGACATGATTTTATAATGAATTAGGTATTATAAGTAATCTGGAAATGATTTAAAGTACAAAGAAGGTTGCGCACAGGTTATATGTAAATACTCTTGCAAAATGGAATAGAGCATCTATTAATATCTGGAGATATTAAATGTGATTGTAAAACTAATTGCACATCCTTAATGAATATAATTGGATGTATCAGGATATGTGAAAACACTCATAACACCATTACAGCAATACAGTTATCAACAAATACACTACATCTGAAGATTTCAGCATGTCCTCCTCACTCTTTCTGGTGGGAAGATTAATGCATATGAGTGTCTTAGTTACTTTTTTGTTGTTGTGACTCAGTACCCGACACCCACAAACTTAGGAAAGGAAAGGCTTATTTTAGCTCCCAGTCTCGAAGGTCACTGTCCATTCAGGGGTGGCCGGCAGCAATCGAAGTACATGGCAGAGAGAGAGGTGGAGGGAGCTTCCCCGGACAAACAGGAAGACAAGCTGAGGCTATTTGAGACTACTCCCAGCGTCCTCCAGGAAGGTAGGTGCAGCTTATGTATCCTTTCAGGTCTCCGCCCAGTAACCAGTCCCTCCTGCACCCAGGTGTGGCCACTACACACTGTTAATCCTAATTTAACTGCAATCCACCCCTCCAAACCAGACCCCAGTCCATCAACATTACATGGTTCCATTAAAATATATGAGACTTTTGGGGGACACTCCAGATCCTAACCACAAGGCCTTTCTTGAGTTTTTTTTTTTTCTTAGAATCCAAACCCCAATCCACCCACACAGCTGGCTACTTCATACAATGAGAAACACCGCTCTACTGTTCTTAGCACCATTACCTATGAGCTGGCTTAGAGCAAAGCTCTCCCCTGGTCTTCTCTCTGCCATTTTTACCTTTTGATCCAAGTCTGTCTTTCATATGATCACATCAGTGATTTTAAAAATATGAAATCAAATGCTATTAATTTTGAGATAGAAACCTTTACATCATCAATGGCAGGAAAAAAATAAATCCTGAATCTTTACTGTGACCTTCAAAAGGTTATTTAATCTGGTCCAGTTTTCTTTTCCAAACTCTAGCTTGCATTTCTTTTTTTTTTTTTTCTTTGTTTTGCTGGTTGCCCATCGTTTCTATTACCAACAGCTCTACTGAGACATGATTGAAGGGTATTCAGCCTCCAGGCCCACCGGTTCCATTCCTTGACTCAACCAATTACAGATAAAACCTGCTTTTATAAGTTAGTCTGCACTAAACAAGTATACTGCAGTAAACAAGTATAGACATTTTCCCTTGACATGACTCCATGAACAACATAGCATAATAACTCTCTAATATTTGCATGGGTTTAGGTATTTCAACAAATGTAGACATAATTTTATAATGACTTAGGTATTATACGTAATCTGGAAATGATTTAAAGTATACAGAAGGTTACACACAGGTTATATGTAAATACTCTTGCAAAATGGAATAGAGCATCTATTATTATCTGGAGATACTAAATATGATTGTAAAACTAATTGCACATCCTCAATGAATATAATTGGATGTATCAGGATATGTGAAAACTCTCGTAACACCATTACAGCAATACAGTTATCAACAAATACGCTACATCTGAAGATTTCAGCATGTCCTCCTCACTCTTTCTGGTGGTAAGATTAATGCATATGAGTGTCTTAGTTACTTTTTTGTTGTTGTGACTCAGTACCCGACACCCACAAACTTAGGAAAGGAAAGGCTTATTTTAACTCACAGTCTGGAAGGTCACAGTCCATTCAGGGGTGGCCGGCAACAATTGAAGTACATGGCAGAGAGAGAGGTGGAGGCAGCTTCCCGGGACAAACAGGAAGACAAACTGAGGCTATTTGAGACTACTCCCAGCATCCTCCAGGAGGGCAGGTGCAGCTTATGTATCCTTTCAGGTCTCTGCCCAGTAACCAGCCCCTCCTGCATCCAGGTGTGGCCACTACACACCGTTAATCCTAACTTAACTGCAATCCACCCCTCCAGACCAGACCCCAATCTACCAACATCACATGGTCTCATTAAAATACATGAGACTTTTGGGGGATACTCCAGATCCAAACCACCACATTCCACCCCTGGCCCCCAAAAGACTCATGTCCTTCTCCCCATGAAAAATGTAGTTAGTCCTTCTCCAAGAGTCACCAAAGTCTTAACAGTTTCAGCACTACTAAAGAAACTCCAAGTCCATAGTCTCCTCTGGGATGTAAGACAAACTGTTAGCTGTGAGCTCCTGTTCAAACCAAAGAGTTAAGCACTTCCAACATAAAATGGCACAGGGTAAATGATTCCATTCCAAAAGGGAGGAATAAGGTAATAAAAGGCAATAGGACCAGAACAATTCCTAAATCCGGCAGGGCAAGTGTTAAATCCTGTAGCTCCATGTCCAGCAACTGGGGTAACTGCCGGTGAGGCATGAACTGGAAGGGGCTTGGGTGGTCCCACCCCTGTGGCATTGCTGCTGACTGCAACCTCCATCTTCCCTCCTTTGGGCTGGATCCACTCACGGCCTGCTGTGTTTCTCAGCTGACAATCCATGCTCCTGGCTTCTCCAAATTTTCGGGCTCTCCACGGGACCTTAGACTTTTCCTTCACAATTTCACACATTGCCCTCCCAGGGGCACACTGCTTGGCCTCCAAGGCCTTCCTCTGAAACCTGGGTAGAAGCCTCCCTGAACCCACAACTCTTGGGCTCTGCAAACTTGTAAAGCCAGGACTGCGTGGATGTCTCCAAGATCCGCCCCTGGCTTGAGCAGGAATCTGGCTCCTCTGTGCCACGGTTGCAGTAGCTTCTGAGTGCCTGGATTGCCGAACTCTAGGAAGCTGAGCTCCAGCAAACACTTCCCTCTTTGGCCCTACAGGGAGTCCTGGGGTAGTCTTCACAGGACAAGATCTTTTGCCTTTGCACCCTTTAATTAGTAAAGGGTGGAATCTTGCTGATTCCTGAGTCACTGTGAAGGCCTCTTTTTTACAGTCCTGCTTCGAACTTCTTGGCTTCTGTTTAATGTTAGTTTCTTGAACAACCACGTGCTTTTCCACTCCAGACAGTGAGCTTTTTACATCTGTTCTCTCTGCCACTGTCTCCTGTCTTTCACTATAAAGCTGGCTAAAAGCTGCAAACAGTAGCCATGTAACGGTTTTAACATGTCTGTCTTGAGATTTCCTCCACTAGAGTAAGCAGTCCACCATCCCCAATTTCAGTTTCAGGCCAAGTCTCTGGACAAGGGCAAAATGCGGACAAACTTCTGGCCAGAGTGTAGCACATATGGTCTCTAGGCCACTTGCCGATACAGTCCTCCTTCCCATCTGAAACTTCTCGAGCCTGGCCTTTCCAATCCACACTTTCATCAGCATTCTGGTCTTCTGAGTTCCGACCAGAATCGCCCCTCAAGCTCGGCTCAGAGCACTCCAAGGCTTCTCCAGCTTGCCTCCCAAACTTTTCCAAATTCCTTCTGCAAACCGGTTCCAAAGACTTTTGAGCCATATCTTCAGGTAAAGTACAGCAACAACCCCACTCCCCTGCTACCAATTTCGGTCTCAGTTACTTTTTTGTTGCTGTGACTCAATAGCCGACACCCACAAACTTAGAAAAGGAAAGGTTTATTTTAGCTCACAGTCTCGAAGGTCACAGTCCATCCAGGGGTGGCCGGCAACAATCGAAGTACATGGCAGAGAGAGAGGTGGAGGGAGCTTCCCCGGACAAACAGGAAGACAAGCTGAGGCTAGTTGAGACTAGTCGCCGTCCTCCAGGAAGGCAGTTGCAGCTTATGTATCCTTTCGGGTCTCCGCCCAGTAACCAGTCCCTCCTGCATCCAGGTGTGGCCACTACACACCGTTAATCCTAACTTAACTGCCATCCACCCCTCCAGAACAGACCCCAATCCACCAAGATCACATGGTTCCATTAAGATACATGAGACTTTTGGGGGACACTCCAGATCCTAACCACAACAATAAGATACACCTTCTTAACAATTTTGAAGTGCATATAAACAAAAAAATAAATGTAATGTTGTTTAGCAGATCTCTATGCTTATTTGACATAACTGAAAGTTGTGACTATTAAAAAATTCTATACATCCCACATCCCTTGGCCCTCAAATATCACTATAGCATTATTTGCTTATATTAATATGACTATCGTATATTGAATTGGCCAGGATTTTGAGTGGCATATTTTATTTATCTTAACGTCCCCCGGGATTTTCCATGTTGTCTCCAAAGACAAGATCTGAATAGGCATCTCGTGTTAGAGGAGGTATACAATCACAGTGCCATTCCAGTGGAATGAAATGTCTGAGTAATTTTCTTGCAGATACTTTTTCACTGATACCCTCGTTTCAAATTCTTATTGCTTCATCACAGAAATCTTCATCAAATACATTATCTAAAATATGTCATTCAAGTTCTAACTTCTTATATTTTTTTAATTAGGTAAATATCTAAACATATATCTAAATATATATATATATATATATATATATATATACATATATATATATATATATATATATATATAATGATTAGTTTGTTTTTTGAGCACTTTCACCCCTTCAAATTTTAAGTTGTATAAAAACAAAAGCTTCTAATTTTTTTCAGTGTTTTTATTCACCTAGGATAATTTTTTCTCAATTGGTATGTATATATATAGATAGATAGATAGATAGATAGATAGATATATGTATGTGTATGTATGTATTGGTATGTATGTTTACATGTATACAAAATCTGTAGACTAAATGCATATGTACAGATATATAAATGCCTATTTGTCTATATATGCAGATCTAATAACAGGTGTATATACAAACATGAAGAGACGAGAGATTTGCTAGCAAATCTCTGCCTGATTTCCTCTTTTTTGTGCTTTTGGTATGTCTTTATTTTTGTTCTAACTTTTCTCAATGGGATTTAGAGGAAGTAAATGAGCCAGAAGACAGCAGTGGCTACACTGACAGCTTAAGTTCCTATTTCATTCATTATAATTAATTTTAAAAGGAAACATGTTGTATACAAATATCTCTGTTGTGTGTTGTTTTGACCTCTTTTGGATATATTCCTAGGAGGGGTGTCGCTGGATCGAAGGGGACATTTATTTCTAGTCTTTTGAGAGCTTTCCATACTGCTTTCCAAAGGGGTTGTACAAATTTACATTCCCACCAGCAGTGCAGAAGGGTTCCTTTCTCCCAGCAGCCATGCCAGCACTGATTATTATTTGACTTGTTGATATAGGCCATTCTCTCTGGGATGAGATGGTATGTTAGCATTGTTTTGATTTGCATTTCTCTTATGGCTAGCAGCACAACTAACAATAGTTAAAATATGGAAGTCACCAAAATAACCATCAAAAGACCAGTGGATACACAAATTGTGGCATTTATACACAATGGAATACTATGCATCTATAAAGTCCAAAAGTGTGGAGGCTTTTGCAGGCAAATGGAAGAAACTTGAGAACATCATGCTTAGTGAAGTGAGTCAGAAGCAGAAGGTGAAACATGGAATGGTCTCTCTGATATGAGAGTCCCAGATCACAACTCCTATGGAACTTAAAATGAAAAACAAAGTGGAACAGGGGGGTCGGGTAGGGGAGGGAGGGAGGGTAGAGTAGGGGGAAGGACAAAAGGAGAGTGGGAAAGCCCTTGTCACCTTGACAAGATACATATGTGCATAAAAGGCTCAACTCCATAGTAAACCTTAAATTTTGCACGTACACATATCAATAAAATGGGGAAAAATTTATATGCCAACTAACTTACTTTTCTTAGGCTCACAGCTCTGAATCAAAATGGACCACAAGAAAAAAAAAAAAGGCACATGTTGTGATCTGGGTTTCTCATATGAGAGAAACGATTCAGTATTTAACCTTGTGCTTCTGACTCACTTCACTGAGCATGATGGTCTCAAGTTGTGTCCATTTACTTATAAAAGTCTCCAACCTATGTGTCTTTATAGATGAATAGCATTCCAGTGTATAAATACCACAAATTATGTATCCATTGGTCTGTTGATGGATATTTTGGTGTCTTCCTTATTGTGGGGAATAATGGGAACTGGAAAGGTTAGGGAGGAAGTGGGAGGGTTGAAAAGGAAGAAGGGAAGGATTTGTAATTTTGCCTCGATATGTATATGCACAAAATACTCAAGATCAATGTAAACTTTATGTAATGCACTTATACATATCAATAATTTGGGAAGAAAAAAACTTTAAAACTGACATCAAAAAACAAACATATTTCCTGTGAAAAACTGTCTCAGAAAATATACAGCATACTAATATTGGGATGCTCTATATTTTTAATATCCTCAAAGCATTAATCTTTTCTTATTAAATTATTACATAGCGCCTTATTTATTTCTACCAATTCTTTCTAAAAACTTAGAGACTATATGTAATACACACGTGATTATAATAAACTTATTAGAAACTTAACAATAAAATAAAAATTCCTGATGTAAAATACTTTTTCTCTCTTCTCTTTCTCTTCTCTCCATGATGGCACTGACATTATCATTGCTGTTACATTCCAGAAAAAAGATGTTTTCTTCTAATTTTCTATACCTTGTTAAATTATAAAGGCTGAATTTTTATAAATATAATTTCAGGATTTTTGTATAGCTTTTACCACACGTGATGCTTTTTAAAATGAAATGTTTCTGATGTGCTAGGTACTGTGAATAATACTATGAAGAGATGCCTTATATATATTTAGAATTAATTTCTCATTCAACTCTTTGACAAGTTTATTAGATGGGTGATAATGTCACTCCTGTTCTTAGAGTAATAATTAATAGTACTCCAAGAACTGGAAAATTAACAAACTAGTTTATTATTATTTAACTTTCAAAGTCTGCTTTGCTACACAAAGCATAATTTTCTATAGTTGTATCTGTTTACCTGCAAATAGCTCAAACTATCTGTCTTTGTGGCCTCACAGTTCTCTAATATGATTAAACTAGACTGTAAATACATGAGTCAAATGAGCAAGATGCTAGCAGTCGTGGGGCTTAGCCTAGAAGGGGTGAACCACAGAGACATCACCTGGAAGGACCCACACCAGTTCTGTCTTTCTCTCTCACTCGACTTCCTCTCTGTCAGGAACTGAAGAACTCTCTGAGGCTGTGCCTCTATTATGTGACCCCCTCCATCGCTGGCCAACCTACATTTCCTTTGTCTATTCATCTGTTGATAGACATATCAGCTGCTCCCAGAATTTGGCATATCGGTTGTGTTTCTATATGTATGGGTATCCATATATCATTGTTGATATTTTCCCCAAAATTTTAGGAAGGTAGCATCATGACTACAAAAAATATCATGTATTTATTGTTGTTAGACATTTGTAAAATTGTACTTTGATTTTCTGTTTAGTAAAATCATTTGTTTTATTCCATAAAGCACTGTGCTCAAAAATAAACTGCATAAAACTGAAATGCTTTCTCAGAACATTATGTTGGTTGCTTTTGTCCTTTCATCCTCCTTCTGTGCGCGTTTCATGCGGATTGCAGTGTTGGTAGTAACACATTTATCTCAGAAGCTCTGGGATAAGAGAGTTTGAGCAGCCCACGATGTTCGGGGTGAAATAGAGTTGAGGTTAATATCTCTCAAATTATTTTTCTATCAGACATTTCACTGAAGCCTTTAACACGTATCTTTGGTGAAGTAAGACAACACAATGACATTTTTTAAATTAGAAAAAAATCAATCTGCTGAGAAAAGATCGCATGGAGGATTTTGTTAGATTTTGTGACATGAATCATACTTTCTTGGTCTGAATGCATCGTGCTGATGATTTGACTTTACCCTTGGTCGCCTGGAGGAATGTCACTGGAGGGTTTCAACTTGCTGCATTAACACTTTTACTTGTATTATCCAAGCAATATGCATTTCTCCATTACTGAGTACTTAGGTAATAGTTCCCCATTTGTTACAAAAACAATAAGGCGAAATCTGAGCAAATATGAAGATGTGGGAATGTTGTATTACAACTTATCAATGCTTTCTATTTAACAGAGAGTATACAAAGAAAATAATCAGGGTATTTACTTTCACAATTTTAACTTAATGTATATTCAATAGATCGTTAGTGCTTATTAGCTAAAAAGCCCTTACCTGGACATGAAAAGGTTTAAGAAGCACCATTAAGTTCCAGTGAAAATGGTTCTCTTGCCAACACACATATGTAAACTTATATATGTGTACATTAGTGCATGGTGAAATATACTTATATAATGACAAAAATATGCATGTCAATATACATATTTTAACATATTAATTGTTAGAAACAACTATGAAATTAATTTCAAAGGATATTTCTCATGCTGATTCATGTCATATAGGAAAAAAGATTTATTTTAACTATTTTAATAAAATTGCTAATAAAAGAAGTTTTGACATGTGTGACAATTTTGAAAAGTATTCTTTATGAGATTAACTATATCAGACTCAATTACATTGTCTTATATTTTCTGAAGGCAAAAATTATTAGCATATTGTCTGCATTTAATATTCATTTGTAGGGTCCTAAAACAAAGTTGAGTAAGTGGAAGTCTGAAATATGCGATCATGAGAATTTAAAAGAGTGAAAAGAATCAAAATTTAAAAATGAAATATTTGAAACAATGATGAGGTATTATAAAATCATTAATTTACTATTACACAAATTTTAAAAAATTAAAAATGTTGTAGAAATGTTGGAGAAAATAAAAACTCTATCTACAAGTCTTAATGCATTTACAATGCAGTCCTTAAACCAAAAAGGAAATTTGATAAGAAAAAGTGGAACTTAATAAGCAACTAAATTCATGCTAAATGGTAATTGACTGTATTCCGAGCTACTTTAGGCATTTTCAGAGTGCTCTTTGTACAGAAAAATAGTAAAATTTTCCCTAAACGACATGTGTATTTTTCATAAATTACACCATGAAAATCGCTGAGTATTTCCCGTTCTTTTCTGATCTTTTTAATTTTAATGATATCTAAACTATATGTAAACTGCTTGTACACATGCTATTTTGTTTTTAGTGGTTAAGACTCTTCACAGCACCTCCCAGTTCTATGCAGCAAGGGCCAACATTGCTTTGATGTTTTTTCTGTGTGTAAACAGTAATATTCATAATCTCTGTGTGAAACTGATGCAGTAGAATTTCTTAACCTCTAATGACTTTTTCGATAGTAGCTACATGCTCCAGAACAACAAAGAGTACAAAAGATAATCCATTACAAGGGGTAATTCATTTTAGATAATAAAACAAGGGACATAATATTTTAAAGATTAAAAAGAAGATTTAGTCTGCATCTGGATTATCAAGGGATACATTAAATAATAGACCCAGCATCCCCAGCAATACCCAATATTTCCATCTCAAGAAGTTTTGCTTTTCAGGTAATTCCAAATTTTGCCAGTATAAAAGCCATTATCTGTGAAAATAACTTTAGAACTAATCAGAAACAATGAAAAACAAAACGTTTGACCTGTTTTGCTTTCAAATTCTTAAAGTTACACAGATATTACATATGTTGGGGAATCTGAAATAATACTAAAATAATTTAATGACCCATAATTATTTAAAGAACATATTAAAACTTGTACTGTATCTTCAAATGGTTTCTGTCCAAATGGAGAGTTTTAACCTATAGCTCTGAAACACACATAAAAAGCTCTAGCAGAAACAAAGAAAAACTATCTACCCACTTACCTGACCTCTCCAACCTGAGAAAAACTGACAAACTTAAGTCTCTGGCACTAGTAGCTATCCCGCCTTTCATGCCAGAAATCTGGGCAATAAATTACTGTTCCCTCTCTTTCTGTTTTGTACTCAATCTAGCCAATATCTTGTTCCTTCTATAAAGAAAATAATTCAGGTGAATATTAGAATATCTCAATCTCTACTGCTACCACAGTGATCAAATGACCTTATGTCTCCAATCCTCTCCACTACATCAGCTGAACTCAATTCGTAATAAAACCAGAACTCCTCCATTTATTCATTAGCGTTTTTCTTCAATAAACACATATTAAGCTTCATCTAGCTGTGTTCTGAAGGTTGAGGATAAAATGTTACGAAAAAGGTGCTAGAACTTTACATTAGGGGTTAAAAAGAAGTGACTTCTATTTACAGGATATGGTGATTCGAAAGTTATTATGAGTATGTTACTACTACCAATAAGCCATATTGTAGCTTATTTTTTGTCTCTTAAGAATTAATTTTTCTATTGGAGTGGCCTTGAAGTTTACATAATAATATTAGAGTAACCATGTTGCCATATGATGTTAATGTCTGTCCCCCTCTATGACTCAGATTGCAATTTAACTGCCACCGCAACTGATGAAGTAAAAACCATAACCCTCAAGAGGTGAAGAGGCTGTGATGGCTCCACCCTCCTGGGGCTGGTGAGTTTAGAAGGGACAGTGGTCTTCCTCTTCCTTTCTCGCGGGCTTCTACCTCCCCCCAAAAAAGACGCAGCAAGAAAAGCTAGTGCCAGATTTTGGTTCCTCGGTCTTGGATTTCTTAGCCTCCAGAAATGTGAGCAGAGCTAGCAAGTTTCTGTTCATAATAAATTACTCATGCCTGTATATTCTCCATAACAGTACAAAGTGGATATACGTAGCACTGCAAAAATTGTTCATAGCATGAATTTTTACTGTATCAAAACAAAAGTTTAAACCATGAAGAACTGCTGGCATCAGGCCTTATGTGATACCTCGTGTTTGCTGATTTTACAACTTCTCTGAAGTCCAGATTAAGTTAATAGACGCCATACATACCTACAGCAGTTGGACAGCGCATTACTGATCCAAATACAATAATCAGCAAATACACCAACCCTAATATTCTTAATTACAGGGGCAGAGAAGATAGTGTTTACACATTCCTTTGGTAGCCAGTACCCACACCCTGTCCATGGACAGTACCTGATCGCTGTCATCACAGGTGACATTACTATCTCCATTCTTCAAGTCATCCTCTGGATTATCTCAACGTATGTTTTTTTTCTGCCTTTGACAAAGGACTCAATAACCTTCTTCAGACTATTTGGACTTATTTCCTCTACAGGAAATCATCTCTAAGTCTAGCCACGTTGACCAAACCTCTCACTGGTGCAGTTCATCTATCTGCAAGTTTTTCCAAACTATGGCAGGATTGGTATCTATTTTGTTTATGTTTGTTTTATCCCAAACTATTTTTATGTTTACTTATTTACATACTTTATAATTTTATTTTGAGACAGGTTCCCATTCTGTCTCTCAGGCTGGTCCTAAACTCATTATGTAGCCCAGGCTGGCCTTGGATTCATGGCAATCCTCCTACGTTAGCCTCCTGAGTGCGGGCCAAACTATTTTTATTTGCATGTATTCACAATACATAATAATAACACTGACTCTGAGGAATCGATGCATGGACCTATCCCATCCTGATCATTTTTCTTCCTCCTTCCCACCCTCTTCCTGTCCTACCTCCCCTCTCCCTCTCCACAAAATCAATCTCCTCCTTTGAAATTAGCTTTCTTCTGAGTGCTGCAAAGAGGGCACGGGAAAAAAATCTTGGAAATCTTGATGACAAATTTAAACAGAACATCTTTGACAGATGAAAGAGCGAGACTTAATGCTTCAAACATTCTGTCATCAAACTGAATTTGCTGTCGGTTCCATTTTAAATTGATAACAGAGCAAATGGCTCAGACAGCACGCGCTTTCAATAGTCACCCCTTGCCCACAACTTCGGAATGCAACTCTCCTCTTCAAGCCTTCGCCCAGAGAGAGGAAATCATGACACAAACACCCGCTTCTCTCCACTCTCTTTATTCCTTTCTCCAGCTCCTTTGTATTACTTTTAAACACAGTCTGAATAGATTATGTATTTTAATGGTCCTACACCCTCTCTGTCATAGAAGGATACCAATAAGAAAAGTGCAATTTAGACAGTAACGTCTCCACCAGAGGTAACTGTGCTCTCTCTTTTTCAACCCTGGTCTCATATTGTGATCATTTGGAAGCTTCAGACCCTGGACTTACTTTAAAGGAAAAAAAAAAAAAAAAAACTCTTCTCCTGATTCTAACATTCAACTAGAATTAAAGTTTCTTTGTTTTATGCAGTGCCCACCCCTTACCACCAAGAGATGGAAAAATTGATATCTTTCTTTCTATAGATGCCTGGAGAATCTTAAACTGTATTATGAGATAATCCTTTGAGCAAATAATGTAGACTTTAGTTCTTGATGGGATTATCAGGAGATTAAAAATTTGATATTCAAGATGTGCTGCTCTTGAATCCTCACATTAGGTTAATCTTCAGTTTGCATATTTCTTTTTTTCTGGATTCATTTACTTCTCAAAAATTTGATTTTATTAGAAATAATTCTAATTTTTTCAGTATTCAAAATAAAGTATGCATAAATCTACACAATGATGTTTGCAGTGTATCTATAAACTATTTGGTAAAATAGACATGTTCCTAGAAAATGTTACTGTTTAGCCATTAACAAAGTCTGATAAAATAATGTAGCGCAAAAAATGCAGAGATCTAGGGAGCAGGTCATGGGCTAAAGTGCTTGCCTAGCTTCTACAAGGCCCTTGATTCGAGTTATCAGCACCATATAAAAATTACCTGAGCAGGGTACTTGTAATCTTATCTCAATCATAGAAGGCTGAGGCAGGAGTATCATCTGAAGTTTGAGGCCAGCCTGGGCTCCATAGTGATTTCAAGACCAAACTGGACTACAGAGCAAGACCCTACCTCAAAATAAATGCAATTAACTTATTATCTATAACAAAACCATCATGTGAAATCTGGACGAAAACACTTTTTGAACTTTTTATTGGAATATATAGTCCTTGCTAACATCATAAAATTAAATCCCTAAAATTTGGCATATTTTTCTCTTGTAATCATTTTTTTACTTTCTTGTATAAAACTTAATGTAAATGACACAAGGCAGAAACATTTGCATTCCTACACCAAGTACCGACAGGCCATCTATGGCCCTGATCTTAGCCTCACAAATGAGATATGCTTTGGTTTGTAGGAAGGTTTATAAAATAGCATCAGCTCAATTACTAGAAATGGTCATTTGATGTGAAGTCTAGGGCCAAGCGAAGGCAAAACCTACAATTGTGTTCTGTGTGAATCATTAAGTGCTTTGGAATAAGAAATGTCAAAATAAGAAAGTTTATGATTTGTCATTTATCTGTGATTCTAGAGGCAGGCTTTTTTAGGTGTATGGGTAGTCTGTGTAATACATTATATGTTCTTTCATTTTTCTAAAGAGAAAATCTTCAAAATCACACACACACACACACACACACACACACACACACACACACACACACACACACATGGATCATCCAGTGAAGATCTTTCTTTGATTTAGTTTGATCACATGCCTCTAAACACATGCAGTTACCTGTCTGATTTTTAAATTGAGAATCACACTATGAATTTTTCTGCAGGTGAATATCTACACACACATATAAAGAAGTAATTCCTTTCTCAAGTATCTTTTTCACTGAACAGTGGTTAAATTAATAGGAAGTGCTGAAATTTGGGAAGAAAGCTGTTCTATTTCTGTAGCAATCAAAGTCCCTGTGGGAACAACACATTCCACACACCTGGCCTGACCTTGACTTCCTCTGGGGCAGAACAAAACAGAGAACGGCAAGACACTGAATCTTGACTTGCTGAGGTGAAGGTTACTTCGTGCCTTTTGGGAGGTATTTCGGCCACATTGCAGCCACTAAAGCAACAATCAAGATGTGTGAGGGGCAGCAGCAATAAGGCAATCATCCCCCTTTCTATCTCTTCATGGCAACAGCGTGACAAATGTCTCACAGTGAAAATAACTCTGAATTGCCCACAGGCTGTCAGATGAGAGTGTGGCTTTACTTTGAGGGCAGATAAAAAGGGGAAGTGGTTTAGAAAAAAAAAATCTTTTCTTTTTCCCTAATGCTGACTGTCCTTTTATTATACTTTTTAAATCTCAGTGATGACATTTCACAGTGACACAAATTCACAGGAAACTATTTTGTTCATCTTTCTCTGTATGAGAAAATCAGTTGTAAAATATGGAATTGAGAATTGAGTATATACAGATAATTTGTGAAGGCATCATAGGCTTTAGCTGTGTATTATGCTTGGTGATTTTGAATCCTGAAGCTTATCTCCTGAGAAGCCAATGAAAACCATCTACTTCAAAACATGAATGACTAGAAGGGCTTGTATAAGTTGTTATGCCCACACTGGAATTTAGTGGTGGGATGCCATGTGACATAAAGGGTTCTGGACTCTTCAAATGCATTTGCTATGTATGCAAATGTATGTTTCTACAATTTCTTCAAAGATGCTTATTAGTATTCTAAGTATGTGTGCTTTTAGATTTTTAAAATAGTTCCTTCAATATTCCAGAATTGGGCAAAAATATTATTATTATTGTATTATTATAATTGTGTTAATGTATTAATCTGAGTCTTACTAAACCATTGTCTTTAAATTTACATAGTCTCAAGAGAGTTCAAAATGCTTCTATTTTTCTTTAAACTATACAAGAAAACCATGTTATTTGCTATTTCTTGTCTATATAAGGGCACATAATGATCAGCAAGGATGATGGGTGCTTTTTAAAACTATCCCAAAGTGTGGAATATATACTTTATTTTCAAAATGCCATATTTTTTGTTATATAGCACACTGTTCTCTGTATTTCAGAAATTACCTATTGCATACATCCAGCTTAAAATAAATTTTCAGTTAACTTGGCAAACATCAAATTAATATTACATTTTATATGTGTTAATAAAATCTGTGCTTCTCTTTGACAACAGCTGTGGTCTGTGTTGCTATTATTATGTTAGCCAGGCAGCTGGAAAAATCCTTCCTCCATGCTTCTTCCAAGATTGAGCCCCCCAAAAAAGAGCAGTATTCATCCCCTGAGGAATTGGGCACAGAGCCTTGCTCAGAAGTGGGAGGCTCAATTCTTAGCTCAACACAGCCAGGCATGTCAAGAGGCAAAAAATGAACGACCCGATACAACCGGGGCTCATGGTCAGAGCCCCTAGCCCAGTCCCTGCATCAGACAGTGATCTGCTTGCTGGTGGTGGGATAGAGTCAAGTTTTTGCCTGTATTTTCGCTAGTCTTGTGTAGGGCAGGGGTATGCCTCACCCTTCTGGAGAATGTGAAATCGTTCACCTGAGATTCTTTTGTGGTCCAATTCAGCACTAACCAAGATGGCCAAAGGCTTTTCTTGTTCGTTGGTCCCCTAGCTCTAAGGCATTGGCTAAAAGTAGAACAAAATATTAGTCACAGAACTCTGCCTTAGACTCTGGGCCGGAGCACAGCTGGAATGGTGAAACCCAACTTTGGTCAAATCTTAACAGACATCATTCCCAGATCAATGCCTATGCAGGGAACCTCTCAAACTGGCCTGGTGCCAGGTAAAGACGATGGCTCTAGTTTATCAAACTTCTATTTCATTACAAATCAAGCAGAGGAAATGTGTACAATGTTCTTGGGTCTTGAGCCCACAGCATCAGTAGTCAGCATGTGACCACATGAGTCTTGGTCTCTCAGCACCGGATGAGGTGGACTGTAGGTTTTGGAGTGTGGCACACATTATGGCCTCAGGGGCATGGCCTAGGGGCTTGGTGTCTGCCAAGCGTTGGGCAGAAAACAAATCTTGCTTTGCTTGACCAAAAGCCTGTAACTGTGGATGAGCTACCCAAGCCCACCTGCTCTAGGAAGAGGTTTGGGAAAACAGGCTACCTTTTCAGGTCCTCCCTAAGTTCGTTCTGGACAGTGTGGTAACTGAGGAATTGGCACAAACCCAATTTTAGATTGCCTCCACGTACTGGAATAGCAGCAAGCCACCACTAGCCAACTCAACAGTGCCCTGGACGGAGAGTTCCTTTATGATTTGAGATAGTGGAAGTGAAGACAGGTTCAACGGAAACAAGCAGTCTGCTGAGAGTTTCTGGAAGTCCAGTCTCAAACAAAACTGCATTACAGCGATTGAAATAAATTCCTAATCTTTCAACGCAAAGATGATTTCATACATCAGCCAGCACCAGAAGCTTTCAGCCAAAGGTAAAACCAGGATGCCCGTTCAGTCAGTATGAAAGACTGGAAAAGTTGACAACAAAGTAAAATACATGAAATTGCTTCTCAAGCATTTAACCTGGTCATTTTTGATTTCTCTTGTTTATACTAAATAAAGATGATACTAAAGGAAATTTATTGAAGGTTCATGTGTTCGTAAAAAGTACCACTTGTTTATAACAAAATAATAATATTTGTGGTGAAGACTAAAGAAGAAAATATTTATAAATTAATGCTATCATATTAGCTAAAAAACAAAGCTGCATTGGTAAACATACACAGTCTAGAAGAAAATGAAATAAATGAAATTGGTAGGAACTTCCCTTATAACAACATCGCTGTTCTAAGGCACCTTCACACGCACTGGTGAAAAGGTTACTCTTGGTTTTCCTATTATACATATATTTGTGTACTTATTAAGTCAATAACTCTGGGCCAATTTTTTTGTCTTCATGCTTTCATGAAAGGTTGAATCTACATACTTTCTATGCAATGAGCTACGGTCAAGTGCCACCTAAAAATGTCTTGGTCAAAGATGATATCCTATAGGATAATGGTGGTCTGATGGGATTATAATGATGGCCTGATTGTTTTAGATGCCTTTGCTTTTATAAGTGCCCTCAGACGGTTACTTACTGATGTTGCCCAGGAATACATTTTGCAGAACATTTCCCTTCCCTTAAAGCAATGCACGATAGTATACACGCAATTTATTTACAGTTTTTGAATACAAAGATCATAAAAATATTTAAAACATGACATATTTAAAGATATTTAGAAGATCATTGCCTGTAAAATATTGTTTTCAAAATGCCAGCAGTCACTGGAATATAATTGAAGGTAAATTATTTACGTTGGTCCTATGATTTAAATCTTGTTTTTGCTGACTTAGAAAGAATAAAATTTGCAGTATGCACTCAAATTATCACCCTAGAATGACATCTAAATTAGAAAAAAAAAAACACAAATAGGACTGTCTTATGCATACCAGGTACATAATTCAATCTATTACAAAAGTTCAAGACTGCTAGATTTTTCTTACCTGTTTGTGAGCATGGTCGTATGAATTAATGTGGTTGTCAAATTCTTGATGCTTATAATACTGCTTGTCACAGAGTTCACAGTAAAAATTAGCCTTCAGATCTTCCAGAGCTTTCGCTATGGCGTTCTCTTTCTCAGCACAGTCCTGAAAAATAAATTTTCAAGGAAGGTTGCAATTAGTCCTCCCTTGAGTTTATTTTATTTTGACAGTTGTCAACTTTATTATAATAATTAGAAGCAGAATGTAACAAAGAAAAAATAAAGCAAATGCCAGCAAACCAAATAATAAAACAATATGAACTAAAGAAAAATCTAAGATTAACAGATTAAGCAAAACTAAATTGTCAGAAGAACAGAAATAAGAAGAGAATCAAATCTTAGAAAGAAATGAGTCTTTTATAGGGCACGTTTCTATTCTACATTAGCTGAAAAAATAAAATCATGCAGTCATTTTGATTCAACTATACTTCTAGCAAAGCTTAATCAATATGATGTTTCTATTTTGAACATCTAAAATGTGTACTGATTGAAGAGGTCTGCACTGTGCATATATATCTGATTTGCTATTTTGTTTCACTAAATATTTATATAGTAACTTACTCTTCTTCCAAACTAGATGTCGTGTGACTAAAGTTTTCACCTTGACCTATATGCCAATTTAGATGGAAATTTTAACATCATCTAGCCTTTGGGAAAAAAGGCACTTCTCTGTAATTTATTTGTATAAACTGAAAATAATTAAGCTATAGTAGATGTATTTTATTTATGATGCCAACAGCTTCACAACCATCTCCCTGAGAACATGGAAAATGTAGCCGATGATCATTAATTAGCTTTTCTTTAAGAGCCAGAAACCAGAAAGAGTGTGTGACCATATCTTTCAGGTTTTCTTCTATCCAATTTTATTTTACTTGTGATTTCATAAATGACAATCTTGTCATACATTAATAAAATATACATGTCGAAACATTGATTGATCCTTTTGCTTACATACTAATGTGAGTAGAGCTAATCTTCAGCCTGCATCATAGACTATGTTTGTACTTAAAAATTCTCAGTTATAAAATTCCATTAGGAGTCAAAATAACTCCATATATTCAGTTTTCATACATTACTATAAGATACTGTCATAATACCATCTCACTCCAGAGAGAATGGCCTATATCAACAAGTCAAATAGTAATCAGTGCTGGCATGGCTGCGGGGAGAAAGAAACCCTCCTGCACTGCTGGTGGGAATGTAAATTTGTGCAACCACTTTGGAAATCAGTATGGAGATCTCTCAAAAGACTTGAAATAAATATCCCCTTCGATCCAGCAACATTTCTCCTTGGAATATATTCAAAAGAGGCCAAAACAACACATAGCAGAGATATATGTATACCTATGTTCATAGCAGCACAAGTAACAAAAGCTAAAATAAGGAAGTCACCAAAATACTCATCAACAGACCAATGGATACACAAACTGTGGTATTTATACACAATTGAATACCATGCGTCAATAAAGTCCAACAATGTGGAGGTTTTCACAGGCAAATGGAAGAAACTTGAGAACATCATGCTTAGTGAAGTGAGTCAGAAGCTGAAGGTGAAACATCGAATGGTCTCTCTGATATGAGAGACCCAGATCACAACTATCTCGGAGAACTTAAAATGAAAAACAAAGTGAACCAGCCGGTAGAGCAGGGAGGGGTGGGTAGGGGGTGGGACAAAGGGAGAGTGGGAAAGTCCTTGTCACCTTGAAAAGATACGTATGTGCACAAAATGCTCAACTTCACTGTAAACCTCAAATTTTACGCTTATCCATACCAATTAAATGAGGGGAAAAAAGATACTGTCATAAACAAAACTAGAAGAGACACCATCTCCTCTGTGCTCCAGATAATTATTCTCTTTTCATAGAAGCTGCAAAGGCATCTTAGTCTGAATGTTTGACTGTTTCTGTGAAATCTGGCAAGTAGTAACTTGGCTTCATCATAATTTAGTGAATTATATTCTCCTTAGTTTATTTCACTTTTCATTTCTGTGCAGGGAACATAGAAAAAAGTTTCGCATGACATCCATGCACTCTGTGCGGTTACCAAACATTTGTCCCAATCTTCAAGTACGTAGCCCTCTGTCCCACCTCATCTACGGTTTGTAATCCATAACTGGGCTTTATTAGTTTTTTTCAACTTCATAGTATGAAGAATTAGATTGTAAAATCATTTAAAATGTTCATACATGATTCCATTGATTTCAATAACTAGGCTACAGTTTCTCAGTGCATTTGTGAAGTTGTCCCAATTGCTAAACTTGATTGCTTCCAATAATTTTTTTTAAAGTTAGTTCAAATAAATGAAAAGGAGCTGTATAGATCAAAACTACTTACCGAATTTTTATTCAATCTTTTAAAAAATGCTTCGTGTGCTAGCCAATTGAAATGAATCATAAATTAAGTTATATGATTTCATGGCTAACATGTGGTAAGCAGAGATAGTGTTCCTGTCAATTTAGAAGTTACAATTGTAATAGTTTTTGGCTCAAAGATGAATTTCCTTTCAAAGTGATCTTGAGCTAACAGAAAATTTCCATTACAAAATATTTGTTTTTCCCCATTTGTCTACATATTTATTTCTTATAAATTTTACGAATTTTAAGAATACTTTCACAGGAGAAATAATTGTTTTTTAAATTTATTTTGTCTATGAATGTAGAAAATGAGAGGATGAAACATATTAATTAAATTGTATTTTTTAAAAACTAGCTTTTGCTTAGATTTTAAGAAAAACAACTTTTATAAAACAACAGGTGACATGTGTTCATTGTTTGTGATGACACTTGCTCAGAATTTGGATGAATCACCTCTCTATTCCTAATTAAAATGCTCAACCTGTATATTCAAAAGTTTCCTCAATTTACAAGTGAGCCTACAGAAACTTACAAAAATTAAGTAACTATTCTAAGAAAAATGAGTGAATTTACAGTCTATGTTGGAGCTAAAGTCATATGGTTTCCTGTACTTAATTATTTTAAACTATTAAGTATACAAAAAGACAGACAGAAGATGGCCTTAATACTTAAGCCTTCACAGCTCCATTAAGAACTCATGGTCACACTTGTTCATCCTATCCTAGCCCACGTTATGCCCTTCCCTGTGTCAGAAAACTACAAACATCTGTCATCTTTTCTGTATTTGATTTAGTACGCATCTCTAAATTGGAAGAACTATTTTTCTAAAAAATCACATCATTAAAAAATTATCAAGTTCAAGTAATCAAATCAAAACAATAAAGAGACCACACACCTCTTCCTGTCATCAAATATCAAATCAAATTATTTAAACAGCTCATTTGCCAAACATCAATAATTTAAAATTTGTTGTTCTAAAAGGATTGCAAGGAGCCGTATGTCACCGTCACCTGACAGGTTTCTTTGTCTCCTTTTCCCTCTAGGCTGAATTTCCTAGATTTACACATTTCATTGTATCTTTTATTGCAATTTACATTTTTGTAATTTTATCCCTTATTAACATTTATTTTTCAATTTTTTAAAAAAATTAATATGTATTTCACCTTTTAAGTAAATATTCAGAACATCAAAAAGTAATAAAAATGACAGAAAACTCTCACAGGCTACACTTGTTACTATTTTGGTCCATGTGTGTACTCTCCGCTGTTTTTTCTGTCTCTATCGTGTGCGTACGTATTAAAAGAAGCACAGCGAAGGTCAAGGTTGTAAGAGTAGCACAGCCAGAAAAACAAAGCAAAACAAACAAACAAACAAACAAACAAAAACCTTTCAGATGTATTTGAACATCATCTTTTAGAGCGAGCACTGGTTTATGCCATATACAAATTATCATTGGTAAAGAGGGGTTATAACCACATATAATAACCTAGCATTTCTTCTGGAAATTATTTAAAGTACATTAAATTACAAAGATATAAATACAACAGGCAGTAATAATACACGACTATTGTAAGTGTTGAAAAGAAACACTTATCATTCATTTATATTTAAAGTACTTGGGAAAATAAATTTTTCACTCTTTCATTGTTCCATCAGGAAAAGAAGCATTCTATAATTTATATGCAGGATAAATGACAGTACAAGTTCTTTAAATAGAAGTAGCAAAAACAAAAGTTATAGTTAAGTTCTTACTATAAAAATTACAGAATAGCCAAAGTAATTTACAGAAGCACTTGAAAAAGGCTAGCCTCTTCAGCCAATGGTGCTGGGAAAATTGGCTATCCACACGCAGAACAAATCTAAACACACACCTATCACCATGTACCAAATCAAATCAAAGTGGATACTAAAATGGAAACGTTGAAACTTCTGGAGGACAAAATAGGCAAAAATTTTAAGATGTAGGTGTGGACAAGAACTTTCTTAGCTAGTTCTGAACTCACTATATAACCCAGGTTAGTCTCAGACTCACAGTTCTCCTGCCTCAGTTTCCCTAGTGCTGGGATTACAGTCACGAGCACCATGCCTCATTTATGTGGGGATGGGGAAGTGCTCTAACCTGAGATATGTCCTCAGCCCCAAGCGGACTTTTCTAAGAAGCATTTTGAAGATGTAAAGTTGCTCCATCGATATGGGAGAAGAAGTGAGCCGCCATCCTGGTTAACAGTAAACAATGTGTCTGCTTTCTTTTCTTTTTTTTTTTAAGTTCTACCTTTCTGGCATTTTATTTTTGTTTCTTAGCATCTCTTCTCAAATAAATTGTCTGGAATCAAGCTTTTGTACTGGTCTTAATTTTTAAGGAAATTTGGTAAGTTTAGAGTGATCTATGTGACAACCTACATTTGCCTAATAATTTAAGGTAATATTCCTTAATAAAATTCTCCAGAGTACCTCACCATTATTAGAATCTTTTACAACATACATGTATATCATATATACATACATGTACAAGCACACACACACACACACACACACACATAAACAAACACACATTTCTTTTTCTTATGTTACTTGGCCCCTGACAACAGCTCTGTCATCATCTTGTATCATTTTCTTACACTTAAGAAACTTAAATTTCCTAATTTTTCTGAAAGATTTTTTAGCTAGATATCTATTTTGATAATTAAACTTCTTATTCATAGTTTCCTAAGACTGTTCTTTCTATGTGTGTACCTGTGTGCAGTAGTGAGGATTGAGCTCGGGTACTTAATTAGTTATATATATATATATATATATATATATATATATATATATATATATATATTATTTTGAGACATCTTACTAAATAACTAAGTCACTCAGGCCATTCTAGAACTCATGAATCTCTTGTCTCAGCCCGCTAAAGTGCTGAAATTACAGGCTTGTGCTATTAGGCTCAGCAAAAACATTCTTACACCAGATGTCATTATAACAATTGAAACACTATTTGCTTCTTCCTATTTCTGCTAAAATGAAATTTGCTCTACATGTACTTTCCTGGTCAATCTCCAAGAAGAAAAATCTATTTTGTTCTTGGCCTGTTTTCTTCCTTTAACTTTCTTTTTAAAATAAAGAAGAACATATTTATTCAAGAAGAAAACAATGACAGAACACCTTTGTGCACTGGAATCTCTAGGTTGTATCAACAATGAAAAAGAGAATACAAAAACATGCAGAAAAGAACCACTAGACTGTAATAAAACTACAATTATACATTTAGTCTTTGCCTGCTTTCTTTCGCAGAGCTTCAAAATCTTTGTAATCTCCAGAGAGATATTAGTACCTTTCAGTTTGCTAAACAGGATTGGTGTCTGGGAGTCCATTCAAGGTAGAAGTTGATTTCTGGAAAGACTAAGACTAGATCAGAGAGTTGGCGCTTTCAACTTCTGCCCCCTAGCTATGGGAAGGAGTGAAGGCCTAAAGCCTAAGCCGTTCCCAAACGGCCGTACTTAGTCACTCATATCTACTCATAACCTTCACAAAATGCCTATGAAGGTTAGAGAAATGTAGAGTTGATGAACGCACCAAGAATATGTAAAGGTAACTCATTCACAGGGGACAGGATACTCCTGAACCCTTTCCGATATCTGATCACACACATCTCTAACATGTGACTTTTCCTGAATTATACTCTTGAAAAACAGTGCTAACAGTAAATAAACCATTTGTCTGAGTTCTGCAAGCCATTCTAGCTAGCTATCAAATCTGAAAGAAGATCTTAGGGACTCATGGATTTGAGCTGTTTGCCAAAAGAACAGGTGTCTTGGACTTGGAATTTGCATCTTACTTGGACAGTCTTGCAGACTGATCTCTAGGTCTCTGGAGTCTGACACTAACTCCGGACAGTTCTGAACAGAATGAAATTGTAGAACACAGAGTTGGTGTCCAAACACAGGAAAGACAAGCTAGTGTGAGAAAAATCCCTTATATTAAAATGTGGAATCTGAAGAGTTTAAAGTTGAAACATAATCTATTAGGAATAATTTTTATCTGTACCTGGGGTTAATTAGTTCCTTTTTTAGCAGAAGACCAACCTTTTTCTGATGATAAGATGCTATTCTAATATCTCAAGGTAAATACCATTTTGTTTTATAAGTTCTTGTCTTACATTAAAGGCTAAAGAAAAAGAATCTCAAAATGCTTAGAAGGAACATGGAGTATTGAGTTGGAAAGCCAGGATTTTGTAGAAATCCACATATATACACTAAACTGAATTACAGTAAACACATGTATTTAAGTATATTTTTAAAATTATTTTCACAGTAATGCAAACTCATTTACATTAAAATCTGGAACTGCTACTTTATAAAAAATAAACGTAAATGATGATGCAATAGGGTTTTTGTTCGTTTGTTTGTTTTTTGTTTTTGAGAAAGGCCCTCATTTTGTAGCTCAAGTAGGTCCTGAAATCATTGTATACCCCAGCCTGGCCTTGGACGTGGAGCAATCCTCCTGCCTCAGGCTCCCAAGCTCTAGGATTATAGGCATGCTTCACCACACCCAGCTTTATGTAATGTTGGGGAGTCAAACTCAGGACCCTGACTTGCTAGGCAAGCTCTCTACTGGCTGTGCTATTCCTCCAGCCCTAAGCAGTAGATTTTTAAAATAAAGAAATATTGAAGACTGTTATGCCCATCCAATAATGATCTTTCATCCCTCAGGCAAATCCAGGACGTCTTATGCACATCCTTGGCATTGAGAGGTCTGCAACTCGGTTTCTACTGGCACATTGTGAAGGCCAAGATGACATCAGAGATACACTGAAATCAATGAGAAATTGTGTATTTTCTAATACCTTTATCTTGAGTAAAGAAAATCTGAGAAACTTTTCATATTTGTAAAAAATATGCATTACCTAAAAAGTGATCATACGGAAAGAGGTTTCAAGACCACCTAATGTGGGAACCAAAAATAGACACACAGCAAATATGCAATTTGAAAAGAAAAAAAAAGTGGATTCCAAATTAAACTGAAACTTGTCCCCTACTATTTCCTAGAAGCATAAATATCTTCCCCACCTCCTCCCTGCAAAATGTAACTGTCATGCTGAGAACGAAATGAGGTAAAATAATAGTCCTAAGAACTTCTAGCTCTATGCATTCTTAGATTTTTTTCCCCTCAAAAACACAGTGAGACTGTAGGTATCCAATCACACAGGTTTCCCTGATGCCTTGTAAAGATCATCATGCAACCTCAGTTTCCATAACAGGAGGCACAGTGTCCGGAGGCCTGCTGTCCCCCCATCAGCTCCAGCAGACACTGCCCCTCTGGTTAATTCTGCTTTGTCTTGAACTCCAAATGGGAGTGATCATCTGTGCATTTGATACATTGTTAGCACAGCAGGGAAAGCCCATTGGGAAACAATCATATGTTTCAGATGTCCAAGAGAAAAAGGATGTTTTGTAAAAAGCATTTTAACTTAAAAAAAAAAACTTACAACTAGAATTCGGGTGGAGAAGACATAAAACAGGAGGGACGTTAATGTTCACTGAAGATGGTTAGAAGTGAGCACAGCATTCAAATTACCTCAGTCCTGACAGCAGGAGCCCTCAGGCTAATGTCTTTAGCCCTATTGTAGACAAAAAAGGAGAAGGGTGACTTTCTTCAAATCTATACTATATAACAGAGGAGCCTGACTATAGTCTGAATTGGCTGAGGATACACACACACACACACACGCACGCACACACACTCACATATACATGTATGCATGTACATGTGTGTGTGTATATATATATATATGTATGTATACATATGTATATATGTATATCAGATTTAAAAAGCTAAAATCTTAATATATAATGTCTTTTGTTCAAACGTAAATTTATCTAAAATTCAACCATAGGATGATGCAAAACATTTAGCTTGATCTTAATGTAAATGTATAGAAGTTGGTCAACTGGAGTATTTTCAGAGGATGACATTTTCAGGGCTATCATTTACATGAGGTTACTCAAATATTACAGTAAAATGACACTAAGCCTAAGAAATAGATCAGTGATGGGTTCTTACCTAGTCATTGTAAGTTGTTAATGTTCATTCATTTGTATATCATAAATCAGAGTGACATTAATTTCGATCATGGAAACACCATCCAGATTGAAAATATATGTGAAATTTAGTTGCAATTACGCTAAGCAACACATAAGAACTATCATTGTTAAAATATAACATAGGAATTCTCTTTAGGGACCGTGAGAGTGTAAGTCTAAAACGTCTGCCCAATGCCCCATGTGTTAGAGAGGTGATTAAGACAGGAGGGGTATTTGATGATTTCTTGCGCCATTAGGAGATGGGGTCTGTCTGGTTGGTCCTTGAGGTATGACTTAAAAATAGATATCTTTCTTCCTTTGCTTCTTTCTCTCTGCTTTCTGTATGTCAAGGAGTAAACAGTTGTCTTCCTCCAGGAGCTGTCCTCATATGCCATTCTACCAAGGTGGCCTGGAGCCAGCCAAGCATTCATTCACTGAAACACTGTGAGTGAAAATTATGCTGTTGCTTGGATATTGTGTCCCAGTGACAAGAAAGTGACTAAGACAGCACCAGGATTTACAGAGAAGATACACTGATTTCTTTGTGATTCAAGTCCAAGTAGCCCCACCTTCACAAATATTCCTGGAATTTGCAAGGGAGAGAAAAAGTCAGGAATACATTGTCTTACCTAACAAGTTGAAAGATGTTACATTCCTGTGGCTGGTATAAAGGGAATACATAGAGAGAAGAAAAATAAAACACTTTATGCAGGCATTCCATCAAGATTAGGTGACAAGTGTCAAAGGGAAAACTTATAAATAGAAAATCTCTTAGGTAAAGTAACCGAAAACCATTCATGCAGTGGAGAAACTCATAACAAACTTACAGTTGTTTACTTTCACCATGATAGTGAGATATCTGCTGATTGTTTCCAACTTATACTAAAATTCACCTGGATATATGGATAAGAAATGATTGTATTTCAGAGATAATATCAGAGAGCAGGCAACTCTAGTGTGTCTTGGACAGACACAGGTCACAGTAGTGGAGAGCTGCTGGACCAGGGCAAAGCAAAAAGAATAACAACGCAGAAGTCTAGAAAAGGCAAAAGATCTTCCCTGAAGGAAGTACAGATCTCTTCTTGTCCCGAGGTGCGTATGTGTTGTGTATTTTGGAGGAATTGGGTGTTGATTTTTCTATTGTATATAAATAAAGGACTGCATAAAATTATTTATTTTGCTTTGCTTTGGTACATAAAAAACAATTATCCATAGTATAGATAGTCCTAGAAAATACCCAGACTTCTATGCAAGAATTAGAAATCATTTTTCTAATTGAGAACATCAACTTAAATTCAGATTTACGTGTATTATATTCAGAATATCCGAAGCAGGTATTTGATTTTTCAATGGAAAGAAGAAAGGAATTTAACTGACACACGACTCTCACTCAGTGTTATCCATTATAAAACCTACTTCTATTCATAGTTTTTTGCAAATAGATTCCAGTAAGGTTCTGAAAAGAGTCCACTCTAATATTGCAAAAGTTCTTATCCTGGTGGATGAGTCATTTTGGGGGCAGACTTAGATGTATGGGTTAATGGGATTTCTAAAACCCATCTGAAGAGCCTGACCATGGAGCCTGACTGATTTTTTTCTTTTCAACAATTTAGGTGAGGTTATTTAAATTTTACTTTATTGAAGATGATGAAGAATAATCACTTGAAAATGAAAAAGAAAAACTTACTCTAAAGAGTAAAATTTTCTCTCATTTGTACTTTTTGATAAAGAATAATTTATTTAAATTAAATATCCTAGGCTAGAAGTTATTATTCAGCATTATAATTAATTCTTTACATGAGGCATTACATGATTACACATTTTTAAGTTCAGATTTAATTCTGGACACAATAATTGTAGTGCTGCCAAAAGGATTCTATGCTAAGATGTTTTTGAAAGGCAGTTCGTTCAATCTCTTTTCATCTCTCTGTTCTATGAAACAGCTATCAGTCAACAGTGAGTTATGCCATTGATAAAAAAGATAATTTTTCAATTGAAGGCTCCAGTAATAGTTTCAAGAAATATGTTTTAAATTGGAAATTATATTTTAAAACCGAGAATATATAAATTAGAACACATATCAGATTTTAAAAAGTAATGATACTATATAGTAATAAAACATTATTCAGCTATTCAACAGTAATATTTACATACTAACAAGTGGTATAAGTTTATTTACTTAAATTATGTGCATATGCAAAAAGACGCTGAGATAATTACAGTTGTTAATTGGATTGCCCTGAGAGTCCCAGGAGATTAGTAAGGAAGACCCCTTTGTGTGTCTGGGTGGTTCCTGGAGATGTGAAATTGAGATCTATGTTTCATCCCTGGCCCATTTTTTTTTTTTGGTACTATATCCCTCCTCTGTTTGCTAGTCTCCATCATGTAAATCACTTTTTCTCTCCATGTCCTTTCATAACTCTCCTGTTTTGAAGCCAGCCAAACATAGACTGAACCCTCTGAAACCACGAGTTGAATTCAGATTTTTCTTATCTAAAATGTGGTGTTAAGGTATTTTGTTCCATCAATGGAAAAGTTAACCAATACATATGCACATAACAATTTGTTTCTAGAGCTTTATGTGTGCTTTGGAGTAGAGGTTGCATAAACATTAAGTTGAGTGTCTGGGAAGCTAGGCAGATCAAGGCTTTGAGTCAATCCCCCAACACCATGCAACATCTAAGTATGGTGGTGCATGATGCATGTCTGCAACTAGAGAATATCGGGTCTCAAGGAGAAAGAAAGAATGGAGAAAGAAAGAAAGGAAGAAAGAAAGAAAGGAAGGAAGGAAGGAAGGAAGGAAGGAAGAAGAAAGAAAGATTAAGGTGGATTGTCAACATGACTGGCTTAGGAGTGTGACTGCGTAGGTCATGGCCGCAGGTCCTTGAGGACCATGCCTAGTCCCCGGCTTCTTCCTTCTTGGTCTGCTGGCCATGCTTTGGTTTCCGGGCCCCCTTCCTTCCTCCATTATTCATTTCCGTACATCATAACTTTCTGACACAATCAGACTGACACCTCTAGAAGGGTGGGTGGAAAAATCCCAATAAACAGAAAACCTTATCAGAGCATAAAATGTATTTTATTACTTTGTTCTTATTTTTATTGTCATTCTACATCTGAGGTGCTTGGGCACAGAGGTTTTAAATAACCTGCCCAAGGTCGAACAGTCCATTAGTGGCAGAGTCACACTTCAACGTAAACAGTTATCTCCAGTGCTGTTATATAATCATGGAAGCTGATTATAACAAGGTATAATAAGAAAAATCAAAATAATCCATGATTACCCACACCACTGTGCTCTAGAATTAAATACAGAATCACTGGAAAAAATAACAAAATATTCTATCCGTTATTTTACAAGTACGAACTCCTTGGACGCCTCCATGGACCATCTCATATCTGCCTTCAGGTCTCAGGTTCTGCCTTGAGAAATGCCTGCCATCAGGTCTCCTCTTTCCATCGACACAAAGACTAGCTTTGCCCTAAATCTGCTCCCAATGCAGGATGCCCCTGTCCTGGTGACCATACTAAGGGTAACAACTGACTATGTCAACTGGGAGGCCTCCACTGGCTGTGGGTGGGAGTAGGGCCAGAGAATCAGAGCTTCCAACAAATTTCATAGCATGGAAATGTTTTATAAAACATGCTCAGTGAGCCATCATATGTACTACTTATCTGACAAAAATTTTTAAAATTACATTCAATTTAAATTAAGTATGCATAATTAAATACCTAATTAACTGTATAGAACAGTTTTCTTTATATTATATTTTGTTTCTCAAGTTTATAATTTTGATCATTAACCATATTTTTTATTTTATTCTCTCTGCCTCTGTCTCTTTTTCTCTGTCATTAAGAGCAAAATAAGTTTAATTATAGCATTTATTGTGTCCAAATGTGTCTCAGGTGATGTTAATTTTCACTTTTAAGTATTAAGACATCATAATTAAATGTTTAAAATAAATGCCTGAGAAATAAACAGAATTTTACTCAACAATAACTGTGAGGTGAATAATATTTCCAAAAGAAACGCTATATATCTAATGTAATCGTAACACATATTAAAGTACATCAAATGTGTCCTAATTTGGGAGTGAAATGATTAAGCAAAAATATAACATTGTTCTGGGCTTAATCTGTGTTCACAGTGTCCTAGATTCTACATTTACCAAGAGGCATAGGAGTATTCTTGGCAGAAAGGAACATAGGATCCAATGAGATCACATGAGTAGAGGTTGTAAACTTAACAACAAAGTTCTATGGTACAAATTTCTCTTGATTCACATTGACCTTAAGTGTCTTTCTGGGGAAAGGGACCATTGAACTGAGCTGTGATGAATCAGTAATAATTTCTCAAGAAAGGCAATGTTTGAGGCTTTCAGAAACAAAACAGACCACATACATAGGCACCAACCTGAGGAAAAGCAGGAAAGAAAGAAGGTTGGTAGCAGGGCTTAAAGGATTTAAGAGATAAGAATGGACAGAGGTGAAGGCACAATCACAATATCTGCAGACAGCAAGACAGTTGCGGTTGTTTAGTCGCATTTCTTTAGTTTGTTTTTATTGTTACAATTACAAAGAGAGATTGGGAACAGGGAGGCTTGTTTAAAGGCTATTAAGATTGTTCAAGCAAGAGATGACGGGAGTCTAAGTCATAAAACTTGCATATAACACACCTTTCATCTATGAGTGTGTGTGCAAGTGTGTCTGTGTGTATGTGTGTGTGTCCATTTCTAATATCAGTATCCATATTGATTTTACAAATATAATTCTGTTATATTATTTCTAGGTAGCTCATAATATTGAGTTGATCAAATCTTACGTCCTTTGTTCAAAGGTTTCATGGAAGTAAAAAAAAAATGCTTGTTTTGATCACACGGCCCCAGAGTAACTCAAATCTACTGTCTACTTATGCCGCTGAGGCTGCATCCTGTCTGGTAAGAGTGGTTCCCAATGTCTGTGACCGGATGTGTGCATGAATACCCTGATCCCCAAGGTTGTGAGCATGAGGCGTTTCAGGACCGGGGGCGGCTCATGCTTGGGACTGCATGCTGCCACAATGTGGCTCCTTCACTCTTCTTGTTCTTTGCTGTAGTTTGAGTACGGAATGTTCCCCAAAAGTCCAAGTAGCCTTGGTTCCCATTTACTGCATTGGGGACGTTATATGAACTTCAAGAAGTAGAACCTACAGGGAAGTTTCGCATCACTGGAGGTGTGCCCTCAAAGGGACTATGGGATGCTAGACTCTGTGTCTGTCTCTCTGTCCATTCATCCATTCTTCTCTCTCTCTTTCTCTCATCTTCTTATATTCTGGCCATAATTTGAGAAATATTTGCCTTTGCAGTATGGCCAAATGATTCTGGACTGAAACTTCCAAAACCATGAAACAGAACTGAGTTTTCCTCTTCACAGGTTCCTGATGTCATATACTTGTTAGAGTGAGTGGTATTATTTTGATCTCAAGCCAAAATTTGTAGCTGAATTGATAAACAGCACAAGCATCAGAGATGGAGGCACATAAACAAATGTCACAGGGGCCAAAGGTGACATTTCAGACATTCATATTTATGACACTTGGCATGAGGTTAAGTCAGCTAGCAAAATGAAGCAGGCCCTAAACTGGCTAACGAAATAGTATTCCTAGATGATTATGTGAACTGCATGTGTAATACCTGTCTTGTCTCAGAAAATATAGAGACAGGAGAAAAGCATAAGTCTACTGAGTCCTTTGCCTACATCTCAAACACCACGTGAAAGCCCTCTTTCCCTAAATCGAAGTTCTATCTGATTAAATACTAAGGAATTTGAGAAAATAATCATTTTATCTAACAATACTGAGCTATGTACAAAGGAGTAATTTAAGGACTTGATCAAATGAATACACAGAAAATATATATTATAGTAAGCTGTTAGAATTCTCAGGCAATTTCAGTTTTAAAGATGCCATACAATCTCTCAAAAATGAGCATAATTTGCAGTACCAGCAAAACAATTTGAAAGTCACAATAAGACATCATTTCTATTATTAATTCAAACAAGAGATTATTTAACAATCAGCCTAATAGTGTTTATGAAGAAATGTTTTGTTTTATTAGTGTACAAAAAGAAGATTTTAATATATAGAGAAATCTGATAATTTTTATATTTGAAAAACCTATTAGAACTATAATAGAGATGTCTTTTTGATTTAATTTGAGCTATACATCCAAAGCAATCCCAGCCAGAATTCCAGAGATCCCTCCTGATAAGCTTAAAAGTAATACTCAAAGCTACAACTTCTGTGGGAGAAGAATTCATGTCTTTAAAGGCCATCTATTAGGATCTCTGAAGCGCCCCTCCACAGTTAAACAACAAACATCACTGAAATTCTGAAAAAATAAACAATATCTTAGCTCTGTAAAATTTCCAAATGAAGAAGCATTTATTCAAAAAAAGTGTAGTAAATTTAGCACGACTATCAAGAATTTGTGACGTTTTGGCCATGAACTACAACCCCAGCTGACTGTGACAGAAGCTCTAGTTCTTGCCAATGGCTGATAAGAGAAACTGGTTACCTAGCGGTTACCTGTCAACACTGGCCTCAGCACACATAAGAGTCATCATGTGACCTACGTCCAAGGTCATGACTTCTGAAAACTAGCGTCAAGTGGGGCACACCACAGAGAAAGTAGGTATTACTAAACTAGGCAATTCACCTCATTAAGAAATGGATGAACAAGCAAAACAAAGAAGCTCCAAGGTGAAGAATCAGTATCCAGGATATTTAAAATATGTATAAAAATTTCAAATAAAAATATTGTAAGACATTCCAAAAACCAGAAAATGTGGTCCACCCACTGGATTAATGGGGGAGGAACGAAAGGGCAGCAGAAATTGCCTTTCAGGTTCTAGATGTTGGATTTAGCAAGGACCTCATGCTCAAAGAATGAAAGACAACCATGATCAAATAATCACAAAATAATGACTAAATGATATCAAGTATAGACAATATCAATAAAAACATAAAAGCCATGGAAGAAATTTTATAGTTCAGCACCATAATAATCGTAACATTCTCTCAAATGTCTCAACATTAGATCTGATCTGAGAGAAGAAATAATAACTGAACCTGCAGTTTCCAAAAACAGACATAAAGAATAAAGTGAAACTAACTGAGCCTCAAAGAAATGAGGGGCATTAACAGCCCTCACATCTACATAAGGAAAAAAAGGAGAGGGAAAGAGAAGACAGTGCTAGGAAAAATATTCAAAGAAATAACGGAAGAAAAATTACCAAGTTTAATTTAGAAAACTAACCTGTATATCCAAGAATGTGAACCACTCCAAAGAGATTATCAGAAAACATATTCAAATGTGAAGGTTTTAATCAAAAACCATACAAAGAAATCTTTAAAAAGAATTGTAATAATTTCACAGTTGGAGACTAAAACCTTACATCATTTTTGAAGTCCTGAATCAACAGAAAGAAATAACAGACTCAAAATATCTTGTATTGCACAAAACGACTGGCAAAAAGAAAACAAAAATTATTTTCAAACTGAAACACTGAGATAAGTTCTTTCCTGTATTCTTATATATACATGAACAGTCTCCAATCAGTATCCTAAACTACCACTGTAGGAAGCTGGACAAGGAAAAGCAATCCGATCTTAAATCTGAGATGAGAAGAAACTAAAGGTTCCTGGCGAAACTACTAAAATCAAGAATAGAAATGAGTTTTCAGAACTCAGTAATTTTTCTTCATTTTACTGATATGTATAAGTGCAAAAAAATCACACTGATCTTGAGTATTTTGTGCCCATACTTACTGTGGCAAAGTTACGAATCCTTCCCTTCTCTCTTTTTGACCCCCCTCCAATTCCCATTATGCCCCACATTAAGTTCTATTAAATACTTGTGATCGGAGTTTCTCGCATCAGAGAGACCATTCGATATTTCACCTCTGCTCCTGACTCACTTCACGAAGCATGATGGTCTCAAGTTGCCTCCATTTACCTACAAAAGCCTCCAACCTTTCTGTCTTTACAGATGAGTAGTATCCCATTGTGTATAATAACCACAATTTATATATCCATTGATCTGTTGAGTTTTCTTACATTAACTAAATTGACAAACATTTTACCAAGCTTACCAAAGAAATAAGAGTATAAAATTGCTAAAATCAAGATGAAATCACTACTCATCTTACTGAAATTTAGTCAAAATAATACTCTAAGCAATGACCTGTCATGAATTATATAATGTAGCTGAAATGAACAGGACCTGTGGATTAACATTAAATCACTCAACAAGAGACACAAAATTAGTCACTGTTGAAAACCTATATCTGTATGAAAAGTATTGTACCCAGCAATATAAAGCCATGATTCAAATGAAATAAACGATCTCAAATGGCTCCATTGTTAAACTCTACATTTTGCAAATGAATGTCACCTCATCAATTTCTTTCAGAAAATAAAATAGGATCAAAAATATTTATATTTCTCTCTATGATCCTGTTATTACTTTAATCCTAAAGCACAAACATCACAGACAACACAGGATAAATATTTCTCAGAAACATAAATGCAAAATTCCACAAAAATCTACTAGTAAATAATCTGGTCACTACAAAGGGTTAAAAGAATTCAGAAAATATATTAGCCACTGAATAATCACATATCCCAGAAATGCAAAATTGTAGAAACTTACAATCATTGAGCGCATATAAATAGAATAAGTGAAAAAAGGGAAAAATCCTCTCAATAAGTACAGACAATGCATTTGAGAATATCAGTGCTCCAGCATTGTACATCCATTCACAATTTGAGTAAAACACAGACTTTCCACAACTTGACATTCACACAAATGTTCCTGCCTGGGGCTTAAAAATGACTAAAACAGTGAAAGATTTCCCCAAAGATAATAAACAGAGACGACTGATTTTTTTCTCTTCTGGATCAACATTTGTACTGGAAGTTCTATCAGGAAAATTTAAAAATATAAAATATGAAATATAAAATCATTTATAAATATATATAAAAATAATGTAAAATATAAAAAATTAAAAGAAAGAAGTAAAATTATATAAATTTTCAGGTACAATGACATTATATATAGAAAATTTTAAAAAGCAATACTTTAATATATAAACAAGTATACATGAGAGGAATATAAAAATAAATTGTATTGTTAAATACCACATAGATAATTTCTAATTGAAATCTAGCATATTATTCCATCCGGATTGGCTTCAAAGAGAAAAATTATTCATAAAAATTTAAAATCAACATTTTTCAATTGTAAATACAATTTTTTGAAATAAAGATTTAAATAGATGGAAATATATACCGTTTATGCCTTGGAATAATCAATATTATATTTTATTAATTCTATTATAAAAAATATAATGGAACTACTGATATGGAAAGAGAAGATGGCAAAATAGCTGAAATATGCCAGAAAGTCACATTGAAGGAATCCTATATTCTGCTTTCAAAACTTCCCACCGAGCTATAGTAATCCACATATTTTGATATCACCACATATTGGATAGGCATTTATGTCTATGAAATAAAAATGAGAGTTCAAAAATAATCCTACCTTCGTATGGTTAATTGATTTACTATATGGTGTCAGAACAATTCAATAAAGAACAAAATAGTGTTTCCAAGAAATGGAGCTACCTAATGCCCACCTGCCAGTAAGTGAAGTGGACTCATTCTATTTACATCATACACATCTTAAAATGGATCAGGAACAACAGTGTAAGAGCTAAAATTGGGTTGAGGATGCAGCTCCATGGCGCAGCATTTGCCTGGCACGCTCCAGGATGGGCACACAATCCCCAGAACCTAACTGGAAAACAAAAAGAACCTCCTTAAAGAAAAAAGCCAAAACTAAGAATAGTCACAGAAAACAAAAGAAGTGACCTCAACCCATTTTTATAGAAAAATAAAAGTACAAATAAGATAATAATAAAGAAGGCTAATACCAACAGAGTCTAAAAATAGAACACTCTATTGTTACATAAACGATAAAAAATGAAGACAACACAGGAGAGAAAATATTTGTGCATCATGTAACTGAGAAGGAACTTGGATTCATAATTTGAAAAGATTGTTATGACTTGTGCAGAAGATAAATAATCCAATAAAATGAGAATAATATCAACATTTCATGAAAGAACATCCTCAAATGGTCATTATTAACACAGGAAGACATCTCAGACCAGCCGGTAAGATGACAAAATCAAGACCAAAATATGGTATCAGATCTCATTCAACATGATAATCCCATTAAAAAATAAAACAAAATAAAAGAATTTCCCCTCAAAACTGGATGATAACCTTGATTGGATATGATGTGGAGAAACCATAGCATGGATTTTGTTTATGAGAATGTAAATAGTGCAGCTATGTTGGAAAATGATTTGGTGATTTATTTAATTGTTAAGCATAAGGTCAGCACATGACCCGCCAGGGCTATCCAAGAGGAATTAAAATACGTCCTCAAAAATTTACAAATATGTGTTTATAATGGCATTATTTATAATAAATACAATGGAAGCAATTTAAATACCCATCAGCTAAAGAATGGAAAAATAAAATGTGATCTATGTGTGCAATGGGATAAAACTCATCCATGCAAATGGATCATTTGTACATACTACCATAAAGTCACACTTCGAAAACATGCTAAATGAAATAAGCCAATCACAGAAGGAACATACCGTAAAATTCTTTTAGTCAAAAATATCCCAGAATGAAGTCATCTATGCAGAAAGAACACAGGTAGTGCTCTCTTAGAGGCCCTACAGGTGAGGAGAAGAAAGAACCACTACGAGAATTTCTTTTTTGGGAGTGGAATATAAGCAATAAAATTGGAGAGTGGTGATCATTCTTCAGCTCTGTGAGTATTCTAAATGCCTCTCAACAGTAAGCTATAAATGGAAGAGTTATATAGGCGTTACCCCTCAGCGCATCTGTTAAAAGGACAAAGTAACTTTAACTATAGTTTGGTGGTGCTGATAGAAACTGTACTATAAAATTAAAACACAGCTGTTTTAGTTCATTCAGACTGCTATAATACAATTTCATAAACTGAGTAACTTAAAAAATGTATTCAGTAAAGACCCTTTTTAGTATCTCAGGAAACTGGATACGGTGTCTGTAAAGTAAGGCGGGCAGCCTGAAATCATCGCTCCAGGCCCGCCAACCAAAGCCTCGCTTGAATTCCATTCACAGAGACTCAGCGGTGAGCAGGTATAAATAGGCCCTGTCATTTACGCAAGGGTACCCCAATGGAATTTTCTATCATAAAGCAGAACGTTTTAATTTTTAAATAAACTGCCCTAGATTAGTAAGACAACCAGGTTCCTCACAGAAAACAGATACATCGTTTATGAAGACACACAGATGTCTTTAACTCAGGTCATGAATTCTACAGATTTTCAACAGAAGTGGAGGAGCTCAGATGTGAAACACGGAAATGGACAGGGCTGTGACGCTGGCAGCTGGGAGGCTGGGGCAGGAGGGCTGCAGCAAGGTTGAGCCAGGCTTGGGAGAACTCACCTCCAATCTAAAACTAAAAATGGGCTGGGGGAAGTAGCTCAGTGGGAAGACCCTGGGCTTGATTCCCCAATGCAATGAAGAAAAACATAAGGGGATGCGCAAATACTTCAGAGTGGACCCATCTTTGTCAGAAATTGGTCAAGAAATGTGCATGGACTGTATTCTACAGAAAAAAGGGAGAGAGCAGTGTACAGGATGTACCTGTTTCTGTGAACTTTACAAGTGAGGGCGTTCTGCTAGAAAATAACCTTGCTCCAAGATGTCACACCCGGGACATCTCTGAGAATGGCCGATTCTAGCTGCAATTACATAAAAGGAAACATGAGTTTAGAATATCACATTATTTTAAAAATCTGAGGAATAGTAGGATTTATCAGAAAACAGCGAAGCTAGCTTGAAGAAAGATCTTCTAATGGCCAAATACTAGACACATTTACCATCAAACAAGCGATATTTGGTATAAATTATCTGCTAAAAATCTATAATTACATATTGACATAAACATGTAAGTAAGCAAAATATTAACACTGAAACACTCTTTAACATAGAATGGTGCAAACTACTATATGGAGAAAAGATTTTGGAACTGGGATAAAATTCTCATTTTATAAACATCAGAGCAATAGTTGAATCATGTGAGAATATAGAACACATATGTGTGCCTTCTGGTTCAATCATAGGACTACGTTAGCAATGCGATGGGAACATGCTTTCTTGCTAATATATTAACACCAGAAATCAGATAATTCTCTGAACAAGGTTAGTGTATGCTATTACTTTGTGCTGTATACAGTTGGCATTAAGACAGTGCAGGATTTTAATTGTAACTCTGCCCATATTTCTATTTAGAGGACTGCTGTCATTTTGGTTTTGAGCAAAATTTTTGCCCCCAAGGAAAGCAGTATTTCAGATTTACTAATAGATTGAGTTGATCTAGTATATTATTTGGTATAAAAATATTCTCGAAGCTTTGGATTTTCTCACTGGTGAATATTATTGATGTGCAAAATACCTGGCATAATACACAATCTCAGTAACCACACACAATGGCTTGCCATGCATGGACACATGGGACCTGGAAGGCCAGGCCTGATTATGCTGCTGCACATATTATGTGGTTTTGCTCTTCGCTTTTTTTGTATTTTCCTGGTTTTGACAATGCAAATATTAACACCATCCTTTACAAAGATTATTTGAACTATGACAAAAGTTCTATGACTATGAGTTAAAGTTTGAAGAAAACACAGAATTTTCGTGGTTGCAATATAACTGTGACAAAAACCTCATGGAAATCTGGAAAGGAGCAGTTGGAGTGTGATCCAAGGAAACATAAGAGCTCATGGGACAAAGCGGTCCCATGCACATCCGAAAAACGTTTATAAAGAGGGACATTTCATCATGTCCATGATAAATATTCTTGTGAATGATTTAGATTGGATCAAAATGAGAAATTTTTAGTGAAAAGGAAATGATTTAAAATTAACAAATGATATGCTAAAATATCAAAAATAACATCAACATTTAAAGCTGCATGTAAATATATCTCTAAATTTTAATTTACTTAAAATATAAATTAAAATAAACGCAACTGAAGACTTAGTTGCGATGTCATAGCTATTGCATTTCCAATGTTCTTCACACATACATACCTAGTGGTGTCAGAATGGGGTAATTCAAAATTGAACGTTTTGTGCATTTTTGCAAAAACCACCTGTTGGGAAGCAGATCTGGATTTCTACATGACACAATACCTTCAGCGATAAGAAATTACTAGAGCACTAAATAGAAAAAAATGTCAATAGATAATAACACATAAACCGCTAAAAGGAAAGCCTCGGTGACTGACATGCAATGCAGTGCAAGAATCATGCAACATAGGAAAGAAATTTTAAGAAAAACATCAGCACTGGTGTTGTTGAGACAAGCAACAAGGTACAAAATTCTTAAAAAGCTGGGGTGTTTATGAATTAGGACGGTGTCATGATTTGCATCTTAAATGTTGCTCGAAGACTTATGTGCTATGGCTGAGTGTTAGTCAATGAGAGATGCTGAACATACAAGTCTTGAGGCCTACTGGTGAGTGCAGGTGTGATCTTGAAGGGAATATGAGAACTCTACCTAGTTCCTGTCTCTCCTCTTTGCTTTCTTGTCCGTGAGATAAGCAGCCCCCTCTGCCATCTGCTCCCCATCTTAAGGTTCACGTCAACACAGGTTCCAAAACAATGGGCCCCACCGAACAGGACTAAAGCCTCTGAAACTGTGCACTGGAATAGAACATTCTTTAAAGACAAATGATTTGATTTCTCCCATTTTTTGTTCCAGGGATGGAAATCTATGATGGACATTTACACTGGAGTTCACTGCAAGTATTTTAGCTAACATGAGCACAAATACACCCTGCAAAATAGGAATTGCACTGCCAAGACAATATAAATTCAGATAAATTCTTAACCCTACAAAATGATTTGATTATTCATGGCAATATGAAAGAGGTGGCGATTTCAGTGTTTGCATTTGCGGAGGATTGAGTAGGCAAACCATAAATGATTCCATTGGCAGTGGACAGCCGGAGCAGGAGCACTAACCAGGAAAGAAGACACCAAATGAAATTACAGTATGATGTAATTTATATATGTTTAAATTTTTAAAAACATGGATGAAAGCTGCAACTGTAAAATACTCATGTATGTCTCAGAACATCGAGTAAGCAAGTTTTAGTAGATGCGTATTTCGGGAAAAAAAAATGGTAGTGAAGATCAAGGAAGAAACTCGTAGAACAAGTATGAGACTGCACAAAGGAACGAGTCGCCATGAACCTAAAGAGAATTGACTCATCTGCTGACATCTAAGTCTCAATATAAAAGAGGAAATAATTGGACTCCGTGTTTTGGGAAGAGGATGTTTAAAGCAGAGTGGTTTCACATTCTGGTCTGTGTTAACTAATTACATGATGAATAACTTTGTGACATATTAAAAATGATAGAAAGTGTTTTGCTGATGGAGATGCTCATTAGGCATAAGTATTTACAATGTAATCTGGTATAATAACTCGGGGAATGAATTTAACATTTCTCCAAGCTATATTCTAATTATAATTTCCCATTGATCTTTTGTATTGTGAAGACTTAAAATAAGACTGGAATCTTAAAGGAACCACGGAAGCCCACATTCTTTAAGCACACAGCGAAGTCCTGCTGTGCTTATAATTGTCAAAACAGAAGCTCTCTGGATATTAAGAACTACCCACTGGCCAGCGCCTCCTGCTGTGACAGGCTGTCAAAAGTTCTTGGGGACTGAAGGAATGGATGCTTGATTAGAAAGTGAAACAAGAGAAGGATAAATTGTATGATTAATTGGGAAAGTTCAGTATGCTTTGATGGATGGATGTATCATTGAAATGAGAAGTTGCATAAAAGTTCTGTGAATAAATCCTTGATTGGTTTTACAGCTTTGACTCTCCTCATTCTTTTATGCATGGTTACGGCTGAAAACCTGGAGTTTCTAACCACTCAAGTATAGTTTTCAGTTTGAAAACAATTCAGAAAGGTTCTGACTTCCACAATGAGAAATTCAAGGCTCCATTTATGATTGTGGTATTATGGAGGAATTTGAAACTGATGGAATATTCTCAGTGTAAAGTACAGCTGTTTCTAAAATTGTACTCCCTGCATTCCCCTCAGCGACCTTTGGCTGGTACAATACTTGTTTTGTTTTTAGTGAGTTCAACTTCAAATAGGAAGAATTTCATTTTTCACATGCAAGTTATTGAAAAATCCGGGAAAAACTTAAAGCAATGTGTTTCAAATCAAAATATGCCTCAGAATCACATGTCAAATGTAATATTTTCTGATTCATTAGGCCTAGATGGGGACCTGGTACTCCGAATTTCTAAAACATTCTCAAGAACAATGTTGGTATTAAATGCAATTTGGTTGGAAAATCAGAATCAACTCACAAATCTAATATATCAATTTTTCTTATTTAGAAGTATTAGACTATAATACAACTTAATATTTAAGGTAGAAAAACAGTATTTTCCCCTATTTTTGGTTGAAAATCTGAGATAGAAAAAAAAAAAACTGTTCAATTTTTTTTCAGAAAATGGGTGATTTAAACACACAGACAAGTGATTTTTAATCTGAGACTAAATGTACATACATGCATACAAAATGGTTGAGAAATGAAATAAAATTAATATTATGCCTCAAAATACAATGAAAAGATTCATGATTACTGAAATTATCACTATTCTTATTGGACGTGCACATATTTAATAATATGCATGTACATCTAAGTAGGAGTACATATATGTGATTCTGTATATTTAAAAGACAATTTGATTTTCTAAGTCAATCTTTAAAATCGAAAATCTTTTTTTCATTTGGAATGTACCTTTCAAAAAAGTATGAATGCTACCAGTGTTTTATGTCAGTGTGTTCTGAAGATTGCAAAAATACACTTGGATGCAGAGTTATATTCTGGAAGAATAACTGTATATTTGCTTTTTTTCCTTTTAGCTGATTCAGACAAATGGAAGCTACATTTAAGGATAAATTATATTTATTGTGTCATGTTAGTTTTTCAGGAGTATCTGGTATAAATTATAGCCATTTGTCCACCCAACATGGACTCCATCATCTAGTCAAACGACTTATTCTCACAGAAATCCTTTCACTGCTTCACAGAACCAATTTAGGTCTTTAGAAGACGATGCACAGTGGCTTACCATGAAATATGGATATTAAAGTTGATGACTAGGCACTGCAAAGTACTCTCAATTGTATACTAACAGCTTTCTTTTTAAATCCAATTCACCTCTCATGAATAGCCAGGTCACTTCGTTATTGGGCCACTTATCAAAATGCAGAGTCCTGTGTGTCCGTCCACTCCTCCACTTTATTGCTACGTATGCATTCCCAACTTTGCCTCACAACAAAACAAATTTGCCTCAAAATGACCAAGTGTTCAGTTGAACACTGATGCAATTACTTCAATTTTAATTCTAGTATGGTTAATATCAAAGCAAATCATCAGGTTCTACTACTGAGTAGAATCTCTGTTATTAACCAAGCAGGTCACACAGTATTTCCCCCAAGAAAACTATTGATTTATAGTATTTTTAAACTTGTTTCTACCTTGACTTCCACAATGAATAAATTGAGTATATTTCTAAACATGTATGAAATAGATAAATTCATTAAACTGTCATATTTCTTAGTAAGTGAATCCGAAAAGAAGTTTATTATCTTCCATACTAGAATTATACTTCCTATAATTAATATTTGTAAGATGCAAAATTGTTGCCAGGTGTGTTAGGTAGGAAGATATTTTTATTTCAAGAGTTTAAAAAAAGTTCTGATCCAGTGGAATACAATTCATGTTATATAATAAAACTAAGAATTTCTATAGAATAATGTTTCACACTTCTATGACTTACTTATTGGTTAATTTAGACATAATTATTATAGTGTTTCCTTTATTCTTAGTGGATTCATAGTTCAATGAATTCCTTTTTGATGATAATACAAAAATAAGTATCATTTTAAAGGAATAAATTTTTAAAGGCACTCTCTGGTTTATATAATAAAATGTCTTTTAATATATAAGATGTGCTATACTATATACAAAACAAGGTAATTATTTTGTGCTCTTTTTATAATTACAGTGGACAGTTTAGTAGAAAAATTCAAATTATGTATTGCATGACTATTAATATGGGATGCTACATTTAAATTCTTAAAAATTACTTTACTGAAAACATTCTACATGATAAAAATACTGTGGAAAGGAATACATTGTTATTGTAATCCTATAACATGTAATATACCCACAAATAAATCTAATTTGAAATGTATCATATGCTTATATTAATAAAAATAACTGCATTATATTTTTGCAAATAATAAATGTTGTATACTATATGACACTTAGTGCATTCAGTTTCAACAAATTCATTTCATTTTCTTCATTATTAGTTATTATTACTATTTGAGACAAAGCCTTACTCTGTAGGCCTTGCTGGCCTGAACTCACTGGGAAGTCCAAGCTAGACTTGAACTCATGGCAATCCTGTGCTTCAGCCTCCACAGTGATATGAGTACAGGTGTGCACCATCCCGTCTAGCATACGTGGTGCTGGGGAATTGAACTCAGGGCCTTGTGCTTGCTAGGCAAGTGTTATAATCACTGTGCCAATCCTCCAGCCTCTCTTCATTGTTATTGTACAAAGTCATTATCACTAAATTTTAATTTACCAGAAGTATATAAAGTATGCTACTGCAGCAGACAAGTGCTCATGAAATAAAATGGTCAAATTCATACACAAAAACTGAATTCATTTGAGTGCAATATTTGCATGATCCTCCCTTGAGAATGACAATCTTAATGATCTCAAATCGTGCTTTCTTCTTTATTGGTCTATCACTTTGTTCCTACACAAAACGTTTCAACAACAATAAACACTATTTTAATCCACCTTAGTCTCAAATCGTAAGTGACAAGGGCTACACTTAGCTTCACTCTGAGAAGAAAGCACACATCAATTCTGAACGTCGAAAGCAGGGCAAGTAGAAACTGTGGAGGAAGGGGAGGAGACGTGCAAAGGACCTAATTTTCTCATTTTACACAGCAGGATGTCAGGAGTATCAGCAAAAATTGATGGAATGAGAAATAGGCACTGAAGTACCATATTTAAAAGTTTAAGGGTAACCATCAAGCAGAGCATAAATAACAGAAAACTCTAAATAAAGAGTAGAAAATGGGGAAGAGGTACAGAACCCCTTTATTTGGAATAGAGGAAAGTTGGACAGATGGGCAAATCAAGGCCTGTATGAAGCCTTGTTTCCTACTGAGAACACTGCAATAAAGAAAAGCTGGAAGAGTGGAGAGTTCTTGTCTCCAGAAAGAGGGACACAAAACGAAAAAGAGACTTAGTTTTTAATTCATTGTGTCAACTTCTATTGCTTTTTCTGTTTTCTGTTTTTGTCATTTTCCATCTAGTATAATTGTCTGACTTGGTTGGTAGTGTTCCTTTAAAAAAAAAAAAAGAAAAACCTTCCATAACTATGAAACACCATGTCGATCCCTTTGCTTAGAGCTCTGCTATTATTCACTTGATACATACATTAATTTTTATCGGTCTTACGTATATCTTCTTGAAGAAAATGCAAATTAAAAGCAGAAACATTGTAGTGTTATTGTCAGTGTTTACCAATGTAGCCTCTGTGACCAGCAAGAAATATACAAAAATAATCAGGATTACATTCTGGTTATACACTTCTCTCTATTGCTAATATATTTGTTTAGTTGATTTAAATAAAGAAGGCTTTATTTAAATCGTTAAATCCAGAGGCAATAGATTCATTTTCATATTTCAGTCATATTCACGTGATACATTTGTTGCGACTTTAAACTTTCAAATATTGACAGTGATTATCTTTGGATGGTCAATCACACATAAGGTGAATTTCAAGGTATATCTTTCTAACATTTATTAAATCATTAGATGTGATCGATACATGTTAATATATGAATTTTCTAGGTAAAATTCCAGGATACAGATCTTGGTATACCATTATTTTATTACTCATAATAACCTTGTTATGTTTGCAAAATATTTCCTCTCATCATTTGCAATGCATCTTCAATATTATCCTAGTTTCTTAGCTCTTTCTGCCTAACAAACTATCTCAGATTTAATGGTATTTGTGCTAAATATAACATTTTATCATGATTCTACAATTTGAGGTTAGAAACCCAGGAGGAATGTGATATATTCCACGATAATCTGGGAATGATTCAATAGTTGAAGCCTGGAACTACTGCAGCGTGTTCAATCATACGTCTTGCATGTGGTGCGTGTCGGAAGCATGGTTTTAGCAGAGGCCATCACGGGTCATACACATGAGGCCGCCCCTGCAGCTTAGTCCCTGAGTTCCAGGGAAGTTAAAATGAATCTATAATTGTTACTAAGTCTTAGAAACAGCTGAATTCTGAGAACCACTGCTTTTTGATCAGAGGACAGCTGTGTTTGGATGCTTGTGTCTCCTCCAAGAATTCACGTTGACATGTCATCTTCAATGTGATAATATTAACAAATAAGGGTTTAGGAGAACCCTCATTATTGAGATTAGTGACTTTTAGAAGGGCCTTATAGAAAAGACTGTCCCAGATGTTTTTACACCTTGCCAATAATATGACGTTTGCCTTCCCAGAGACTAGCATTCAAAGCAACGTTTCAGAAGCAGAAACTTAGCTCTTCCCGGGCATAAATGTTGCCAGTTCTTTTGATTTTGAGGATCCACTATTTTGAAGAATAAATTTCTTTTTCTAAATCACCCAACCTGACATATATGTTATTGCAATATAAATGAGAAATCAACAAGCACTATTTTAACTATTTTGCTTTCACGCAATGCAAGTACACTTCAGCTGTGCACAGAACAAAACAAAGCATGCAAACACAGACAAAAAAATCACACTCAAATCAAATGAATTATTCTAAATAAATTTAAAACAACAGTGGGTAACTAATATCTGAAACAAAACAATTATCTAAGTAGAAATGAAATAAATCTATCATTACATTCATAACCAATATTCAAATTTGTGTTCCAAGGAATTGTCAAATAATAAAACTCTACAAGCCAGAATTACCTAAAATAATTTTTAAAGATGATAAAAGTCTGCCCTAGATTTTAAGTTGGAAAGAAGAATGAACTGTAGCCCCTACGTCTTCACTCACTTCTTAAATCCAATTTGATGTCTTCTGGTTACTTCATCTCCTTGTATTCTACTTAGACTTTACAGCCTCATGCTACGGCCCATTTTTCAATTTCTCTTGGCTTACCTGGCTTTCAAACTTTACCTTCAGTTTTTCCTCAAAACTAACATGCAAATGTTGACAGTGTCTCTTTTAATTAAAATTCTTACCCACTACTGTGCTATGATATTTTAAATACTCAAACATTTAAGAAAAATGTCAAAATCCTTAATTAAGAATAAACATAATTTACAATTTCACTTTTCCTTTCCCCAGTTTCTCTTGTCAGCTCCAAAAATTTCTGATCAAATGATACAAAGAATATACAGAGTTACATAAACCGTTTCAAGTATTCGTACTGTCTCTCAATGAGAAAAGGAGTCAGGAACTGTTTTTTAAAAGCCTAATAAAAAGAGAAAAAAGAAAAGGGATAAGGGGATAGAGTTCAATATGAAAACTCTGTTCTGAGATGTATCCGCAGTACTGCAAAACAACATAAAACAAAACACAAGAGAAAGAACAGGGAGCCAAGACTTTCAAAACTTGAATGAGGAGAAAATAGAGAGAAACCTTGTAGGAAAATGAAGAACAGCTCAATAGTCTGGTTAGTAAATTAGTTTTAACTGTACTCAAAGTTTGCACTAAGTAGTCCTCAGGATTGAATTATCAAAGAACTTGAAAATTATAAAAAGAAATAAAGCACCAGACTTTGCCGGACATTGAATATTTGTGAAAAGACACACCCAGTGAAAAAAGAAATCCATGAACTTTATTTGAGATGAAATGATCCTCCACAGTTTTACAAGTAACAAAAACGAAACAGTACTTGGATCTGGTAAGTCTTAAAATTCTCTAATGGAGAATGTGCAAATGATGTATTTGGGGTTTTTTGTTGTTGTTGTTGTTGTTGTTTCTGGTGTTTGTTTTTTTGTTGTTGTTTTGTTTTGTCTTTCAAGAACATACAAATACAAATACTAGGCCAGGAGGAGGAGAAAAGTCCAACTCCAGCTATAAAAGGCAATTTGGTGTTAAAAGAAATGTCAGACCCTGGGGGAGGAAGTTAGATTTTCCGGCTCTCTAGGGCCTTGTTGAACTCACATGGGAGCAATTGCCTGGGTTTTTGCCTAAGCCGATAAAGGGATCTCAAATCAACAGTGAGAAAAGTAAATGGTGAAAGATCTGTTCCTGCCTTTGTGTTCACAACACATTTGTCAAATGACAGCGTAGGCACTGGACTTGTATATTTTAGAGTGACATTTTAAAGATTTAAGGCGTTTGGTGTTTATAGGTGTCAGAATAAGAAACACTGATGGCAGGGCACAAGCGAGCAGGCGATCGTGACTCAAGCACGAGGCAGAAGAAAACTAAGCAGAAGGTGTCGGCCTTTGTATCTGCCCCAGGTGCTCATTTCCTTATCTAGGTAACGTCAACGTGTTGAAAATTAATTCCTTGTAAGAAGTATCTATCTTTATTGCATGGTTTGCTTAATTTTAAAAGTCATTATATTCCCAAAATTGGTAACCACTCATCAGAGCACTGTTATTCATGCAAAAATACTTATACATTTTACATTATTTAGACTAGATAACTTTTCTGCCTCCAACATAATTCTAATTTTCTAATTCTATAAAAGGAATGCGTTGTGTTCTATGAGCCCCTAGTGGGAGCTCTGTGTCCTTCCTCTTTCTCCGTTGGGTATTGGGGACATAAACTAGGGCCTTCCCACTGAGCTACATATCCTGGTCTCTTTTGAGGTTTGATTTTGAAACAAGCTCTAACTAAGATACTCAGTTGTTTAGGCTGGGTTCAAACTTGCAATCCACCTGCCCTAGCCTCCCAGAGTGCTAGGATTACAGGCCTGTGCCCCCACCCTTCCCATGTCTCTTCTTGAGGGTCACCATATGTTTCACCAGATTTGAAAAGATCAGGGCCTTGATAAACCAGATTTTTTCTTGTACTTAAAATTCTACTAAAAAAAAGGATATGCTGAAGCCATATTTATTGGCCAATAGATATGCAAGAGCAACTACCCAAGTGAAAGAGATCCCATTTGCATATGTCAAATTAAGTCGCCACGTTCCAAAAAGATGCCAAAAATTTAAGTGAGTTTTAAATAGGTCAGAGAAATCTACTCAAGTTTGGAAAGGCCTCTCAGCGACCAGACAAGTGATTACAACCTAGGCAGCCCCTGAAAGCCATAAACTGCCAGGCTGTGCTGAATAAATTCTCCTCAATGACCTTTCCATGACAACTTTCTCATTTCCTATAATGTGGAGACAATTAGGTGTTAAATTACATGTTTGTGGAGCAAAGCAGCAACCTTTGAAGCAGAGGTTTCACTGAAGAATGTAGTCAGCGAATGTGTAAAAATAGCTCCTAACAAGTAATACAGTTGTACAACGTCCAGCTCCTTAATTTTACAAATGAGAAAAAGGATGCCTACATAGCCACCAACTTGACAAGTATAACAACGCAATTTTGGATGAGAATCCCACAGAAACGCACTATTAAGTTTTCAGGTTAGTGATTTTTCTATCAGCATTGGAGCTTCATGCTTTTAAATTCATCAAACATTCTCTGGATAATAATTTCTTGAGATCCATAAATACTATTGCAAACAAGAAAATCAGCAAAGTGTTATGGCACTTTATAGGCTTTAATTGATAAAACAAAACCCACAACTAGCATCCTACCCTTAAGGAGGTCACATCAGTCAACACGTACACTTTTGAGAAATTTCTATGTCACCTACTGTAAGTGCCAAAAAGGAGCAGTGGGCAGGATTTTTCAAGAAATTCACCCTTCCCAACGCTAGCCCTAGACCTCTCATTGAATTTAGTCACTAATTACAGAGTTGCCAGACATGTTCTATGTGAAGTATATTCAGGGAAATTTTTGCACACAGAGGAGAATAATCTAATGTGTACACTGGATGCACACGAGAAGTGAGGTCAGCTACATTTTGGTGGAACTAATAATAGCAGTTCAACAAGGAAGTAACCTAAAGGAACGGCGGGGAGGAATAGTAAAGTATGTTTGGAAAGCCACAAAACACCGTCAGTAACTGTCCCAGAGAGTTAGGAATTCTAGGAGATAAACCTATACAGTCATACAGTTACTATAACTATTTTATAATTTTACTTTTCAAAAATTCTGGCAGTTGGTTAAATTAAGTGGTGTATAAATGAGAAAGCAATTGACGTTTTTGTATTGACTTAGTGAATTTATATTTCAATCAGATTAGAAAAGATCTTTGAGGAAATTTTAATTCGGTTTTACTATTTATTATTTCATAAAACAAAACAAACAAGAACAACTCTCAATCTAGGCAAAATGTTCCACAAAGCTCTTGGTAAGCATTTATCAGGATAGTTGTCTTTCCAGGCCTGTTCTATTTTTTTATTGATTTAAATCCTGCCAAATTTTCAACACTGGTGAAATCTTAACTGTCCCCCAAAAATATGATTCAGGAAGTGGTGTCTGTCAATTTTATTCCTGATGTTCTCTATATGTAAAAACAAAACCAAAAAATAAAAACAACAACAAAATGCTACAACAAACTCATACTGTGTCCCCAAACAGATGAGAAGAACCTTAGATTAGAAACTAGATTTAAGTACCACTTTACCCCTTTATGGAGCCGTCTATTGTGACTGAAACAGGTCTCCAGATAAAAATGAACATTTAAATACCAAGAAAATCTTCAATAACATGACTTCTCATACTAGCTCATTCACAGCTGACCTCCAACCTAGATACTCCAAGCCGTTCAGCTGATGTTATTTACATCCCAGTGACACAGTTAGGACTATTGAACACTCCCTTTGGCATTGATATGTGTTATCTACGTGATGGAAAGATCTGACTTAAATACTTGAACTTCGCTTGATAGATTACTATTTTCATTCCTCATCCTCAGATCTGTATTACTCCCACCACCAACAAACTTAGTACACTGATGCTGTTTAAACTTCCTGGGACATGAGAGATATTGTACTTTCTCAACAAAATGGCCCAGCATAGTCAGGGCTATAAGTAGTAATCTTGTATTCTCTTCATCCCATTTTTCTCTCTTTTTTCTACAAGGAAAGCACTTCATATTGGCCAAGGATATGCATCTCCTTCAAGCAGGGCCCTGGATTTGTGTCCATCTTGGATGACACTACCAGGAACTGTATTCATTCATCCCTTACCTCTGAAGACATTGTAGGGCCTTCCCTACACAGGATTCCAAAGTGCGCTTAGCTAATACAGGATTACAGGAGTTTGCTTCCTCATCTCCTCTCAGTGATCAGCGACAGAAGGAGAGCAGAATAACCACAAAGGAGTGTTTGTCTCAACTGTTAAATCTCTGACTTAGTTGGAACTATTAAGAGAGAATAGAAAGACAATGAAAAGTTTTGTTGTCCACTTTCATTGACTTCTTCCGCTTGGCCAGAAGTTCCCTTTACTTTCTTTTCCTCTGCAAGTCTAACCGGACTTCACAGTAAGTCCTGCTGTGAAATTGTAGCTGGGACACTAGAGCCAGAAAGAATAGAATATTGCTGTGATGCACAGATACTACCATTTCTATGCAAGTTAGACTTTAGGTGTCAGAAAATTATGAAGCTTTTGGGTTAGGTAAGCAGCATTCTCATCAGCTCAAAAGTGAACATGAAACAGATTTTCTAAACATACATTAAAAAGAGGCTGAATTATCTTTGGAATTTGCCACTAGCTCTGTTGTCATTCAAGGATTCAGATTTGCATTCTACTTAGATATTTTTGCAGATTTTGGGTGTCTCAAAAATCCACAAAAGGAGTGATAACAGGGTCCAAGTTTAAAGAATTCTCTAGTGATGGGCAATATTCGCCTTACCGATTTTTTAAAAAAAAATAACTGTGTAAAGTTATTTCTCTGCTGATTATGTTTACAAGACGTGGAGGCAAGTTTTTAAATTTTGTAAACATATTTTAAACTTAAGTAAAATGTAGTTAAATGAAAGATGGAATTCTGCATAGATTCACTCAAGCTAAATCTCAATTCTTAGATTCTAACTCAATCTTGATACTACAATGCATTTATTATGTCTTATAAATTGTAATAAAATAAAAGTGAGTTGTGTAGTAGTGCCTTGGAAACCATGGCACTCATACTCCTGGTACACTGACATATATTAATTTATTTGAAATAAAAATGAAAAGAAAATGACTATCATCCTCCTTGATTCAGTTTACTAACAAGTTTAATTAAACTACTAGCTGATTTTATCTGTCAACAACTTACAAAATAAATTACCGTGCAAGGCTACAGAAACTAGAGAGGATCAAGGAGCATGCCACTGGTGTGTAGCCCAGCTGGTGCTTGTCTGTCATTTCCTTGTCAGTGACTTTGGTGACACGTAGCTGATGGGCCTGGCTGGTATCCTGGCATTTAATTGTAAACATAATTTGCCACTTCCAGAGAGTGCTATCCCCAGTGCGGAACCTTTGACAAATTTGCAAGCAGGCTTTCTCTTTTTTCTTTTTGTCAATTTGTTTTTTACTGCAAATTCATCTGCAGATGCAGTATCTTGTTACTAGTTTATATTTTTAAAGGGTCTATACAAGTAACATTGACTAATAAAGACTTCCATTGTAAAGTTAAGGTATTCAGAATATTTTTTTCTTTACCTCTGAAGACACATTTTCCGAGATACACTGTACATAAGCTCATGGTTTTCACACCTTTATTCTTGGTCAAAGTTCACAGACAGAAGGATTTTCATTGTATTTTATCAATTTTATGAGAATAAGAGCATTTGCAATTTTTTAAAGAAATGAAAATAGCTATGAATGAACTGCAACTCTCAGATTGAGTGTGAAATGATTGAAAAATGGAGGACGTGTATGTGTGCGAGTGTGTATATATGTGTGTCTATGTAGGCACACAAATACATTAGTGGAACAAGTAGATGTCAACACAAAATGAATTTGTTAATAAATTTAAAATCAAATACTTCTTATAATTAGGTATGATAATCACCTACAATAAGAACTAAAAATTCTTCATTAAAGTGGTAAATGGTCCAGAATTTGTAGACCACGTGATTTTTTTATAATTCCCCAGACATGCTATGAGTACACAGAAATAATCATGGAAAATATAAAGACAAATATATGTGGCTGCATTTCAATAAGCCTTTATTTATCAAATTAGCAGGCTATACATTCTCTACTTAAATGATTCAAATCAAACAATTATTGAGAGTTGATTTCTCTAATTTCTTTTGCGCTTTTTTCTCTCGAGGCTTTTACCTTGAGAGTTATTGTAAATCAAAATATTCCTACATATACGTTTTTGTGGTATATGCAATATTAAGGGTTTATATGGTACAATTGCCACATATGAAGTAAAATATGTTAATATCAAAAATTTAAAAAGTGATACTATTTGATGTGTTCTCCTTATAAATAAACACACAATTTTGGATTTTCATATATATGTCCTAAGTTTATGTTACTATAGCATTTTTAACCTTCACTTCAGAAAGTCAGCACTTACATTGACTATACTACTGTGAAATAGATAGTACAAGTACTAAACACATATGTCTTTCATAAATATCTTAGTATAATACATATAAGTGTACTGATATGTCAATGAGAACAAAATGCCTGATATTGATGTTAACTGTTAACACTTCAGCTGTGACTTCTACATTATCGTATAAACATAGAAAATGGATTTTTAAAATATATGTCAATCATGGTTTCGATATTTCTAATCTTTGTACCTATTAGGGAGTTAAGAACACTTTACTTTTTATCCTAACTTATTTAATATTAATTCACATCTATAAGTACCAAGTGGATAGTTAGCACCTTTGATTTTCTCTTACTCTCACTTTCTTTGGTTGGACCCAATTAACTTACTTTTAAATGTTATGAAAGTTTGATTTTTTTAGGATAGGCAGTTTTGCAAATAGTGAGAGAAAAATATTTTTAAATTCTGGAATGCTTAAATAATTATCAACGTTGTAAAAAGAGATCCACCAGACTGGGAAAAAATATTTGCCACCAACATCTCAGATAAGGAACTTATAACTAGAATATACAGGGAGCTAAAGAAAAGTAAGCCTACCAAAATAAAGGATCTTAGTGAAAAGTGGGCAAATGAAATGAAGAGACAGTTCACTCACCAAGAAGTTCAAGTGGCCAACAGCTACATGAAAAGATGTTCAACATCTCTAGCCATAAGAGAAATGCAAATCAAAACAATGCTGAGATACCATCTCACCCCAGAGAGAATGGCTTATATCAACAAGTCAAATAGTAATCAGTGCTGGCTCGGCTGTGGGGAGAAAGGAACCCTCCTGCACTGCTGGTGGGAATGTAAATTGCTACAACCACTTTGGAAAACAGTATGGAGATCTCCTAAAAGACTAGAAATAAATGCCCTCTTCCATCCAGCGACACCCCTCCTGGGAATATATCCAAAAGAGACCAAAACACCACATAACAGAGATATATGTATACCCATGTTCATAGCAGCACAACTAACAATAGCAAAAATATGGAAGGCACCAAAATACCCATCAACGGACCAGTGGACACACAAAATGTGACATTTATACACAATGGAATACTATGCATCAATAAAGTCCAATAGCGTGGAGGCTTTTGCAGGCAAATGGAAGAAACTTGAGAACATCATGCTTAGTGAAGGTGAAACACTGAATGGTCTCTCTGATATGAGAGACCCAGATCACAACTCCTATGGAACTTAAATGGAAAGACAAAGTGAAAGAGGAGGGTAGGGTGGGGGAGGAGGAAGGGTGGGGTGGGTCGGGGGAGGGACAAAAGGAGACTGGGAAAGCCCTTGTCACCTTGACAAGATACATATGTGCACAAAATGCTCAACTTCATTGTAAACCTTGAATTTTGTATGTATACATATCAATAAAATGTGGGAAAAAATATATTGATACCTATACTGAAATATATTATAGTCTCTTGTTATCAGTAAATATTAACATTAGTCAGACTTATCAAAAACTTAGAAAATATTACCTGTTACTACTTCTATAATTTAAAGGGCCTGCATTTTGGCAATATAAATAAAAACCAAAGCACAGTTTATGCTTCAGCAGTAAATAATCCCAAATTCATACCTGCATAGAAATCTAATATTAAACTGTGGTCCATTTTTTGCTCCTTTTTATTCAATAGCATTTATCTTTATACAAATATGCAAGGCCAAGGGGAGTAGCTAGAACACTGAGTAATTTAGTAAGCACTTTTCCCAGCCTACACTTTCACATTGGAAACTTAATTATAAACCACATAAGCTGTGCTCCACCTCATGACCGTCCTCATCAGCTCACCATTCAGACTGGAAAATTAAAAACACTGTGGAATTTGTTCCCTTAAATTCAAAAAGTGGAAATATGCACTATCAAGTTTTCTTGCACTTTTCATAAAAGCATTTTCTTAGCTTTTCTTTAAGTTGCAATTAGGCATGGTTTTCTCTTCTTTCCATCTTGGAGGAAAATAAGAATTCTTAGTTCCGTAACGAGTCCTTATTTATCCTCTGTTTGTGTAGAAAATTATTTTTATTGCATTTTGACATAGAAAGTTCTCACAAATAACTTTCAAATATGCAGCTCCATCCGCCCCGGCTCCCCCTTCTTTCACTCAAAATATAACGGTGGGCAATTAAACCAGAATGCTATATTTGGTGCATCCAAGCTTCACAAGTTGATGGCATAATGATTTTAATAACTACTTTACATGCAACATGGTGACAAGCTGACACCTGAAGTTTGTGTCCTGCAATTTTATTTCCCAGCATTCTATTGTTACACTACAGGAATAGTAATATGATGAGAGTGAATGCTAAAATGTTTTCTTTGCTTCTGATTTAGGATTGATATATAAGCTAAGTGTATAGTTTGCTTTTTAATATTGAAGGTAAAAGATGTGCTATGTTGAATGGGGCCTATCTCCAAAGATGGGCAGAATCTGTGACAAGATTATTCACGTTAGTTTCTTCCCTATTGACTAAATATATGACTGCATCATTTTTGAAACTTGCCATGATTCAGCAGAATTTTGTACAAATATAACAATACAACTATTACTCGCTTTAAATAGCCAAATTAGTTCTACCTTTATTTTTAACCACTAAGAACCCTATGAGCAAATTTAATGTTTTAATTGAGAAAAATTATCATTATGAATTTTACCATAATTTATGTTTTATGCAATAAAATATATGGTACCAAGTCTTTTGATGCTGTAGTAAAAAAGAAAATAATGCTTTGACCTAAGTGTACAGAAACTGTACAGATGCTATAGGTAACACATTAGTATATCATATGTGTATTGAACAATATATCTTCTAGTACTGCAGTCATGTCATGACAATTTGTTTTCTTATTTTATCCTGTTTAAAGAAATTATTTTTCATCATATGACTATGATGTTAATTTACTAGGTAGGACCTGCCAAACTATCATGGTATGTATTCCCAAGAGAAAAATAAAAATTTTAAAATGTTTCCTTTAAAAATGCTGAGAAAATATTTTATCCAAAGTAAATAAAACATAAGTTTGTTTTACTAAAATTTCATGCAGTTTGAGGGCTAATTTTATTAAATATCAAGTTCTATATGGATGATTACACAGGAGAGAAAAGTAAAGACAAGAATAAACACCAATCTCTAAATAGATAAATGACAGAAACTTCTGTGAAAGCCACACGGTTTTAGCCTTACTCCTCAGTGGAAAACTCACCACTTTTATTCAGAGTTTGACAGGAATTGCCTGCTTACTTATTCAGGGTCATTTATAAATTGCCTTCCAAAGCTAGTAGTGATGGATACAAACATAATTATTAGTCTGACTGGAAGTGTCTCAGGGACCCACAGTGGATGTTTTCTAACTCCTTTTGATGTGAACTTATCTTCTATGTTTGTTTGGTTCAGAGATGATTAAACATTTTCTGTCTCAGTTCAGCCTGTTGATCCTCTGAAGAATTACAGGTGATGTGTACAAATGTTAAATTCATAATTATTAATAAGCTCTCCTGGTGAGAATGATAATTTTTTATAAACGATTTATTTACTGGTTGGGCATTTCAGAAAGGACAAACACTTTGTCTTGAGGACTCACTAACTCAGTTTTTTTCTTAATCTCTGTCTTACTTATGAATAAATGTCAAAATCCTAAACTATTCAAATATTTGGATATCTCTTCTCCACTTAATTGCTAATAGCTTTTAACCTTTAAGCTTAAACCTATTTATTCTGAAACTAAGGTCAAAATCTCTTTGGAAAAGCTATGTGTGCTCTTCAAAACTTCTAACATTTTGACCACAATAATGTCGTGCTAACATTTTCTCCCTTGAGAGGTCTTTACTTTCATTTTAGTGACATCCTTGAAGAAGTATTCAGGAAATATCCCAGAAGACCTGAATGGTGTCCTATTCCCAGCAAAAATCATGGTAGGTAACTTAAGATTGTGTGCTGTGTCATTCCCTTATTAATTTTATTTACAAGTAGTTCTCTAACTCAAATTCTGGCATTCCCAAATAAATCAATACGAAGATTTGGCACTTTTTCAAACAAAAAACAGAAAACATTTTGGGACCAGTAATAAATTTTGTGATTTTAATGATAATTAAAGTGAGAGATCTTTCACATCTAAAGTTTACTTTCTCTTTTTTTACCATGTGCAAGTTCTCTTATGAATTGAAACATGATTATTTGTACGATCTATCTTGTCCAGAAAAATTAGAGGCAGAATTTTTTAAAGAAAATTTAGAATGCAAGGAAATTAGTCGGTTTTCTTTTCCCTTTTTAATATTTATAGAATTATCCCAAATAAGGAATTGTAATGAAGATTTCCACAGGCGTGCATGGAAGCTTTGGGGCCTGCCCCACAACAGCAAATCAGAAACTTTGAGTGTACACATAAAAGTACACGTTAAAAAGGTATCACATGAGTCTTAGGTATTTCATATTAACCTGAAATGTAAAACAAATACAGATAAGCTTGGTCAGTTTTTTTTCTTGTATTGATTACATGGATTCTCCTTTCAGAGTCCATTAAACTGCCCTTTTTCACTTTCACTACAAATTTCCTGCCATCTATTTTTCCGAAGGCTGCAGTATTTGTCTTTTGGTTTTTAGCTCATTACACTGCCTGTACTCGGGGTATTGTTGTGTTTCTGCTCCTCTTATTTCTACTCTGGTTTTCTGGAAATTTCACATGCATGTCAAACAACTCGAGGTCTTGAGAAAATCCACACTGAATTTAATTTCATGAGTGTGAGACGATGAGACCTGAGGTCCTGCAGATCTAAAGTGCTCTCAGATCATATGGGTCAGGCTTCTGACAGACCAGACTTCCGGTAGCAAAGCAACGATTTCTGGCACATCTCAAAACAAACCAGCAATGCGTAAACTACCACACCAAGTACCCTATCTGTTGTAGACCAAATGATGGCACTCCAATAGGACACATCTACTCAGAACTTCTGAAGGTGAGCTTATTCCATAAAAGAGACCTTGCTCTTCATAAGTTGATATCATTTCAGAGTTCATGAGTTGAGATCATCTAAAATGAGCAGATTCGGTCCTAGAGAAAATGGCAGATATTCTTATAAGACACTAAATAGAAGACACACCTACCAAGGAGGAATTCATGTGGGAGAAGAGTGAGATTGGATTTACACAGCCTCGAACCTATCACATCTGGCACGATCCAAGGCAGGAAGAGGGAAGGAAACATTTCCTCTAGAAGCTTTAGAGGCAAATGAGGCTACTGACACTTCGACTTTGAAGTTTAGTGTCAAGAACTGTGAGAATAAATTGCTATTTTTTGAGCAATCAAGCTTGCAGATTTTTCAAATGAATACACAGTTTGCAAAGGAATATTTTCTTGTTATAAAATTACTGTTTATCCACATTCAAATACTTATGAGAGTGTCTACACAAATGTCTATAATTTATATATTGCTGTAGACATTATTTTATTTATGATTAATAATCTCATAGTCAAGTAATTTAAGTGGAGAGGCAGAAAAAAGTTAGTACACATAATAAAAAAGTTAATAATGTAGAACGTTAGATGAAATAAGTACTGTGGGGGAAACAGAGCAAGTTAAAAAATATGTAGAGATAACTTTTATAGTTCCTGACCAGAAAATACAAAACAAAACAAAACAAAACCGTCCTTTGCATTCCGATATGATGTTTCTCTATGAATATCAGGTCTGCAATGAAAAAGAAGGCATGGCCTTCCGGTGTCTGCTATCTACAGAACAAATGTTTACTTTATAAATGACAGGAGCCAACACAGTGTCACTGGTGACCCTTCATAAGAAATGAAGTCTAGTCCACAGGGCTGGTGCACTCTTGTAATCTTAGCACCTAGGAACTTGAGGCAACCTACCATTGGCATAGGAAGCCCAGCAGCTTGAATTTTAGAGAACAGAAGAATTTTAAAGTTTAAAATAAAGGAAGGAAAAAAAACATTGTTAAGCTTCTTCCTGGGAAAGCTCTCGCCTTGCCTTGCCTGAGTCTCCAGACATCAGCTTGCTCCGGCATCAGTTGGCTTTTCTGTCCGTAATGCTGTGCACCCCTCTACAGCCTCTGCCATGTGCCTTTCTTGTCGCTGGCTGCCCCATGAATGGGACTGTGAGACACCCTGTGAAACTGTGAGCTCAATAAGTCCTTTCCTAAGTTGTGGATGTCACAGCAAAAAGTAACTAGACAGGAAACAAGAGTCAGATTCATAGGGAAATGCCAGAAGTCAGAAACACTGTTACAAAATTGAAGATTGTCTTTGGTGAAATCACTGGTAGAGTAGAATATGAAGACTTGAGTTGAATGTATGTTGATAAACATTTCCCAAATTAAAATTCAAACAGGAAAAAGATGAAAACAGGGAGAGACAACCAAATATTTTGTGAAAACAACAAACAGCTATTGCATGTAATGCAGAACCCAGATACGAGTGCAAACAGTATTTTCAACTGATGTATGCCAATTGGATAAAAGATGAAAGTTCCAGAAAGAGGCGTTGAAATAGAAAAACAAGCCTATACTATAAAATAGAAGTAAAAACAGGTTTTATATGTATCACCCAAGTTTACTCAAAATATTGTTGCCAATATCTGAAATGCAAAAATATCAAAACTATAGAAAAAACAAAAGAGAAAATTTACATGACCTTGCTTGTAGTAAGGAGTTTTTGGATCTCATGCCAAAAACATAATCCAGAAAAGAAAAATTATGAATTAGACTTTTTCCCTGATAAATACTAGTGTCCTAATAACACAAATGTCCTGCAGAGACCAATCGCAAAAGTTTTAAGTGAGTATTCTGCCCTCTCTGAGAAGGTCATAACTCCCAACATTTTAAATGTAGACTGTGTATCGTGGCTGCTTTTCCCTGGAGGACAATTTTAAGTTGGGGAGATGAGGTTGAAACTAACTGCAGAGTAGAGAAGAAATCTGGCAACCACTCTTCTAGGCTGTTAACCAAGGTCAAAGTCAATCGAGAGAAGTCATGATGTGGTAAAAGGGGGCTTGACCTTTGTAGCATTTCTTCACTAAAACCAGTCTAACAAAAAATAACGAAGAAAACAAACAAGCAGAAAATCATATATGTCAACAAACAATACAAACTAAATCCAAACCCAAAAGCCCATGGGGGTGCACTCTATAAAACAGTGAACCATTACTCCTCTTTCTGAACTGAAATCATTAAAAAAAGCTTCAGAAACAACCACAGCATGACCCATGAGGAGTCTAGAGAGAAACAAAACAAATCAAAATCATACATTTTTCTAAATGAGATCTTTTAACAGAAGTAAGTAAAAGTCAAGGAAGTTAGCAGAATGTGTATCAAAATGAAGAATTTTCTCACCATTCTTATTGGCTAAAAGGGATATGGTGGAAAACCAGTAATGCATACAGCTAAAATGCAGCCTCATGTAAGACATTAAAGTTAAAATTTCAATATCTTCAGAGACAAGATTTTATTTGAAATCCCAAAATATGTAGAAGTATCCATCCCTTAATTGTGCCCAAATAGACCATATTAATGTTAGACAACAGTAGAAATTAGCTGTGGGCTATATAAGAACTCTGTCTGCTCATTGCAAATATTTATACATCTAAAACGGTTCTAAAATGAAGTTACCAAAATAAATAAGTAATTTGAACTTGTGATCAGACTTGGGCATTAAATCTAATCTATGTTAAAAGTTGATCAGTAAAAGCAGGTAGTTAACAATAAGTTACTTACATTTAACCCATGTTCTCAATTTCCAACTGCAAGTGTTTGCTCATGTTAGTATGTTTCTAATCTAAGACACTGCAGAACTTGTGTCAGATCTCAAGCGGTTGCAGTGTAACAAGTGTCAATTATTTGCACTGCCAGTTGTGTTGGCTGGGTCTGGTCTACATTTTCTCATCTATATGAGATCATTAGGTGACTTTGAATTGAAAAAAAAATCATGGTCATTTGAATAAATTTTACATATCTAAAAAATTCCAAGTCCATTATATGTATATAAACACATATATGCTCATATATAATCTTTCATATATATAAATTTTTAGTTTATGGAAAAAGATTATGACCAATCCAAAGCTAATATACAGATCATTTTTATGTTAATTTTTTAAAAAATTAGTATCAATTGTATCTCCTTAACAAGACTGTTAGAAATAATAGTGTGGCTGATAAAGGTGATTTCAACAGATAAAAAATTATAGTTTTCAGGGCATATTACCATATTCAAGTATGTGGTTGGATTTCATTAGTACTTCATTATATTAATTGCGCTTAAGAACACTTATAATAATCACAAAGTACTCAGATTGAGAATGCTCTTTTAATTTTTAAAATAAATTACACTTAAATTTGTGCAGATTCATGTATCAAAGAGGGCATGGGATATTATTGGCCAGAAATTATATTTCTCCTGACTACAGGAAACTAAGTAGGCAAAAAGAAATGAGCAAAATAGATAGTTGCTTACAGACAGTTAGGGATATTTATTTGCTGATAAAGAAATATTAAGATTATAACAATGTGTGATATTGGCCCAATGTTACATAGACTTTAATGGAGAAGAAAAATCCCTGTGCGAAAATAAACTTTTACGTATATCATAACTGTATGTACATGTTTGCATATATGTGGTGTGTGTGTGTGTGTGTGTGTGTGTGTGTGTGTGTGTGCATCTGTGTGTGTGTGTGAGTTTTTAAGAAGTCCAGAGGGCAAGGAGAGAGATCGGAATGATAGACAAGTAGTGAAGACAAGCTCTGATTGTTGTATTTCAGAGGGACTTAAAAAGCTTCCAATTAATATACAAGTCAAAGTTTACTCAGCAGTAACGAAGGAATTGAATTCCACTTTCACAGAAGTAAAGAAGTATTATATTTAGAGTATAAATACTTCTAGCATGAGTCATATGCAATATATATTAAAATATATATATACTACATATATATATATGTATAGTAACTGAAGAAAGTGAAAATAGTCATTTCAGAAATAAGTAGAATGTAATAGTTACCTTGGGAAGGCAAAATTTATAGCAAAATACACAATATACTCCCTACAAAAGGAGAAAGCTGCAACATTGAGAAACTTTTTCTTATTCTACAATTTTATCTAGTTGCAATTTTAGAATAGTAATCAGACAGACTACCAAAGGACAAGTAGTTACTTTTTTAAAGCAGTTCCAGCACAGATAAAGTTGTTAAAAGCAAAGCCTATTTTCCACAACCTTATGCATTAAAAATAAAACAAAATAAAATGAAACAATTTTAGACAGACTGTAAAGGGAAATGAAGTGAAGGTCAATGACATCTGTGCTAATCGGATCTTTCACAAGAAACCCACTTTTATATTTTCATACAAAAAACTGATCTGCTACATAAAATGTGAAATATAATTTTCAAGCTTTTTAAGGCACACTGAATAGTTAACCATTTTATTATCAAGAAACCATTATTTGTTAAACATAGTGAATTCTTGTATTATCTTAGTTTTAAAGGTTATGTTTTATCAGAAAATATAAACAAATTAAATACCTGTTAAATAACACTAAATTTTTTTCCTGGAAAAAATTATCTAGCTATTTATGATTACCTATATAAAGCTTTATTCTTCATAGGCTTAATAGAATTCTTTAAAATCCAAAATGCATGCTTGATTGTCCAGATCGAAATATCTCTGACCAGAGCATTAATCTTCAAAAATGAGCGGTTGCATATGCCCAAGGGTTTCACTAGAGAAGTAAAAGGACTAGCAAAGTATTTTCTCAGCTAAAATTCATGGAGTTTTCATCTGGGAGTTAGTAGTCATCCAGGAAGGGCAGGGGCCACGGTCATCTCGGAATTTCAGGAGACCTGCTTGCTTCTACAGAGAACCGTAAACGACAAGGAGTGCAAAGTGCTAATTAACAATTCATCTGAAAGAGAAAGTCAGTCACACCTGAACTATGTCTCTCTTGACTTCCGGTTCCTTATTTACTACCGCCTTTACTAAGCAACCCACTAGCAAGGAGAATTTTAAAAGTTTAGCTAAGACTTTTAAGATGTAGCATCTCCAGTTCAGGATGATTAGGAAAGGTATAATTTCTCCATGCTAAGAAAGTTTTCCACGGAGCTATTTCAAGTTAGTACAAGATGCTTTGGTATCAGAAATCTTGTCCCCTCCCATTACATTTAATATTTAAGTTTTGTGGGGTTTTTTCTTTCTTTCTTTTTTTGATTTCATCTGCCCTAGTCTGAAATAAAATTCTAGATTTATTTTGAAAGGCAGTAAGTCCAAATGAAACAACCAACTAAAAACCAGAAGCCAGTACTGTGACTTGTTCCTTAAATTCACCCACCCCCCGTAAAAGTGAGCTACTACTTGTCAACTTTATCAACTTCCAAGTATATTATAGTTTAAATGTATTTATTTTTATTCATTTATTTTTGAGACGGGATCTTGCTTTGTAGCCATGATGCTTTAAAAAGGCTTAAATATAAAGCACGAGAGCTACTATCTTCTCAGTTGACTAGAATTTTTTTTCCCCTCTGTGGCAATTTGGTTTCAGCTTTGGCAGAGCATTTGCTTAGCTTATTTTAAATAATTATTAGCAATTAATTATTCTTAATAGCTCCACTAGGATCCTGGCATGAATATTTGCTGACATACCATTTAACACAGCCAGTTGTAAAACCCAAAACATTTCATTTGACATGTTAACAGCTAGTATTGAGTAGACTCTGCAACAGAGAAAATCTAGCTTGAGCCCACCATACCCTGTGACAGCACTTCTGCTGGATTCTGTCTAGAATGAACACCAGCCTCAAAGCTTCATGAGCCTCAGGAATCTCTTTATCCAAAGGCAAAAATAATGGGAAAATATATTTTTACTGGACTCTGCCTACCAGAATTAAGACTCTTAGTCACATAAGGCATGCACTGATATCCTATTTGCTGCTATCATGTTAGGACATATTTAGTGAATTAATATATCACACATTTATTATATTCTATCTCTATGGGTCAAATATTCAAATGGGTCACAATGATAAAATCAAGGTGTTTCAGAGGCATGCATTATTCTGGAAGCTCAGAAGAAAATCTTCTTTCTTGCCTTTTTGGACTGGTAGAGGCTGCTGTGGCTTTTGTATGCACTCAGTCCAGCATTACCTGCTCACAAATGTTACACTGCACATCCAATCTCTTTGTATTTAAGAACCTCAGTGATTAGTTTGGGCACATCTACATAACCCAGGGTAATCTATGCCTCATCCTAATGAAAGCTAATTAGCAATCTTAATTTCTTTTTATCATATAGATGAACTTAGTCACAAATTCTAAGAATTAAGAGCATCATGAAAAGTCATTTTCTCCCATTACTATTTTATTAGTATGGGTTTGCAATATTCAAGTTACATTGACCTTGAGGAATTTGTGCACTGATATGTTGTACCAACTTCCCAATCCCTTCCCCTCCCCATTCCACCTGTAACATCTTCCATAAATGTTCCCCTCTTCTTCAAGCCAGTGGAAGAATTCTCAGTAGAAATGACTTGAAGACAACATAAATAAATAAATAAATAAATAAATAAATAAATAAATAAAATTCAAAGAGCCATAACATTAAGTACCAAACATTTTGCAAGAAGAAAGGTCATAACAAAATGAAGTTGTTTATGGCTTATTAATGACAGATGAGGGGACAAGCCCAGTTCAAAACCACACCAGTTGTCTTCCTGTCCATAGACAGGAAGTCTACAGATGCCACTTGTATTTGGGGTTGCAGCATATGATGTTTGGACAACTTGTAGTCAATCAGGTTGTTTCTGGAAGAGTTGAGGAAAAGAGAAGATGTCTTATGACTAGCGACAGAGGATACAAATGAATATTTCATCGGTGATTGCTGTAGTGGAAGTTTACTAATGTACATCTCCGTAAACCATTCGGTCTTCATGCTGACTCCACACCAAAATAACCCCTTATGAACCTTTACTGTATAAAATACTTAGTTTCTTTTCAAAGATAATATTTCAGTAGCCCTGCCATCTTAAGATACATGATACCATGCTTCTGAAGCTCTCTGTAATCACTTAATCCCAAGCTTCTTGAAGTCAAGGACTATCTCACTTTCCTTTGGACCTTCCCAAAACAACCCATAGTGCAAATCACATTATATGTTGTGGATATTAGTATATTTTTCTGCGAATATTAACAATAAAACCACCCTGATCCACATGCACACTCATGTTAGAGTTATGAAACTTCTGATAGCAGGCATTTCCTGATACGTTCATCTATGATAAGGCCTACATACTCCCCTTCTTCTTAGTGCCCTAGTCCACTCTTGTCTTTCTCACAACCATTTGGCACATACACTCGGGCTTGTTTATATATTGCTACAGCCCAACATCAAAATGCAAAGCTATGTGGGTCATAATTCGCTTCTTTAGAACCATGAGCCGCCCACTATCATGAATAGCACCTCATCTCTAATACACATTCAATGCATATTTACTGTAAGATAAATTTATGTAAAGCAACTGAAAAAGAAATCTTATAAGGAAACAATCTACTACTATTTTGTACATATCAGATGCTTCTTAACTGAAAGCAAATAAAGTGTTTAGGGGTCACAGGACTTTCACCCGAGTTGGCTTGTTCCATAATGCCAGGGCCAGGCTGAAGCAAAGAGTGTTCGTGTTTATTTGATTGCAAAGTTCCTTAAATCTCAGGGAGAAAGTTACATAAGATAAACTAAAATATTACTTTAAAAACATTAATTATAATTGTGCAAATGAATTATTGATTTCTTACACTGCAATATGCTGTTCAGTCTTCTGAATTTTAATACACATTGACTAGCTAACATTTTCATCAAAACATCCAAATTATTCCTCAGATATTGGCCATCAGTATGGTTCAGCATACCACAGAAATGAAACCAGAAAAAAAAAAGCAAGAGACAAGATGATTATTGAAAAGATATAAATACATGTAACCCAAATACCAAACATGTATTATGAAATCATTCAATCAGCGAAGATTAAGTAAAAGGTAATAAATAAAGCTAGATTAAAAGAAACTTCAGAAACACATCAGTCTATGGAACTTACATTAGCTCTGAATAATTTTATGGGTTTGCTTTGTTTCGCTTTTTTAATAGAAACTTTTCCTCTGTATGTGGTAACAAAGAAAGTCATTTCTCAAGGCCGGCATCCCAGGGGCTGGTGTCGATGAAAGAGGAGTCCCAGGGCATCAAGGTGATGCTACCAAAGCATTTGGATCCTCCATTATACGTGACAGACCACACGGACAAAAATGGCAAAAGAGTGAAAAGAAAGAAAAGCTATCACCTGACAAATAAATAAAAACATGATGGTTAAGTTGATTGTCAACTTGACTAGGCTGGGCGCCTATCAAGGGATTGAGAGAGGGCACTTCTGGGTTTATCTGTGCTGATCAGGGAGGTGTGACTTGGTTACTAGAGACCAACCCTTGCCCCCGTCTCCTCGACCATAACTCTTGCTGCTCTGCTACTCAGCCACCACAGACTGAGTAGCTTGGTCCTGCTATGTCCATCCACCATGATGTTTCTTCCTTAAGTCCAGCCAACTGTGGACTGAATCTCCTGAAACTAAGAGCCAAAATAAGCCTTTTTTCTTTATGTTATGGGTCATTGTATACTGTGTTTTAGCAAAGAGAAAACTGCCTAAAAAATAAGGCCTGCACATCTCCCTGGCGTTTAGAAGCTTGAACATTGCTATATAAACAGAGACACTAAAGTACAAGCATTTATTAGAATGAATTACCAAAAAAGACTCAGATTTCCAAGAAATATATCTGTGGGTCCAGGTGGTTATTACAAGAATGGTGACTGGAGAAAGCAAAGTAAGTTTGAGGATTGAGGGGAAAAAAAGGAAAACCAACCTTTGAGATAACTTTTTATAATGAATATATATCCTGGAATCAATCAGAAATTAGGATGAAAACAAAGAGCCAAATATCAAACTTTTCTGTGAATGTAGTGAAACAGATTTTTGAAGTTCTCTGCTCTCTTTCTGACAAGTCAGCAAGAATAATACTAGCTCTGCATGCAAACTTTTAACAACAGCAACCAGACTTGAGGTAAATCATCAAACCTAATGAAGTGACTTCAAATATGTTAAAGGTGTGTTTCATTTTAATATAAAATGAACACATATCAAGGATTCTTTTTATTTATTAGTTAATGAGGCAAACAGTCAGATACCCAAACCATTTCAAAGAGGAACCGCAGTGATTGGCAATGCCAGGACAACTAGGTACAGGCCCAGAGGAATCAAAATTCTAATCACTGGAGCTGGGGGAATGGTACAGTGGTTGAAGCACTTGCCTAGAAAGCACAAAGCCCTACGTTCAATTCCATGGCACCACAAAAACCTGGGAGTGGCAACACATGCCTGTAATCCTTGCACTTGGGAGGGTGAGGCAGGAGGATTAGCAATGAGTCCAAGGCTAGCCTGAGCTACATCATGAGTTCAGGACCAGCCTGGTCTACAGAGTGAGACCCTGTTTTTTTTTTTTTTTTTTAATTCTAATCCTTGGAGTTACCTGTTCTACTGAGAGAAAAATTATGGCTGACCTGCCATTTCATTAAAACAAAGACTTGAATAAACACAACATAAGAGTTGAACTAATTCACATTTCATAAGTAATCTTGAGGCAGCTCTTTGTTCATTTTATGACATTGGAAGGTATTTCATTAAAAGTTGCCTAATTACAAAAGGTATGAGTAAGTATTATGACAGAAACAATAACTAATCTTTCTAAAGTACCATCTTCCACATACTTATTTAAGAGATTTTATGGCTTACATGAAACAACAAACAAAACCTGGACCTAAGTAGTGTCATCTGTCCACTCAGCAAGGACAGGAGCTTTTTTAATTAAGAGAGGTGTGGGAGAAAGAAAGACAGAGAGAAGTAATGATAAAATTCCCAGGTTGCTGTCTCTCCCTATGGTCACATTCTGGTCCAAACCTCTGTGATGTCATTCCCCATTTGTTCTTCCTGTCATTGTGGTATTTGTTTTGATGCCAGATTTCTGATTTCTTCTTAAAGAAAACCTCACTGAGCTTTTATGTATCCACTCAGCACTTTCTATCATGGAAACTATCTCACATAATTTGTAGCATGTACTGCTAAGTATCCCAGGAATGTATCTACTCGTTTTTGTGCATATTTATTGGCTTATTTTTAATTGTTCTTTTTCTGAAGAAGAAAACTAAATGTCTTCGGTGTTCTGAACTGTCTCTTTTACTCTCACTACATTTCCAGTGCTATCCCGAATGATCTCTGTTATAGATCTTGAGCTTATTAAATATTTGTAGAAAACAAAGGATCCCGGTTTTATCACTTTGGTAAACACTATGTGTAACTGTGATGAAGCAGAGTATTTCTAAGCAAAATCTTTCTGGAAGGTCATGGAAGTTGCAAACATTATGCAGTTGATGACTTCTTTATAAAATAGTCACATCTAGTTGAGCAGAGATTTATCTTCCTGTCCGAAATCCACTGCTCCCCTGCATTTAACCACTGTTAATTTTGGTAATAACAGTCACAAGGATTTTCTCTTTGTTTTTGAATAGTAAATATTTTAGTAATACAAATCTTCATCATGATATTATGGGTGGAAAGAATTCCAGCTTCTACAGAGAATTAAACAACTGGCAATAGTTTGAGGGTGCTTCTCTAAGACTCGGAAGAGAATTTTTTAAATTAAAATTCCTATCTTTCAATAAAAGGGCTTTATACAAGAATTTTTTAAGCTCAAGTCTGGAATTCATGAGCGTGTGACATCCACACAGGATTCAACTGTTTTCTCTAAATTAGGAACATAGAACCACAATTATTTGCTTCCATTCTAATACTTCTTAGCAGGGAGCTGGGATTCCCACAGAGAAGACCATGAGCTCACTCCCTAAGCTGGAGCATTTCTTCAGAATAAATCTTCCTGCAAGTGACTCAATCTTATGGAAATTAGGAGTCTTGTCTTCTTAGTTGTATTTGTCACTTCATATCATGGTTTTCCAAACTGAGGGAAAAAATAGCATTTTCCTTCCAGTAGCCATGAACAACTCAATTTTCATGACTGACTTTTCAGAGTACTGTATACACATACATGTGTGTGTATAAATAATAAAAAGATGCATAAATGTGAATTATATATGTAAGAGATATGGTGCCTTTTAAAATACTTCACCTAAGCATATATTTGAAGCTTATGAAACTAAAAATAATTTAATAATTGTTGGGAAAATTATATATATATAATATATTAAAATTTCATATTTAATTTATTCTTTAGAAATATATATTAGGAAATATAGAATATAGTAATTGTACAATTGTTTCTCTCATAGATTATAAGGTGATCTTATGACAAAACAGAGATTTTTAACCATATCATTTGCACATATCTCCTCTATTAAGGAGAAAAAGAGTGGTGAATCATTTTATTTCTCTCTAAGTGTTGTAACTTGCTATTTGGCTATATTTTTAAAAATATTACAATAATACAATGAACATTTAGAGGGCATGTACCATGAGATTTTAACTTTCCCATTCTAGTTTTTTATGCTTTTTTATAGTCATTGTTTCCTTTTCTATTGTTGCCTCAAATAAGGCAAAAATTTAATCCTAAAATTAGAAGCCCTTACAAAGAACTAAAAATTTTAACAGAACTACTAATTTAAAAACCAGTGTTTCAAAAATCTTTGTCAACAAATATATATATTTCATACATATATAACTACATATACATATCTATTTCATATATATATATATATATATATATATATATATATTCACCTTTTTATTAAAATAAAAAGCCTGCAAAATTCTTATCATCACAAGCTGATGGAATGAGTCTTGGTGCTGGAGAGAGAGATTAATGCTAAGAAGAATTATTTCAGCTATAGTTGGAGAAGAAAGTGCTGTAGTCAGAAATTCTGTTAGGGAGAAAAGATCCTTGTTCACAGGCCCTGGCCCAATCAATAAAAAAAAAAAAAAAAACTTAAGAGGCTTTAGTTTTTTATGACTAGATTTTTCAAAAATCTAACCCCTGAAAGTCATCCACAAAGAAATAATATTTTCAAAATACAAGTGTACTTCTCCTGGAATATAGTGTCTTATATTCTATAACAAATACTTTGTTTTTATGCTGCTAAGGTCAAGATAAGTGTGATATACCCAGAATTTTTATTTATTAACTTTATCGTGGCTACCACTGTTAAGTATCCTACCCAGAAGACTATAATAAGTGCTAAGGTTATATAATTTAGTAATGTTAAATTAGAATTCATCAGTAAAAGATGGTCATCATCACAAAAGTCATAGAATTAAATTTTGTATCTCGTAGTTTTTACTTTATAAAATAGTAAGATTTTTCTCCTAGAATTACCTGATACTTATTAGGTAATGAAAGACTCCTGAGAATACGGTAAAATAGGAAACTGTGAATAATACTTGTGAAGAGCCGTACATGAACTGTTTTCCTCGCTCTTACGCAATAACTCTTCATTCGGATTCCCCGTGCAGATATGAACAAAAAGTAGCAATGCTCTAAATTCTGTCATTTGCCTGATGTCATAGTCCCACTAATACTACTCGGCCTCAAGGTGTTTTCTGTTCAATGTTCCATTTTCCTGTTTCTACAAGACTGTTGGAATCACTAGCATTAGTTACTCTTTTTCCTGATAATTTTGCTAGGCTTGTTTTACCCTCCAACTCTCCAGTCTTCCTTATTTCAGTTTTAGTTAAATCTAGAAGCAAGACGTCTCTAAGTCACCGACTTGTGCCAGTGTACTCACCAACAGAGGTGGGATAAAGCTTGCATTGAAAGGAGAACTGATAAATAAACTACAAAATGTTTAAAGACCATCTAAGGTCCACATAGTGTGTATCTCAGGGACAGTATTTTTCTATCTCCTCCTGTGGAAAAGATTGCCACAGTGGTGACACTTTTTAAAATAAGCTAATAAATAACACTACCTAAAAGTATTCCAATCACAGTAAATAACAGTATGTTCACCAGGAGCTGGAGGAATGGTACAGTGGTTAAAGTACTTCCTTACAAGTTCAAGGCCATGAGTTCAGTTCCCCAGCACCACATAAACCAGGGTGTGTGGTGCATGCCTATAATCCCAGCATTCTGGAGGCTGAGGCAGGAGGATTGCCAAGAGGCCAAGGGTTAGCCTGAGCCACACAGCGAGTTAAAGACCAGCCTGGACTACATACAGACAAACTGGAACTCCAAATACTAGCGGCCGAAATGCAAAAATAATGCAGCCACATTAAAAGCTATCTAGTGGCTCTTCAAAAGCGCCAAGTTACCACATGGCCTAGCATTTTTTCTCAGAGCTATACATTCAAAAATTTAAAGAGTAAAACATGGAGCATACAGGAACTCATATACATATAATCATAGCAACATTCTTTGTATTATCTAAAAAAGAAAAAAGAAACCACTCACACTAGTGAATAGATATGGATAAACGTGTACCATACAATGTAACATTTTTCACTGCCTGGCAGAAATAAACCGTGAGAACACACTAAAAGAAGGAAGCAAATCACAAAGGCAACACTTGGCACAATTTCATTTACATTAAAATTTCAGAACAGACCAAACTTGTGGAGGTGAAAACTTGTTCTGTGGGTGCCGAAGGCTGGGGGAGACACCCATGGGAGCTGCTTCTAGCTGGTCTATATCTTGGAGGGTGGGAAAGAGAAACGATGGGACATGTCTAAAATGGGCCACGAGGATGACAGAGCAACTGAATAATAGGGTGTGTGTCAGTAAATCGGAAAATAGAAAACACTTTCCTGTTTTTTAAATGTCTCAACATTTATATATATATTTATTTACAATGATGAAGAATTTAATTTTTTAAATCAAAAGAAAGCACATGAACCCTGTACTGGGCAGACCCCATGGTGTTGCACACAGCGGAGCTCACAGCATAGTATGTCTCTACTGCAGAGCGACTGCAACACCTCATCTGCTTATGACAAAGATCACGAGGAATGACTTGGCTGTTATGTTACCTAGCAGGAGTAAGGCCATCAGGCTCCCCCCTCTGATTCTAATGCGTTGCATAAGACTGTCTTCTCAGTTAGTGTGTTTGTTAGTTTTCAATCTGTTACCGGCCTCGAAGACTATGCAACCATTTTTCCTCAGTTGTCTAAGAAATCCATACACCATGCAGCTACACACACCCATCAGAGCTGAGGGCCTCTAACGAAAAATACCCGGATACTGAATTCTGACTGAGTGAGCTTGGGAGTAGACTGCGCCTGGGCCCATCTTCCAGAGAGACCTCAGCCCTGCTGGTATCCAGATTGTAGCCCAGGAAGCTTCTCAGAAGATCCCACCAGGTTGCCCTGATTTATGATGTAAATCTCACAGGATTTAGATGCTAACTTCTCCTTTAAACTCTGCCAAGAAGAGATTTGCTGCTTTACTGGAAGGAACGTAGATATGTCAGACCTTCAATTTTTTTCTCAGTAAAATATAGAAAGAAAGAAAAAAAGAGATAATGAAGAAAAGAATGAAGGAAGGAAAGAATGGACGTAGGAAGGGGGGAAGCGGGAAAGAAAACCGAGGCAAAGTCTCTCTGGACTTTTTCAGCTGTATTACGCAGCAGGGACAACTTTTGCACTCCTACTACATTTTCAGTTAATTCATTTGACAACATAAATAGTAAAACCATTTTTTAAGATCTTGGGCCACCATGCTTCCTTTTTTGAGAAAATGATGCATAAGTTTATCCTCAGACGAGACAAAGCTGATATAAGCGGAGCGGAGTGGGCAGATTCCAGGACACGTTCTGCCAGACCTGATGCTGGCAGCACTGACTCACACTTTACAGAAGTGTGTGCTTTCCTTAAAGGAAAAGGATATGAATCGCAAGAGAAAGTGCGTAATGAGTCCAGATCATGCTCTGGTAGGCACATACCAACCAGAAGGATGGAAAATTGCCTGTGGGACAGAGGCAACGTGAGAAATAAGGTACTGCTGTCCTCTGTGCAAGACATGAAAATACTATGAAAGTATTTCGACAAAAGAATGATCTGAATAAGAGTATAATACCACAAACAGGGTATATCAAACCAAGATGGAGGTGTCTGCACTCGATAAATCATAGTGGTGGCTTGATTCCTGCTTTTGCATATGTACACACTTAACAGAGTGTGATTAAAATTATACAGATTTGAGGATGTATTTATTAGAGTGTATGAACACACCTGCAGGTGATATTTTGTCATCAGTATGGAGTCATTTAGTTTGCATAAAATGTTGCTTAAATTTCTAAATTCAAGTGTAAGTATATATTTATTTTTGTAAATAAAATAGTAAAATTTATACTGTCATCCCTTAACATTTCTTATTTTATATGAAAATGGCCCTCAAAATTTGGTCCCTAGACTGCAGTCTCAATATCACAAGGAAATGACCAGACACAGTTTTTGAGGTCTCACTCCAGATCTGATGAAATGGCAATTAAGGTAGCTGGTCTAGCAATTTCTGCTTTAACAGATGTTCTAGATGAAAATAGCAGTGCATGGTGGCTCTGATCTGTATCCAGCATTCTGAGTAGTTTGTGAATTAGTGAGACATTGCCTCAAAAAAATAAATAAACTAATTAATAAGAGATTGAGAATGTTGCTCTGTGGAAGACCTTTTACAGATATTCAAAGAATGCATTTCAGGGTATTTAAAACGCTACTAGAAATTGTAAATCCATTGTAATAAAAGTGTACTATATAATAATATCAACTACTTTCGGTTTGCTCTATATTTAAATTACTATTTATATGCCTATATTAATTAAATTGATTTTTTACATTTTTAAATAAAAGAGATAATAGCATGATAAAATAGTTTAAAAAGATGATTTAGTGGTGGATAGGTTTGGAACCATTGACAAATGCCTTATTTATTCACAATAATCCTGAGTAACTTATAATTACCACTCAATTTTTCCCCTTGGCTTTTGCTTAGCGCTCAATTTTTGAAGAAATAGATTTCCTGTTATTATTTCTTTATGTTTTTCTTAAGATATTTTTTGTTACTTCTAAGACTAAAATTGTTAATTTCAAATCTCAGAAGGAGGATGGATAATATTTACAACACATTTTTAACTAGCATAAGAATTTTACAACGTTGGTGGTTCCTTGTTTGATTTTTCAAACACAAATAACAATTTTTGTGATTGTATTCTTAAATGTACAGACCAGTATTATTACTACATTTATATTGTATGTGGACTCCAGAGCTTTTTTATCATGAAAAATTGAAAATTTGTACCCATTAACAATTCCCCATTTTCTCCTCTCACTATCCCCTGCTCACCAAGGATTTGCTATCTCTTCCCATGAATTTGATGACTTTAAACACCTCAGGTAAGTAGAAATATTTGCTTCTTGTTACTGGCTTTTCACTGTACAAAATATCCTCTCATTAGATCTGTACTGTGATATGCATCAGTATTTCCTGTGAATTTAAGGCTAATGCATATTCCACTGTATCTGTCATGAATTTTGTGTATATATTCATCCATTAATTGGCACTTGTGTTGTGTGTTATTAGGTTAGAACTGTCCCAGCAAAATACTATAGACTCAATAAATCAAAGACTAAAGATTTATTAGTTTCAGAGAAAGGAAGTTCACGATCAATGCACTGTCAGGGAAGCTTTCTCCTGAGGCTCCTGAGGTTGGCTAGCCTACAGCTGCCATCTCACTGTTTTCCCATAAGGCCTTTTCTCTGCCAGCACATATTTCTGTTTTCTGTTCCTCTGGATGTATATCTAGGAGTGAAAACGCTGACTCATAGGGTGATCTCTCTCTCTCTCTCTCTCTCTCTCTCTCTCTCTCTCTCTCTCTCTCTCTCTCTCTCCCGGTCCTGCTTTGTGTTGCCCAGGTCCTAAACACTATGGAGCCTAAACTCACTACAGAGCCCAGGCTGGCCTTGGTCTCAAGGCAATCCTCCTGCCTCAGCTTCCTAACTGCTTTTGAAGAATTCCCACAGTATTTCCCATAGAGTGTGAATCATTTTTGTTGCTACCAACAGTGCACAAAGCTTTTAGTTGTACATTTTCACTAGTACTTGCTTTATTTTTTTCTGGTTTTGATGATAATCATCCTAATGAGTGTGAAGTAGTCTCATTGCAGTTTTGATTTACATTACTTCTGCTTTTTAATATATTTTTAAGAATTAAGCAAAATTATTTTCCTATATTGTTTACAGCACAGAAAGGATATCATTTTGAATAAAAAATGAATATTTTATATGATGATACCACATGAGCTGATACCATCACTAACTGCAAATATAAGTTCAATATAAACTGCTCACTACATATGCTTAGAAAAATGGTCTCAACACATTTCCTCTTATAATCTTGTTGGCATTCATCTCATTGGCGTTTATTTCTTTCGTTTTGAGTATAAGACATTTTGCTAGCCCATGAATCTTTTCCCACTCTGGAATGAAATAGAAGCATCACTGTCCCATTATTCTATGACTGACCTTATATAATAATTTTCAGTTTTAAAAAGACACCAATTTCTCCAGTATTTCAGAAACTTAGAGTTACAGTTCAGCAAAATATGTCCATTCACATGGCAAATCATGTCTCACTATAGCTTTATTTATAAGTGGATAAAGATTAAATTATTAATGATGATCATGATCTCAAATGTCTTCCAAAATTCCAAGAATTGAAGGTGCAGCCACAGTCTGCATAGCTCCTTGGAGGGGGTGGAACATTTAGGAGGAAGGCCTAGTGGAAAGTTGTCAGGCCGTTGAGAGAGATGTTGGGTCCCGTGACCCTTGGAGGAGATAGTGTGAATCTGGTCCCTTCCGGTTTCTCTCTGTGCTTCCTGGCCATCATTTATGAGTAATTTCATCTTCCATGTGTCCTTGACACAATGCGTATCCCTTCCCTAGACCCAATAGCAAAAGAGGCAACCAACCAATCAATCATGACAGAGGTTCAACACTGTGAACTAAAACAAACCTTTCTTTTTCCTAAGTTTATTATCTCAGATATTTTATAAATGTATTGGAAAGCTGATTAACATAAAAAGCAAATGGCTACCAAGACTGCATTATATAATCTAGTAAATAACTATTTTTAGTGAAATATTTAAGTAGAAATTTTAAGTATAACATGGTTTAAAATATGTAAATCTACGTTGTTTAGTGGATTTAATTACATAACAGAATTTCCTAGTGCATTTATAATTATCTTTATCTAAAAGGTCAGATGTAATTACAATGAGATCTGTAGGAATAAAAAAAATAAGCTGGCTACAAGTACAGGAAAAATGTAAAAATATACAGTGTATTTCCATTTTATCTGTTAATGAAACTTTACTATAAGTGGAATAAATAAGGGAAGCATCAACTATAAAATTTTAGATAATTTCTTATATTCAATTGATATAATAACTCTCATGTGTCTCCCCAATTTTCTGCATCTGTGTGACAGCTAACGCAATAGGACAATTGACTTCATTCTTTCACTTAACAAACCAAAAAAAAAAAGGAATAAGGCTTATCATTATGGCGTGTTACAGCAACTACAGCCTTTAAGAATCTGTTCATAGCTTTTACTTCATAAATTCTTTAATTTCCAAATAACTCTTGTGGCTTCTTTTAGGCTATAGCTACTTTTTTCAGAATCTAGTATTCCCAAAGATTCTACCTATACGTCATATAAAATCTGCAAGGAAGCCTGGCATCAGGTTCAAGTATGTTTTCATTGAATAAACTTAAATTTGCACAGGAATTAAATCAAGGCAGCTGTTATATTGTATAGAAACTTTGCTGTGCAGTTTGCCAGATAAATGTCTTAGTTCTCCAGAACGCAAGCACAGGGTTATTCACTCTAAAACAGAAAGCTCCATTGGCCTTTTTGCTAATATTTGTGTTTCCTAGAAAAATTTTAGTGCAAAAAAGCTGGAGAAAACTTTTAAATGTACTTATAAATTGCTTGTATTTATACCCTTAGAGGTTGCAGAAGCTGCAAATCATTATTTAAGTAATATTATGAGTCTACATAAGTGGTGCAGAGTACAGCTTTTATCCTATTAAAATTTTTAGTAACCACAACTCACAATTTCGAAAGAACTTGTAACCAAAGATAATTTCGAAGCTTAACCATAAAATGACTTACTAGCAAATTATACTGTAGTGTTTAGTAATGCAAGATTTGCAGCAATGTACATTTAAGTGACTAACACTCGTTTATATGAATATTCGAAGGGATATATTGCATAGTAATAAATGTTTCAAAGCGAAATAATGACCATTTTACTCTAAATAAAAAAGTATTGTGTTTCCACACATATTATCACATTTTAGTGCTTTATCATAAAGGTAAATTGTCATATTGATTTTTTAAAAGGATGTTTCAGTAGAAATATATATATATATATTTCTGTTTGAAATTGGCAAATTTGCAATAACCTACAGCTACTATTTATTGTGGGAAGTAATTTAGAGTCTCTTCAATAGTATGAAAAAGTAATAGAAGTGGAAGAATTGACTTTTCTTTCAAGTTCAGTCTCTTTAAGAAGTTTGTGTGGTTGAAGCATTTTCCAATTTCCTCCTGTAAGCTTATTCAGCTAAGTAAGTTTTAAGTATACTACTGAAAACAGAGATAAATCCAGTTCACTCACAATAGTTTTATAATTCAGGGGAAAAATAAAGCAAAATAAAACAATTTCATCAAAACTGTATTTTTATAAATCTGCTGATTAAAATAATATTTCAAAACGTGGCTTATCACCTGCCTGTCTACACGGAAGGAGAGAATTAGACATAATATGGCTTTGGAAAGCCAATAAGAATTGCTTGGAATGATTTAATCTTTTTGTCGTGGGTGGCCTGTGGCTCTGTGGTCCTGGCCAGTGATGATGGCCTTCACAAAGGCTATCTTCCCCTGCAGGTGCATTTGATGGCAGGATGATTAGGTTACACGCAAGTTTGTTTCAAAATGCATTGCAGCAAACCTGGTGATAAATTCAAGAAAAACTCACTTTTGTAAGTGCGCCTGGTTTGAAACAGTGATGTTAGACTCATTCATTCATGAACAAGAGATTCATTTCTCCCTACATAGTTGTAGACAGAGAAAGTTTCAATAAAATTTTTTTTTGATTTAAAAAAATCACCATTGTCCTGGAACTACTTATGTGTGTACTTTTCAGAATATTCTACATTAAATTGACTTCATAGATAATGTCTTTCATCAAAAAAAAAAAACAATAGGTTTTGGATAATAGTTTTGTTGTTAGTGGATAAAATACCGACCACTTATTTCTGAAACTTTAATATTTTCTTGGAAAAGTCAGATTTAAAGAAAAATGGGCTTTATTAGATTGGATAAAAAGCAAAATTCAGAAATTTAAATCAGTATAAATTATAAATGCATCATATCTTGTGGCTAACTTCAGAATTCCTGGAGTTTTAAATGTTTGGAATGACAACTGACTCTCAGGAAGTAGTAAAGACTCTAATAAAATGCAAATAATTAAGTTATAAAATGAGATGAATTTTTTAAAGTTGTTTTGATCTTAACAAGTTCGTGTTTTATTGGATTTTATATTAGATAGTCATGAATTCAACCTCTGAAAAATAATTGAGCAGAGGTTATAACTTGTTAAATTAGGAATTGAGAGGAGTGAAAACTTCATGTTGTTTCACAGAGTGGAGGCGAGGGTAATTGTGTGTTAAAGATATATACCTTTAGAAGGAAAAGCACTCCTCAGAAACAGTAAAGCACATGCGTGTTGGCCTTTTGTACTTCTTCTGTGAAGTTTCTTTCGAGTTCAGCTGCCCAGCATCCACACCAGAATGGTGGAGGAATGGCTCAGCAGTTAAAGCACTTGCCTATCAAGCCCTAAGTACCCAAGTTTGATTTGCCAGCATCGCATAAACTGGGTGGAGTAGTGTAAGCCTGTAATCCCAGCACTTGGGAGGCTGAGACAGGATTGCAATGAGTCCAAGGCCAGCCTGGGCTCCATAGTGAGTTCAGGACCAGCCTGGGCTACAGAGCAAGACCCTGTCTCAAAAAAAAAAAAAAAAAAGGGATGGTTAAAGAAGATGTGGTACCTATACACAATGGAATACTATGCTGCCACAAAGAAAGACCGATATGAAGCATTTGAACAGAAATGGGGCTACCTAGAGTCAATAATGCTCAGTGAAATGGACCAATCACAAAAGACTCACTATACATGGGTGTCTCTTCTTCGAAATGCACAAAAATAATATTGAAAGGCCCCAGTACGAACGGCAGGGTAAAAGGGGAGGCAGCAATCAGATGGGAAAAGTGTGAACCTCTGAAAAAGGGGTGGACACAGATGCTCACTGATTCCCCAAACCTCACGGTTCTAACGTGTTACAGAATTGGGAATTCATGCATTTACAAAAAAAAGTTAAATTTTATAACTTGATTTTTTTTACCTCAATAAAACTATAAAAAATAAGGAAGTAAAGCAATACATAGGGGTGGAGGGACACCTGTTATTTGACATTTGGGGAAGATAATTAAAGATCTGGCTAAGGCCGGGTTGGACTGGCCTTTGCTCAGAGAATCCTAGTTTGCAACAGCTTAACAGAGCATGAGGGATGAAAATCATAATATCTAGAGAAACCATGATTCACATGAGTACAAAAATATAAACCAATAATCAAAGACCATCTTGAGTCAGAATGGCAAACCATTTCACTTTACCTTTCTTTTCCTAGTACAGCCTGGATAAGAAAGCAGAGTTAATAAAAAGAACCCCAGGCATTGACCACCCGTCATGTACGAGCTTCAGTGTATATTAAGATACTGACACAGCTTTTTCTCTACCCTCTTTTCAGATTTTTCTTGAAAGTGTGTTTTCTTTTTAATTTAGCTATTACATGACTTGTTAATTTTTCTAGCCTCTTGAGGAAGCCTCTCAAAGTTTTCAGAATTTTGTCTAAGTGCCTTGGTGCCTGAGGGACGCGCACAGCAGCCGTGTGGAACGTTCTGCAGTGAGGAGTCTGAAACGCTAGCATCAGTCAGGTGTGCGGGGTCTGGCTTTGGGAGTTGGGTGCTCTCTTCCCCTACGTCTGCCTGATCTTTACTTAATTCTGTTAGCTACTCTTAGGTGCTCTTCGATTTATATTAGAGTGGTCGTATTGACTAGAAATAAGAACCTAACTGGTACACACAGTATGTCGAGTATCTGAATTTTATCGTCTTTGAATCTCCTTTCCATCTTCCATCTCTAAGACATCCTCCTTCCTTGCTTAGACACTTTTCAAGGACGAGAGCTGCTCAGCCCCACTTGAGTCTTTGCTTCGTGCTCAACATGTGCAGACTCTTCGGTTGTTTTAGAGCACGTGTTCTAAAGCTCTCACTGTCCTCACAATCCGAAACATCAGTGGGTTCTTAACGTTCTCATATTATCACAGATTCTTTTTCTCTATTACTGTCGGCAACAGAAATTTTATCCTTTCTTTGTAGCTAAAACAAAACACCTATGCGCTTCTCAGGAAGCTTTCCTATTTTAACGTTTCAGATCACAGTAGTTTTTCTCTTGTTTGAATGCTGTTTTTAATTCACATTGAACTGAGTTGTAATGTGCAAATGGCTTTTTTCACAAATTTATCTTTTCTAGTAGATAATTACACTTTCCCACTATCACCACTATTTTAAAATGATATATTCTTTAACAGATCTTTGATAACACAATAGTTCCTATGCAGCAGGATTTAATTGACTCTAGATTTTGTGCCACAAAGCAATGTATCAGTGAAAGCAGCAAGTGTTCTATTACCTGTGAAAAGGGTTATTTATGTCAGTAACCACTTTATCTTTGTTAAAGCCATACACACATTATGACTTTCATTGTTCTGAGAGGACAGAGACATTCTACTATGAGCCTATTTTCCTTTCTCCTCTGACGACTCCTTCTGGGAAGCCATTGTGTCTTGGATGATATGTTTATGGTTTTAAAAGTAAGCCTTTTTCATTAAGAAGTTTTTAATATACTCTCAAAAACAATTCATGAAAATAAACTATACCAACAAGCACAAGACTAACCCTGCCTTCAAACTGGCATGTCCTTAACTCGTCATATCCAGTTCAATAGTGTATCTATTAGTGCATAAAAAGCACATGACTGGGTATATTAATTACTCACAAATTCATACTCTGACTTTTTTTTGGTAATTTATTTTACCTTGATTGACACATTGAGATCCAGGATTAAACATAATTTGTTCTGCATACTGTGGCAAACCTAGCATTGAAAACAATGCTTAGTTAATACTAAGTGCTCACTAAAACTTTTAATGAATGAATGACTATGTTTATGGGATACATTATCATTTAAACATTGCTATCCAAGTAGAGAGACCAGCACTAAGACAAGCTGTGGTTAGGTACAAGGAGAAGGCAGCATCAAGAAGGATGTAACTTTTTTAAAGGAAAAGAGAAGCCTGGCCATGTGACAGGAAGGTCTTTCTTAATTCTCCCTTTAGTATTTAAGCTTCATTTAAGGAAAAAAGAAAAGAATTTGCTTCTGTTGTGTAAAAAAGGTGGGAATACAGCTTCTCAAAGAAAGTGACATGAGAATACGTGCTTCATTATCCCAGTCTCCAAATCTTCTCAGGAGCGCCTGATAACTAGCAAGAAGGAACACTGGAGGATCCCCCAACACTACAAAAGTCCATTTGGTTCCTGTGCACAGGCCCGGATACAGCTTTAAAACCCTAAAGCAATCTTGGAAACTCCTACTGTGTAAACTCTTTGCAACCTCTTATTTTCAGCGTGGCTTCTAAAATATCGTCCAAATCTTATCTTTACTTCTACGTGCTTTTTGGAGAACTGAAAACTTATTTTTGTTTAATTATATTTTATTTTTCCTATGGTCTTTCACTTCTTGGCACTGAATGGATTACACCAGTTCACAAAAGTTTCAGTAAATAACCACAGGATTGATTTTCTCATTATATCTGAAACTATATGTTAGGATACAGTGTTTTTAGTTCTAAGTTACATTCCTAGTATTGCCTGGAAAACTTTAATCATTTCCTGCACCTCAGACCAACCCGAGAATGATTCGCAAGAGTGTTCAAAAGCTTTAAGTTTCCCCTATGAGCACTATCTGGATGAGCACAATTTGATTTACAAATGAATCCTGAAATTCAAAGCAACAGATAACAAAACTGGGGAAAAGCAATTTTTTTTTCATAAAGCCACAGCACATTTTTAAAATGCAAACTTGACAGACTGGAGATATTCCCACTGTGCTTGTATCTATGAATAATGGCTTTATAGCACTTTTATGTTTGTCAAAATTTCTATAGCAATCACACACCAGTTTTATCTCTTGACTTTTCAACATACCTCAAGGAAAATATGCTGAGGTTGTAAACCTAATTTAAGTTCTGTGAAAAGTATTTGCAGTAAGAACTAAAAAAGCAAAGCACTGATTTTCTAAAACCTAGTGACTGGTCTGAGGCAGCCCAAGTACAAATATGACTTTATTAATAAGACAAACATGTAAATTCGCTCTACAATAATAGATGAAAATTGTCTACATGCCATGCCCCATGCAGTAAGTTAAACCTTTTACATTTGAAAATACTGAGGTTAAGATGGCAGAGGTAAGTTCTTACACATTAGATGAAGCCGTGAGTTAGTCGGCAATTAGCAGGGTACAGAGTAGTATACAACAACAACAACAATACAATTAAAAGGAAGCTATAAACATTTAAAATTCCATAAAATATAAGCCTACAATTATTTTAGGACTTTTATTATAGGACTCACTTAGCCCTGATAATCTTTCTTTCAAGTACAAATCAAATATAGTTTAACTGTGATGGAAGATGTTTGTTTCGCAGCAGAGGATGGGCGCGTGGGCTTTGGGACACTGTTTTATAGAGCAATATTGAAAAAGGTTTGGGCAGTAGAAGACTTAGTATTTTCAAATTTCCATGTTATACCTATGTATGCTATTCCTCAATATATATTATATTCTTAAAACTCTTACAGATAGACATTATTTAGAACATTTTTTTTTTCAAATTTAACATAATGCTAGTATCTCATAGAAAGTTCTACATATCTCGTCAGGGCATTTTGATGTTAATTCATTTTCAACACAAATTATATTTGTCTTCCATTCCTCATGTCACACAACTAAAAGCAAACAAAATTAACATACTTAACTCATGCTTAATATTTATCTCCAAGTAGTTCTCTTAAAAATCCCAGAAGCTTGTGGAAGTATACAAACTAGATACATCAAATTTCTCCACTGCTATGTCTCAATGGATTCAAGTCAATGTTTTCTATTAAAATCTTAATTATGATCTTTTTCCTTGTATAATGCTAAGCAAAGATACTTCCTCACCTCGAATCACAAAGAGTCCACCAACAGAATAAAAGAAAGCATGAGGAACTTCTAAAAGGTTCCCTAAAACATCAGAAATTTCAAACAGAAACAAATCTTGCACATTTACTTCTTTACATTGGGAGAAATCAGCAAAGCCTTTCTACTTATTCTTCTCCCACCTCTACACATAATTACTCTGAAACTCATGGTAAGGATGAACAGATGAGTAAAATGTACTCCAGGGAACACTTTCTTATGCAATTGAAAGATAATTTTGGAAAAGACTTTTTAAAGTTTAACGTTCCACTCTTCAAATTATCACAAGCACCTTACTAAATTAACAGCTTTCAAATTATATGGCAACAAAGCAGCACCACTTTGAAAGCTGAAAAAGACAAACATAATAAACTTAAATTGTGAAGATTATGTAGGGTTTTTTTTTGAGAGAGAGAGAGAGAGGTTCTCTCTGTAGGCCAAGCTGATCCTGAACTCACTGTGGAGCCTAGGCTGGCCTTGGACTCATGGAAGTCCTCCTGCCTCAGTCTCCCAAGTGGTAGGATCTACATGCATGTGACCCCATACTCAGCTTATATGGTCCTGGGGAATCAAACTTGGGTACATAGTGCTTGACTTAGCACTTGCTAGGAAAGCACTTTAACCTCTGAGCAATTCCTCCAGCCCCAAAATTATATAGTCTTTAATTAAAATGCCACAGGTGAAAATCTCCAGTGAAGTGGAATACTGATTCAAGAGGAAGAGACCTCTCAAAAACTAGAAAGACCAATATTGAGCTTATTGCAACAATTTGAACAGGCAAAGTGGTAGAAACATTTAATCAAGTGTGTTTAAAAGGAGAGATATAGGATTAAAATCTGTAGAGTGTGAAGGACAAAAGATGCACATTGAGAAAAAATTTGAGCCAGTTTCAAGTTTGATCCAGAAAGCACTACCTGGAGTTGATACTGATGTGAACCTCAAAAATCCTGTGATGGTCTCCTTGTATCTCCTTCAAGTTAGGGACTAGGAAGCAGTGTGTACTTCATTAAAGACACAATCCTGTGTGCAGACAAAGTGCATCACTAGGGAACCCGAAAGTTTATAATGAAACATGAACTACAGTGAACGTTCACGATGAAGAAAAAAGAATTTAGTAGAACCTTCGAGGGTCATGAAACATGAAATATTCAAAATGAAATTTAAAGTATTGACTAAGTCTACAACAACAACAACATAAAAAAGTTCTTAGAGATACTGAAGAGTGAAGCTAGTTTTAAAATCATAATTCTTTTGGATTGAAGCATTCAATTTTCTGAAGTTCTCTAATATATTCAAGGTATGGATGATAAAAGCAAGGATAACCATAAAAGTAGCATTTTTAGCAAAAACCACAAAGTTAACGTATATTCATGGACACACCCACCCACACCTAGTAAAGGTAAGAATATATGCACATATAAGTGACCTTAGAATTATTTGCTCTTTTTCTAAGTTTTAACTTAAAATTATAACAAAAATTCACCATGCCCTTTTTAATCTTGCCCTATACTTTAAAGACCCTTTTGTAGATATTCTTAAGAACATCATGCTGTCATTCTCAAAAATAATTGAGGAAAAGTGATGCTGCTCTAAAACCTTACAATATTATTGTACAAAATGTAAAAAATCCTTAGGAACAAGGAACTATGATAACATATCATTGAAATACACACATCTGATGTAATTGAACGCTCAAAATATTTAGAGAAACCACTACATACATTGAATCACATTTAATAATACCATTAAATGATGAATATACAGGTTCAATCAAGAAGAAAATATGATATGAAAAAAGAAGAAATAAGAATATTCATATGTGCTAAGAAAAATGTGAAATGTATTTTTACTGTAAGCCTAGATACATATTAAGGTCATCCTCTTCACACTTGAACTGTTTGTTTTTGACAATGAAATGACACCCATATTTTCTTAAACATTAAACAAATCATTTGTATGCTAAAGGAAAATCCAATATTTGATACTTAAAAAGACAAAATTAAAATGACTTGCATTCTGTTTCAAGTATAAGCTTTTTTTTCTGGTAGAATTCTGAAAAACAAGCCTAGTTTTTAGAGCTACGCTTCCAGTCCTTTTTATTTATTTATTTATTTTGAGTCAGGATCTTACTAAGTCACTTAACTGTCCATCCGGGGCTCAGCAGCAGGCTCCTGGACCGCTGGGATTACAGTCCTGCACAACAGAACCTAAGGCTAGGAGAAGGCCATTCTAGAACAAAGCAACCAAACAGAAATCCATGAAAAGTAAACAAAGTCAGAGGCACTGCATGAAAATGTTCAAACACAGCAAGAATTGCCTGTTTTATGTTAATATGTGTCTTAAAATTTTTAACATTCATTGTTAAGAAACAGGTGTGTGATGAAGCTTTGTATCTATCTGAAAAGCTGTGCATTTCTGTCAATAAATTCATGAACCTCAGTGCTACAAGTCTCAGTATAATGTTTAGACTATTATGAGAGAGATGAACTCATTTTCATGGTCTTCTAAAATCCTAAATGAAATCAAGGAGAAAAAACAATTCACAGTATAGGAAGCATTCAGGTTCATCCCACACCACGTATGTATTTTAGAAGCAACACTCGCTTAAAGCAAGTGTATTGAGAAATAGGAACATATTTGTTTTAAAGGTGTAGCTAGTGCCTGACTGGAATGGTGTAAGTCTCTGGTGACTCAGTGACAGACAGCAATATAGGCAAGAATTCTGCTCATAAGGAAGATTCACATTACATTAGTAGAACATTTTGCATTAAATTATAGAAAGTCAGTGAAAATTGACTAATTCCTAAGGATTTAATTTCCAATAGCTAAACAATATTTTCCAATGTTCACCACTGAGGAGCCATGACTATCTGTTATATACGATAGCATATATTCTCCAAACAAGGAGGACCATTCTGTGCCCTGCAACCTTAAAGGGCAAGTTAGACTTTTATTTCAAGATCGTCCTAAAGTATATTGAAAGTCCTTTTGAACTCTGAAGTCATCTGTTCTCAATTGCTGCTGTTAGAAGTTTCAAGAAAGTGGTATCATTTCTATCATAATACATTGAGAGAAAAGACTTGTTCAAACAAAGCAAAATTAAATTAAATAAATGCTGCAAGCCAAGAAGAGACATACTGTGGTATGAGAGCACAGACCTAAATCCTCTCAGATTAGCATTCTAATTGTAATAACAGGTATGTAATTCAAAGTGAAGTCAAAGCTCAAAATATTCACTCTGGTACTTTTCATTCCAAGGCACCTACTTTCCTGGATAGAACAAATAAGATACTTATTCTTGCCCTTCCAGACAAATAATTTAAACAAAGTTAGTTAGTGGAAACAGGGAGTTCATTGAGCCTATGAATCAACGAACATAACTTGCCTGTATATGAACAGGAACAATGGCTTGCCTAGGCATCAGACACAGGAATAAAATGGTGAAAGAAAATAATATTTATTGCTTAGCTAAATATGCTTCATTAGAACTTTACAACTGAAGTGTACAATATCTCTGAAGCCCCTCCTCCAACTCGGTGTTTAGCAAGTGAGGAGTAACTACGCTCAGATTAGCCATGGAGTTTCTGGAGGCAAAGGAGAAGATTAGTAGTGTTGGAGACACTATCAAACTCACAAAACACATGCATCAAATAAGGTCCCTAGATAAAATGCAGGATGTGAACTAAATTTAATTTTCAGGCGGTATGCATACATAGACAGCAAAAATATGGACGGAATATCAAGTGTATGCTTTAGTCAATGTTTGGAACACAACTGTATTAATACAAGTGTGGTTTATCTTCAATTCAAAATTAAGTAGATATTTTGTATTTTATTGGGTAATCCACCAACCCTGTTCTCAGAATAAAATAATAAACTTATGTACTTACCCTCCCATCTTAGTTTAAAACTATCTTGATGTTTGTGTGATAATCTCACCTCTGAGAATTTTCTGCCTTCAAGAAATTTTGTCAAAAGATTGATGTCATTAAATTAATATTAGAAGAATAAAGTGAATAAGGTGACATCATTGCTGATGTATCGAAAGCATAATCTACAATGTTTATAGGAAATTCAAGATTGTAAGGATGCCGATTTCCCAAATAGGAGATTCCAGCAAAGGAAGAGAGTGGTTGACATAGATCACTGTGTGCCTTTCAAGATGAGTAACAGTAGGTTGAATAGTAAAGCTTAATCACTCTCAGCACATTGTTTTTAAAAGTAGGGCAGAGCGGCACTTTTCAAAATATATGTGGAGACTGGCATGGCATTGAGCTGAAATAGCACTGTGTGTGCGTACACAATGTGCCATGTAGATTACACGTATTACTATGATTACGTTTCCTTATCATTCTAGGAGGTCATGTTAGAGGAACCTTGGAAAAGAAAACTTCCTCAGTTTAATCATGCACACTTAAAATTAACATCAACTTTTCACATATTAAACAAAAAATTAGATATTAAACAAGTGTTAATTATAAAGTTACATACCACAGATCCAGCAAAATCCTCAGTGAGGATTAATTAATCTCTCATTCTAGGGGCTGAGAATCATCAAGTTCTCAGGTCAACTGATTCAGTGTGATACAGGATATTATGACTGGCCTACTCTAGACAACTTTTTATCCAAGTACAAATCAACATTTCATATAACGTTAGTGGAAAAATAGTACTTTTAATACTTAGATCATTTTATGGTACTGTCAAAAATGAAAAATGTGTCTTATTCATATCATCATAAATATTTATCTTTGGTTTTTTGTTTGTTTTCAAGATAATAGCCGTCCTAACAAAAAGGGTTCAGGCGATATTCTCATTGTAGTTTCACTTGACTTATATTCCTCTGATGGTTTGTGATAGGAAACATCTTTGCATGTACTTGGTGACCATTTGCATGTCATCCTTAGAAATATATCTCTTCAGTTGCTTTGCCCTTTAATTGGAATGTATAATTGTTACTGAATTGATTTATTTATGTATTTTGAATATTAAACCTTTATTGGATATACATTCCTACGATTGGTGTAACTGTCCTACAAAGTTGCCTATGTAAAGGATTGGCCCTTAGAGGAGCAGTATTGGATGGTATACTGGTCCTTTAAGGAGTGGAAAAGCAAGGCATTAAGCAAAAGCCAGAATCATTTTAATTCATAATTAGAAAATTTATTTTTTTCTCCTACTATATCTAATTAATGTATTCCAAAGGCTGACAACAAATGTCTCAAGTTGTGAAATATGTGTAAATATTATCACGTTACAATGCAACATAGGTATGCATATTTAAAATGTAGGTACTAATAAAAAGTGTGAAATCCTAGAGTCCAGCATTATCTAAATGGAAAAACCTTATGCTTAAATCAAATGAAGAATTAATATATAATATTAAATTTAAACTCATTGAAATATTTTTTCAAATTTCTTTCTGTTTATTTTACAATGAAATTGTATGTAATATAATATGTAAATTATGCAGAATGTGTTTTCTACCTAACAAATAACTAACCAAGAGTTTTTAAAATATTTTATGAACATGCTTAAATATATGGTGAAAAATAAGAAACATTTTATTCTATTTTGAAAATATAAATTAAAAATATTTCCAAAAATGCATTTGTTTTTATTTCGTTCCTTAGACATTCATTTCTTTGTCAATTTGAAGAGGAAAATATTGGACAAAGAAATTCTTCTCCCTATGAAGCTGAAACTTTTATTAACTTTATTATTGGACTAGCTCATAAAATCTCTAACAAAGAAAAGGGTAGTGAGCATATTATTAAAGTTTTACAACAATATATTCATTATGATCCTGGAGGAGACATTTGGACATTTTCAGAAAAATTTTGGAGGTGAAGCATGTAATTCTTTGTGTAACTGGAATGAATTAAAACCTCAGGCTGATTCACCAAAAGTCTATACTTTTTGATTCATAATCCTTTACAGAGGAAAACGTAAAATTCATGAGCAAATGTACAGAAACAAAGCTTTTCCTTAGTAGTGCCAAATTTCTTGTATTCCCAAAATAAAAATACCAGTATGTATATAATGAAAGTTGCTACACCATCTGATATTTGATGTGGTATAAATTGAAAACTTACTATTCCAATAAAGGTTTTCCATTTTGTGTGGTCCTGAGGATTGAGCCCAGGGACTCCAGACTGAAATGCAAGCTTAGCCCATTTTTCATCGTTTATTTTGACACAGGGCCCCACTACGTGGTCTAAAATGGCTTTAAACCTTCAGTCCCTCCTGTCTTCGTCTCTGAGACTGTGATGCGCCACTGGGCCTGACTAACACTTTCTTATCTACTCCGTCCAAGATTAATACAACAATATAAAGAAAAATATGGCTAAGACGTAATTGTTGCTCACGGGATGTTCTAGCCATTTATAATTCCAGCTTATTTGAATACAATAGTAAGGTTGTTTTTGCAAAACACTCACCTAGTTGTTAGCATTTCTACTTTGGTTCTACTACTACTTAGAATAAATCAGTAAAATTCAACTGAGTAAAGATGTATCACACGCTTTGTCTCCACTCCATATTTAAATATTGGGAAGGATTTGGTTTCTCCCAATTTAGTTTTTCAGTGTTATGCATATAAGATCAAAATTGGGAAGCATATTCTTTTGAAATTTTGACATATATATTTATATATATGAGAGAGAAAAAATCTATTAATAATGGCATTATGCATCAGTAATTAGTCGCATAATTTTAGTTTAATTTTTAAGAACTGTTTATTGTTTTTCTGTGGCTTGTCCTGTGGCTTGTCATGTCTTTGTGTTTTATATTAATACTCTTCTAGAATAACTGATATAACAATAGGAAACATATGGTAAGATATGTCACCAGAAAGGCCCCAACTATAGAAAGAATCTAAGTCGTGATTCTTTTTCCAACATCAAAATTGATGTTCAGGCAATCATATTTCAAAAAGGCATTGGTTATGAAAAATGTAGAATTTTGAGTTAAGTTAGTAGGCATGTCCTGAGTACATTGTGGATAGAGTTAACTTGGTTATTCAATGTTGAATTAGAATCGTCAAAAATAATTTAGAGATTTTAAGTTTGAGCAATTGAGTATGTAATGGTACTGTCTAGACCTCAAAGTAAACTTGAAAAAAATTGATATATATTGCCTCGAGGAAAGGAAAGAGAGATAGTGGCATTCCTAAGCCATGTTAAGATAAGGTGAATATTAGTGAAAGTAAAATATTTTCTGCCAAGTATAAAGATCAACTTCAAAATAAATGGCCAAAAAGGTATGAGAAATCAACAGTAAGTGAAATACAAAAGCCTTCAAAATAGAGACAATATTAAATGTGTCTTCAAAGATTTATGAAGATAAATCTTGGAGCTATAGGACTGTTTTTATTTGTATGTAATGTGGCTCATTTATCCAGGCTATTTTAGGTATGTTCTTTATTTCTTAAAAATTGGGAACTATATTATATATTTTCCTTCAGAACCATAGGATCTAGTAGGTGATCAATACATATTTATATATGTCTACTGACCAGGTGGATAGCAAACATGTGCAGGGGAAGATTAATTCAATTTTAAATCAAAAACACTTAAAAGAATAGTGTAGCTACAGCATTTGTGCTATTTTTACTTAAGTACACATAATACCCTAAAATATCTTATTTTTATTTTATCACATGATTGGTTGTCAGCATCAACTCGGTTCTATCCCTTTTTCCATTCATACCCTATATTTTACTCTTTTCAAATACCTACAAAACAAATTCAAAGGCAGCTGTCAGGTACTTTTTTCTGAATACAAAAATGAAATTGAATACAAGAAAGGGAATATATTACCTTAGGATTTTAAAGCACAAAACTTTTTTTCAGAATTATGGTAATTGAAACACTCGCACAGGTTTAACAATACAGAATAAAAAAATAGAACAGCTTTTATCTCTTTACACTTATTATCATAATGATTGCAACGAATTGCAAAAAATACTTGTCTGTAGTTACACACCAGATCTTAGACTAAATGATTAAAAAGAAAGGTTATTTCTTTCAAAATGATATATAAATTAGTACTTTGCACTTGCTCCAACAGTGCTGCTTTTGAAAAATCACACTTTACAACTTATTGACAAAAATAAATAGCTGAAACCCGACATAAAAAAGTAAAGGTTAGACTGAGCATGTGAATCACAATGGTAAAATGTTTCATATAAATAAGTACAACATGGCAGAAATATGGCTTCTCTATAGTGTGAAGAAGTCACATTACCCAGAAGGCAAATGAAATTCTAATTTGTTTCACATCCGAAAAAAGTAAAAAATAAAAAAGCCCAATTAACATCTGGCTTCTAAAAAGTACCAGTCTACTTATACTAAAATTTAATGACATATCATGCAGAACTAATTATTTAACAGAATGGCCAGCAATAGTTTATATCACTACGGTTGTCTACATTTAAAAACCTCTGTAGTGAATTATGAATGCTCAAATTTAAAATGTCAGTAGTGTAAAAATTTTATTTTTGGTTAAAGAGAGACCTTGCCTTTGCCCTCAGCCTTGAAGAGTAATTTATAAGCTTTGAAGTGCCCTGCCTAACAACAGTATCTTTTAGGTCGATCCTATGCTGGATGGTATAGTACCGTGCTATGTGACAGAAAATCAGGCTCATACTACAGGCTCTCTGGAGACTAACAGTAACTGCGTGAGTGATCACATATGTTTATTTGAAGAAGTCCCAATAAAGGGATGGATGTCAATGTTTAGGTGGTATCAGTCCCGACTGGCAGTATTCTGTGAGTACTGGCACACACCCCAGTCTGGGAACGCTGTCTGTGACTGTACATTGAGAGAAGAGCAGGAAGGTTCATGTGTGTGTCAGTTCTCAGGCGTGGCCTTGTACTGTTCTTCTCTTGGCTGGTTTTGATGCATATGCTTTCAACGAAATAAAATATCACTGTGAGTCTGAGAGATTTCTGTGGATTATTGAATCCTGTTCTTCAGTTATTTAGACTGAATGAAGTCCTGGAATATCATTAAAGTTGCATTTGCATCGGAAGTGGGGAATTTGGGGATTTTGAACTTGCAACTGGTGTCACAAATGTAAGTGGCTGACCAGACTGGACTTGAGCACTAACCTTTCTACTCTTACTACTTTTATTTATTAAATAAAACCATTGATAATCTAAGACTTGCAGTACACACCGGGATTGTCACTATTAAGTTTATTTTACAAATGAAATTACCCAAATAGTTGAGTAATTTTCTATGGATCTCAAAGCTTCCTCTCACAGTAGTGGACTAGAAGAACATATTTATTTTAGTCATAATTATTACACATTTTTGCAGCTTGAATGTTTCATATCAACTCAATAATGCCATTTAATTCTGCAGATAATAAAATTATTAAATAAAGAACATGTAGTATATGAGATCACTATTGGATTTCCACACATTCAAACTACATTATAAACATTAAATAGGAAACCTTAGTCTTGTTAAAACAACATATGCGCATCTTGCCTCATTTTCTTTCTGAAAGAAAATCCTTACAAAATGATTCCCTGAGGTTTTATTTAATCATAAGAAACCAGAATTTTCAGACAAAAAGAAAAGAGGAGTTCTTGGGTAATGCTTGAAAAACAACTTGGCTTCTGAAATATTCTGAGTTTTGGGCAAGGCTCTCCCGAGTCATCAGAAAATCAGATCGCAGTCATAGGACACAGCTCCATCACTATTCTGTGAGCACCATCCAAATGCAGACAATGGCGTTTCTCAACACCTCTACAACAACTTCCCCATCTCACTTGCTTAGGAAAACCTCATAAATCAATTGTGCATTTCAACACTAACCGAGTGTCAATCATATTCAATATCGCTAACACAATGCACACGAGCCTTGTTCTGAGAGAAAGGAACCTGGAGAGCCCCCAAAAGATATAGAAAATATGAAATTCTACTTACAGTTTGACTGAAGCACAAACACAGAACAATTTGAGACTGGAAGTCCCTTAAATACTGACTTTAATCAAGTGTTTAAAGAACACCAGGATTCATTTCCCAAGTCAGAAACAAAATTATTACGGAGTGATGCTTCAAATACAGAAAATCTAACAAGTGCTCTCTTCAAGGGTCATGCTTCAACTTACTCAAAAATAGAACTGATTTCATGAAATAAAACCTGATTCATACAGCAGTGGATACTGGAAGTCTGTGATAACAATTCATAGTCTGATTTCAATTATTTAATCACATTTTCAAGAAAGATGAGGAATATAGATGGATACAAAAGTGTAAGTCATAGACATTTTAAAAGTAGGAAAGAGTAAAGTATGGGCCACTGAGTGGTGTGCATGGAAGAAGCTATTATATTTCTGTATTTGGCTACACACCTACCAAAAAAAGAAACGAGTACATTTATGTTTTGATAATAACAAGTATTAACTGGATTCTAATTAATAGATACCTTTTTTCTTTCTCTGTGAAAATTACTCCATTTATTTCTACCAAATAGGCATAAGTTTATGAGACACGACACTCAGCTTTCTTTTACTGATAGTGCTTTTCCAGACAGTGTTACTTCAATGTTTTTGAGTACACTATGTTTCCCAAATTTCACATGGGCAAACTAGCATTACACTAGCATTTTAGAATTTTTTTTATCTCACGCTGTATTTTGTTGATAGGGTTAGGGTATTTGCTAATGAAGATGTCATTAGAAGCTGATCTTGAGATACATAAAAAAACCCAATGCAACAAAGGGAGGATGATCTGACAAAAAGTATAGTACTGAAAAGTTGATCATGAGTGCAAAATGAAGTATTTTCAGATGTAATACAATGCTTTACAACCAAAGTAGCCATTCCATCATACTTTTGTAATGTAATTTTTAAAAACATACATGAATGACTACCTGATGTCAACAGAGTTCATAGATTTTTAGCTCTGCCACATTCCTGTCAGATGCAACCGCTTCTGAATCTGGAAACTCTGAAACTACAAATCCACACTTGCCCTTTCTTTTCTCGGCAATGCTCACTCATCCATTTGTCAAAACTGGCGTTGTCTTTCTACTTGCTTTTCTTGCTGCTAATTTTTCTTACAGAGTTTCCACTAAATGTGTCACTTTGTTATCCTTTAGTCATCTTTAGATCTGACCCTTTTTTTCTTTGAGGAAATATATTCACTCAAAAATAACCCAAGTCAGACTCAATTAATTCTCATTTAGGCCAAACCATTCGTGATCTACGGTAGATAGATGGACACCAGCCAACCCAAAGCTCAGTCGTGTAAGTAGATAGTCACCATACACAATTTCTCCTATATGGCATGATCAATGCTTTAAAAAAATGTGAAGACAATGAATATATTTATTATTTAAATGCAAGCAAATAATGAGGTCATTCAGACATATTTACTTATTTTAGTTTAAAAATGAATACCCATAGTAGCAGCATAGAACAGTGATTCTAGGAAACAGGTGGACAGATTATGTGAAGAGGAAAAGGACACATGTGTGGGTGTGGGGAGAGGACGGGAAAGGGTGAGGGAAGTAGTAAGATAAAGATATGAAATGTACATACACCAACTTCTAAAATTGAATATAATTAAATGCATAATAATATAAGGAATAATTGAGAGAAATAATAATCACATAAAATATGCCTAGTAGCACAAGCATATGGCTATATCAAATAGATATTATTGTACATGTAACTATACATGAAAAGACTCCTATTCATTATAAAACATGCATATAGCAGTTTTTAATGTTATTCCACGGTTTAAAAAATAGATCACTGATGGTGAGAGAAAATTTCCTTACATTAAATATGCTTACACCAAAATAACATTAAATGCTAGTCATGAGGAATAAATGTATATGTTCTTTAAAACTACGATAATGGGAAGAATTTTCACTAGCAACATTACCCTTCAGGGTCATCATGGGGTCCTGGGCACCACTGTGTAGAAAACAGCATGAGCTGAGCAGTGTGAATATTGATATGGAGGAAAGAAAGCCAAGTACTAGTTATCTAACTAAACATTATATAATCAATCCCAAGTTTAATATATATATAAACACTAGAATCCTCACCATTACACTATAGTTGCATAAAAGAATCATCATTTGAATGTCAGAAACGGTAACTGTCACAAGAGGCTGTCAATGCAAGGCTGCTGAGAAATGTGTTTCTGTTTCTCTAGGCTGAAATCTAGCAGCTCAGGCTTCCGTCTGAACCACATCGCTCTAGGCTGTGCTTTTCATACCGCAGGTAATCAATACAGAGCTGACGGTTCAGCCTCAACATCAAGGGACATGTGCTCCGTGTTTGTATGGAATCAATCCAAGAGAAGAATGAACATCAGAATTGAAAGTGTATGAAATGTTCTATGGGATCATCCAACCACGCTTTCACAAAGAAATTGGCATGTCCCCCATTCTCTGGGAAATTTATCCTTCAGATCAAATTGCAACAAGCCATGAGCTAGGGAAGAATGAGACATGTAGTTCTCTGAGCCTGGGCATTAGTTCCAAAGAGAACTGGAAAGGTAAGACTCAGTGTTCTACTCTTTCAGCTGAAGTCCCAGTCACCTTCCCCTTGCAGGTCACACATCCATAATATGTAATCTAGTACACACCTGCAATCTATAATCCAGCCTGGGCTACATAGTGTGATCTCCTGCACACCCCTAATCTACCATGTGCCTCTAATCCATCATTTCCCACATGCCTGTGCTTCACCACACACCTGTAACCCACCCCTCCTGACCAGGCCCCACATCTTAAAGACCCATCCACAACACCAAATACATGAGGCTTTTGGAAACACTCCAGATCCAAATCATAACAGACACTGAAGCTACAGGTACAGAGAAGATCTCGGGATCAGAAACGCTAGGAAAGTGAATCATCTGCTGAGGAAGGCCACAAGGACTGAAAAGCGCTGCTCTCACAGAAAAGCCACGATGGTTACCCCTGAGAATGCGCAGAGAGTAAACGCGTACAAATTGAACATTTTACTCCTGAGCAACTAAGTGAAAATGAAGACACGGCATATAAATACCTATGACATATGTTAATAGCTGAAGCATTATTAAATGAGGGATCCAAATCAAAATACTAAAAGAGGAATCCAAAACACCAAAAAAATTACAAACAAAATATCTTACAGATTCAAAGCAATTCCTATTGAGATATCAATGGTATTCACAAATTTGAAAAAATTCTAAACATTATGTGAAAGCACACAAACACATAGAAAAACACCCACAATACACAGTCATTTTGATAAAAAAGAACAAAGCAGTAGATATTTTGATTCCTGAGTTGATTAAATAATATAAGCTCTGGCCAGCAAAATAGTATATTAGCATAAAACTAGATGTACAAACCATAAGAATAGAATAGAGAGCCTAGAAATAAACCCACACATCTATAACCCAATGATTTTTGATGAACACACATTGGTGAAAAAAAAAACAATCTTTTTAATAAATTACATTGGGGGAAATTCAATATCTGTATGTCAAAGAATAAAGTGAAACTAGCATATCTTACCAGTTATAATTTAATTGAAAATGGACAAATGAAATCAATATAAGATGAGAAACAATTTTGAGGCCAGTCCCCAGCCAGGCTTCATAGTCAAATAGGATTGCATAAAACTAAAATTTTACCTCAAAAGAAAGATAGCACTGAACAGAGAACAGTTACCATACAACAATGAAAAACTGTAGGGTGTAATCTAACAAGGAGTTGCTTTCCAAATATATTTGAAATTTCAGAAAAATCAAGAGTGAATGAAGGAGAGATATTCCATGTTTGCTGATAAGAAGTCTCAATATTGCCAAGATACCATTTCTTTCAACTTAATCTATAAATCGGATAAAATCCTAAAAAAATATTGCAATTGATATCGAGCACAGAGAGAGCCATATTTATACAAAAAATCAAAAAATAATTTAAAAATAGAAAAAAAATGGAATCACATGACTTGAACCATAAGTCAGAAGTAATAAGAGAATGACTTTGTTGAGAGACGTGAGAAATACCTACACATGGAACAGATGGAGCCCAGGAGGACAGCTTCATGAGCTTTGGCAATGGATGTTTGACAAAGACCACTATGATGTTTCCCAGCAGGTAAGTGGAAATAGAAACTATGACACCTCCAGACATATGGTCATTAGGTATTGAGAATAAATGACATTTCCAGGCATGAAATGACAAAGAAGAAACCAAGGCATATCACTGAGCTGACAAACTCAATCTGGAATGTCTACTCAGTGTACTCTTGTGTGTTTGTTTGTTTGTTTGAGACAGAGTTTCGCTTTGGCAGGCTCTGAACTCACTAGGTAGCCCAGGCTGGCCTTGATCTCCCTGATTCACTGCAGTCTCGGCCTCAGGTTTCCAAGTGCTGGAATTCCACGTGTGCACCACCACTTTCAGTCTTTGTAGTGCTAGGGAATTGAATTCAGGGCCCCATCCTTCTGTGGCAAGGGCTTTAACCTCTGAGCTATACCTCCAATCCTACTGTACATTTTCAAATATATGATACACTAAAAATTCAAAACCATGAGTACAGGGAGAGGGAGGGAGGGAGAGAGAGGGAGAGAGGGAGAGAGAGAGACGGAGAGAGAGATCAGTAGATGATCAGAGTGGAAAGAAAAGAATCACTAAGAGCAGCCAGGGGTATTTGGGGAGAGAGAAATTGCTCTGTGTGATAAGGTAGTGGTACATAGTTGATGTTCTCAAGTCGCACAAACATTGAATGTTTCACATGACTGGTGTACTTCAATGCAAATCACGCTTCTCAGGTTGATATAGACACCTGTAAGTTTGTCAGTGGTAACAAATGTGCTATGCTGGAGTAAGTTGTGGATGACACAGAGGTGATGCCTACATGAAGACAGGATCTGCAAAATGTATTTTTATATTTTTGGCTTATTATTGCCATGAACCTAAATTGTTCTGAATATATATTTTAAAAATAGTAACAAAGATAAAAAAGTCTTCATAGTCAATTAGCCAGAGTATTTTAAATAGTTTCTATAGTTACAAACTTGTTAAAATTAAAAATAAGGAAATATTCAATGAAATTTGGCTGAGGCTTAATGTTACTAAACTGAACTCTTCCAGATTTGCCCCAGGTAGTTGTTACTATAAGCACAACTATATAACTAGCAGTAGTTACTATTTATTGATCATGTATGAGTTAAGTAAGGCTAAGGCTAGTATTTTCTATTACGAACCTTAACTACACAGTTATTTATGATAAACATGTAAAAAGAAAAATCACAAAATTATAACTTAATGACAATGTAAAATGTAAAAACACATAGTGATTGCATTACACACACCTGCAGGTTGGTGCTTCTGAGGCTGGGGCCGCCCGCTGCCAATAATTCCCACTTATCCAAGTCCTCACTTACCTCAGGCTGAGGTTCTGGCCTCCAGACCTTGTTTGTGATCTGTGGATGCCGGCAGCACGGGGCCTGGCCGATTCGGCTGCTTCTTTCCTCCTCATCCGATGTGGCTTCAGGATTTCAGGCCTGGCCGCAGCCTCCTCTCCCGTTGTTGTGTGCTCCATCCTCTCCCAGCTCCATTCCCTCAGATAATCAGGTCCCCATGCGCCTTCCTCCTTCCGCAGCTGCCTGCCGTTTGGAGCCTCTGCGGCAACTTACCGGACCATGGGGATTTTTTTCCCCCTCCGGTTTTGATGATCCTTTGGAGTTTCTGGCCTCCCACTGGTCACCTTTCAGTTTTAGGAGATGCTCCTCTCTTTCCTAGCTACACCAAGCACACTTTTTCTAACTTTCTTGACTTTTTAAGTGAGTTGATGAGGAGACATTGTGCAGTGCTGTTACTCAGTCGCCATCTTGACCGGAAGCCGACCTCCGGATAAGTGGGAATTATTGGCAGCAGGTGGCCCCAGCCTCAGAAGCACCAACCGCAGGTGTGTATAATACAAACACAGCATGCGCTCCCCCTAGAGAAGGTCCCGGGATCCCATATCAGAAACGAGGCTCTACAGCTGTTGCAGGCAGTGATATCAGAAGGAGCCATTTTCTTTCTTGTGCACCAGAGACAGTCAGAGGTAGCAGAACCATGGGGAAACTTGGTAACAAATCTTATACAAAAAGATCTGACTCCCCAGGGGAGGGTGCAAGGGTGCTGAAATTGCAAAACTCAAAAAACAGATGGGCAAGAATGATGGTGACTTAAAACAGGAATTAAAGCAGGAAGCAAACCAGAAAATAAAACAGACAGAGCAACGGCTACAACAACACTTAGATAAGGAAAAAGCAAGCCTTGAAAAGAAATTAGAGACCAAAGAAGAAATGGGGAAGAGAGGTTACAAATCTCCTACAAAAAGACCCGAAACCCCAGGAGATGATATCAGGGTAAATAAAGATGAATATGGCAAAAAGATGGCGATTTCTGGGCTCAGAAATTCAATGAATTAAAGCAGAAAATAAAACAGACAGCAGAAGAGCTACACCAATACACAGATAAGCAAAAAACAAGTCTTGAAAAGTAACTAGAGGAGACCAGAGGAGAAATATACCAGAAGATAATGAAGACAAAAGAAGAAAATAGAGAAGAACACAGCAGAGATGCAGAAAAATTAAATGCAGATATTCAGGAAATGAAAAACACGCAGGTAAAAAGAAGCAACCACTTTAAACAACTTCAGGATAGAATGTCAGACCTAGAAAATAAAGTGACTAAGCTGTAACATACAGGCCATGAAGAACACAAAGCAAATAAAGAAAGCGAATCACTGCAATGGCTGATAGACGATTCAAGGAGAAACAACCTCAGAATTATGGGAATCGAGGAGAAGACTGAGGACAAAACAAAAGGCTTAAAGGACATTTTAAAAGGAAATAATGGAAGAAAATTTTCCAAACCTAAGAAAAGAAGTGAACATGGAACTATTGCAGGCATATAGAACACCAAACTACTTTGATCAGAAGAGATCCTTATCACACATCATGATTAAAATTCTTGAAACCCAACACAAAGAGAAAAATATTAAAAGCGGTAAGAGAAAAACAGAAGGTGACCTACAAAGATAAGCCCATCAGGATAACAGCAGAATTTTCAATCCAAACTCTAACAGCAAGGAGATCTTGGAGCAGTGTCATCCAAGCACTAAAAGAAAATAAATGCCAACCCAAACTGCTATATTCAGCAAAATTGTCTTTGAATTTAAAGGGAGAACTTAAAACTTCCCATGATAGAGACAGCTTAAAGGAATTTGCAGCCACTGAACCAGTATTGCAGAAAATACTTAAAGGAAACCTAGAAAGTGAAAGGGAGACCAGAGACACCAATGACCCCAGAGAAGTGACAATAGCTAGAGGAGAACGAGCTGAGAAAAAACGATGTTGGCAATTAGCGAAAATGAGTAAATAAGGTACGAAAGTTAAGGAATTCTAAAATAACTAAATTTGCCTTCATGTCTGTCACTTTAAGTATATTTATGTGGTACAGATTTGACTTCATTTAATGTAGCAACATGATACAGTTTTAACTTTGTATTGTTGTAGCAGTTCGTTTATCAGGTCACTAATGACAGTTTATCCTAAGGAAACTGATTGATGTAAAGATAACCTTGTGAATGTACAAATATGCACCTTCCAGTATTCAGCTAAGGCAATTGAATTTTATGTATTTATTTATTTTTTCTCTTACCCAAATTAACTAGTCTTTTGAACTACATGCTTTTAGTTATTTTCTAATGTGAACTGGAGGGTAAGGTGAGGTGTAACAATAACAACAAAGATACAGGAAAATATGGAAAAAAAAACTTTTGGTGAATATCCCAATAAAGGGATTGGTTGGATTCAGAGAAGGGGTATCAAGATCTAACTACTGTGAACCCATTAGAGGAATAGGAAGCTGAGATAGAGTGGTGACTTAAGTGAAATGACTTAGGCGCGGAAGATTAATATGTTAAACACTGTATGGTTTCTTGGACTTGGAAAACCCAGATCACAGACATTCTTTGGAACCATACGAAGTGATAGCTGGGGGAAGGGACAGGAAGGGGTGAGAGGGTAATAAATGGGAAGGCATTGTAAAGTCGATATGATACATAGTTGTACAAAACACACAAATTCATTGTAAATACTAAGTATTACATTTGTATATTAATAAAAATAATGGGGAAAATACATAGTGATTTATTTTGAGCTTTCTTTTAAATAGTTCAGTGTGTCAAGTGGTTTTCCATGGAATTAAACCAAAAATATGGCGTTATATGTCAACATGACACATTTTCTGAGATACCTAGACACTATTACAATAAATGCCAAATAAGTACACACAGATAAAGTGTGTCAGTAACACAATCATGTCTACAATCTATGCTTTATTATTTTTAGTCTCATTTTCATCAGCTAAGTAAATTCTCAGTTTTGAAACTAATAATTTGTCGGAGAAAATTATTTTTTGACTAGTTAGGATGACTTAATTGAGGGATAATGAAGATATCTATTTTGAACATAAGAAGTTACTTTAATTGAATGCACTGATTGATTTAGAATCATGAATTTTACTTTGAGTAGATTATTCTTAAAGATCACTTCATTATTGACAGATAATTATATTTTTATGAGAGAGCACAAAGCTTCGATCTTGGTTTAGGCCTTTAATTCCATGTGATAACATTTTTTAATTAATTCATTTAAGGAAAACCATATATACATACAGTATAGAACTTAACGTTACATGTTTATAACACGCTACAGTTAAAGCAAGCAATATAAAATACATACCTCAATACTTTCACAGTAAGAATAAAATGTATGCTGTTAGATTTTTCATACATAGAATAATTTGTCAGTACCTGCAGCCATTATTACATACAATGTATCTATAAAATTATTCTTCCTAACTAACCTCTTGCATCCAACTCCCCAATCCTCCATCTTGTTCTCCCACCTCCCCACCCCAGGAACTACTGGTTACCACCATTTTAATATTGGCATGTAGGAATTAAACTTTCTTAGATTTTACATGTCAATGAGATCATGTATATTTGTCTTTCAATACCTGGTTTATTTTTCAACAGTGTTAGAGCAAAAAACAGAATTTCTTTCTTTTGTAAAGGTCAATGATATTTTATGCTACATAAGTAAATACGGATTATATAACATGTTACTTTGGAAATGAAGCAAGATAGGTTAATATGCTGTTCTTTTTAAAATCTCAGTGCTTATCTTGATCTGGAAATGATGCAGATTCGCTTTGCATATTGTTCTTTCTGAATAGAAAGTTCCCTCAGTTTCCCAAATGAAACGAGAATCACAAGGGCTCGCATGGCTCAGATTCTGCACCAAAAAGCTAGAGCAGTACTCTTCTTCAAAAAGACAGTCCTCAGACCATAAGAAACCCTCAGGAGAAAAGCTTTAGCACCTCCTTACCACCCATTCTGAAATCACAGATTTAAATCTGGAAACCATATGAGTGTTTCCTGACTCACAGGAGTTTGATGAAACAAACAAGTCATAAACACACTGACTAATTTTTTAATCATTTAATGATATGAGTCTTCCCATTCCTTATGATTAAAAGCATCAAAACATAACATGGCTCTATGCCATGGAATCGGGTCTAATATTTTTATATCTCATATTATTAATAAATATAGTCTACGATTCTTAGATCATATGAAGTACAAAAATTTGGAGCTGCCTACTTATAATTCTAGTAATGGTATCTATTATCTCATTCCACAAAGAGCAGCACATTCAAAAACCTTTCTTGACTTTGTCTTTTCCTGACCACTATGTAAGTTACTGAAGAATTCACTTGCATGCTGTCCTCCACCAGGGCGCTCTCAGGTTTGTGCCCTCCCGCTGCTCTCAACTGGTCATTGACCTTAGCGGTCCACAAGGACCACTCAAGGTGGTTTTTTATAAACCCGAAATCACAAATCATAATTTTCATTTGCCAAATGAATATTCTTGCTCAACGTACTCTGAGCAGCATTTGCGAAATGCTAAGAATCTTACCAAGTGAGACTCTGGCAAAGAATTATGTAAAAATGAGTCTGATGCTTTGCAAATGCTCATGAAACATAACCTCGCATAGCTTTATGACCATTAGGAAAATCTCTTGCATGATTGCATAAAAAGTACCATGGCTTTCAAATATTCATTATTTGATCATAAAATATTACATGCAATATTCAATGCTTTTGTTTATAGTAGAGAGAATAATCTCAATTTTTGTTTAAAACAATTTTTCTGGCATGAACCACAGTACATCTGTCTTAAAATACAAATTCGATATAAGTTATCTAATATATACAAATAGAAAAAGTTAAAATTAGCTGTATATTAGTACATGAAATAAATTAAGCATCAGATTAGCACAAAAATGAGGCAAAATGAGGAGTACTGTCCGGTGGAGTTTATTTCATTCCAGAAGGCAGAGTCGGAGGTTATTAAATGGCATTGATATGCCTAGCAATATATTATCACCTTTGACATTACTTGCTTTGATTAAATTTTAGTACCCAAGTAATTCTCGCTTCTGTTATTTACTTAATGAGTAACACATTTTCCCAGAAAATATATATCTTCGTGTTATACCAAGCTCGGCTCAGATAGTTAACGCGATATTTCATAAAGCTCAAAATGAATGAGGGAATGAAATGCTGTTCACATACACAGAAGTGGCAGGCCATTTTTAATAGGACCCAAAATAAAATGTTAACATACACTCTAGAAAAAAAATTAAGAAAATGCAAACTAATGTTTGTGTTGCTTCCGCAGACGTTACGATTTTCTTTGGTTAAATTACAAACTATATTTTCAGGCCCACATCATTCCTCAATGTTAATAACTTCAGAGATTCAACTTTACAACATTACAACTATTACTCTGCATTAACACATTTTTACATTTAAACAAGTCTTCTTTTAATATGCTTTACAAGACTAACTTTTAAAATAATTAGGAAATCCTGTGCTTAAATCCTTAGAAATCAAAAATTTTACCAGGAGTAAACTTTTAAGAGAAGAATTGCCTCTTTTTAAATTTCAGTTCAGTTCTCAATTTTGGAATGACAAAAGTCTTAGTACCTAGTCATAAATCTGTTTTTGTAAAAATGGATACCTTCATTTGATATAAAATATCTGAGACTGTAAGGGAGTATTACTAGGTATCTATATAAAATTAAAATTCCAAAAAAAAAATGACAATAGTAATCACTGGCAAGTTTGTCAAGAACTTGTACTGCTGGTAAGAATGTACTATTTTAAAAACACTGCAGAAAACAGTAGGGCAGAATTAGAAAACTTTAAAAATACCCACACTACTTAAGCCAGCACTTCTAATTCTGGGAATTTATCCAAATAAATGAAAACATCCACACTAAATTATGTATATTATTGTTCATAGCAATTTTGTTTACAGTAGCTCCTGAGTGGAATAAACCAAGCTGTCCTAAATAGGAGACTGGTTTAGCATATGGTTGTACATTCATAGCGTGAAATTTTGCTCAGCAGTAGAAAGCTGTTGTCTATGATAATCACAACAGCTTGGATAGATCTTGACAGTACCATGCTGCATGTAAAAGCCAATCTCGATAGGTCATCTGCTCAACTGTTTCATTTATAGAAGATGCTCAAAATAGCAAATTCTACCAGCCCTTAGAAGTAGAGGTGCATGAGTATAGTGAGATAACAACAGGTCAGTGTTTTTTGAAGATAAATATCACACTGTCTGGACTGTAGTTAATTTTTACGCAAATCTGACCCTCTGGTAAAAAGCCATGGAACTACCCAAAATTGGTTTCCTTGTCTTTTTCTGTTTTCAATATTATATTAGATTCAAGGAGGACGCAAATAATGAGAGACACTGAGTGAAAGGAAAAGAGGACTTTTCTGTTGTATTTATACATTATTCTGAGTCTTCTAATAATTGTGAAATAAGTTCCAAAATTTTATAATTTTTAAAAGCTTTGCCATGAAAGTTTATTACGGGATATGAGAAATTGACCCTAACTGGTGGTACAGTCATAGTTTATTTACAGTCACTGTATACAATAAATTGATATGCTATCTAGTGGTAAGTACACTATGCATTTTATCAACTAGAGGTGACTGATGATTGCAGATACAGGATCATGATTTCAATATATTCATCACTATTACATAAGTTTTTATAACGATTATAAATTCTTACTTCTAGAAGACTCTCCATGGGTTCTTACGTGCAAACATTGTTATTCTTGTTATATGCAAGACAAAAAGTATGAATTTAGACAACTTAAGAAATTCCAAAAGGTCATTCTATTTTTAAAAGGCCAACCTAGTAGAGAAATGTAGAACTATCTTATTCCAATTATTCCAGTGTTGTAGTAGCTAACCATTGTGTGCTGTTCCTAATATTTTTGGGGTAAAGGCTTTTCTCATTTTTAAAAATATATACTGGGTATTGAACCCAGGATATTCACATTGAGTTATATCCTGAGCCCATTTGTTTTTTGTTTTTGAGACAGGATCTCACTAACTCACTATATTGCCAAGTATAAGCTCAAACCTACAATCATCCTGCCTCAGCCTCCCAGCTGGAACTTCATTCCTCGGCTTTAATTCTTGAAAAATAATTCCGAATATCTTCAAATATAACTCCTACATATTGAACGATTTTATTAAAAGAATACCCTACATAAAAGAGAATTGTGTGTGTTTCACATTATTCTTACAATGCAGGCTTAGGCTGATAACTTCATCTATCATCAAATTCAAATTATGTAACCTTTTCCTAACATCATTATTCCCACTTGTAAATTTAATATCCTGTTCATCTGACAAGTTTCTTTCTACCCTATACTTCTCTTCATCTGTGCTGTTCCTTCAGGATGTACACATTTTCCAAGTTGTTAAAATTGCTTTGCAATTAGTGACTTTCCATATTCTTGTGTATACATATCTTTCAGTTCCATGGTGAGACTGTCGGCAGGTGGAACTGCTCCCTCTTGATACTGGTAGAATGAGACATCAGCGCAAGGCGTGAGTCCAGCAAATGTTGCTGAGGAACTATGTGGCCATTATTCATCCATCCTGCTAATTATGAGAGTATGTTTTTATGATTGAAATCGTTTCCCACCCACTATTATATCATACACAGGCTCTCAAGATTTCACATGTTCTATTACTTGCCTGCATTCATTGTTATGTAATATCACATCCATAGTGCTTTTAATTCTTTTTTCACTTCTGTGGAAAATCTCACGATTTCAAAGTCCTCCGTTTAAAATTGCAACGACTATAAATTCCTCTCCATTTAATATCCTAATAAGTGCACAGAATATTAAATATAGGTAAGGACTTTATTTACTCACCTTAGGCAATAAATAAAATTTCCAAGTCAGTTATTGCTCCACTTTTAAGAATGTCTGTACACCAATTTATGAATGTATTTCTTTTGCTAAAAGCTGCTTTAGGATAGAATATAATGAACTTTACCTAGTGCATAGCTTAGCAAAATTTAGTTCATGTATCAATGTTAAGAAATTTTAGCAAAGTAAATGAAGCATAAACAAAAGTTGGAGGAAAATATGTCATTGCCCGAAGTGTGCAGAAGCTCTTATATTCTATGTTATTTAAGAATTCACATCAATTCTGAATATTGTTCACTGATTTTGTTGCTTTCAAGTTAGTATGACAACTCAACTTTTGAAGACTGAATGAGATTTTAAAATTGTTTAGGTAGATAGCTAGATCAACCATTCTTTCTATTATCTTCGAATAGATCACTTACAGTTATTCAGATTAAAGCAAAACACATATTTTATTGAACGTAGACCCCTACAAATATCCAGCTCTTTGGAGGCCAAGCTAGTGATCAAAATGTCTTGAAAATGTTTCAAGCACTAATGCAAAAGCATTAGAATTTTATACAACATTGATTCTTAACCATACTAAAGAAGAGGCTGTTTTTATAGTGATGAAAATGTGCACTTAACAGAGCAATTTGGGGACCACAAGCAATACGCAAGATATTTTTGAATTAAACATTTTACTTAAAAAAACATTTTCTTTAACTAGAACTGTGTTCTGGGGATTTAAAATTGCAATGACAATACTTATTTTTGAAATAAATGTCTATAAATAATGAGACTGATATTTATGAAATGTAATTAGTTTAAATGTTTGTATTATATATGATGTCCCAACCTACACCACTACAATCTAAGAAAAATAAAATTTTAATTGAAATATATTCCTTTAATTACTTCCTCACAGTTTAATTTATACATTGTGCAAATCATTGCACCTAATATGGAGTCATAAAATGACCATTTCTTTCATTTGGAGAAAAATCTTTATATGTCAATCGCATTGCCTTAGTTGATACATTGTTACTCATGTGATATGCATCAGTAAATCAGTAGTTTAAAATTACTATTATGTACAACTTTTTTCTATCAAAATATATAATATATAATATATATATATATATATATATATATATATATGTAGACGTATATTACAATGAGTGCCTATTAACACAAAATATATATTCTATAAATTGTTTATACACCTAGTTTATTCTCCAGGCTTGTAGTAATTTTTAGTATTTCAAAAAGCTATTTAAGAAATCATTCACTTTTTTTGTAAAAATTTGTAATGAAACTAATCCTGCCCTCTAGATGCCGTATTATGCCAGATGGTGTCTTCACTGTAATATGTCCTTAAACTGGATAATTATGTTAATGGCCTAGGCAAAGCAACACCGTTTTAAATCGTTGCACACTGCAAATGAAGCTTAAACTTTCCTGTAGGGTAAATACTATTAACATGAGGCAAAAACTCTTTTGTAATCTCCACCAAGGACAGAGTTTCACATTTTGATAAAACTTTTATGGGGAGAGATTGTTTTTGTAGAGTACCATTTTCACGTTAAATTGATGATCACTCCTGCCGAGATAAAGAATAATCTCACATTGATTTTGTGAGTAGACTTCTTTGCAGCCTCAAAATTATTGATATACAAAAAAATCATTTAAATTTCCGAATATCCTTCAGTGGCATAATTTGAACTTTGGAACACATATTCAACTATTTTGTAGAGTTGTTTTGATTTTGCATGGTTTTAGGTATTAATACTGGCCAGTATTCCAATGATTTACAACACATATTCACATGAGTGCATTATGCAAATGTTATATAACTGAGACAGCATAAGTGAAAATTAACGTATTTTAGACAAGCATTTTTGAATTTAATATCGATTCTTGAACATTTGACTCTTTCTCAGAAACATCGATTTAGGTGTCATAGTCCATAGCAGCCATTTTTCACTGTTTAGAACTATCATTACTTTTTTGTCAATATTCTGTTTGCTGTGCAACTTAATAAAATATACAAATACAATTAGAAGTCTATTAACAAAAGGAAGCCAGATGCATTTGCTCAGGCCTGTAATCTCAGCACTTTGGAAGACTGAGGCAGAAATACTACAAGTTCAAGCCACCGCTGGGAAATTTAGCAATTTAGCACGACTCTCTGAGAAGTAAATAATAAGAAGGTTGGTAGGGATGCACCTCAGAGCAAAGGCCTCTTGTTCAATCCCATGCTACAAATAAATACGAAAAATGGTACAAGAAAGCATGGTTTCTATGTCATATGTAAGATGATAAATGCTAGCCATCAGTTCCTGTGAACTTACTTGTCTCTTTAGTTGTGTGAATTTCCAAAATCCCAGTTCTCTCCTCACTTGCTGTCTCACTTTCTCTCTCACTGTCTCTGATGACTGGACCCAATTCTCTTGCACTAAGGCTACAACCCAGACCACTCAATAGGTCATGACCTAACTAAGTCCTTAAGTTCCCCAGGCTGGGCTTGAACTTGCAATCCCCCTGCCTCAGCCTCCCAGAGACCTATGCTAGCCTCAACTCCATTCTGTTTCTGCAGGAAGAATTCTAAGTTGGCTAAAGTTGAGCTGGGTCCTCTACAGTGAATCAAGATGAGCTGGAAGAAGGCCTGCCATGACTTGAGAAACTTATTTTGGAAAAATCGGGCTGAGCTACTGGCTAGAACAACGAACAATTACGCGGCAATACCAACAAGCAAGTCTAAGAGAAAGTTGGTGCTGAGAGAGGGAAGAGTGTGTGGCCACATAGCTGGAAGAAATTTGCAAAAGTTGGAAAATGTATGAGAGGGTACTCAGGCAATTACAACACAAAATAGATCTTCAGCATGTAATGCACAAAAATTCATTTTAAGAATCTGTATTATAGAATATAAATGAGATTTCTATTTATCATTTTTCAAACAATTCACTAGTTATTCAAAACTTTTCTTAATGTGTAACTGGTGTTTTTTTTTTTAAAGTAACACAGTTCTAGGTTGAGATGCCTGAATTGATAAATAGGTTTGTTACAATAAATTCTGGGGGAGTTGTGATAAAATTCTCATGTCTCCTTGAGAGTGCACTGTACTGTGGACAGGATAAGACAGCTGAGGGACACAGATGACTTTCTATGAGGACTGGGTGCTGTTATAACAAACCAGCTTTCCAAGTTGCAATTATTGTAGTCAAAACGCACTTAACTCAACTAACCTCACAATCCTAGCTTAGTAACCCTGCACATTGCTCTATAACTGATTGCTAATCTTCATGGTCTTGGGACTGGAGGAATGGCACCGGAGTGCTTTTCTAGCAAGCACAAGGCCCTGAGTTCAGTTCCTCGGCAACACATAAACCAGGCATGATGGCTTATGCTGTAATCCCAGCACTCAGGAGGCTGAAGCAGGAAGATTGCCATGAGTCCAAGGCTACCCTGGGTTACATAGTGAATTCAGTACCAACCTAGACTACAGGGAAAGACAGTGTCTTCAAAAAAAAATCCTCATGATCTCAAGGATGGCAGAGAGCTGTGGCTCCCTACTGTAGCTAGCCATGTGAGTATCACAGGGCACCCTATGAATGGCCTGGGAAAAAATAAAAATTAAAAGTTCTAAGTACAGTTCATACTGAACTCTATACATTAGCACTCCTGAATGGTCAGAAGATCAAATTTCTAATTTGGAAAATATTTATATAAAATGCAGTCATATACACGAAGCATATCTGATATTTAATAATGGTTTTTAAATTACTTTCTTATTGCTAGTTACTCTAGTTGCACCTCTAACTATTTTTACCAGATGTGCAGACATTAATGTGAGCACGCTCACACAGCAAACACACAGCTGCAATCTACTAGCATTCCTGTCTATCAGTATTAAAAGAGTATTAAGGAAATATTAATGGATCTAGCTTTTACACCATGTATCTATCTGATAACATGTAGTTTTATGATTTGGAAGTGTCCTTCCATTGTAACTGGGATGTTAACTCCTTTCCTTTTTTAAAAAAATTCAATTCACAAGCTGGATGTAATGAGCCCTGCACCAAAACCCAGAGTTACTAAAAGAGATGTGATTGTAACTCCTAATGTGTTACCGAATTTTTATGAGGTACCATTTTTAATTATAACTTTTATGATCCATAAATTATACAGAGGTATGCAGTTATTACATTCTTTTTCACTTATCATACCATTATTTAAAATAAAAAGATTACAACTCTTCTTGAACTATTAGCTACACAAAAAAATAATATTATATAATACTAATACCATCATTAAAAGAAGATGGAATATCTCTTCATGGGAACACATGAAGGTAGTAATCCCAAATATTTTTATAAGAGAGAATTAATAAAGTATATGACTATAATTATAGTTTCTTAATAAGTGCTTAGGTTGTGCAGTCAAAATACATCCTCAGCTTTTAAATAGTTATATTTCTGTGTACTCTAACTAAAGGTTACATAATGCTTTCTGCTATTTTTGCCCATTAATTATTTAAATTTAACATAGCTCATTAGCTACGTATTATAGATCTGACAGGAACCACAAAATTTTGGCGGACTTTTTCCCAGAAGTCTGACTCTTACAAAGTCCCATTGGCACAGGAAAACCTGGGAGCATGTGAACAAAGGCACTTGTCCATTAGCTGTGTTTCCTCGGTGCCACGGAGAGCCCGAACCCGCTGACAAGAAGCAGACTCAGTGGAGAGCGCTCACCAGCTGAAAATCTGGGGATGATTTCCCAGGCCAAATTCAATCTATACCTAATAATTCTTTTATAAACACAATCCAATATTTATATATCTACATGTGTGAAATATTAATACTCTATCAGACACACCTCAAGACAAGATATAATTGCCTTTTAGAAATCGTTGCACTCATTTACTTTTTCTACTTATGGTTAGGTATTATAAAATGTGGAGGCAAATTTGTGCCTATTTACAGAGCAGAGGTGACCATTAACTGCCCTTTCAGCAGCGTGGTTACTCATCCATGCACCTGGGCTGCACAGTCTCCATGACAAAGCAATACGCTGGGTTTCAGGTCACCCTTGTTCTCACAGAAACACTGGCTGCAGAGGTCCTGAGCTACTTGAAATCTGAAGACCAGAAAAACTTACTTGGGAGACTTATGAAACTTTGCTGAAAAAGTAAAAAACTTTTCCTTAGCCTAATCCCAGGGGGCATTTGGCTTTTAATATATTCCGAATCTTGGCTGTCAGCCTTGTAAAAGAACAGAAAAGAAAGAAAGGCATTTTTATTCACTCTGACCTCTTCCAAGATTCCTCCTTCAATGTTCATTATTCTTAGTAGGAAGAAGGTTCAAGAAGTGCATAAGGCTGCACCCACCCTCTCGTGTCATATATAAGGCTAACCCGGCCATATTTTGTCTTCCTAAAAAAGAAATATTCCCCTGGGTTAAAGCTGAATGCACCTTACTATTTCTTGAATACTCATCTTCAACTTTACTACCTCAACATATTTTTTATATTCACCTATGCACGAATGGCTTTATCATTTTGTGTTTGTAGGGGGGGTTGTTTATCGAATATACTGTATCAATCATTTAGAATGATTCACCAGTTACAGAACTCACCCAGGAGAATGAGTACTACCTGCTCTATTCCTAAACAAATTTAAATATGTTTTAACATACAAAATAAAAAAATACATATGGCAGCAATTATAAAACTTTGAAAGATAGCTTCAACTGCTATATAAATAATAATGCAGTTTAATTATTTACAGGTATTAAAGGAGAATGGAGATATTCAATGCTGCAGTGAAGAAATGGCGTGTGCATGTGCATGTAATTCGTGTCTGCTGATTGCGAATTGTCAGGAGTGGTAAAATGAACAGTAAGTAATGTAGGAGAAACACATCTGCAATATTATTGGATGGCTTTTATATTTTAATTCAAAGTAGGCAACCATTCAGAGAAGATACAGTGTATTCCAACATGATTTCACAATTAGCCACCTTGTTACGTACAAGTAATTCTAGTTAATTAGAAGTGTTCAAAAGTAAAACAATAAAATACAGTGGAGCGATTTTTGTAACTGTTAAAGATTTAATCCATATAATCGGCACCAGCGTTTCTACACTAAATCCCACTGCTTATTCTCCTCTTCAGTAAACATCTGCATACTTCTAAAAATGTATTAAATGACCTTATTTAATTCCCTAGCTCTGTCAGCTTGAATATGCAGTAACCCTAATAGAAATTTAATTTCCACTGGAAAAGACTTATTATTTTCCCTTTTGCATTAAGATTTTTTATTGCCATAAATGCAATATTCATATTATATTAATAGAAAAGGAGGAACAGTTGTAGGAAAGTTGGTATTTAATGGTACCACATAGTTCATTTTCATATATCAAAAAATAAATGCATCGTTACCATTCTCAATACCTACGATGTTTAGTAATATCCCTGTGATGTTATTTATACTTTTGTATCTCTGAAAATATTATCTGAAAGTAAGAACTATATATTCTAGAGTATACAGAATAGTACACAGCACACAGTTATTGCAGTTACTGTTTTTAAGAACCTTATAATTTTGAGAAATGAACATTTGAGGAAAAATCTCTAAGTATAACTGCATGATAAACATCATTAGAGTAATAGGTAAAATTTACTATCACTCATGAAAAAGACCTCTTGTTTTAGATATTCCACCTGATTTTCTTTATAATAATCAGACATAAAGGACAGTCTGGCAACTTTTCATAAAGCTTTGTTTGAAAAGCACAATATTTGATCTCGTGTATTAAGCAAGCAGTATATTAGGGGGATGCAGTTACAATACAATCAATGGGAATTAAGGTGGATGACCAGATTGACCAGGAATGGCTCTAAGAATCATCTACAGAGCCAGCTTATGAGGAAAAGAGCCGTCTTTTTTACGATTGTGAAGCACTGTCCAGCACACTACCAATCACACTGTCAAGCACTGTGTCAGCACACTACCAACCACACCACCACCTTAGAGCCTCAACTGTCCATTCTGAACATAGTGTCATCACCACGAGGGTGAGAGGAGAAATGACAGCAATTCATTCAATATAATTGAAAAACTTGAGAAAAGATGCATGGAGAAGAAGAGAAACAATGTTATTTCAGCTCTAACTCTTCCTCAAGCCAACATAATTCACCACCAAGAAAGTCATGGATTTCAATTTATCCTTTGAGGGGAAAAGAGTGGAGACATAATCCAGCATCCCTATTTTCAGCAGACTGCCCAAGGAATCAGTTTCTGTTTTACAACATACAGAGTTCTGTAGGAAAGGGCCAAGGCAGATGCCTGGAAGCAGTTAAGAAGCAACGAAATGGCATAGATTGATGGTTGTGGTAGGCGAATGACTGCAAGATTAAGAATAGGTGCAGAGCTTAAGACTTATCCCTCAGGAGGAATGCTGGAAGGAGGTTGTGATTGAAACATATTTGGTATTTCAGAGTAGTGTTCAAAGAGGATGGTTTCCGTTTCATCTGACTAAAACACTGAGAGAATATCTTAACTTCAGAGGAGCAACAGGGGCCAGCAAGTGACTGCGTGTAGTCCCGTTCAACAACACTGGGGGAAGTCAAAGAATCTGAAGCTTCTCCACCTGAATGGGGATAAAGGAATAGATCATGTATCCAGTATCCTGGCCCAGAGAGTTGAAGCCAGATAAAAAAGGGATAAGAATATATAAGAATATGAAAAAATAAGAATTCAGGGGCCTCTTGAATCTAAAGACTGGCTGAGGAGGACATTTCTCTGTTGATGTCACTCTGAAAGCATAAGGCGAAGTGGTTTTGTTGTTAAATACACAGACACCTAGAAAGTATGTCAACATCAAAGAAACATGACACAATCAAAATAGCAAAATAAATCCGTATAATATCTCTAAATGAAGAAATAAGTTGCCTGAGAAGGAAAACAAACTTATTTTGATGGAAGGTGAGTAAGTTGCAAGATTACACAGACAGATAACTAAACAAACAAAGAAATATTAAAAGAGAAAAGTGAAAATTAAGAGGTACAAATAGGTATTATTAAAAGCACATGGGAACTGAAATATAATAACTTAGTGTTAAGACTACTAAATTAAGAGAATATGGTAATGATTCAGTTATGGTATAATAATAATGGAATCAATTCTTGGTACTACGAAAAGACAGAAAGTTCCAAAATAAACAACTTAACTTTGCATCCCTAGAAACTAGCAAAAGAACAAAATAAATTAAAAACTCTTCAGATGGAAGAAAATAATAAATAGCAGAGTGTAACTCACCCAACTAGGCAATATAAAATCAATAGTATAAGAAAGACAACTGAGAAAATTTTTAAAGAAATAGAAAATGGACATAACATCTACACTACAACAAGGAAGAAAAACTCAAGTAAATTTTGAGGAAGTTTGACAATTGATGCCACACAAGTAGAATAATCATAACGGAATTTTTTAGCAGTAAACTACAAAGACTAAAAGGTGCATTAATTTCTGTAAACTTTTAACTGAATATTAAAGAAATAGAAAATATGAACATCTCAATAATTATTAAGAATACTGACTGTGTAATCAAAACTCTGCCAACATAAAAGGTTTAATACCAGGTGGTTTTGTGGTAAATTTTATGAAATATTTACAGAAATGTTCAACCAATCCTTTGCATTGTCTTCCAACAAATCTGGAAAGTAGAAAGCCAATTTAAACTCAAATTGTGAAGACAACATTCTCTTAATTCCAAAGCTGACAACGACAATACAAGTCATGAAACCACAAAACAGTATACCTAGTACATGCCCCAATACAGAACAATATATTATTAAACTAAATATGATATCACATTACAAAAGTCACACAGAACAACAAGAAGAATTTCTTGCTGAGATGCAAGCGTGGTTAACTATACACCATTGGTTATTACAAAGCGATCCATGAGTAGAATGAAGTATTCTAAAAGCACATGGTCATCTCAGCAAATGGCTAAACATAGTCATCGAGATTCATCATTCTTTGATGACAATAATTTTCAATAGACTAAGTATGACTGAGTGTATCTGAACGTAACAAAGAAAAGTCCTTGTGTAGCATAACTGACACGGTTTGGACCTGAAGTGCCCCCCAAGATTGAAAGGTGGGGCCTATTTGTAAGGGGCAGGTGCTTGGGGATTGACATGGAGGGGCACGGGCTTGACTCGGAGGGGTATTTGCTGGTTCCACCATCCCTCACAGTCTTTCTCTGTACCATAATGTTGTGAGGATTGCTATCGCTGGAGATGTGAATCTGGCCTTGCCCCTACTGCAGCCCTACCATGTGCTTCTACCATTTTCCTAACACCCACCTGTGAATGGACTATGACCTTCTGAAACTGTGAGCTACAATAAATCTTTCTCCTTAGGTTGTGAATGTCAGATATTGAGTCACAGTGATGAAAAAGTAACTAAGATAGTAACTTACAGTTAATGTCAATCTCAAGAGTTAAAAAAACTGCAAGTTTTTCCACGAAATGTGAAAAATGTTAGGCATACTCACTCTAGCCATTTCTACTTTACATGATAATTGAAATTCTAATCAGAAAATCTGGACAAGAAGCAGAAATATTCAATAAGATACCTCTAAAACCCCTAAAATCAGAATCTGAAATCACAGGCCATGAAAATTGGTGAAGCCCATAAGAAAGAAAGCCAGAAAAAAAAAAGACAACAGGAGAATTTGTTATTTGCACGCAGAAGAATAAATTTAGACATACACCTATACCATGTACCAAAATCTAATCAAAACGGATCAAAGATTTAGATTTTAAAGACAGGTACGCTGAGCTTTCTGGAGCATGCAGTAAACAAATGTCTACAAGATGTATTCATGGGCAAAGACTTTTCTAAATAAGACACCTGATGCAAATAAAATAGCCCCCGGAATCAACAGAAGTGGTAATATCAGACTAAAAAGTTTCTGCATGGCAAAGGAAACTAGCAACATACTGATGAGAGAAGCGAAGGATTGGAAAAAAATATTTTCACTATCTACTCTTCAAACAGAAAGCTAATAACTAGAATATGCAAGGAACTGAAGCAAAATATATCCCTCAAAATCAAAGACCGAATTAAAAAATGGATTATTAAAATGAATAGGCAGTTCTCAGGTGACAAAGTTCAAATGGCCAGTAAATACATGAAAAAATACTCAGTAGCCTTAGCCATTAGAGAAATGCAAGTGAAAACATCACTAAGATATCATCTAACCCCAGAGAGAATAGCAGAAGGGAAGGGATCAGGACTCAAAGAGCAGTCGATACTGGCCAGGCTGCAAGGCAAAAGGGGCACTTTCACATAGCGGGGGGAATTGCAAACTAATACGACCACTGTGGAAAGCAGTACGGAGATTCCACAAGGGCTGAAAGTAAATTTTTCATTCAATTCTGCCATATCTCTTTTAGTATCTTTCCAAAAAAGTTACAAGCAGTGTATAATTAAGAAAGACATTCATCCATGTTTATAGGAGCATGACGAACAATAGCTAAACTGTGGAACACATCAAAATATCCATCAGCAGACCAATGGATACAGAGACTATGGTATATGTACATAAAGGACCCTTCCATAAATGCAGACAAACTTGAGGCTTTCATAGACAAATGGCTACAAAATGAGCGCGTCATGCTTAGTGAAGTGGGTCGAATGCAGGTTAAATATTGCGTGATTTCTCTAATATGATAAACTCAGAATATAGATAGAACCAAATGGGGGTGATATTTGGATTCTGGGGGGGTGAGGGAGGGAGCAGGGGGGCAAAAAATATGGTGGGGAAGAGATTGCAATGTTGATAGAAATATATATATTCATATACATTCACAAAATACTCAAGCCCAATGTAACCATTTTGTGTGTGGATTATATAGGCAGATAGATAAAATATACATGAGATTTTTAATAAGTTCAAAGAAGAATTTATTAAATGAACAATGTTCTTCTCTCATAGAGTTTAGTAATTTTAAAGAAGACACACACAGAAAACGAATGGGGTAAACAAGGCAATGCAAACATGAGGGAATATTTTTGATGCATACAGAAAATCTGAAAAAAATCTAGCTAAGATCCAGAATGTGATAAGCTCAATTGAACACATGGAAGTCTGGTGCAAGCGTTGTAAAGACAAACAACCTTTTTAATTATGAAGCGAAAGAAAACACAGAGGATGGCAGATAACGCATGGAGTACTTGTACAGAAGGCACAGAAGAAAATTTCCCAAATCTGGAAAATAAATTAACTTTGAAGTACAGGACGCATCTAGAACACCAAATAATTTCACTCCAAAAAGAGCTTCTCCACAACACATTATAGTCAAAATACCAGAAATTCAATATAAAATCAGTAAGAGACAAATTGAAAGTAACCTATAAAGACAAGTCTATCAGAATAAGCCAGATTTCTCAGGTTAAACAATAAAAGCCAAAAAAAAAAATCATGGAGTGAAATCTTTCAAGTTTTAAAAGAAAGCAAGTACTATACCACACTGTTATATGTAACTACAACCATTTTCCTTCAAAATTGAAGAAGCAGCAAAAATTTTAACAAGGAAAACCTAGAAATATTTCTGACCACTAGACCATTATTGCGGAAAATATTTAAGGGAATCTTGAATAGAGACAGAGAAGCTAGCAGCATCAAAGAATCCACAGTAAAGGAAAAAATAAAGGTGGGGTAATAATTTAAGAAAACTAAAAACATAAATAAGTAACAGAGCAAAAAAGACAATGATAGGCTACAGTAAATATATTATCACAATAATTCATGTTACTGATCTTGACACACCAATCAAAAGTCACAGGCCTGCAAATGGAATTGAAGAACAAATATAGCAATGTGTTGGCTATAAGAAACACACAGCCTGAAGGTAAAGGGACAAAGATTATTATTTCATGCTACTGTAGCCCAAACCCAAACAGGAATACCTATACTAATCTCTGACACAACAGATTTTAAGTCAAAATGAGAAATGAAGACAGATGTCATATACTGGCAAAGGAAACAACCCTGAAGGGAGAATTCCAAATTATAAATATATACACAATCAACATCAGTGTATGCAATTTTATAAAACAAAAACTACTGGACATGAAGGGCCAAACAGGCTGCAGTGCAATCACAGGAGAAGACTTCAATATCTCACTCCACAAGTAGGCAGGACAACCAGATGGAAAAATAACAAAGTGATACTACAACTAAGCCATATCGTGGAATAAATAAGGTTAGTGGATACTTACAATATCTAATATAAACCGAGTATACCTTTGTCAAAGCAGACTAAATTTTTGACCATAAGGCTTCTTTAAATAAATACAATTAAATTGAAATAATCACATACTTTCAAGTCATAGCAAAATGAAGCTAAAATATATGGAGATTAAATAAGACATTATTAAACAAACAATGAGTCATAGAAGAAATCAGGGAAGATATAACATTTTTTTCTAGGGTCAGATGACAATGGAAGTACATCATACCATCAAACTCGAATCTATGGGACAGGAATGCAGTTCTAACAGGGAAAGTTACAGGAACGAATGCGCACATTAAAAAAAAGAGAAAGCACTCCAAAATGGGACCTTCCATCTCATGTCCCTAGAGAGATAAGAATAATTCCGATTTAAGAGTAGAAGAAAGAAATGAGTTATAAAGATAAGAATAGAAGTGAATGAAATAGAAACCACAGAAATACAAAATCAATGAATCAAGTGCTTCTTTGACAGGATAAACAAAAGTTAAATCTCTAGCCAAAATAACTAAAAGAAGGAAGGAAAAACTCATAATAATATTTCATATTAATGCAAATGAAAACAAAAGGGTAAAACAAAAATGAACACTCACAACATTGAGAGGACTCTAAGAAACATAAACAATGGAGAACCCAAAGAAACTGACGGATTTCTTGACACCAATAATACCAAAAGAAGTTACAAAAACACTGAATAGATCAAAAGCAAGTAATGAAATCGTTCCAGTAATGAAGTTTTTTCTTTAAGGAAGAGCTCAGGATCTGACATAGTCCCTGCAAAATTTTACCAGAACTTCAGGAAAGAGCTGACATTAATATTCTCCATATCTAAATTCTATATATTTATAATTTTTTATGAAATGAAAAGACACATAACACTGCCATATTACTTTCTGGAAGCTAGTGTCACCTTGATACCAAAACCTAACAAAGACTTAAATAAAAAGAAAACTATTGTGTATCACAAACATATACTAATAAAATAATAACTTTTGGGAGAAATAAAAACTAATAATAAATAAAAATAGACATAGATATATCATTTGTTCTAATCAGTTATTTGAGCTATTGATGTGAATGCCTATTAGCAATATAAGATACATTTGCATAAATAAATAATATATGCTAATATAAATATCAAGGATATCTCCCAAAATTTATATACTTCATGGGATGCATTCTTATGTGGCATTGAGGATCAAGGACAGGAACTTCACAAACAGCTACATCGCCAGGCCCTGTTTTAGCTTAAATATATTTGACAGGGTTTCACTAAGCTGCTAATTTGTCCATGCTGATTTTGAATTTGTGATTCTCCAGCCTGAGCCTCTCAACAACCTAAAATTACAAGTCTTAGCCTCCCAAAATCCTAGAACTATTTAATTTTCTGTGTTGAATAAAAATATGAGTGCAATCTAAACACAACAATGCAAGTTCATGACTATTTCATATCTATATGTCTACTTTTATAACGGTAACAGAAGCTCATAATGGAACTTGCTTCATGAGATGAAATGATTTAGTCTGAAAGCAAGCACTGAAATTCTGTGGTCCAATTCCAGACCCCAAGAATGACTGGGGTGCATTTCAAAGGTATAAACTTCTTCACAATCTTCCTCAAAATTAAAAAAAAACATAACCACTTTAATTTCTTGTGTTGCATTTCTCAAGAAAGAATAAGGAAAGAACAGAAACGGGATGCAAGGGCGTAGAGGTGACAACCAAAAAACTTCACTCTTGCAGATCAAGGAATTTTACAAAGGGTGGTCTCACCAAGGCTCAAGGCGAGGAAGGCTGGTGTTCAGGTGTGGAGTGAGACCTGAAACATTCTGCAGTGGTCAGTAGACTGGTGTAGAATAGGTGAATGCATTTAGAATTTGAAAGACATTTTTAATAAACTGTGGATGCCATGAGCTACACATGGTCTAAGGTCTGATTGAATTACATATCAATAAACTGACTGTATCCAGAGGTTTGGCTGGATGGCCAGGGGCTTAGAATGAACACCATTGAAAATTGATGAAAAATCTAGGGAAAAATTATATGCATGGGTCTTTCTAGATCAGTCAGAAACATGAAAATATTGGTGTCCCATGTGAATACTCATCAAAGGATTACCTCAGTAGAGGAAAGTTTAAATACTCAAGCGGATTAAATGACCTGGTCTGTGGTCTGTGGATACCCATCTCTCTCTAGCCATCTCTGCTACTGCTTCAAGGTTTCATAAAAACAAAGGTCATACTGGCAGAGATGAAGGCCTTGTCAGATATCCTGGGCCAATGAGTTCAGCTCCATGGATGGATAGCCACTACTTTTTTCTTTTTCTTTCTTTTTTCTTTCTTTCTTTTTTTTTTTTTTTGGTTTTTAAACTCTCAGCCACATTATATCTCACTTGAACACATCTAGTAGTTACATATCAAATTGCACAGTGATCGTGTGCATTTGCTTGTCTGTGGGTGCCTGGTATTGCTATATATCTGTATGTGGACAGAAGTTGCTTTATACTGAACATCCTATGCAAAAACATAAGCTCTTTGAAATAAACTTTTGTTCATGACTCACAGTCCCACACTTCAGAGAAACAGAAGTAATAGATGTAATTATGGGTTTAGAGAAAAGCCATGATGTAACCCCTTCGGGGCACATGTGACTAAAGCCATGATGGCAATTTGTACTCTGTGAAAGGAAGTAGGAAATATATTTAACAAGTGTGACAATGAGAAGACATTCTACATTATCTGGTTAACTGCTCATTATGCATGGTAAGAAAATGCTTAATACTGAAAGCAGCAATTTATTTTTAATCTAATATATCTAAAATATGTATGTGTAGTGTACACAGAAAAGGTAAACAGCTCGACAATAAAAATAATTTTGCTAGGAGAATGGCATCAGTATGCAAATCAGATTTAAGTACTGACATATTTTTTCTTTCTTTATATACGTTCTACATATATATCAAATGAACACACACACATATGTGATTTGTATTTACTTTCTTATACTCAGCATTCTGGTTGGCTCAGATTTCTTTCTTTTTTGTAGAATTTTTTCTACTAAGTTTTTTTTTTCACTCATTCCAAAATGAAAATACAATCTCACTCTGCTCTTGCCTAATTTAAAGTCTGGACAGACAGGTATAAGCACATCTCAGGGTGAAAGTTGAGCCAATTTTTTAGCCAATGCAATTTGTTTATTCTTTGCATTATTCATATTCATTTTTGGAATCTCTACTTATTTTATTTTTATTTTTTCCCAAGAGTCATTGTTTTTGTCCGTTTGAATTTGTGATATGCCATTCTTGCATTAAACTTGAGAGATCGGTAGCGCATGTACATTCTTCACACTCACTTTGCCTCCCCAATTCCCATTCTTCCCCCCATTTCCTCTCTCCCTTTTCACAAATATTTCTCCTTCTCTCCTCAAAATAATTATTAACTGAATGTCAAGTTCTTCATCTTTTTAATTCAAAAAATTTCACAAGCGAGTATTTTAACTTCAGCACCAGGACTTTTAAAATTCTGACACTTAGTTAACTTCAACTCTTTTAAGCAACTTTTCCATGCAACTATCCACTTCTTAGTGCCCTTCCATCAATTCTCCTGTTGGAAATAGTAAACTCTCTTTTCAAAACTCATTGTCGTCATTTCAGAGGTTTTCAGGAAAATATAGAAGTGTCCTTTCTGTTCTCTATATCTTATTATTTAATGTGGCGTCAACTATCAGCTATGACATTGTCTTGATTATATTTAAATTTTGGCAGATGTCATGTCACCCCTACAATTTTCCATTAGATCCTTAGTTTGGGGATTCATGGTTTATACTTCTGCCATTTTCAAAATACAGTGGTTGATTCTGTTGTTTTATGATTTTTGAAATAAGCATGGAATTCTGAACGTCATGATATGGCCATCTAATTTTAGTGAAACTCAACAATTTTTTCAAATAATGTAATTATGCATTATTTTTAATTTGACTTTTCCTTTCACAAATTAAGGTCATGCCCATCTCTCTGCACTATACCACGAATCTAAAAAAGGCTGCTTAAGCAAATATAAGATGAAAACTAGCACAGATTCCACCATAGGTGCTAGCTACAATTGTCACCCTTCCCATCAGCCTGAAGCTAACTGTGTTACCCAATATTACTGACGAAAGTACTTTGAGGTTTGAGACTGTCCTGAGCATTGTGAGGATTTTAGCATCCAGCCTTTTCCTAAAGGCCTGTAGTTCCATCAAATTAAGCTATGTAAGAGACGAAGCAGCATTCCTCAGGGACTACTGCCATTTCTCATAAAAGCTAATTTTGTATCGAACCCAGATTCTACAAAATGTTTTTCCTCTAAGTATCAATTTTTTTGGTCTAGAGATGTAGTGGGGAGTCAGTTTATACCTCTCATTCTTAGAAAGTAACTTATATATATATTTTTTAAAATCCCCATTTCCTTTACATAGTTAAATTATACTTAACATCCAGACAATAGTAGGAGAGTTGCATAAATAGGAAATTTTATAATCATGAAAACACAGAGAATATACTTACATAAAATATAAAAAGCTATCTATTAAGGCAACATACTCTTATGAAATCACTGTCACATGGTATTAGTCATTGCTCAAAACAATACTATGTGACATATGACTGCGTGTCATATGACAGTGTGTGTTTAGTTGTCTAAATATTCACACAATATAAATAAATACATCTATACTTGTGATATATATATATATATATATATATATATATATATATATATATATATATATATCAGTGCTCTTAAATGGCAAATAGAAACCTATTAGAAACCTACTAGAGATTTTCTGTTGATTTTTAAAAATTCCTACCAATATAACCAGTATAAGTCTTCTCACTTTAGAAATAATGTAGATGTTTAAATTATTTAAACAAAGTGCAAGGTGGTTCAAATTCTTCTTAGCATTTGAATTGAAAAGCTACATAAACATTAATCTATTTAGATATAATGTGTGACTTTTTGAACTTTTGGAATCTCAAAGAATTCAGCCTCTTCCAGGTTCTTTGAAAGGGGGTGTTTCACACCTAGGATTACTAAAAAGCTTAAAAACACTGATCTGGGTCCTAAAATTAGGTCTTTGAGTAAGAAGCGACACGGTTCATTTTCTTCAATGAATGAAATTGACATTACACCTCGGAAGAGCTTATAAGTATATGGAAACTGAAAAAAAATCAAAAATTTCATTTCTAGTTTCTAATTTCGGGGTTCCAGCTCCTCGCCAGAGTGCTCCTTCTAAAATGTTAGCTTGACATTCCCAGCATAAATGTCACCATGATTTTTTTTTTATTACTCACATGCTAAAGTCCAACATCCTTAGCATTTCATATTGGGATCTGATGATCAATGATTTCCCCACTTTTCCAATGATATTTACCATCATGCCTTCCAAATTCCTCATTCCAGCACTACTGAAACGAATTAGGAGGAACTTCCTGTCAATAAGGTTAAGAATTCCTCCTCTACTTCAACCTCACAATTTCACTACTGTGAGCATATGACTCTATATTGTTATTGTCTGTTTTTCATCTCCAAAAATAGAAGCTATTTAAAGGCAAAGACTGTACCTTGGTTATATGTGTAACTGACTCACACATAAAAAGTATTAACATGCTTAACTATTATTTAATTTTTCTTCTATAGCTAACATCTGATTGGGAAAACAATATACTTAATACAATATTTATTTTATTGCATTGAATTCATTGTAATTTTATGGTCATAAATCCAATTAACTGAGGTAAAGTGTCAGATGCCATATTATTTTTTACTAAAATTATCATATATTTCAAATGTATTTATCTCTGTAGATATTCTGTGATATTGATGTTAATCACTTCTTGTACTATTTTAGTGAAAGTTGTTTTCTGGCTATTTTCCATGTTACTATTTCAAATCTAGGAGGGCAGTTTCATGGATGTAGATTTGAGAAGATACCAAGAAACATGAGAGGACAGAAATATTAATGAAAAAAACTATAACTTTGACCTATAGTAGCACTTTTCTCTCAAATATTTTTAAATATGTACTATTTGACCTTAATTTAGTATGATTTATTTTTTAGGCTTAACATAAAATGAGTTTTAAATGTACATATGTACTACACATATACGTATGTATGTGTATATATGGAAATATTATCTTAGCAAGCACCCTGTTATTTTACCTTTGTTAGTTAGAACCTGAACCATCTTCATCTTTGTGATATTTTTAATGCGAATCGCTTCAGTTTTGGGCATTTTTACATTGAAAGTTGTATTTAATAATATATGTGTTATTAAGCACTTATTTCAATTATCCCTTTAAATCAAAATTTGATAAAGGCTACTGATGGGGAATGGTAATGGACAGAAAATAATTAAGCTTGCAGTTATGTACTACTTAAATTATAATAGTCCATAGGGACTTTTATAGTTTGGACAGACATATCAGCCACTAAGAAGGCAAAATCTCCTTTAAAAAAGAAACAAGTACGAGCTTCATTTTTCTTCTTTATACAGAATGATTTCTTTCTTGTAACTCTTAAGACAGAAATGCTTATGTGCTTCCCAAAGGATCTATAATTACTATGGAATTATAAGATTCTAAACTCTAAAGAGCTTCTTTTGACACCAAAATGCTTTATCAAATGAAAAATCATTAAGTTTCCCTTTTACACACTCAGAGAGTCTTAATATTAATGTGAGGAACACAAATTCTAGGATCATATAACTTTAGCGAGTTAGAGTGGTCTTACAGTACCACTCAGGTAGCTCTAATTGCAGTGATTTGTTCGTGGTTTGCAATTCTACACTAATAGCCTTTTCCCAGGGAGACTGTTCTATGAATTTATAACATTCTGTTCGCCTTCAGAGTTTTCTCATATTAAGTTAGAGGAAAAAAATGAACCTGATTTTTTAAAAGAAATCAAGCTGTTAATGTGCACTTGGTCGTTGCAGAAATCCAGTGGCATAAAATCTTTCTCTTTTTTCATTTTCTTTTTTTCTTTTTTTTAAGATAAAAATATTCCTAAGCCATTATAATATGTCTGAAAGGACAGGCAGGCAAAATAACTAATGTCAGAGTGATCAAACGAAATGTTAATTTTCCTTCTTACCAACAATTTCAGGCAGCAATATAACATGACTAAAACATAATTTGAAGGAAAAAGCACATATTGTAATTATTTTGGAAAAGTTTTGTGATTGAAAGAAATACATTTATTGGGGCAGAATAGAAAGAGTTTCACTGCAATTCTATGTTGTGTAATGCACAAAAACTTCCTAATTTTTTCCTAAATTATAACACAGTAATGCTTCATGTCTTTAGTTATACACTGTAGTAACATTATTGTTTCAGTTCTGGATAACCTGCTAATCATTTAAAAAGGTTTATTCCTAATTTTATATGAAAACATATGCAATTATTAAAAGGCAAACACTGCAAACTACATGCCTTTTCCTTATCATGTTTCTATTGAAATAATGTCCAGGAGTCTTTTTCAAATTATATGCATATAACTCACCTATTGTTTAGAACTTTTTATGTTTTTGCTAATTTAGTTTTAACCAAGTTTTGATAACTACTCATAACATCAAGTGAAAACTGTCTTTTTCCCCACACAGGCAATAGATTTCTAATGATATCTGGTAGCTTGGTTTTTGTTGTTTGTTTTACACTATTTATTTATTTACTTACTTATTTTTGAGACAGGGTCTTAGTTTATAGCCCAGGCTGGTCCTGAACTCAGTATGGAGCCCAAGCTGGTCTTGAACTCACAGCAATCTTCCTGTCTCAGGGTCCCGAGTGCTGGGATTACAGGTGTGCGCCATTACACATGGCTTATTTGGTACTGGGGAATCAAACTCAGGTACTTTTAGTCTACAGCCCAATTTTATATTTTAGAAATCACTGTATTTGGGTTATCATTACTTCATACAAAATTGTCTTCCTAATGAATTTATAAAATGCAGCACATAACTAAAATCATGTCATTTTGATTAGTCTTTTCTTCGTGGGCTAAGCTTCAGCAATTAAACGCTCCTTATTTTCCTTAAATTAACGTCATTACTTTAGGTTTGACTTTTGCCACTGAGATAAACTTCAGATGTTTTTTAGCATGTGATTATGATGCTCAGAGCTTCTGCTCTTAGGATAGGGAGAGTCTTGTGATATAGTTGCCTTGTGTGAGTTGAGTGTCTTGAAAATCAATCTGTATACACAAAATATTTGTTGGTAGCTATCATAGACCTAATCGGGGCTTATTCCAATAATCTACGAAGTTGTACTTATGTTCTCATACAATTAGTCATATATTCAGTAAAGATGCTTGATATTCAACTCATTAGGCTGAGTGCATGTCCAACAAACATCGTTGACAATACCTTTAGGAGAAAAAATTTGGCTCTGACTTAGAATAAATTTACAAAGTTTGGGACATTGGTATCATTCTGTCACTTTACAACCAACACCATTCATATGCTTTCATAACTATGTCATAAGGAATGGAGAACAGCAATAGGTTTTAAAAGATTCTATTACACAAACATGTGTATATACATATGTGTGTATATATACGTATAATATTACAAAAGACAAAATCATGTTTTAAGTTTATATACTAAAGTACATAATATAAATCCATTCCATATATTTTAATAATAAACTACCACAATATTTCCCAAATCTTTTTTCAAAGTGAGTAAAGTTAGAGTTTCTTTTTTTAGAAATAAACCCAGTTGTTCATATTAAAACCATGTATTTCTTCTCCCTTACAGTACTGGTAGAGACAGACTAGCACAGTATTTATGAACATATAGGCTTAAGTACCAGGTTACTTTCAATGAGATTTCCAACTCAGCTACTTACTATCTTGATCGCCTGAAGCATGTCTGCCTTCTCTGTGAGCTCAGTTTTCTCATATATGAGATGTTGGTGGCAATAATAATAACAGCACCTGCTATAGCCATCACAGGTCTCAACATCACACAATAACAATTCACTACATGTTGCCTACCACTATCTGTTGCTATTCATGTGACATCTTAGCTGCTCACAACAATCCTACTATAACTTTAATGAAATGTTGACTATGGCAATATTAGCTTGCATTTTAGGACTGCATTTTTGGTTATTCTAGGATGCTGTTCATTTTGTAACATCTGATTCCCTAATAAAATTATCACTGAAAAATTGAGGCTGGTTCATGGATGTAGGTATACATTGTCAATAAGGTATGCATTTTAGCAGAAATTTAGGCCATGATTTCTGTCTAATTTCCAAACACAAGAGATATTTGATCACTTGCATTCAGTATGTATTTATTCCCTCTAACTAATAAATCACTATGCATAAAGTTTTCTAAACATTTAACTCATTTATGTACATTCAAATTATGTTTGCAATGCAAATCTCTTGTTCTTTTTAAGCTGATTCTAACAAAAGATTAAATGGATAATGAAGACTTGAATAAAAATATCTAGAATGATACAAGGAAGCTTTATTCATATTTAGATTAATTTCAGTCACTTGATCATATTATCATTCATAATAGCTGATTATAAATGCATACATGTTGGTCACACTGAGTAGTAGACATGAATGTTGGCCTAATCATCATCTATTATGCTGATTCTTTGGTTACAGAATCTCAATTCAAGTCAGGTGTCTACTCCCACAAACCACAGATTTATAATAACATGAGCCAATACTAAGGCCCGAGCGTTGGCATGGTTGGTCCTGCTAACCAACATTCCTTGCCATTGCTATTGAGTGCCACAGGTCCGTGCATGTATGCCAACTCTAACCAAACCAACCAACATACCCAGAAAAGTAGCCAGAAAAGTAGCTAGACTGCTCTTATAAGAAATATTTTATCTTCTACAAGAAATCATAATATATATTTTTTCTGAAACTCTGGGCATTATTTTATCTGCATGTGACCGCTCACATTTCCTCACATATTGTATCACCAACCAAAAATGCAGCCAACCTAAGAGGACCAAATGGAGAGACAGAAAAGGCAAGTCATGTGAGTAGTCCGGCTGGTTCTGAACTCACTATGTTGCTCAGGTTGGCCTCAAACTCAGGCAATACTCTGCCTCCACCTCCTGAGTGCTGAGATCACAGGTATGTACCACCATACCCAGCTTACGTGGTGCTGGGAAACTGAATCCAGGTCTTGATAACCACTGAGCCACACCTCCAACCACTAGTGAGTGAACTTGACCTGGAAAATTTCTAATTCTTCACAGAAGATACTGAATAAGCTCAAATTAAACCTAAACTCTCACTTCCTCTACAAACCTACTGAAGAATTTCTTCGTTCCAAATGAAACACCTCTTAAGAATCCCACATGCGGGATATGCCTCCTTCAGGTGGGAGGAGGGAAACCAGTATCGCTTAGGAGGTGTGACCACCGAACTCCAAATAGGGCCTTTGTGCTTTAACGGTAGCTTAAAAGCCAACGAACTAGCTCTTCCCAAATCCACCTTGAAGCTCTCAAATTGCAAAGTTCTAGAAATTAAGCTGAAACCTCGCATTTGAAATATTTTATAGTGCAATGCACACTTGATTTTATGTATGCTTATTTTATGTTTATAATTCCTCTTACTATTTAAATTTAAAAGAACAACCCATTGCATTTTGATAACCATGAACTATTTCAATTACCAGATCTTTACCACTGTCTATTATTTCCTTACTATCACCCATTACCCTATTCATAAAAGTAATTTTGCATTAATTAACATATTAGTTTCTTAGTTCCTGGTTCTAATTTTTCACTTAGATTTATATATTATTTGATTAAGTAAAATTGTGGCACTAAATGTGTATTCTGATTTTCTAGTATTCAATGTAAGTGGTAGTCATTGCACGGTCTACCGGGATATCAAACACAGTGACTCCTTTCTGTTTAACTTTGCATTTCAAATTTCCATGAAGAATTATATACTATGGGTTCCACCAAGAATTATTCATGGTAAAACCATTTAAGAAATATGTTAGTTTACTTGTTTAAATATTTTTTTCAATGCTGAATGAAACAGCTTCTCAGAAGTAATAAGCATTTTATAAAAATTTATACGTGCATGAGGTAAAATCCTCAGAGACTCTGGCTCTTTAAACAAACCTACCCAAACATAGTAATCGAGTGAACCCGTAGATTTCAGATACCCTTATTTCTAACCTGTCCCCAGCTTTGTAACTTTGTCCCCCTAGATCCCAAATTTTGATTCAAAATACAGGTGATCTCACTATGCAGAAGGGTTTGATATTGCCTGGTTTGACCAGCATTTGAAACTTGTGTTTCCCTAAAAGGTAAATCAATTTGTTTTTCTTTCTTTTATTTTTTCTCAATCCATTCTTGCTTTTACTGGAAAATATTATTTGACATGCTTTTGAACCCCTTAGATGTAGACTTTTATTCCTTGCTAACCAAAAATAGTCATCTGGCCCAGATAATGCATTTCTGTATCAGTAGTATAAAAACATAATTACATCATAATTTAATTGGTTAACCTAGAAGTTCTATAGGATAGTGAAATTTTTTTGCATTCAGGTATATTGTATATTCCTAGAGTATACAAGTGTACATATGCCTTTGAAATATATATGTATATATAGATACATATGCTACATGACAAATATATGATGCTAAAGTATATCTGGTGTTTATAAAGAAAGTAAGTTCTGAAATAGTCAAAAACAATTTCTTAGAGAAAATTACCAATTGACAGGGGAATAGAATTTGGTCAAGAGCTATTTTTGGTAGCTTTATTTTCATTGAAACTACTATTTCTATTATATTACTTGCAGCTTATAATGAATTATATTTAAAATTTTTAATGAAGTTAATTGTATAATTGATTTTGCTCCCATAGTGGATGAGCACTAATGAAACTATATTTTTCTTATTTCATTTGTTATTTTTATGCTGATATGTACTGAATCCAACTGGCATTCACACTGAGTAAAGTCACAAGTCCATAAGATAAAAAAATAATCTATCAATAGAAAAACCTCAGCTATATTTCCAATTTTAAATGAATAGAAAAGGGGGGAAACAAACCTACAGACAGTAAGTAACAATACAGATGAGAAGCACTGCATTTCTGAAGTAGGCTTAAAATTTAAACATAGGCCAGGGCTAAGGTATAAACTGATTGTAAGTCAATATTAAGAAATTGATACTGAATTTTTCACCTAAGGAATAGAAAACTAACAAGAACCATTTGTAGCATACTCTGAAAGTCTGAAAATTTACTTTGAAATTTGACTTACAAGAAAACAAAAAGTGAGTGCAGCATCACACTGGTTTATGACCTTGAGATTATGAATTACAAAATAAATTGAAATAACCTTTTTCCAAGAAGCAAGTGCTATAAGAGCTAACTCTCATACTCTCACATGGAGCAAACTTAGACAAGCCTTTATGAACATGTATTCATTTATTTGTAAAATAAATGATACATGATGCTAAAAGGCCCTTAACTTCATAAATTCTATTCCATTTCAAAAAGTTAGCTGGGACAATCTTGCTTTAACAATTCATTTCATTTTAGATTTCCCCTATAGAAATAAAAATTAATATGAAGAAAAATTAAAATAAATATTCTTTTGAGTAGCAGAAATAATGATGAAGCCTAATTCCACAGCGGGTTATCATCACATTTTATAAGTAATCAATCACACTTATCCTCATACTTTTATTTCGTATCTAGAACTTTCTACTTCCAAAATAAATATGCTAAACAAAACCTTTGCATCTGCTAGTATTGTACAGATGTCAAAAAGGTGTACTCTTAAAAAAAGAAAGCCACAATTAGATCATCCATCCTACATAAATGACAGCTATGTAAACTTATTTTTTGTTGTTGTTGATGGCACACTTGTTTGGGATTTTTTCCATAGGGTAGAATTTTCTGTTGCTGAGCTCACCACATGCAATGAAATATTTATTATTATCAGATGCTATTGGTAAATCTTTAATGTGAACTTAATCAGTTAAAATAGATTAGATTTTTAAATGGAGCCATCAATATTTAAATACACTCATAGGAAAATCAATAAAATAGACAGATTTCTAGTTCCACCATCCTTCAGCTTTCTTTGAAACTGTAAAAACTCTGGGTCTCACATGAGAATCTGAAAGGACACACGATACTGGCATAAATCCCAGGTCGCTGCCACAAACCCAGAGTCAAGTGTCAGAAGCCATAAGCCTCCAGACTCACAGACTAGGAGTAATGCTTATTATTTTTAATGCCCTGTTATGAATTATTTCCACGGGATAATTTCTTGCCTTTGCTGCTCACAACGAAGGCCAAACAGGCAGTTATGGGTGGTTGGCAATAAATCTATGTCTGTGAATCAGTTCTCCTGGGATCTTATGAAGGATTGTAATGAATTCAACACATGGTGCTGGTCCTAGAGGCAGACACAGTCGCATCGTGACAGAGGACAGTTAGGTTTTTCTAATAAAAAGTAAGTGCTGAATCAGTGTATGAATTTTCACGACCTTTAATAGCTGTGTCCTGGCTTAAACAGACACACAAATGCGTACACACACACACACACACACACACACACACACCAGTTTATGTTTATAAAGACACATATTGTTGAACAACTGTCGCTTGCCTGCTTTTGTCTCCTGAAATATAAATCTTAGCCCAGTTTTTTCCTTGACAGACATAATCAGTGAAGTATCAAGTTTTTAGTCCTTTATAGAGCAATTCACTTTAAAGAGAAAATAAAAAGTTAGAACCTAACTTTCACTCATCAGTCCGTTGTTATGTAGTGAGGATATGACGTCACTACTTTCTTTATCAGACAATTCATTCCAGTTCTTGTGCTCTATTCTATGGTAGTTTGTCTAGCTTTCATGTCTGGTTATATATTGATGACTACACTCTCATAGTTATATAAGAAAGTGGCATCGAAGATACAAATACAGTACAAAATATTCATGACAGGAATGTGCAGACTTTTCTTTAATTGTTCCATCCTTCCACTATCTATATTAAGAGAAAAAATAAATATTAATCTTGTATGTGTGTGTGTGTGTGTGTGTGTGTGTGTGTGTGTGTGCTAGGGAAATGCTCTATAACAGAACTACATCTTAAATCCAGTACTACTTTAAATAGTATAGCTGTGTTAAAAACTTTAAAAAAATGTATCCTACTGTTGTATTCAAAGCAAAGTATTGAAGTTTGTTTTCATGAACACTAGATATTTCACAGAGAAGTATTAGTTTATAGTACATATACTCATATGTATTTATGTATATATTAACCTTTTATAAATTAATTGTTAAGACATTTTATAAAAGAAAGTCTATACACACATGCTGGAATATGCACATTATATTTATTGTGACTAGTTTCATCTTGCGTTCAAGCTGCCTCAGAACAAAAGAAACAGAAGCCCTGCAGGGCACTAACTTCTAGTATTGGTATTTTTTCTAAGGTTGCAATTTTGACTAGATATATATGTGCACAAAATGCTCAAAGTCAACGCAAACATTGTGCACCATATGTATACATATCAATAAAATCGGAAAAGGGGTACTTCTAAGAAAAGAAACATACAAATGTCCTGAAATTTTCATATTGAGAAAGAGTGCAAAGATCAGAATAAATATCTCTTATCCTTTGACACATAACTGTGCGCAGGAACAGAGGTTCTAAATGTCACCTTGTAATGATTACACCATAGACTCTCAGCATCTCTTCAAAAATGCTGACACCAAAAGGGCTTGCATGAGGGTGCCATAGAGATGGGTGGGCCTCTCCAACTACATCTTTAACAAATCATTCTCTCTAAATGTACTTTATTTTGATGATTTAATTTACCAATCATCGCCGAATATTTTAGTATAACACTGTGCATTCTTTTGTACAACTTTTCAATGAAATACTTTAGAGGTTCTGAATTTATGTACCTGTCTATACCACATGATTTATCATGTATCGGTATAGAAGTAAACAGAATAAAGAACAATAGAGGAATGCCCTTGTCAACTGCACAAAATAAAATGAGACACATTATCAAAGAGACGACACTTGTGGACAATGGCTGTCTTTAGTGATAACATCACTAGTTAATGTGCCTTGATTGAAGTGTAAGCGAGAGATGACTGTTCCAGCCTCACAAAGGGAATGTTTGGGAAATATCCGTTAGTTTAATAAACGGCTTACTAGACCAACGCTAAAAGTTGATTCTACATAGCATAATTTCAGTGACATTTTGTACCAAAATCTGCAACGTCATAAGAATTGTCTAACCTTAGAATATCTAACATGGGTTCAAACGTTTACCAAAAGACATAGCTGTAGATTTTGTATTTTGATATTTTTATCATCCTCTTGTTTGTGCTTCCTTAAAAAAAAAAAAAAACTTAGGAAAAATCTTTGTGCTTTACCTTAGAGAGCTTATGCCTGATGGAGTAGAATAAAGTGCATATGGGAATTTGCGGGTGAGTGGAAGTGATGAAAATCAAAACAGTCTTAACCTTTCCTGATGCCTTTGCAAACTATATTGATTCATCGTGCTTTGATTGTCAAATTCAGAGTCCAAGAACAAATAAATACACCACAATCCTGTAGACATTCATCTCACGCACGTTCACAGAATGGACCATTTTTTTTTTTTTACACAGAACTTGTGTTTTTGCCGAGACATTCTAAATCAAATGCTGCATTATCACAAACTGGATAAGTTCAATTTTATTCAACATTTCCTTGGGGATGTTGTTAAGGGAAGTTTATATGCCTTACAATTTGTGTAATTAATTAGAACATATACGCATTTTAAAAATTATTTTGAAGTCATATTCAATTGGATGAATGTTTCTTATTCTTTTATGAAAATTTTCTAGAAGAATCAGAGTATTCCACGTCCAGTTATAATTTGAAGAAGAAGGAAAGCATGCCATGTAATGACTAACTACTTGATTCTTTTATTGTGGAGAGAAATGCTTTGCTTACAGCCGTGGCTTGTACATCAAAAGATACCTTCCAAGGCCACGTGGAATATGAGAGCAAAATCAGAAACTGAAACAAACTTTAAGAAATGACTTCCGGTGCAATAACTCAGCCGTTAGAGCATTTGCCTACAGAGCGCAGGGCTCTGAGTCCAGTCACAACCGCATCAGCTGGGTGTGGTGGTGCATGCCAATCATCCCAGCACCTGATCAATTGGGTGGCTGAGGCAGGAGGACTGCTGTGAGTTTGAGGACAGCCAAGACTGCCCAGTGGACTTTGTCTCAAAAGAAAGAAAGAAAGACAGGAAGAGAGAGAGAAAAAGAAAGAGAGAAATAAGGAAAGAAGAAAGATAATTAACTTCCAAATATCCAGTTAAAGCAACAGTAGTCATGCTAAAAAGGTTTAGAACTTTGGCTCCTAACAAATAAAATGAAGTGTTAAAGAGTTTGTGTTTTGCAAATACTCATCGAACATCATATTATTAAATAAAGCAAAGATTAAATCTCCTACTGCTACAACAAGGTACTCTTGTCCTAAAGCATGAAGTCATGTTATGATATTACAACGTTATGTGAGATTTTCTTTTTAAAATACAATAATTTGTATTATTTGCTTCTAAGAGCATTTTTCATTAGTTTTCAGGAATTCACATATTTAATGAATTAAGTCACTTGTGTTCAGAGATACAATGCATTTGTATTGGCTACAAAATTATTGACATGTCAGTATAAATTTAGACTTCTACTTAGATAATGTCAGGTTTATTTTGACTATTTAAAAAATTAGATTAATGTCCTTTGGAAGGGAATTATTGTATGAGGAATACCTTGTACTTGAGCACTGTTCAATATATGAAAGCTTTCAGATCAGGTGGAAATGTTTGATAATAACTGAAAATGATAGAAAAGAGAGCTTTTTCACTTTCAGGAGAATTGGCAAAAGAAAGTAGTGTCCCATTCAAAGTCTAAAAAGATGACGCAAGAAAATGATGGGCATCTTATTTCTTGTGATCTACCAGTGTCTATATACATTATAAAATGTTATTATTTAATTATGATGTATATAAAATATATTATTAATTATATATGCAAGGTTTGATAAAGTTGTTATTAGACACAAAATACTATCTCCTTTCTATATGATTTGTATAATTTCCATGTAACCTATACAATGACTTTTTATATACAGTGCAACCTAGGATTCATTTACCGTAACTCAGAAAGGGGATTCAGATACTCATCATACTTCTAATTAATAACTTAAAGTACACATTCATGAATCGTTATATTTTCCCTTTTAATTAATTTTTGAACCATTTCTTTTGGCACCAAAACACATAATAATTTTATTTAGTCATTCATGATGCTTTATCCAGAGAGCAGAATTAATTTTACACTCTAGACAATCAAACTGTAGATGCTATTTTAAAGCTATAATAATGGGAGGAAAATTCAAAGTTCAAATTTTACAAAACAGTCAAAACACTACAATAGATACGAATAGCAGTGCAGTCCTTCCAGCTTAAGGACTGCTACTGGCTTAAGTGTTATCTGAAGAGAAGAAAGAGATTTAGTAGCCTTAACTCATTTTGGTAGAATTTTTAAGTTTATTCTTCAAAATTAAATGAATAATGCATGTCAGGTATTAAAACATATTGCTGTTCTTCGGAGAGAATATTTCTCTGTTGGACATAAATTTTGCCTACAAATCCTGAGTAGCCTCTTCAGCAGAGAAGAGAAATATATGGTTCCTTCTAACATTATACTGCAGACCTGGAAAGATACACACCTTCATGATTGATGCTGTACCCTACCAGTTCCAACTTATATACTCATAAAATTGCACATAAGCAATTTTAATTTATTACATTTAAATAATTTTATTATGGTAAAACATACATAACATCAGACTTACTAAAGAAGCCATATAAACAACGTAGTGGCCGTAATTACCTTTAAAACACTCTACTGCCATCACTGCTATCAACTTTGCTTTTTTTTTTTTCTTGTCCTACAGAGCAACTCAGTGGCTGTTAAGCTGCATTTTCCCAACTCTCCCTCCTTTCAGCCCTTAGCAATTGCTAAGCTGTTGAACTTTACACTTTCAAATATGGTAGTGAATTTTAGTCCTTGTTTCGTATCTTTCAAATAAATAGAAAAACAGCTTTCATTTCCTCACAGATCACAATTTTTAATAATATTTTAGGAGTTACTGTTGTTTTCCTTAATGTTCTGACTTAATAAATTTTTGTAATGATGACAAATGCTGAATAATTTAAAAATCAGCATTGGTCTCTGACATCTTCCAGTAACCCCTGCAATGACATTCTTCTGAATGTAAGTGTACAATATGTCTTCAGAAAAATCCAGACTTTATATACACAATGGAATGTGGCATTTATTTGCAATAAATAAGGATTTCCACTAAAACTAGCACTTCTTAGACCTGTAACAAAGTAGAATTAATTTTCAAATTGGAATTTTCTTCTAGTTACACCAATTGGCTGTTTTTCACCAAAGATATTCTAGCCCTTCCAATAAGCTAAAATTTCTTCTAATCTCAGTTTGTTTGCATTCTCTTCCTGACACCAAACTGAAATTCTTTGTCCCTAAATGTCACTGCCTGTGTCCCTCTTCTCCCTACCCCACTTTTTTTTTCTTTCTGTCTCTATGGGACAAAAAGGAATCTCAGTCCAGTGCACAAGTCATTTATTATGCCTTAGGCCAGGAAGGTTATAAAGTCACCGCTTCAGAGGAAGCTACTTCCTTATCAAGAAAGAGCCATCACTCAGAGCCATCTGCCTGCATACTATTATATCTGGCCGGACTGATGTTTTAAAGGAATAGCTAACTAAATAAGAAAGAGAAGATCAAGCTAGTAGATATTTCTGGCAGTCAAGATTACCAAGAAAAAATACACATGTCACAGAGGAAGTTGGTGAGTACGGTTGTTGTCTAGAAAGATGGACAATGACAACACCCCAGTGAGAAAATTTTGAAGACATTAAATGGAACATTTGATAAGAATGCTAATAATAGCACATACTAAGTTAAAATTCTGCAATGACAAATTTATGAGATGTTTTACTTAACGTAATGAGGAAGATATCCATCCATAGTTTCATGGTCTTGGCATGTTTCCAATATTCTTAAATCTAGAATCCAATTTTATATTTTATTTTTCCTCCCTCACAATCTGTATTTATCTATATGTGCTTGCGCACTCAGCAACTCTGCTGTGTTTCCTGGTGTAACTATTGGTGTAGCTAGTGCGGGGCTGTGGTGGTGGCAGCAGAGATGCACACCAACCCTCCAAGAAGTCAAAGTCTGTGGACCAGTGATACAGGGAAAATTCAGTGTAATAAATTGTGGAAATATGCAACAGAAAAGTAGGTTAAATGGTTGAGGATTTTTTCAAATTCTTCTTGTGACCTCCAATATTAAGTATACATTGCATGATGGAAAAAATACTGCAACTCTTAATGTTTTATTTAAAGGCTAACTTTAGCTGAAATTTGCATAGTTCCAATGTAATCTTTTGTCATATTTGAAACCTGGAGAAAATAATCTTAACATGTCCACATAGCTAAATTATTTCCAGTTGTAACCATAAAGAGAAATAAATAGTACCATGGATAAACACATCGAGTCATTAACTTCATTAAACTGTACAATGGAGAACATTAAGTGCAATACACACACATGTCACAAAATGACCTAAAATTGATATTGCAGTATATACTGTAGCTCAAATAAGAGAAAGAATGAGCTCATTTTTATTACATTAAACTACCTGATATAAGAAAAGGCTCACAAAAAATATTTCTATAAGATTCAACTCCATAAAATTTAGAATTTAATTTGCAAATAAAATCAGAGAGTTGTATAATTTAAGAGATCCTACAATAAAACTTCTCTTTTGTTTTGTTTTTCCTCCACTGTACTACCTTTGCTGATGTAACATCTACTGTTTTAGTGAAGGAGAGTGTTGTGCCACAAGGGCTGAGATGGCATCTGTCTGGAATGACTTCTACACAAATGGATTAATTCTCAAATAAGTGAGGCAAACATCAAAAAGAATCATGTGTTGCTAAATCTACAGATGTCAGGAGATGAATGTGCAACCAGGGGTTCTCGGAATTAGCACCCACATACAACACATTGTTTGTTTAATGATAAGCAGTTTATGCGTCAAAACTCAACCATGAAGGAAGCACTTGCTTAAACCTTAAACCACTAAAAGACTTTTACAGGAAAGAAGTTTATCATTGACACTGTTCCAAGCTTCTGACATCTGAGATACTAAAACTCAGACCCTGATTCATGGGTAGAGTACTTGCCTGGCATGCTAAAGATCCTGGCTTCAAATCTCAGTATAAGAAAAAAGTCCTCTAAGACTCAGATCTATTTTTAATTGTTCTTATTACATTTTTCCCTCTATATACTGTCTACTTCCTTAACCATTTCCACATGCCCCCATTCTTCATATACAAATATTGAACAAGAATAATGTCAGTTTGATACCAGCTCCTTCTTGTTAGGTAGAATTCAACTTGAAGTCTTAGTATCATTTGAGCTATGTTCAGTTTATGTATGGTGACATGAGAAGGATGCTTCAATATTTTTTCACAGATTCTGCTTAACATGGGATTTCCTTTTTGTCATTAAGTATTTGAGAGTTCTACGGGTCTCTATACCTTGACTTTCAGTAATTTTTGTCTTTTATTTCCACATTACGACATGTAAGTCAACAATGGACTGCATACACAGCAGTGGTCCTATGGAATTCTAATTGAGCTAAAACTTTCCCACTGATTAGTGACATTGAAGATACCATCAAGTCCTGGTGCAACTCGTTATTCTTCTTACGATGGTGCTAACGGAAAAAAGTCTACTGGGCCACCAATCATATAAAATATGGTAATACAAATATGCACAGTGCCTAACATCTGACGATAATAAATTACATCTGTTTAGTTCCAGATGCTGTTTTCTTTGAGACAGTCTCCCTCTGTGTAGCCCTGGCTGGTCTCAAACTCACTATGGCGCCCAGGCTAGACATGGACTCTTGGCAATCCACCTGTCCCCAGCCTCCCAACTGCTGGGATTATGGGTGTATCAGATGACTCTTTCCTCCCCACACTTTTTGTGATGACTTCATCTGTCTTGCAAAGCATCAATCCACTGACTACATTCTGCCATGAGATGGCGTGAGGGAAAGTCTGTGTGAACAAGAAGAGATGGCTTTCTTCATCCTGTACATAAATATTATGAGTATATAATAATAACAATCAGCTTCAGAAATCAGTACATTGTGGGTCAGTGGTAAAATAGTTGCCCACCATACATTAAACGCTGTGTACCACAAAAAAGAAAGGAAGAAAGAAAACCCAAGTCTACACACAGTGAGGAACAAGTTCCTGCATTTCTATTTTCTATAGCCAACGGATCAGAATAGATAAGAATGGATGAGGCAATTAGAGGAAACAATAGACTAGATTCACTTTTTCCTGTTGTGCTTTAGTATCGTAGATGCACTTTTGGGAAAGGCTACTCGTTTTTATCGCCCTTTACATCTGCATCCAATAAGTGTACACATGCATTTGCAAAGTCAGGTGTCTTCGTGATTTTAAAAAATAGCCTATCATTCTTCTCTCAAAATGGGAGCAGATGGGAAAGTGGGGAGGGTAAGGCCAAGTTAAAGGGTTAAGATCTGATGAGAGTCTAGCCCAGCAGCACAGGCCTCTCCATACAAGTTTAAGCTCAGTCTGGGTAACTTCATGATTCAGCAAGACCCTTCCTCAAAGCCAAAAGTAGGAGAGGACACACAGGTGTAATTCAGTGTGAAGGTTCTGGGATCAAATCTCATTACAGAAAAAAAAGAAAATTATACATAAACTCTAAAAACTGAAATGGTGATTAATAATGCATGGTACAACTGTGCTCCATCCTGACAACATACTAGATGTTTGCCAACAGAAATTCATAATTATTAAATCGAAGACAACTATATAACATTGTCGGATTTTTTTTCTGTAAGATCCACTGAATGTAAAAGGATCACCTCCCTACTCTAGATCTTTACATGCACACGCTAAACTACCAACTAAAGGCGATCCAGGGAAGTGGCAAGAGGCCACTGACCCCCATGAGGAGGATATGACGTTTACTGGCAAAATGTGGTCGTGTAGCAACACGTCAGGCATCGGCATCTGATAGTTTCCAGAATTATACAATTATCACACACACACACACACACACACACACACACACACACACACACACACACACATTCACACACACACTCACACACACTGTCACAACCTGCTTTCAGAGAAAGGATTTTGTTATTATGTTACATAGGCATGTCAGTGTCTACTACATATTGTATATTTTAAAATTATTACTCTAGAGTCCCAAAATATTTTACTTGAATCATCATTTTAGCAACATATGTACTCTTTAGACTTTTAAATACAGCAGTGAACTAAATATGAAATAACATTAGTACAAATGTATTCAGACTTGACAATATGCACAACACTTGTTTAAATATTCTTTCAAGAATAGAGATAAAGATTGGGGCAGGAGACTTGTGGCGAGTTCAAGGCCAGCCTGGGCTACATAGTGAGCTCAGGACCAGCCTGGGCTACACTGTGACAATCTGCCTCAAAAAAAAAAAAAAAAAAATCTACAAGAGAGAAAGAAGACCAGGGCCTGGCTCAGTGCTTAGAGTTCTTTCCTAGCAGTACAAGGCCCAAGGTTTGGCTCCCAGGCACTAAGTGAGCTGAGAATAGTGGTGAATGTATGACTATGATTTCAACAGTCAGGAGGTTGAGGCAGGAGGATTGCCATAAGTTTAACTCCAGCTGGGACTGCATAGTAAGTTCAGGACCATTCTAGACTACAGAGACTCTGCCTCAAAAAGAAAAGAAAACTAGAAAAGAAGGTAAGAGGTGTGCTATGTGTTTGTGTCATGGGGAGAAAGATTAACATTTTTAAATACTTTTCAAAGTATTTCAAATACATCTGTATCCTTTCTAATTAATTCCTGCCAAACTTTCAGAATTTTTTTTATTAAAATGAAACTCCCAAATAATCTTAGGGAAATACTTACATCAGCTTTAATCTAATAATCTAAATCATTTTCATGAAGTGTTTTTTAATGATATAGCTAATAGGAATTGGTTTCTTCCATCATATGTATGTGCCCCATAAGTATGTGTGTGAGCATATAATCTCTGTGCATATACATGTATACACACACACACACACACATACACACACACACACACACACACACACACACACACACATATATATATATATATATATATATATATATATATATATATATATATGCATATAAGTATGAATGTCAGCCTTGGAGGTAGTGATAGAAACCCAGTTTAATCCAGTAAATTCATTCATTTCCCTCTAAACTGTGAAACTTTCAGCAGACTTTTTCCTTTTATCCATTTTTCTTAGGAAATCTCTTTTAGAAGTGGCAAGGCAGAAAGCAGTAAAAGAAAAGGCAATGAAGAGGGAGACAGCCAAAGTGATATTTAATGGATTATCAGCTCATAAAGGCAATTTGGATGCTGTAGCGAAATGAGTCCATGCACAAAAGAAATCAATACTTATAGTAGCATCGTTCCTGCTACACTGCAATTCATCAGGAAACAGGATACTGTCACATCGCAGAGTCCTTGGGAAACAAACTAGTTGCTCTCAGAAGCAATATTTACTACGCATGACTTTCATCACAGTTGAATGTGATTTTAAGCAGAGTGAAGCTTTCTTGGCTATTGAGGGATCAAGACGTGGTAAATATGCACGTTGCCTGGTGGCAGAGCTGCCAAGAGTTAAAAATAGAGGTCACATGGATGTCACACCCAATGAAGTTTATGAACACCAAAAAGGAGAAACCACAGGTTTTCACAAAGCACACAGAATAATGTTATTAAGTGTCTTTGTGAATTGCATGCCGTCATTTGCTTTTTTTTTTTCCTTCTGGAGGAAATAAAGAAGAGTTAATTTGGTTCCAATTTTGTCTTCACTTCATTCCCTCCCCTCATCCTTCCATTTCTTCCTTCTTTGTTCTTTCTTTCATTCTTATTTTCTTTCCCTTTCATGTTTTTCTCCTCGTTATTCTTTGTTTTGTTTTTTTCCCATTGTTTCCTTTCCTTATGATGAGACTGACCTGTAGACATCTACCTAATTACTGTAGTTGTCTTCAGTAGCGTTGCAAAATTACTTATTCCTAGTAAAAGCGTGTGTAACTAAAATTCAAAGGGCATGTTTTAAAAAATTGCTCAAAGTTCTAGTCATCAACCAGAACTCACAGATTTTTATAACTAATGTCATATTTTTCTAATAACACATTTTATGATATTACAAACTTTATTAAGTCCAAGATGACTGGCATTCTTAGGATATATTTGCATCTGAGTGATGTTTTATGTATTTGATAATTTTAAATGATCAACTATTCATCTAAGGGCACAATGTAATCACAGTTGGCAATTACATGGTAGGAAGAGCCAGCAGTTGCTAATTAGTGAGCTGCCTGTGGCATGAGCGATTCAGCTTCATTGCCTGATTCTCAATGGATGGTCCCAATAACCTGCAGTCATGGTACAATGTACCCACATATTTGAGGATCTGTTCACGTCTGTTAGTATCACAGGGAATGAACTGTACTACGCAAACAATGGGAAGGTTACAAAAAGCATCTGCTGTTCTCATGCCGTTTCAGCCATTCCAGTATCACAATTGGTTCTGTCTTTTGGCATATTAATTTTTACTTCCACAAATAATTTCTTTAATAATATGAAAGCATTTTTTCCAAGATTATGAAGATGCAGTATTCTGTTTGCTGCACTGGGTTTGATGGAGAATCAGACGGAGCCAGAAGAAAGCAAACGCAAATGCACCAGGTAAAGTGGTAGAGAGCTGAGGAGAAACGAGGAACACGGTGCATGTGCATGTATATCCATGTACACATGTTCATGTGGTCACAAACACACACGCACACACAGGTCTAAAGGGAATCTACATTCTAAAATAAAAGAAGAATAACCAGATAGAAATGACAGCCAACAAATGACCAATGTAAGTCTTTAATCTAGAAGACAATGGTAAGGAAAATACAATGCTTGAAAATAAGAAAATTTAAAAATTTTCAGAAATAACGTGTATAGTCTTTACACACTCAAATAAATGCTGAATTCTATGAAAAAGGCAAGAGTTAATGAGTAAAATGTTAAATATTAGTAAACATAGTGTATACAGTCACTTAATCAACATACTAGACACCATGATGTATAAGACTTTTACATACAAGTAGAGAACTAGAGAATTAAAATCCAAGATATTATCTGGAACACAACATGAAAATGAATAAAACTATAAAACACTCATAACCAGACAGTAAAGATAATGGACTCTAACAGACATCTTAATGAAGTCCAGAGGAAGAACTGAAAGAAAGATTAGAGACGATCTTTTGTAGAAGGAAAAAACTATGACAGTCTTTCAGAACTATACCCGGAGTCCGGTGACTAACTGTGCACACCCGGGACTGGAAAACAAATTTAAAAAAAACCAACACTGAATACATTATGCTGATAATGCATTCCATTCAAGAAAGATAAAAATTAAATCTGTTGGATGCAGAAGGCCAACTTATCTAGAAAGCAAGAGCGATTACACAGACTACATAGGCTTCTTGTGTGATAAAAACATAACCAGAAAATGATTCAGCAAAACCTCCAAATTGCCACATAAAACTAAACATTAAGCTAGGATTTCAATCATGCTGAACTATCATTAAAAATCAGTGGAAAGACAAAGTGAAAGAGGGGGACAGGGTTGGGGTGGAGGGAGAGAAGGGAGGGGAGGGGGAGGGACAGAAGGAGAGCAGAAAAGCCCTTGTCACTTTGACAAGAAATGTGTATGTGCACAAAATGCTCAACTCCATTGTAAACCTTAAATTCTGCACTTGTACATATCAACGAAATGGGGAAAAATTAGTGGAAAGGAAATGGATTTGTGTGTCAACAATGAGAAGGATAGTTGAAAGCCACAGATCATCTCTGAAACTAGTAACAGACACGTAGATGCAAGCATTGAAAGGAGAAGTCAAGGACAGAAAAAAAAAAAAACTGTGGTACTTAGAGTATTGACACATAGCTTGGAGGCTTTTGTAGGTAAATGGAGGCAACTGGAGACCATCATGCTTAGTGAAGTGAGGCCGAGCACAAAGTGAAATACTGAATCATTTCTCTGATATGAGAAACCCAGATCACAACTATCTCAAGGAAATTAATGTGGAAAATAATGGGAACTGGGGGTGAGGTGACTAGGGGGAGGGCCAAAAGGAGAGAAAGGAAGGTCTTGTAACCTTGCCATGATATGTACATGCACAAAATGCTCAAGATCAATGTAAACTCTAAAACTTGCAATTATACATATCAATAAAATGGAAAAAAGAGTATTTAAATTCATCAGAGAAATATAATTAACTCACCCATACAAGTGAAATGATTTGTTTTTATTTCCAAAAATCTTGAAACCAATTTAAACCAAAATAAAATTATTCTAAGAATTACTGTTTGTGAAGATTTGCATGCATTCATTTAAAAGCAGGGCACTTATGAGTTATGTGTCAGGTATGGATAAACCTTTCTTCATATAGATTTTGTGTGTAAAATAAGGCAATATGACTTATGTGTACAGGACAGTTTATGCCACTACCTATGTATGTTATCAAATTTTAAACTTCTTCATGTCTTCTACCTGTTTGACAAGTGCTTGTTTTTTTGGGAAATATGAGAGAAAATGTCTAATTTACTAAAAGCTACCTATTATTTTCCTTCTGCTTAACAATAAACATGATCAGTTGTATTTATAAATCTTCTGATAAATAACCCAAGATTTGTTAACCAAGTTCTTTAAAAGGATTAAAGACACAAGGCAAAGGTGATTAATATGACTTTTCAAAATTTGATTATGATAGAGCGTGAAAATAAGTTTCCTGTGTGTTTTTTTCTTGGCCCAATCGGTTATTTCCAGTGACTTATGACTCACGATGGATAGGCAAAAGGGAAAAATGGCCAAAAAAGAGAGAGAAATAAGGTAAGAAATATTACAATTTCTGTTTTCTTCCCAACCCAAAATCAAGAAAGAAAAGAGATTTGCCATCAACCAATAATTGCATAATGTCTGAATACTTCATTTTTATGGAATATTTTTTAAGTCTTCTAATCAATAAAATGTCCCTTGCCTCATGGGAGAATATTTGCAGAAAAAGGGCATATTTACTTAAACATAACTATTGTTATTTATCTTTTGATTACTCCATCATGACTGTTACTGTTTGAATATTTATAGTTTACTTTTTTCCATAATTTCCCTTTTTATGCAATGAATTGAAGGAGATAGAACATGATTTCTAATTCTATTTTTAGCAAACAAAGGAAAGAAAGACTGAGCTCAGCTCATTAGACCAGAGACTGATTACAGGTTTCAATATTTCTTTAGCCGAATTGATGATCAGTACACAACAATCTTCCTGAGATGTTGCACCGACCTGGAAAGAATTTGAAGGGGAAAATTCCTGTAACTTAGGTTTTAGGCCAATGTGAACTTGGGAATGATACTTCATGTAAATCAGTTAAATTCAGCCTATGTTTATATTGGGACATTTCCTCTTGCATTTATATAACTGTTGTTCTCTTTATTCTCTTTACCTTTTTGTTTTGACAGAATATTCTTTTGTTTGAGACAGGATCTCTCTGTTCACATTTCAGGCTGGTCTCTCTAACCTTCAGCCAAAGTCCTGTTTCAGCCTCCTAAAGCTCTAGGATTTCAGATATGGGCCATTATCCCGGTGGCTCCTAGCTCTTTTAATAATAAATTATTACAGAAAAGTTATGTTTCGTTGATTTTCTACAATCTTGATCATATCAGTGAAGTAGTTAGTGTCACATTCCAAACACCTCCTAAAATAAATATTTTTCCTTTCTTTAAGGACCCATAATAGCATACCTTATAATTTTTCAAACCTTCTGAGTGGCCCCTGCTGCTTCCAGCGACTAAATTTCTTGCCAAGCTTTTACTGTGGAGAACAAGAAAATCACAGGTTTTCTTTTGAAAATCAGTGGGTGGAGGGAAGTAATGATATTTCAATTATATAATCAATGAAGGATTGATGTGCTGATTAAATTCAGTTGTAAAGAAAAGTAAGAAAAAGGTCATTGTATTGCACTCATACTTTATTAGAAATAAAAACATAGAAAATAACAGGTCCTTTTGAGTTACGGGATTTTAGAGATATTTAATTAGTCTTTTAATTTCATATTTGAGATAACTACAGCCTGTTTATTTTTGTAAAGCTGATTTTGCTGCCTTTTTAATAAAGTCTGAGCTAGATAATGTTAAAATGCGTTCATCATTTTAAGAGATTACATTGTCTCAAAGAAATAAGTGTGGGTGTCAAGCAGGCTTGCTCTTTGGATATTATGAAAAAAACTTAGAAAATACTTTTGAAAACATATTCTTCGTTATTACAGTGGAATAAATTATATCAAAGCACGCTAGAAATTTCAAAGAATTTTCACACAAAAATATTTCATTTTATCCTTGGTAGAATTCTCTGATAAGTGAATTAACATACATATTTCCCATACAGGGGACAAATTGAGATTTAAACATATTTGCTAAACTGATCAAGTTACATACAAAATCCATGAAAAAAGTATTTAATTTATATAAACTGTTGGCATTAAATTTTATGCTTGTGTGCGTTTCTTAGTACATAGGTGTATGCCCAAGGTTATATACTTGTTACTGGGCTATCTCCCTGTGCTTCTACCCTTTGCCCCTAAGAGAGTTTTGTTTTGTTTTATTGCGATGTGAGAATGGACACCCAGTGGCACTCTATCCCAGAACTACATTATCGCCTACTACCCTCTTTCAAATTTTGAGACAGGGTCTTGTGAAGATGGACCAGGCAGAAGTTGAAATTTTGATCCTCCTGCCTGAGCCTCTCAAAGTCAATGTTGGCTCTTAATCAGAAATGGGTGATTTTAAATAACATGCACCAGTATTTGTCCATATATGTGAGAAAAGTTTTAAGCAGCATAAGATCTAACATGCTAATGAGGTCAAAAGAAGGATGACGATTGGCTAATACAATTAACTATTCACTACTGTTTCACAAAAGTTGAATGTTCATGGAATTAAACTGTCTGAAAATTAATAACAATTTGTACTTTTGATTAGAACCTTGAAAGGTCCAGAAAATTGTAGTACATGTTATAACAAATAAAAATCATCATGCTCTTTGGATAATGATAGAAAAGAAGATCATTGCAAAAAGCAAAACTCATCAAAAACGTAGTATACAGCACTAAAATTCAAATTACCACAAGTCTTCTTTAGTTCTCTCATCTCAGAATACATTTAGGGTAAGCAATTTTATAGAAGAATCCACATTGTTTGCTGCTTGGTATTATTTGCTTTGCTATGCTTTCAATCTTAGAAAACATTTGCGTTCTAAACGCATCTTCATTACAATCAAAACCAAAATTCATATGTAGTTAACAAAAACTGTGTTCCATTAAATTACCTTGTGGGACTATTTTCTAGATGGTCAAAAGTCCGCAATTCAATTTCTGTAGCAATGTATTTTGGGAGTAAATACTTTCCACGGTTAAGACACCCTAAGCAATGAATTCTGATACTGATCCAAAAAATTAAAAATAAGTTCCCCACGCACATGCATGTTATCAAAAGACTGTTGTAAATGAAAATTAATGTGGCAAGTTGATTCGCCTCCCTTGCCACTGGCTTAATACCAGAAATTAATTGTTTTGTTAATCTTCCTGAGACAATACATACGATGTCGTCATTTACAACTTCTACTGGTCACAAGAAAACATGCTCACCCTACAAATGTTACAAATTACAAAACAATTCAGCAAGCTATTTAATAGCATTAAAATATAGTATTAAAATACAAAATGTATGGATATATTTATCTGTGATACTAATTATTTTCAATTTGAGCATGTCACTAATGCCATTCATTAGTCAATAGCAGAATATATGCATTTTTGATATAGTATAATAGACTAGCATATTGGACTTGTAACATACTTTTCAATGTTTCTTGTGGTTTGAAATGAATCTGTCTCCTCCCTTCTGAAGAAATATTGTGTGACATCGGTTAAAGTGACTCTATTTTGAAAAAAGCTATAACACATTAAATGTACACAACTATGAAAAAAACAAGCAAACACGTAATGTTTTAAACTGTTAAATGTACCGTAACTGTTACACAATAAAGGAGCTCAAGTCGATAACTCCCAGTGGATTTCCTCTTTCTGACTAATAGTTTAGTTGAAGAAAACTGTAGAATAATAGTTTAGTTGAAGAAAAGAATGCACAAAACTATCATATGCCATAAGGGACAGCTTAGTGTGCACAGTGTGATTCCCCAAGGGCAACCTCATGTGTATAAGAGATTACAGAAAATAGCAGTTTTAAATTTTTGCAACTGAATTCTCCTTCTTGTCTTCAGTCACTTCTGTAACTTTAAAAATCTAATACTCATTCACTACTTTTCAGAAAGCTTCTAAACTATTGTATTTAAGAACTCTGAAAGAATGCAGTATTTTAAATCATTTTAATGGTAGTTATTTTTGTATGTTTGTGGGTGTGTGCAGAAATTTATGTCCCTCTTTGAAACATATTTGTGATTTAAATAAAGCAAGAAATTAAACTGAATAATAAACTACGTTTTTATAAAAACAAAGTAAAGTATACCAGTGTTTTGGAGATAGTCTTGAATTCTCTTATGCCATTATGTTTTTTAAACTCAATTGTGGCTTGGATCTGGAATATTCACCCAGAAGTCTCACATATTTGGATGTTACAGATTATCTATGGAACTGTGAGCTATTAGGAAAAGAGATCTGGTCTAGAGAGGTGGGTTATAGGGATGTGATAGATCATGAGGGAAGACAGGTATGTGGTAGATTATAGATTACAGGTACATGGCAGATTAGGGTTTTAAATCTGCAAGGGGTGGAACACTGAGGCTGGGCCTTGAAGCGTTTAAAATATAACTAGGCTTCCTGTTCGCAATGCCATGAGGCGCTACCTCCACTTCTACCACTGTCATGTGCTTTCACTGCTGTTGGCCACCCATGTATGTACCATGACTTCCTGAAAGCTAAAAATAAATCTTTCCTCCATTAATTTGTAGGTGTTGAGTACTGAGTCATAATGATGAAAAAGTAGCTAAGACAAATTCTAAAATATTTGCATTTTAAAATATTAAATTAATAAGTTCATTATTTAATTAGAACCACGCATGACTAATTAAAAACATGAAATATAATGCCCACAATCGTTACAGTAAAGACAACCTAGTGTTGCAAAGCAGCTATGGCTATACCAGTGCATTCCCTATCTCAGTTTAGGAACAAGAAAATCTGAACCTTATAGGACTGAAGTTGATACAAGTGACTATATCAAGCTACTCTTCTGTGCATGGTGCAAGTAAATACAATGAAACGAGGTAAGTTTGGAAATAATATCGCAACTGCAAAATAACGAAAGGGAGATACTTCCTAAATAATTGTCTTGAAAGCACTGAATTTAGATATGAGACTCAGGCTGGAAATCCCAGTACTCTAGGAGGCTAAGGCACGAAGATTGCCTATTTGAGCCACCATGGGAAATTGAGTGACTTAACAAGACTTGTCTCAAAAGCAAAGGTAAAAATGTACAGCACTGGAGAGGCTGAGGGTGGGGGTGGGGGGGACTGCTGTGAGCCTAAGGCTCTCAAGAGAAAAAAAAAAATGGACCAGATATGTAGCTTACCATAAACACACCTTAAAGACCTTGAGCTTGTTCCCCAGTATAGCACATGCGCGCGCGCACACACAGACACACACACACACACACACACACACACACACACACACGCAAATAGGAGAACAATTACCACGCAAAAATTTGATTAAAAATTGGGGACAATTTTGACAATCTCCCAAATAAGTGTCATCAAACTCTGACTTACTTCATTATTACTGGAAAAAGTAGAAAATAATAAGACAAAGCATATTAAAAAACATACTATTTGCAAACATCTTCACATAGTTTTCCTATGCACATGAGATAATGCATACTTTCAAGCCAACGCGTTATCCAAAACATAGCTTTCTGAGATCTATTTCCAATTCTTCAGAAAGACGATTCCTTGTCAGTTTCTTATCTATACCTATTTTTATTGGCATAGTCCCTCTCTAGTCTTTGAAGATTACTGACTTAAACTGAGTACTATGAACTACACCGAGATTAACACCAGACCCCGTGAGAAAACAGTTCTTTTTTCTGCGTTGCACAATCTGCAATGTCTGCCTGAGGCAGACACGAAGTGACAAGCAGCATGCATCTGGCTACTCTGTCTCAAAGGACGCCTGCATGAAATTATCCTTAGAGTTATTGTTTAACCAGCGATCTTTATTTAAACTCATCCTATTCTCCATTCCTTGTCAAAATTTTGAGAAAGACCCATGCTTATGGACAAATTTCCTTTTTTGTTCTACTAAGAATAAAAAGATTAATAGAGAAGGGAGACGCTAATTTCAGGCTTTACCTGATGCTGACAGTGGAGAGGTGGGTTTCCCACCTACGCAGGGACACAGAACAAAGCAACCGAATTTGGCAACCCTTCTTCCTTGCCGCAATCCCAAATGGGGTCCATCAGGAGTGACGGAAGAATTCCCATATGGTTATGAGGAAAACAGCAAGAGGTTACACAGGTAGGGATAGGAAATAGAGATCAATATGGGACAGGAAGCAGAGGCAGGTTTTTAACGAAACGGTATGCACTAAATTCTGCCTGAACCCAACTGTACCCAGTGGTTCCAACTGTAACTTGTTAACAGCTTTTTATTGGGGTTCAATTTCTTCGCATATATTTCAATAAGCACATATCTCATAAGGTATACTAGACTTCATCTATGACAGTGACATTTATCCCTTTAAAGAAAGCCAAATACTAGAGTTTGAAGATTATTATGCCCCACGTAACACCAAAAGATGGCATCAACTAAGAAAATGTATTCACCTGTAAAATATCTATTGTGTTAAGAATATATAAACATCTGTAAAACATTGTACATAAAAATGGAATATAATTGTGGTTTCCTGTTGGGATGTGTACCTAGATGAAGCATAAACATTCAAAAATGCACTCAAAACACAATTTGAGAATCATATAAAGTATAAGTTAGAATTGAAACTATAAATATTAAATAATGGAGCATCCTCAATTATGGTTACTCATGTGAATGTCTGTGATCAGTTAAACAGATGCTGAGGAATTTAAGGAGGAAATGTCATGGCTGAAATATTTAGGATTCTGCTGCTATGTGCATGTACACAAATGAGGATAAAAGAAGAAAACATGGCAAAATATTGCTGGTTGTAAAATCTACAGAACGGTCTATGAACATCCACTGTCCTTATTATGTAACTTTACTGGTAGTTCTAAGGTCCCAAAACAAAAGTCAGATAACTAACAAAATAAATATAAAATATTAGATATATTCTTACAACTATCTGCCTAAGCCCTTTTCACAAAATTGTCCAATAAGATTAAAAATGACTAGAGAAAAAATATAATCCATCATTTAAAACGTTTTGATGAATTAAAGTGAGGCTGCTCCCAAAGTTAGGGGACAGGGCGTTTCCAACATTAGTTTTTACCCGAACAAACTTATTTAACTTTTCTATGGGTATATATGTTGTGTTCATGTGTTTCATTTAATCTTATAATTTTTTCCATAAATTATTTTAATATTAACTGCACTGTATTTTCAAATAAGTATTTAATTTATTTTGTGTGAATTGTTGGTGAAATAATTTTTATCATAGATAAAAAAGAAAGAATTCTCAGTCAATATTTTATGTAATTTAAAGTTCACTAAAATTAAAATTAAGCACCTTCAATTAAAATTAACTCTCATCCAGACATTATGCAAATATTTTCCAGCATTATTCAATTAAAAATGCATTCCTAAAATTATCAAAATGATAAATGAAAGCTTTATTTCAATAATTTTGTTGTTTAAAGCAAATAAGACAATTCAATAATTATGTTGAGATTTCAAGTTTAACTCTCATTACATATGTACATGTGAATATAAGTATAAACATGTATATAAGTATTGAGATTTTTATTTCATTTCTTCTTCCTTCCATATTTCCTTGAGATTAGAACATACAAGGATTTGATTTGCCAATTTTATTTCTAAAGTATTTTTTGTTTTTCTAATATTTTTATAATATTTTTTTAATTTTTATTCATATTTTGTCCCGTATGTCCAAAAATAAGAAGATATAATAGGAAACACATTATATTTGTTGCAACACGTTTATTGATTTTTTAATAAATGGTCTCTTCTAGAGAATCATTCATTTGCTGAATAAAGCGAATGAACATTCGGCACCAGTGCAATGTATCTAAATATCCATACAGTCCATTTGTCCTGTGCCTCAGTTTGAAGTTTGTTTCCTTTATTTTCTTTTTCATTTAGATGATGCATTACTGACCAAAAAAGTATTGAATTTTTACATTGTAATTGTATTGGAGTCTACCACTCTCTCTGAATTTAATGGTATCTGTTCTATAAAATTGGGACAGATATTAGACTTATACCCATTTTCAATAGTTATACATTCTTACTGAGTTACCCACTTGATCCATGTATACTAACCTTTTTGTCTTTTCTTAGAGTTTTTGACATATTTTGTCTGATATAAGTCCAGGTACTCCTGTCTACTTTTGCATTCACTTACAGGGGTATCTTTCTGTTCATGTGTCTATTTTGAGCGATCAAATTTGTTAAGCTATAGAATGAAAATCAATACACAGCAATCAGTAGCATTTTAAGCACCAATGGGGAGTTTGCTGAGAAATCATGAAAGCCATCACATTCACAACTACCACAAAAATAAAGTTGAATATCTCGCAATAAGTTCAATTAGAGAAGAGAAAGAAAATTCACAATGAAAAGTCAAAAATCTCCACAATTAAGAAATTAAACACTCAAAAATGAATATTTCCTGTGCTCATGGATTATAAAAATTAATATTTTAAAGTGTCCGTAGTACATGTAGTTATTTATAGATTCAATGAAATACTCATCAAAACAGCAATGAAATTCTTCACAGAACTAGAAAGGATAATCTTAAAGTTTATATGGAAACCAAAACAAGAAAAGTATCAAGTCAAATGAGCTGGAAGAGCAAAGATGGCGGTACCATAAGGGCTGCTTTTAAGACACACTACAGAAACACAGTCATCAAAAGAGGGTAGAACTGGCATAAAAGCAGACACATGGACAAATTAAACAGAGTAAATATCAAAAAGACTCACACACATCCAACGGCATAATTCTAACAAATCAACAAAACATACAGTGAGGTAAATAGAGCTTGTTCAAGAAATAAACCTGAGAAATGCAGATAATCATAAACAGAAAATGAAAACTTGGGCCCAGCTCTAGCTCATTACAAAAAGAAAATCAACTCAAATGGATGGAAGACCTAAATTTAAGGTCTAAAACTATGAAAGGACTAGAAGAATACACACGTAAGCTCTTTAAGGCATTGGTATAAGCTGTGTTTCCATATATATTACCCTAGAAGCACAGGAAGCAAAAGCAAAAACAGATGATTGGAGTTACCTCCAAGTCACACACTAGAGAACCAAAGAAAATATGGAACAACTGTCACAAAATATGAACATCAAAATACACAAGGAAATCAATTCAAAATAGTAAAACGCAATCCATTTTAAAATGGGGTAATGATTCAAATAGGTATTTCTGAGGAAAAGAAATATGATTAACCAACAGAAACATGAAAAAAAGCTCCACGGCATTAGCTTTCAAGGAAGGAAATGCAAATTAAATCCTTAGTGAGACTGCCACACTCCAGTTAGAATGATTATCATCAAAACAGACCAAAGGTAAATGAAAAAAATATAGAGAAAAGGGAATTCTTGTATACCTTTTGTGGGAAGGCGAATTAGCATAAAAATTAGGAAGAACAGTATGGAAGTGTCACAAGAATCTAAAATCCAATTTTCAGATCATCCAGCAACCCCAATGCTGGGGGTGTTTTCGAAGGAAATAAAGTAGGTAGGTAGAAGAGCTATCACACCCTCACGTTTACTGCAGCAGTGATTGTAATTTCCAAGAAATGGAAACAAACTTTCAACTCAGAAATGGATGAAAAATTCACAAGGTGTGTGCACTATGAAATACTCTTTAGTCATAAGCAGTGAAATTCTGTCACTGGGGAAAACACAAGGGAACTGGGGATTATTATGCTAAGTGAAATAATCTAGACAAAGTTAAGTACACCAAGGTCTCACTCAGGAGGTGTTTACAGAAGTTGATCTCCTGCAAGTTGAGTGGAACAGTAGGTGTTAGGGAAGGATGGGGAATAGGGTAATATGGGGGTGTTAATTTACAGTTTTGTAGGAGAAACAAGTTCTGGTGTCCTGAGGCATAAAAAGGTGATAAGAGGTAGCACTTACGTGTTCCATGTTTCAAAAAGCTCTAAGAAATAATTTTGAGTTGTTTAACCATAAAGAACAATCTACTTTTGTGTAGAAAGACACATTTAACCTGACTTAGTAGATACTAAGGTATACAATGTGTACATGCATCAAAATAAATATTTCTTTTAAATGCAGATGCAGCAGCCAGGTGTGGTGATGTATGATTGTAATTCCAGCTACTGAGGAGGCTGAGGCAGAAGCATCTCCAGTCTGAGACCAATGTAGGGAGATTCTGTTTTAAAATAAAAAATAAATATATAAATAGATTTTAAAAAGGTGAAGATGGAGCTTAGTGCTTCATGGACATAATTATCATAATGAAGAAAAAAGATTTTAAGAAGGTGAAGGAGACTTATTTTTCTGTTGTGTAAGATGTTGAAGTTAACTCTAAACTATATCCTGGACCAGAGAAAATACAGCTAAAGTATACTAGTGGAGCAACTTTAAAAATAATATACTAAATATATGACTTAAGAAGTCTGTGTCCTGAATAAATAATAAAGAGTATTCTGCCTTAACCTTGATATGAAAATAAAATCACTGAGAGTATTTGTGGCCCATTAATTCACTATGGAGTTGGAAAAAAGTGTTTTATAATAAAGGCTCAGGTTGAATTGTATACAATGCTTTTTACTAAATGTGGAGGGCATTCTAACGTAGTAAGAATCGCTCAGAATAGAGTAATCAAAGTGATAGTTCTGAAGATCATGTCAAATGAATTTTCAGATTGAAAATCAATTAGCATCTATTGAGAACTTGCTAGGTGCTTCTCAATGCTCCTGATTATTGGGTCTCAGCACTCTGTCACGGGCAGGAGTTCAATTGTCTCCGGATGCTTTTCCTGGAGAGTCCAGGTGAAGCAATCATTCCTCAGTATTATAATTGTCCTACCATTACTATTCAAAGTAGATTTTACGTTTCTGAAGGCAAACACAAATCAGTTTGTTTTGAATTTTCACGGTATCTATAAGGAAAAGGAAAGAAAGCAGAAAAACAAACTCTCGGAAAGTTGGTAAGCAGTTAGATATTTTTAAGAAATGCTTATTTTTGTAGATAGAAGCATGATGTTGGGACCTAGTAAAATCTTTAGATGGTGTGGCGGCAGAAGACAACAAAGGAGAAAACAAGCACAGTTAGGAATCAAGTTTTCTTCAGGTCTTAGCACGAGCTGCTTTACGGAAGGATTTACAAACTTGTTTTCTGTTGCATTTCTGGACAGTTTTAGTAGCATGAATCTAAGGTGGATTACAAGTCACAATAGCCTTTGCCAAATAAAGCACTTCTCTATATTTTTAAACTGTCAGCATGAGATAGAAGATCTAGATTTAAGATCTCTGTTCACATTCATTTTTTAATAGAGGAATCTAAAATCGGTTATATATATATTTTTTCACACCGCAAAAATATTAAATGCTACAAGGAAGTAGTATGTCAGCCTGCAGTTATGTTTTTTTCACAGAATGATATACTTAGAAGCAAAGTGTTTTGGGTCTTCCACTCGTAGGATTTTCTACCAGCCCCATCACTTACTAATGTAGTTGTTCCCTACAAATCAATAAAAATACTGATAGATTATTTTTAAATATTGATTAACATATTAACTAAGAATAGCGATTTAAAGAAATGTGCTTTTTAGGTTTGCAAAATAACATTAAGTACTGAACCAAATGCCTACCATGGAGCAGCAGTTTGATAAATGTCAAATAATGTCATTAGTGAGACAGTGTTGATAAATGAAGCATACATTTTAGCAGTAGTGGGCCACGTATAAAGACAGAATTAAAATCGCAATCACTGCAGCAATCCAGCCAGCTGTCATTCCACTCTAAGGCAATCAATCCATTACATTTGGGATTTTGATACTGACTACTGACATATCTATGCTTTTGGTTTCTGTTTCCAAAAAAAATTGGATTATGAATCTACCTCTTTACCTCACCTACCACTCATGGCAGAACACAAGAAAAAACCCCAAATAACTTTGTGGTTCTGCTCCCAAAAGTTTATCTATTGACCAGAACATTTATAAATAATGAAAACAGAAGGGATTTTTAAAAAATGATTATCCTGTTTTACAAAATAAAAATAAAATCACAGCTCAGAAAAAATGAATACATTTTGAAAGAATAAAACAACTGCTTTCTTTTCCTTTAACTTATATTACTTGTGTTACTCAACTATGAACACAGATGGTGAAACTTAGCAGATCTTCCTAAATGCTGGGACTACTCTTTCCACATTAAAACCAGCTACCTTTACTTGGCTTCTCCCTAAAAGTAATTATGCCATGCAGGTGGTAGATATTTCAAAAACCCACAAAATTTTATTTTTCATCTACTTGGAGTCCTTCGGTCCATTACAAAACAACAAAACCATTCTTCTCTGCCCTATGATTCTGCTTCAATATATTGCATAAAGAAAAAAGAACACATCATCTTGGACTAATTCTTCGGGTTCTCAGGGCAATGTCTAAGCATAATTAGGCTGTGGGTTCTGTGTACATATCTTTAACTTGTCCATCCCTTAGGTACAGCTCTTCATATCGTAAGTACCACTTTATAAACCGAAATCCCATTGACATAGAACAATAGTTACAAGGGAACGCATCAAAGTTCATACGTGCAAGTGATACGACTAGTAATTGTTGAATAGTATACCATCTCATAACTCACTCCTAAAGTGTACCTGGAGCTATTATTTCATATGGATAGTGTTGTTCTCATACACAAAAGGAAAGAACATTGATATAAGAGACAAGAAGAAAACAAATTGAGGTTAACATAATTGTGTTAATACAGTGATCTTGGCCTTCAGGCCTCTTTTATTTAAATTCTAAATTGTTGATTTAAGTAACTAGTTGAATTAAAAATCGAATTAATATTTAAGAAAGAAAGAATCCCAGATGTAGAATTATATGAATTGTAGAAAATAGTGAACGTGAAATTATACTGGCCACCATGTTGTTCTTAATTAAAAAGCAATTATGTAAGAGATAATGTGCATTTATGTGCCTATGTCATGTACAGTTTGTTAGAGGATGACTCATTACCCAAATTTCTTTGATGAATCAGAAGTAGATTTGTAGCAGCTTCTTACAGTTAAATTACAAACAAGTAATAGCTATAAAGTCAAATGAAGAAAACTATTAGCCTTTTAGGTAAAAGCCAGACATGAGGTCCCTGTGATAGATTTTTATTTAAGAAAACTAATCTTGCTAACTGCTGCCCCAGTGTGGTGCAAAATTAAATATCAGAGACTTGAATAGTAAAATCAAAAATGTATAAAGTATGCCTATCTAAAACCTTTGCTCATACTGGCTCTTTTAATAGTTTGATATATCAAACAGCTATGAAGTCAAATTTTAAAACTTTTTGAGCAACTTTGTTGTTTTCTATCATTTTATGCCACAGAAATATTTCCATATAATTTAAGACTTTACCTCCATTTATATAAAAAGGAACCGGTAGTTTCTCAAATCTTAGGTTCAAATATAAAGTTGTCACATATACTTCTGAATTATCTTATAAATCCTCAGCATGATTTTTATGTCTTTAGTATTTTATTTTACTTTTAATTCTTTGCTTATGAAACAAAAACTAGCTTAATGTTGCTTGAACACAAAAGTATAATAAGAATATATACACCATCATTTCAATTGTGCATTAGTGTAGATTATAAATAATATATAATCTATTCAATTTTTTACTTTCAATTGAACTTCATTTTGTGAAATTGATCAGATAGATACATATGTACTTATATGTGTATATGTTTTAGATTGGGGTACTCATCCCTTAGGCTATAGATTGACAGTGGTTCATGGTCTTGGAAGTACCAGGCTGTTAGGACAAGAGAGTCCAAGCAAGAAGCAAACAGCACTTGAAGCTCCGCCTCCTGGCCGTGCACTCCTATTAGGTTCTAGTACGGCTGCTGATCTCACAGAAGGGGGAGCTTTGCTTCCTGGTTTCCCTTCTCTGCTACTCTCCCTTTCAAAGCCATCTTCCAAAGATCCGCTGTATCTACTGGTACCCTACCCACCTTTACACCGCGGTCCTTGGAAAAACAGTCTTCTCCTAAATCGATCTCTGGAGTTAAAATTGTTGGGAGCCACCATCGAAGTATTATTAATCTTTGAATCACTCCTTGACTCTTATCTTTTTGCTAATGTTTAAGATAAAACCCATGGCCATTGATTGTTAAGTTTGAGTATGAGTACTTCATCGTTTGTCTTTAGAAAATAGGGCAAGAAATTCCTAACTCCTCACCTTGTGCTCTCCAGTAAAAACAACTAAACTATCATAATATACCTTGAAGGCATTGTAATGCTGTCAAAGAACTTTATGGCAAAACTGTTTTACATTCATGTAGTAATGAAAAATATTATGCATGAGCTACTCTTGACCTTTGGGAGCCTGTAATGTTAGTTGAGTTCTATTCGTTTTTTTAATGCTTTTATTCTTTCTTATTGTTTATTTTAAATATCTGACATTTATGTGCAGTGTATATGTATACATATGTATATATACACATGTAAATATAATCAGTATGCATAAATATTATGTGAACATTTTTCTGCAAAGATTAATAGATTTTAAAATGCAATACTAAAATCATTCTAATAAACAATACAATGATTCTTCTAGACTTTACATCCATTTCCATGAGACAAAAAATTTATCAATATGGTTTTATCTGAAATATACAGTAAAAGATATGTATTATACTAGAATTATCACAAGTACTTTATAAAAACCACTAGAAATCCTAAAAAAATCAAAAGATTATGAAACACATATGAGTTTGAAGTAAATGAAGTAAATACATGAAGTAAATACATCATGTTAATATTTTATGCTGTAGAACAAATTACTATGAAAAAAGCAGCTAGAAAACACTTTGATTCTTATTCTGGGGAAATAAAATCTAAAATTCAAAATATTTGGGAAGACTTGATCAAGGTCTTCTAACTACAGAGTTACAGAACAAAACCAAAACCTGGATTCTATGATTTAAACAGTCATATTCCTTACATTGCAACTAGCTGACCCAAATAATAAAAATAAGTTAAAAATATTTAGAGCTTAAATTTAAATTAAAAAACACTAAATAAAATTTTCAAATAGATCTCATTTCAAATGTCACATTAAAAGATACATAATTTTCTACAGTAACTTATATAATCTTTCATTTATGTTTATGAACATAGACAACTGCAATGAGCGTGGTAGAAATTGTAGAATCACAGAGCAGAACTATTATTGCTTTACATTTATATTAATCTCCTTTAAGGTAATGCACTTTTTATATTTCATGAAATCACTGATAATCATACCAAGATCATTTGACTGTCATCATTCTAAAAAAATCACAAAGAATCTAGATTTCTTAGAATGCAGAAGTTATAAATGAGAGTATGCTCTCAGGTACGTGTTCTTCAGACATCTTCCATCCTTGGCACAAAGAAACTTCTATAATTGTTCTGCCTAAATGGTAGGTATAAGTCTGGGGTAGTAGGAGGAATGAGTTAGGGATGTTGCCAGAATCCCTAATGGAACTTGGCTTGGTAAGTAGCTAGTTGCCATATGTCCACAAAAGATAAAGTCCAAAAAGTAACAAAATAGATGGCAAATAAGTGAATATACCATCTTATTTCTACATTTTTCTGTTATATCCTATGTGATGAAATTCGAAAACTATTACAGTTGTTTTAAGAAGACATTGACCTAAAAAGTTAAACAAAGTATACTTAAAAAGGAATGCTTGAAACCCATTATAAAATGCCATTCCTTTGTTGCAGAGAACAGTAACAGAACTAAAGCTAGAATGCCTAAAATTCAATAAATAAGGGAACTGTCATTGAAAGGAAGACAAAAAAATGGATGGGAGAAACTCTGAAGAAAGGCGTGTGGTAGATGATGGTCACCTGAGGACAGAAAAGAACAGATAAGAGGAAGCCCTGCTCCTCCTAGGAAATAATGAAGTTGGGTAACTCAGAAAGCAATTCAGTAACAGGGAAAAAATCAGTAAGAAAAGCAAATCACAGAAACTGGCATTATATAACTTAATTTAGAGCCTGAAAAGGATAGAACTGTACCTACGAACATTTCAATTTGTACTGGGTTTTTTTCTGTCTTTTTATTGTAATGGGAGAATTTTTTAGAAACATAAATGAGAAGCAAATGAAGCATGCACATTTAAGTGTGTGTTGTGTGTGTGTGTGTGTGTGTGTGTGTGTGTGTGTGTGTGTGCGCGCGGAAGAGAGAGAGAGAGCATATGTGTGTGTGTATATTAACACACACACACACACACATATATCTTGGGAAGGCAGGCAGATATTAAAAGTTAAAAGCTATACATCTGGCTATAAAATCAATTAGAGAGAACTATTAATCTTTCATTTTCTGGCAAAACTTTTACGAAAAAGACTCATTTTACATTGATATATAATTATTATATTTCTAATCATAGACAGTCAACAAACACAGGAAACCTGGTTGTAAATGTACTGTTTCTATGATGAAGAAACCATTCTCATATGGTAGGTATTTTGCAATTAAGTTCTAGAAAACATTGTAAAATGTTGTGCAAAAAGAGATGTCGCATAAGTGTTCATAGAGGTATTACAATTCATACGTACTTGAGAAATAGACATTCTCTTTCAAAAATGATTCGCTATCACATGCCATCCTGTGTAGCTGTGCCTAGTCTTATGTACCACAATAGAACATTATATTTTTACATAAAGATTTTGAAGTCTAGTTTAAATATAACACAACGCATTCATCTTACGCATAGTTTCCTATGATTCTTGACAAATTTGTGCACCTGCCGAGTTGTCCCTACAATCTAAACTTCTCTGTTACTCCATGTTGCTCATTTGGGTCTCATCCTTGTCACTTCTGTCTCTGGAGCCAATCACAGATCTGCTTTCTGTCACTGTAGATTATACTTCTACTTTTGAACATGCTACTCAGAAGGTTCTAAGATTAATGCCTTATGTTCTGTAGAAGTTGTTTAATACTTTGTATTGCAAAATAGAATATTGAAAAGTTTTAAAAATGAGAGTTCTTGCTTGATTTCTAAAGTCCGGAGGATAATTTGTAATTTGTATGCTTATTGTTGATCTTTCATTGATGTTCATTTTCATTATAGCAAAATTGTCATCCCTTAGTTTTTTTTCAAATCCATTAATACAAATAAACTCTGTGTAAAGCAATCTAGACATCTATTGTGATAATGATATGCCATTTTTACTGATACTATTGGGATGAATTTAATTATATTTGGATATTAAGACATTTATACATTCATAGAATCCCCGTAGAAGCAAAATAAGACATGGTAGAATTACTCATAAAACAGTTGCAAATCGCCACTTGATCACTATGTGTGATCTGTTTATTCATTGATTCATAGTATTATTTATATTACATTAAAGTTTATATCAATGTTTATGACAGAAATTGGTTTACAATTTCTTTACAATGTTTTATCTATTTTAATATCAAGAGTCACTGACCTCATGAAACAAGTACAAAAGTGTCACCTGTCTTCATTTTGTGAAACTGTGAGATTAATATTATTTCTTTATTAAATGATTGAAAAATTCACTAATCACAGTGAAGGCTGTGACACTTTACTTTGAAACCTAAAAACAAATAAGAATCTTAATCCAATGTCCTTTCTGTAAAAGTTTAATTTTTTAGTAAATCAAATAAAGAAAAAAAAATTCTATCTCTTGTCCTCATGGGTGAAAAATGCTACTGAAGTCTGTTTTCTGGAATCAGATTAATTTATTTGTATTTTGGCATATGGTTATGATGACATCTAAAAAATCACCAAGTGTAAATTTATATATTGTCCTTATGTTACTTTGATCACTACTTTTTTATTCTGTCTCAAAATAGAGTGATCTAATCAAGAAAAGACTCAGTTAAGATGAACTAATAAATCTTAGTTCTTAATTATTAGTGTCTTAGGTGTCTTAATTCTGAACATTTAATCAAATTCCACTATCTCTTCAGTTACTCATTTGTCTATTTATAAAACATTCTTTGGTAAGGCTGATAATTAATAGACATTAGATAATAAATTAAATACATTCTTAATATATTAAAAATATTAACATTTCGGACCAAGAAAATTGAAAAATAAAACTTCGTATTAAGTGCAGCAGCAAAGCTTAGCCAAACATATTTTTGTGAGACTCAGAAGGTTCGCATTTTCAGGGTTTAAAGAAGGTTTCTCAGGTGCCTGTGGTGAGCTACAGATCATACTTAAAAAAAGGAGACATAAAGCCCTTGCAAGTGAGTTTCAAAGAGAAAGGGCAACGGGAGAAAATGTATTAAGAAAAGAAAACAGGAAACAAGAGGGACTGCGAATGCTGTGGATGCGTTTGGGGCTTAGATCTCACCCCACGGCAGTCTTACCGAAGCTCCATGCAAGAGAAGTATTATAGACTTTCTGAGATAAGATTCTTTAAAAAATAATAACTTTCAATTTCCTGGCTTGGAGTTTTGGGGGATATGACATAGATGAAGTCGTTGGGACAGTCATTTACACTTATATTTGAATATTACCTTTAGATATTTATACAAAACACATAAATTTAAAATGTGTGAGCACTAATTATTTTTATTAAGATCAAGTACAAAGTGGGATAAGAAGTTGGTTAAGGGAACAGGCAGTTTTCAAAGTACTGACATCTTCAGAGTCTGTATTATAGAAAGTGGATTTATCTTCCTAGCAATGGAAAAAATCCAAGACTTGAAATCTGTAATTTTGGGTTGAACTTCCTTTTAGTTGGGAATGTTTAGAACACTTAAGGCCATCTTCTCATGAGAAAATGGTCTATGGTTTTTATATGTAACTTGACATTGTGAACATATCAATAGAATACAAATTACCATTGTGCACAATCACAGTCCCTTGTAGTACTTTATCTTCTAATAATCTTTACCATGATATGACATATATTAAAAATACTGGCCTTTGATTGAACTACAGCAGGTGAAATGATCATTCTTTATATTCAAGCTTTTCTATCCATTTTTGGAGAGTTAAAGCCAGCCCTTTATAATTTTTGATTCTGAAACCTGGCCTCATTAAGTCATTACATTGCCCAGATAGTCAGAACTTGGGATCACCCTGCTTCACAGTCCCAGAAAGCTGGGATTAAAGGGGTGGGTCACTCTGCTCTGTCTGCAAAGTTTTTTCCTGAAGCTTATTTTACATAAAATAAGATCTTTATTTGGCACCAATATGTGCTTTTTAACTCGTTATAACTCATACAATTTAAGCCATTGATTTTAATAGACTGCACTCTTTGGACAGCAAAACATTCTGCAACAAATAGGGACCTTATTATTAGGTCACTCAAGCTAGTGCTAAGCTTCCTGTTCTAAGATCTCTATTCAAAGGGTTGTAAGCTCTATTGTTAAGGTGGAATCAGGTACCTGTGAGTAAGTTTTTTAATTCTTTATTAATCTTGGTTTTATTAAAGACTCCCGAAAAGGAGTAAAGGGTGCTGAATGTGAGTGTACATGCATTCCCCCTTGGGGTTACGAATTGTCAATGAAGTATCTGTCATTTTTATACCATAAATACAGCCATTCTTCTCCCTTTACACAAAGAAATGAGAGAGAGGTAGACATTGGAATTGTTGAGTTTGATGAACCAAATCCCATGTCGATACAAGATAAAAAGCCACTTAAGGTTGTATAAGTTATATAATCAATCACCTATGTAAATTATATTATATATCAACACCAAATTTGTCTCCTTCGCAGTTACAAAAATTTAACTTAAACTCATTAGAAATCTACCAGCACTGCAAGTTCTGGCAACTTGAGCAACTCCCATAAAATGACCAAAAATATACCCAACTATCTAACATATTCAAATGCCACCCACTACAGTGTCTCTAGAAAGCAAGGATCTTGGAGGAGAATCTCAACTTTACAACCTCGGAACTTGGGGTTGGGTGGGGGGGGTGAACTGGGTCATAGGAAGGAAGAAGAACCTTGGTGCAAGCTTGTTCACATACACAGCCTGATTGTCACCAACCTGAGATGACTTTTCAAGCCTCAAGTCTTCCATCTAGATTGTTTCTTGATCATATTTTCATAGATTTGAGAGGATGACATAAATAATTAAGGCAGAAATTTGTAGTGAGGAATTTCTCTGTGATCTCCAGCTCTACTGCACTGTTAGCACTCGAAGAATGATCAGAGAACATTCAGGTGGAAGGGTTGGGAAGGAGCCCACAGCACAGGGCAAACAGCAAATGGAGCAACATGGAGACATCTATAGAGTCCGTCCTAGGTACGGGGACCTTGTCTATGATGCTCACAAGATTATTTGCATGGGTGTACACATAGCAATCTCTGGAAATGGTACAAAAGAAAACAAGGTTCTCTAGTTCCCAGGGTCCCCAATGAAATAATATGAATTGATATGGAGCAGTAGAAATTTCTTATTTTGGGGACATGTGAGGATTGGTTTAGAAAAATAAAGTTTGACTCATCCTTTTATAATTTTCTTGCACTCTCAGGATACTACGGCCAAGAGAAATTTTAGTTATGACTTTTATAAGGTTATATAAAATAATGCAAACTAAAATAGCTGTGTTATTGTTAAGCACAATCATTCTGAAATCTATTCAAAATGTTCCCTTCTAAAATAGAAAACATAATATATTATGACTGCAGAGTATTTTATTGCATATTAATTTGGGGGTAGAAACACACATAAATCTGTTCTAAGTAACTTTACTGTTCCCATTTCTTCTTGGAACAGAATTACTAGCACATTAAGATTCTGCTATAACTCATTTTGGAAGACAGCACTATTATTCCTTTTTTATACTTAGCACATTATAATAAAATGTTAAGCAGTTATTAAACCAAAAAAATATCTTTTAACAAATATGGACAACCTTAAATACAATCATTCCAATTTTATTAGAAATGCTCTCCTAAGTCTCTGCCCCCAGAAAATATCAAGTTGTCAAGATAAGCATTATGCATTATATAGTATGAGAAGTAAGTTTTCTACTGCTTAAAATATCTTCTTACATCTCAGAAAATATTTCATAAAATAATTCCTATCTTTTCTCCTCCTCTCCATATAATTTTCATGAGTTCTAAAAGATCCACCTTCACAAGACAAATATTGGTCTCTTAAGTGAAAATGCCTCTAGTTGTAAAATAGATATTAATTGTGAACTTCATCCACTGTAATTAAGAATAGAATAAGATATTTGGGTAGCATGCAGGTTAAGAAATGATATTGTTACAGAAACTATTGAAATACCATAGTTATGTCATTCTGAAGCAATTTCAAAGTATTCAATATATCATTTAAAATACTATTAAGTTACATAGCAACCTTGATTCTGATCTGAATTATCATAATTTATAAAAAGAGCCACACTCAGAATGAGTAAGTGAAGCTAAGGTTGCTAAAACAGGGAGCCGGCCTTACGGAAAAACGCAGCAGTGGACACTTATGTTTGCACACTCGGGTACTGCATCAAAACACGAGTCCTGGCTGACTGAACACAGAGTGATTGTCCAACGCAATGACAGTGGATTTAAAAAATTTCTATCCCTTTTTGCTATGGCTTAGATCTAAAATGTCCCTCAAAAGTCTCATGTTCAGAAGTGGGTTCCCGCACATGATGGGATCACAGACATGCTGTAATTGTCAATATACAAATCTCTATTGATGGGTTCAGGGACTAACGTGATGCTACGAGCTGGGGCTTGGTCAGAAGACACATGCTATTGGACATATGATCTGAGGTCAGGGCAGTTATTCTAGTCTTCGTCTCCTCTGTTATATATCATTTCATCGCTTCAGAAAGAAAATTAAATCATTAGGTTATCCATTGAACACAACTTATTAACTACTTCAGATTTACTGAAACATAAAGGGTGAGACCAGAGAGAGCACATTTTATTTGCTTTCTTTAATAACGCTTTTGCCATATAAATATATGATTCACAGTTACAGCGTTATCTCTCTTACTGGCTCTGTATGCAAGGTGATTAGAGTACCTCATACAGCTGTAATTAGTTACTTTACTGTAGTGCTTAATGACTTCTAAATAAAAGCAAGTAGACAGGTTTATAATGTTACTGCCAAGCTACTCCTTATTCTTGAAGTGGAGCATCTGGTTTGATTTAATTGCTAAACTTCCATAGGAAATCCTTTCTGGGGTTAGACAAACAATATATAGTCATTTCACTTGGAAAAGTGCTTGCAGTGTAATAGAACTCTTCTGTTGAATATATACATGACCTACAGTCACACACAATGAAAAAAGAGTGTCTTTTACCCAACAGCTTTGGTTCCTGAAAATCTTTCCTAATGCAGCAGCATTTATTTAATAGGCATAATACTATAATTATTTCAAAAAAATTAAAAAGATGCAGAATTTAACCTCTGCTTTTATGCAAGAAAATATACAATCTCTGTGAATCTTGAACACATACAGCTCTTCTAAAGAATACAAATGTGACATTACCAATTCCAATTTTCAAACAAGAATGGACATTGATTCTGATGAACAACACAAACAATAAAGAGAAATTTAAGGATAACAAACACGATGAAATAGTCTTATGGTTTGTAGTAATTTCTATTGTTATTGTAGCAAATTACCACAAAAGGTTTAAAAACAATGCAAATCTATTAGTTCAGTGCCCACAAGTCAGCTATCGAAAAATAGATTTCACTTAGCTTTGCTTATATAATGGTGTATAATTATATATATATATATATATATACACACACACATAATGGTGTACAATTATATATATATATATATATATATATATATATATATATATATATATACACATACTAGGCCCATTCACATATTTCAGAATAATATCTCCTTTAAAAAATTTCTTTACTTAATCACACTGTAGCATAGAGTTGCCACGTAAAATATCATATTTGTAGTTTTTAGGGTTTGATATATGGATATCTGATTGGGGAAATTCTACTTCTACTTACCAAATGGTTTAAGTGTCCATTACCACTAGGATAAAGCTGTTTTAACGTAACTGAATTTGGGTATTGTTAATAATTTCTTAAACTATACAAAATTAATCAAAATAAGAATCTGTGAATGAGTAATTAAAATGAACTTGTGACATACTTCTACATTGTCCTCAGCTATATAATTCTGCAAACAATTGACTCTTAGGATCTGCCAGCTGCTTTTTTGAAGAATTTGGGAACTTGAGAATATTAGCTTTATAATATCAATACTTTTTTTTAATCCACTGAGCTGCCAGTGATTGTCCAAAACCATCAGGACTTATACAGGACAAGAAGTATCATAAAGCACTATCGCATGACCTACATTTGAGGAAGTTAGAAAGGAAAAAATAATTACTAATTGCAATAAAAACATCTAACATTTGCAAATTTACAAAAAATATATGGCCACAATGGTGAGGTCACTTCGGGAGCTTGGAAAGGGCTCCTTAAACCAGCTTTGGGGTAAATTGTACGTTTAGCTTACAGAAACTCAGATTCTTGTCTTCACATTAAACATTCCGACTGTTTTCATTTTGTCTGTTCTTTTTACAAAAAATGCTAAAATATATACATATTCATCAATTTCTTTCAGCATATCTGTGATCATATATATATAAGTTATTTTGCCAGAATGTTATCAGGATAAGTTAGACTTACTGTGCTCAAAATGAGAAACAGAGGAATCAGTAAAATTTGAGGATACAATCTTCATTCATGACTTTTATTATGAGATCAGCCCTTACTACTTTCCCATTGCCCATATTATTAAACTTTTTTAATGACAGGACTTTATTTAGAAATAAATGACAAAAACATAAAAATTCCCCTTACCAGGGAGGGAGTCCTGAGTGGATTACCCCTGGTTCTTTAAATTCGTATCTGGGAAGTGAGAGAAGTATTGTGATTTCCTGCACCTGGTGGGACATTATTCAGAAATTTTACACAGCAATTCTGAAAAACCTTTTTTAAGAAAAGCCCCCACCCCAACCTTACCCTCAAAATAAATAAATAAATAAAATGCTTACAGCGGTTGAAGATGTCTGCCACAGGCAGTATCGAACGTTCAATTCTCTGGCAAGAATTTTGCATAATAAATAGACATGTATCTACAACTTCTGGTTATATTAATAGAAAGTACAATTAGCACATATAGCAGGATCAAGAATGAATTGAACTGAAGAATGGCTTATAAGATCACTGTTGGAAATAGCAATTAGCTCCTGGTCAAGCAAGCACTTATACCATTTTCTGACACTCTGAGAGGGCTGTCAAAAAAAAAAAAAAAACATTCTAGAGCTAGCGTTTTCAGAAAAGTGGTGCTTTGGGAGCACCTCTGGTAAACAAAGATGAATGTGGGTGGAAAAGATTAAATATCACTTGGATTTCAGAGAATCAGTCATACATTAAAACTGCCAAGTATTTGTCTTTAAGAATTCAGTTCTATCCAGAGGCATACATAGATATTGCCATTAGACTGATATTCTTGTGTATATAATTTTAAAAATACTCTAGCAAAACAACGAAAGAAGATAAAAGTCATCTCCTTTTATCTTTCTCTTTCTCTGAATTTAATAAAATTGAAACATCTAGGGAATATAAAGATATATAAATTAGTTTAGAGAATTCATTGGAATATGAGAATGACAAAACTGAATGAAATGGAACTTAGAGTCACAACTCACATTACCAGATCTACTGGAATCGCCATGGTAATCAGTAAAGGTGAATGAAAGAGAACAGGCAGTGTACCATTAAACTCATTGATTTAATCATAAGGTAATAATAAAACATATATAATATAGACATAAAGTAGACCTCAATGAAGAAGCCACTCAATCTTTGCTGCAAATGGAATCACTGAGTTAAAAATGATGGACAGTTGATAAACTTGACCTATTTGTTCTTATTAACTAGCAAAAAAAGACCCCTGGATAATTACATATTTGTACAATCATTTGTAAAAGTACAAATGTCACAATACCAGCACAGAAACTAGTTTTTTTGTGAAGTCTGATGGTTCATTATTATTTTAAGATGATAACATAAACACCTAGGAAGTTTTGACACTTTTACATTTTATTTATCTTTAAATTTCTTCACATTTTCCCATCTTATTGAAGTATAAGCAATATACAATGGTGACATTACGTTTGCGAATTTTCTGCGCGAACATATCGCAACATCACGGTAATCTCTTCCCTCCCCTGGTTTGACCTTCTTGTCCCCGCCTCAGTTCCTCTTATACTTTGATCCTTTTCGTGGTATTATTTCTGCTGCTACTTATCTTCATATTCACGTTCTCCCAATCCAAGTGTCTCATGTAAGAGGTTAAGAAAAGTTTACTTCTTACTATTATACTACATTAATTTATTATACTAATTTTAATTCAGGCAATATTTTCTTTGGTGCTTTTTCTTTCACACAAGAATGTTATAAAATTTGGAGGGAGTAGAAAGAAAATTCTCCAGTTTAAAACTCAACACTATTCTTTCACCATGAAATCCAACCTGTTATAGCATCTTTCCAGCTGTCTCTCTGTCCTAGATGTTGAACTGCTGTCTGTGTTAGGACAGAAATTTCTTAATTCTTTATGGTTTGTGTGTATAAAGCCTTTTAATAGACAAAAGAAACTGTCAGTTTACCCGTAAAATGTGTTTCCCTAATATTTTATTGTGTTCATTTAGCAAAAGTGGATGCCTCTTTTTTCAGGCCAAATGTTATCCATATTCAGTGTGGGTTATTATCTATATCTATCCATTTTTTATGTCAGTGACAATGATTTTCTTGATCAATATATTGGAATAACTCCCATATTTAATTCTCACATTAAAGTGACACTAATTAAATACACATGGTCAATTATAACTAAAGATGCTGATCCAACAATAATACATTAATGAAACAGATTTAACAGTTTGCATTTTGTAATTTATAATAATACACTAATGAAGCAGACATAACAATTTGTACTTTGCAACTTTAACAGTATGAAAACTTAATGCAACCCTGGGTAACTCCAAAGGTCTTTTCCAAGACTGCACTTTGGAATGGACTTCCTAATATATTTTTCTATTCTTTTGCTGGGGAAGGGGCGAGCAGAATGAGGTAAGGACTTCCTATCTACACATGAGATAAACGATAAAATTTGTGTGCACTAACTGGAAACAGTTTTCTTCAAAGTAGCTTAGCAAGATACAAGGAACATAGGTGATTTAGGATACTCAATGGCTGCTAATATTTCATAAGTATACAGAGATTGCATAACCTACAATCTCTATGAATATTTTAAAATTTATTAAGTTAGGCCAAGTTTCAATATTATTTAGTTCAGCAGTTATTAAAATGTTGTCAAAGACCAACATTATTTTCATTACTTTGAATCAAATATTTCCTAAATCTAATCTGTGGAAACCATAAAATGTTTCAAATATAATTAAACAGTGAAAGACATTCCAATTTTTATTTTTGTCTGAAATGACATATAATTTACACATTATATCCTTAAAATTAATTTCTAAACTATTCCACAGCCTTTGTGGCATTTAGAATTTTATCTTGTTTCTTTCCGGCCTGCAGGAATTTAGCAGTCCAAGGGAATCACAGGGAGTAGGATTTCACAATGATGGATAGATCATTAGTTTCATTGCTTCTATTACAAGACACAGATGAAAACACTAAACAGTAAATTTTTATGTCATTGGAATTATCTTTTAAATATTACTTTTGTCTGAGATTGCATGTAAAAGCAATTCTTTTGTAATGGAAATAATTTTGAATCACTCTAATTTAAAGTTTAAGTACAAAACACAAAAAAGTAATCATATTACACATTCTTAGGAACCTAACAACATTCCTCTGTGAAAGAAAGAGGTTAGAGGTAAAAGGTTGGCATTAAGAAATTCCTAGAAAACAAGGAGAGGAAGTGTTTAGCTTAGATATTTCCAGTCCCTATTAAAATGGATCTGAAAGGAGTTTGAAGTTGGTCTCAGACTTTGTAGCTAATGGCCTAAAACAACACATAGCCCATCCTTGGATATCATACTTAAAATTTTGTTTGAATAAATTACCTCTAGGAACGAATTAGGTGTAAAAGACTACCAATCTAGGAAAACCACAGGGGAAGCACCCTTAGGAAGGTAACCTAGTAGCCTTTTTCAGCCACATAGATTCGAATGAAATTTCAGTGGAAATAGCTAAGGTACAGAAGACCTGATAAGGAAAAGGCATCCTGGACAGCTCAAGAAGCAGTGAGAGAGTGATGGGAAAGGCTGAACGCGGTACTCAGACCAACACTGCTTTGGCCAGAGATAGGTTGAAAACTTATTTTTAATATCTTGGTTTAAGATCTACTGTAAAGCTTTTGCTTATTTTCTAACTTTGCTTTCACAAGATAAGCCTCTTAAGTACTAATTCAAACTTGCACCAACAGCAAGCAGCCTAACACCAGGGCTACGTAAATACGTAGTAAACCAGAACATATGATTGCAGTGCACAGCCTTTCATCTTCTCACATAGGTCTACAGGAACATATATGTCCATCTGTGGTACTTGAAATTTATCTAATAGGAAGCTTGAGAATATTAATGTGTTTGCCATCAACAGATAGATTGAAAGTTATTTTCCCAAATTACTGTTTCTTTAAATATTACACAGTATTAAAATTGTATTTCACAATGAACACTTATTATATACTTATATGGAATTTGTTGTTTTATTATTTGTTCGCCCAATGGCTCTTGTTATCCTGAAATCACTTCTTTCAGTCATCTGCCTAGATTTGTATCAAGCTGTAACATGTAACTCTGAAAACAGCAGGAAACTCTTTCCAAAGGCTCAATGTTGGAAATTTGACTATAGAAGGGAGCTGAGTATTTTGTTTATTTGAGACCTTTCTAACATTTTATTGCAGGTATTTATGGTCTGAAATGTCCTCTTCAGATTCCTTGTACTACATCACATAAGGAAAACGGGAAAGATACGGGGAAATAGAATTACATTATATTTAAATTTTGCCCTGGACAACGAACACCATAAAGCAAATAATGTGCAATTATTGGTGAAGAATGTTTGAGAATCAATAAGATTAAGACATTTTACTCAATTCAGCAATAAACAAATGAACAATGTTAATAGGCAAAGGGTATATAATATCTTTTCACAAATCAGAAAACTGTTAGTACGTAACAAAAATGAAGGTGAATCATGAGAATGAAAATAGAAAAAAGGAAAATTATAGCCACAACGATTTTCATTCTCATGCACTCAATGAACAAAACATTAAATGCACAACAAATATGGCATTTATTATGGAATGGCATAAAACCTCTGATCTGCTAAAGTTAAAGTTAAAGCCTAACTAGTACTATCTCACTGGGAAAGTTTTCCGCGCTGATAAATTTCAACGTGCACATGACACACAAACTCGCACCTGTATTTCTGGAGATACATACAGCACAAAGCCCTAGGCCATAATTAAAAGTAGGAGATCCAGGGAGCATAGTAGATGGAATCAGTTCCAAGGTGCCATGACGGCTAAACCCAGATTAGTCTAAACCCTGACAGAGATCAACCCAGGATCTCTAAGCCGACAGCTACACAAGAGAAAACCCAGACTTTATACATACCAACTAGCCCTTGACACATTTCCATAGATATCTCTCTAGTGCTTGTCAACCCTGAGGTCAGATGACCCTCAGCATCCCACGCACTCAGCCTTTGCTCCATCTCCAACAAACTGCCTGGTCACTGGCCTGAGCCTCTGAAATATCCTTGTGTGTGAAAAACCCACATTCCTTTTGAGCTTTCATTCTGTAATTAGATGACTTTTGGAAAACCGCAGGAATAATTGATTCATACAAATGCCAATAGCTACTCAGCCACTTCTTGAAGGCACTGCTTGTAGGAAAAAGGTCTCATTTCTACACACTGGCAATGATTTTGTCTATGTAGTTTTAAATGTGTTTTATTTGATTTCAAGTTAATTTAGTAAATAGTGCTCTGTTTTTATAGGTACTTTATCCACATGTGTCTTAGTTTCTTGTGGAAACCTCACTCGCTGTGGGACTTCTCAGCTGTCCCTAAGTCCACCTTAACTCTCACTTATCCTTCTGCTTTTAGCTACATTTCATTCTCAACAGAATTTTGTTTCATCTTTTTTTTTTGATAGAGTCTTGCTCTGTAGTCTAGTCTGGACCTGGATTCACTGTACAGTCCAGGCTGGCTTTCAATTCACAGCAATCTTTCTACCTCAGCCTCATGCGTCCTGGGATTACAAGTGCGCACCACCGCACCTGGGTGATTTTTATGAAGAGCTAGAGTATTGAACATAGGACCTTACGCATGCTTGGCAAGTGCTCTAACACTGAACTATGCCTGTAGTCCTCAACAGAGTTTTATCATCTTCCTGGTATAGTAAATCTTAGGATAAATTCCCATAGCATAGAGTTCTTCTCTCCTGGTACTCTTCCTACAATACCGATGTTACCTTTACTTTTGCAATTGTTTACATCAAAACTGCCTAACTCAGCAAATCCAAGCAAGTGCTGGCTGGAACAAGGGCTAGTTACATTTATCATTCTGTTCCCAGAGCTGTAACAACTATACATGAGATTCTCCTTACTTAATGAATATTAAATGAGCCAGTTCTCCTTCTGCTTTATTAATTGTCTCTAAACTTTTCTAGGAAGTTGAAGGTCACATCATTACTCTATTTAATGAGTGAAAAATCTCAGGACTGGTCATTTCGATGACGTGAGTTCTTAACCTAGACAAGACACTGACTTGAAGAGATTCCTGGAACAAACAAGTCTTATAGCAGTGCACAGTGCTTAATACCACGGCAATGTTTGAAATACGAATGCTTTAGAATATTAGAGTAGTGCATTTTCCTTTTCACATACATATGTGCAAATAGAAATCTACAACGTATTAGCTGATACACTAATATCCAAGAAACCGCAAGCACATACAGACTAGTTCAGTGTAGACACACTACATACACACTTCTGGCAAGATACTTGTTAATAATACAAGTTGGCTAAAGAAAGTAGAATACAGATGTGAAAATTTTTATTAAAAGTTCTGTGTTCAAGTAAAACTATTGTTGTATAATAGGGCCCCTCAGAAGCAAATTAATTAAACAGCTATGTAATTAAATAAAACATAAATTCATCTTCATTCTATGTGGCAATATGTCAGCTTATTTTTTCTGAAAAAGACGCAAATATGAAATTTTGATATACTGGCTAAATTCATTTGTGTTATGATTCACTTATGTGCTAATGACTGTAGTCAAGATAGATCATCTTAATGATCCGAGTTGACAATAAAATGGTAAATAGAGCATAATTAATGAATTTCCTATTTAGTCTTCTCTGGCACTGGCACAACTCCAGGCTAGATTGCCATCATTAAGCACCATCTTAAAATGTGTGTTTTGTTTCAGAATAAAACTGTATATTTGTTCATTGCATTTGAGCTCAAATTAGACATTGGGGGAAATTTCATTTGAAGATCCATCTGATATGTTATAATTTTATTTATGGTCAAAAAAGTATTCAATTATTGTTAAACAGTGTTTTGTTGTATTCTGCAGTAATATAATACATACACTGCAGCCCAAATGGTTTGATTATGTTCCACTGCCATTTTTAATATTAATTTCTTTATTTATAAAAATGATTATTTTACAGGAAAAGCACTTTTGCTGCCGTAATTTGCTTCTACAAAAGTATTGATAGTATGCCAGTGATTGTTTAGTTATACATTGTTTCGCTGGTTAAAACATAATGTTCTACTGATAGTAATTGGATATATAGTCTCGAGGCTATCTTACTATTTACATAATTTCTGCATCTGTTACAATTACAAGAAACTCTTATAAAAACACCGATTGATAAACCACTCACTTTTCAGCTCATATTATTAATATTAACAGATATTTAATGTTAAAAGATATTCTACTTCTATGTAATTAACATGCAGCAATAATTATTGGTGAGATACAAATGTATTTTCCAAGATCAACAATTTTTATGACAAAATGGGCACTTTAACTTCTATCAGGTATTATGCATTCAAAAATAGCCTAAAACATTCCAATAATGTAAATTCTTTCAGTGTAATTTTTAAAAACTCTTTAAATGACAGAATTACATATTAAAATATATTTAATGAACAAATTTACGCCATTCACATTACTAGAAATATAGTCTTCACACGGCACTCCAAATTCAATTTATAAAAAAAAACTGAGTCTAGATGATTATTTTTAAAAACCAAAATTATTGTACTCTTTCCTTATTGTTGGCAAGATTAGGTCTACTAATATTTAGTTGCATATACTATAAATCCAATAAATTAGATTCAAAAACATTCATTTAAACTCATCTCCCTGAAAAATTTAAGAGACAAAATACAGTGCTCAAAATAAACTTAATAAATTGATGAGGGAAAACAATTAGTTGATACATTGCTAAATGGAGATAATACAATAATAAAATAATTCATTTCATTCAATCTTATGTTAATATTTTAAAAGCTAAAATACCTTAAACAAGGATTATGAAAATGTGTTTGACTTGCAATTGTGCCCTTCATGTACGTATTTCACTACCTTTCCATATATGTCCATATATATTCTATTGTCCATTATAAAAAATAATTCATTTTTTGATGTATTTATCTTGATGTAATTAAAAAGATCCATTTATCTAAATCATTTTGATGTCATAGATTTAGATGATACATGTGGCTTGAAAACTTAATATATCACATTATGTAATAAATTTTCCAATAACATATTGGCTGTAATTTTCCAATGAATTTAGTATATCTAATTGTGATTAAAATGTAGGTAGAAAATCAGTTCTTTTATCATGATTTTTATTACTGAATGGAGAAAGGTTATAATTTTTTAGCAGAAATTTTAACATCTTATTTAAGTATTATATCATTGGTACTGCTGCTTGATAAAGAAAAAGATAAATTTGTGATTATTTCTGTCCTCCCACCTTCATTAAATTGATCCTTAACACTTTTATTTAAATGCTATTTCATTAAAGATTAAATAGCTTCCATAGCACCATGGTTACCCTTTAGATACAATCGAAGCATCCAGATTGTTTTTATGATTGGAAACAAGAGCAATGTGTCCTATCACACACAGAACAATCACTTATTGCTAAAAGTAACGTAACACTAGATCTCAATATGCAAATGCACACTACATTCCTCTCACCCACTCCCATTCTCCAAAGCAGTGTACTCCCCAAATTCATTCTGCCGTACAATATAGTTTTTTAATTTAATCAGCCATTTTTCCGGTTTTGACATACCAAAGTCATGCGGAAATCAATTCTGTACGCCAACCAACTATTCAAAAACAAACAAAAAAAATGTTCATAAGTAAGACAGAACAGAAATACTGGGAATTTTGTAGAAAGGTGGCACGCTGCACCTCGCAGAAGGAAGGGGAATCCAGGCTGGTATTGTAGAAGTTAGTGTAGTACAGATGGAGTCCCATAATTTAGCTACAACCTGGAACCTATGTGGTGAATTATTTAAAATTTATGAAAATATGTGTCTTCTCCAAATTGTAAGTGGTCCAAGTTGGCACATTACCTCAGTCAAAATCTTCTACTGTATAATCATTGCTCGTGCTTGGGGGAAAATACGTTGCACAGCTCTTTCGTCTCTCAGGCAGACACACGTGTGTATGATCATGAGAACATTGGAATTCAGATACTTAAAACTATATTTTATTAAAGGTTGAAGGTGGTGACCAAAGGCTAGAAGCATTATGTTTACAGCTAGCCTGTAGATTTCTTTTATCAATTGTAGAATTTATTTTGACCAAATACATATAGCACAAAATTTGCCATTTTGAAGTGCACAACTCACTAGAAATAAGTATATTCACATCGTGATACAACTATTCTTCTAGTATTTCTAACAAATTTAGGTGAAAGCATATCTGAATAAAGAGATCAATGCAGTTTTAATTTATTGATAATTGCACATGGCTCATGGGCCAAGCGTTATTTTACCTACACTTACCAATTACTGATGGGGGAACTTCACCTGCTTATAAGAAGCTCTCTGAAATATCTAAAAATTCTCAGTGCATTTGATTGAATGTTGAACTAAACATATTGATTTCTAGAGAGTATTTTTTGTTTATCAGCAAAATCAGACCATCTGCTTAAAGTTGGGGGACTAGTGAAAATGTATTTTGATTATGGATGATTTGCATTTATTTATGCATTAGACAACTTCATTTAAAATATTGATATTGGCATTTGCCAGATAATGCATCTGGAATGGGAATGTCTGTGTACATGTTTGTGCTTGTATTGATAAGAGTGGTTCTTTCTTTTAAGGCTGTAGACAGTATCATAACACTGACACATTAAATGCAGTGATCTTCCATAGAGGCTCAATGCTGGTCAGAGGTATCATCTTCCATAAATATGTGTGATATTCAGAGTGTGTCGCTTGTGAAAATTGGCATAGTTTTAATAAGGATTAATCTCATTCTAAAAATATACAAAACTCAATAAAGAATATGGTTTTGAAGTTGCCAACATAATAAGAAATGCAAAAAGTGGTGGCCTTCCCTTGCTTAGAATTTACATGAATTTTATAGAGTCCCATAAAATACTTAGGAAGATTTCAGTTATTTTTTGGACTATTTCCAAATCCATCTTTGCTAGAACAGTTTTATTCAAAGTCCAAAGTGATATCATTAAGGAATAGTTTTCTATTTTTTGATATTTGAGAATTTGTTTTTATTTCACACAAAGCTTAATTTTCATATTACACCAGTTTTATTGTAAAATTATTTTAACACCACTTCCCAATATTTCATTTTGTTATTATATTAGGCAAATAAATTATTCATTTGGTATTAATATTTTAGGATAAAAATTTAAATGCTGCTCACCCTTATTGCAGATTTCAATTATGGGGCAGACTGTTGCATTCAGACACTCCTAGTTACATCTTGCCAAGTTAGAATAAGGAATAGCACACCTCAGATAATTGATGTACAAATAACCACAGCTCACTGTTCAAACCAAGAGAATGACCTTCCTGTGTGTCTGACAGCATACGGCATCTCCAGTGCATAGCACCGTTATGGACAAAAGGGACAGACCGTGTCTTGTGCAGAATGTTCTGTGCCATACCACATTTTTGTCCTGTGGCCAACTCCTGTTCAAATGCAATCTTTAGATTTAAGTCATGTGCAATGATCAGGTAAGATTATACATGCTGATATTTTTAAAATACTTTTTTCTATTTTAAGTCTTTTCCTTCCTTTCATAGGCTTTATGCTTATTTATTTAAATTAGTCTCCCTTCATTTCTTTTTATACTTATTTATTTAAATTCTTCTCTTAGAGAATAATTTTAAGTGACTCACTCTTAGCTGATCTTGGGAGACATACCTGCACACAACTTCTGCAATCCAGTTATTTGTTGTCAGAGTTTCTCTAGGGTTCTACTGCACATAATATCACAATACTTCTGTAAGTGACTTAAAATTACCTAATAAAATTTATGTTTATTGAAATTAATGAAAGAACTGATCTAATAGTTTGATACATTTCAAAGTACACAGGATGTAAATTGGCTTCAGTAGAATGAACTTCTATTGCAGAAGATAGGCATATTTTTCATTTGATATATTATATTCAATTTAAAATACTGTATTAGTGTCCAGTGCAGTCATTGGTACAGAGAATTTGTCTCTTTTTCTCAGGTGTGCAGGGCTCAGCATACTGTTAGGTTCAAGTTTGACTCTGTTTTTGATGGTTCAAATGGCAATTTAAAAGAATGAAATAAGAAAACAATAAAGTAATAGTATAGGAAAGGTGTACTTCACAGGAACAGAGAGACATCTTAACCTTTACACGTTGTAAAGATGCAAATCATAAAAATAGATGGTAGCTGTTTACACCATATCTATTCTGACATGAAGTTATCCCTGGACCATTTCGATGAACTTGACACATAAGAGATGGAGTCATGTAGAGAGAGGATGTCAGCTCTGGCTCTGGAGACAGATTACCTGAATGTGAGTACGACCGACAGTGAAGGCCACGCATGCTCCAAAGAGAGGTCTGTGAGGACAAAAATACTAACACAAGCAAGATGCTGTGAAGGTGCCTGGAAAACACCATGAACAAATGAATGCCTCAAAGCAGTGTTTCAAAAGGGTCACACTGAGCACCAAATCCAGCCGGTGTCGTTGGAGCTATGCTAACATTCTTCATTGTACTCAACTCCTTTCACATATGCTAATACAATTCCTGAATCTGATAGCATAACCCTAGCAATAAAATACATTCAAGCCCATATCATCGGTATAAGCATGTCTATATATTTTAGAACGTTACAAAGTATTTCAAAATGACACAATTACATGTAACAAATTTGTTTTTGATATTTCTACTTCAACTCAGTAAATTATGTTACACGGTTTATCATGGGCATGCACCCCACTTCGAAGACCACGCCACACAAAACAGAACCAAGTTCTCAGTACCTAGCACTATCTGTTATGCTACTGCAGTACCTGGTTTCTGAAAGCAACCAATGGACATTTGAGAGTAGTCAATCAATGTATACATATATAAATATAATATATATACACATATTAGATATGTACTTGGCACCATGTGTGCATCTAATCTATAAATAGACAAAATTTGCCTTCAAGTTTTAACCTACATGTCTTTGAAATTATGGCAAGTTGTTCATCTAAAAATAAAGATAAAGAATATTTAATTATGTAAAATGATACACATATAATAATCAATACAAATGATGAAATGGGAAACAATTTTTACTCAGACTGAAACACAATTTTGTGAGAAAATTGTGGTGGTTACTAAATGCTTATCTTAAACACCTAAATATTTTTTAAAATAGTCTGCCATTTTGTTAGTGGGAGAAAAATATTTTATCAGGAAAGTTGATATTCTATTTAATTTCATAAATAAATAAATATGAAGAAACATTTCAGGAATATGCTGACATTAAGAGTATAAGATATTTTCTTTCTAAGTTTCTGAAATTACCAATTTAATAGAATTTTGAAAGTCTACTTAGACTTGCCTATTACCTCAATCACTTTTTTATCTATTATTTATATAGTAATCTATCAATAATTTTGGTAATGGAAAATTTAATACATAAAGAAATAAAATTTGTTCAAAATCCAAATTTTTGTGAAATACAAAGCAGCTGTATTATTAAAGAAAATCCCAGTCTGCATTTATTCATGGATAATGGAATTAGAAGAATATCAGTATGACATTTGTTTTAAAATTGAAGTATGTCTGTATTACACTTTATATCCTACAAATAACAGCAACGCTTTCCTGTAGAATTGTAATTCCTCTATTTCATTGACAATTTTTGAACTTCATTTTAAACTTTCAGCATCTCTGCACAAACTGCAATAGTATACTTTCCTTGAGGTGACTTTCAAGAGCTCCAGCAAAGAGCCTCTGTGCAATTCTACACCCTGATGACTAGACAAATAGCAGAGGAGAAGCAGAAGGTCAACAGACAAGGTCATTGCCCTGCTTGGTTCACTGAAGCCTGAGAGCTGTATTGTATTTACATCGGTGGGACTTTCTGTCACTCTATTCGCTTTTCTTAATTTGTATTTTTAAAAAATTAAACAGGCAATACCTGCCACACAAAATAGATCAGAAAGATTTTAGAAAACTGTTTGACAAGTTCTCTTTAGGTATGATTGCTTTTTATTTTTTAAGTGTTTCAATTCAAAGAGTCTTTATTAGTTTGTATTTTTAATTTAGTAGTACAAGTATTCATTATTCATTTGCTGACAAACCGATGTAATTTTGAAATATAAAATTCTTTGAAAGCTATACCATTCATACTTCCCTGGAGTTACTGATATGATTATTTGGAAAACTATGTATGTATATATTTGTAATTTGATATATTTTAAACTTATATTTAATCATGAAGTGTTCTTAAATCGTTAAATAAATAGAATGTTCTTAAATTGGGCATGATGGTACATGCCTGCAATCTCTGTCACTGGGATGCTGAGTCAGGAAGATTGCCATGGTTTGAAGCCAGCCTGGGCTACATATGAGCTCAGCACCAGCCTCGATTAGAGAGCCATATCTCAAACAAATAAGCAAACAAACATGTAGTTCCTAAAGGTACAACTACTGTAGAACATATATTTACAAAAAATTACTTTTACTTTTTCATTGTTTGATTAACTGACCTCCCTGCTAGTTACTCGACTCATAAAGTGGCAGTATTTATAACAGTATTAATACTTTTATAATAACTACTATAGTTATCACTTGTTATGTCTATGAGAAAAATACATCCAAGGAAACAATTAGGCGGCACCGCTCAGAGCACTTACATGCCCTTCAGTTGCCCTTCAGTAATAATGGTACTTGGCTAATTCAGAATCAATGCTTTTTTTCTTTTATGAGCACATATTTATAAAAAATATGTGAATTTAGAAGAAATGTGATCTAGAGATTTTATCTTGTGGACTGTGGTCTTCTCTTTTAAAGGTCATTTCTAACCATGTAAAAAGTGTAAAATTACTTTTTTTTTTTAGTAATGGTTCTGTTGACACTTCCTTCTCTCTCTGCTACAAAAGGTCCTAAAACATTCTCTCCAATCTAAAATGACTCCATTTCCTCCCCTCAGATATTTGAGAGCATTCTAAACTTAAATAAAATCGTGAAAATATTTTACAACATACTTTTAAACAAAAGCTTCTAACTACATGTACGGTTTTTACTTTGATCAAAATAATCGATACCAACTTGCCAAGGGAGGGCGAAGGGACCTCTTGGCAGACCGTGTCAGAGGCTGCTGGAGGCTGCGCTCTGACTGCTCCCTCTCACACATCACAAGGTGCTTTCCTCCTCCCTGCTCTCCCTCCCGTGTCTTTCCTCTGCAGCACAGCCACCAATTAGGAGAACATAATTTTAGAAACACCAGCACCTTACCAAAAATATATGAAAGGGCTTCAGATATTTCACTTTTCTTGTACTCTCTCTGAAAAGAATCTTCTGAGAAAGATCGCAGGATAACTTATCCATCATGAACTGTCTAAATCTGAAAGCCAGCCTTCTACAATGGGAACTGCAGCACAGTGATTAGAAAATGGGTAGTTTCCCTTATCTGATTCTTATAAATGGCAAGCCAGTACTCTAGTCCAGAAAATGATGTTGCATTTTCAGCTAGAAAATAATCCTTCCTTTGCCTTAATGTAAGAATATCTATTGCCTTTAATAGTAAATAGATTGCAAACACTAAATATAGAATATGCTAAGGTAAAATTGCAAAATGAATTGAGAGTACTAGACATAATATTTAAAGCCTGAATTTTGTTATAATTTCATTTTTAGTAAATTTTACATAAATGATGTGATCTTTCTATTTTTGTGCAATACGTAATGTACATGACACATACAACTCCACATTTGACTTAATAGCTTCTGTTTAATGATATGCACTAAAAATGTCTGTCAAGACGTTTTGATAAGTTACAAAATGGTCAGTAACACTAACCTTAATTAACTATTAAACTTTGACAATAAAGATAAGAAAGTAAACAGGGAAATGAAAGTTGAAATATAAAATATTTTGTGCAATATTTAATGAAAATATATTTAGAACATGAATATATATTTATGTACTAAGTTAGCTTAGCAGAATATAGACATCTCTTCTAGAATACGAGAGTTTATACCACTCATCATTAGTACACTAAGCTAAACAAAATAAAATAGACATGGACACAGGTATGTTGGAGCCTTCACATTCTCACATGTTCTCTGTATTATCTTAATATGTACAGGACATATGGACATTAAAAGTAAAACGCGTGATTTTTACTAAAACATAAACTTTAAAATTTATGTTTTCTTGTTTGTAAAACAGCAATTATTATAATACCAATTTAAATAATTATTGCAACGTTTAAATGATATATTATAGGTAAGTATCCAGTGTGAGATCTCACACAATAATTTCTCATTATGGTGAAAAGCAATTGGTTAATTTTGGAGACTTGAATATATAAGTTAAAAACATATTTCAAATTAGATTAGGTAAATATATTTCGAAGATTTTAAAGAATGTATTAAAATTGATTGTGACCTACAATTATTTTTATTGTCTGAATACTTAATCATACATATTATTGTGCAAATTAATGAATCACTAAATTTTTAAACTAGAATGTCCTCATAAATAATCTAACCAATGATGAAAGATGATCCCATATGCAAAGAGTGATTTTTGAGTACTATATATAATTTAATAATAAAACAGTTTAATGATTCCAAGGGCTAGGAAACATGAAATCACCTGTTTAGTAAGAATATAATTAGCATATATAATTTTTTATAAATTCTGACTTCTCAGTTTCTAGAACTTTGTTATAGTTGTCAGAAAAACACCTAGAATGTTTCTAATTTTCCTAAAACAATTCATTTCCATAGTTTCATATTTTCAAATTACCTCATGTTTATTTCAGTGTCTTGGCTTAATCCTTTGTTTTTTTCAATCACAAATACATTTAAAATATATTGAAAGTCATCTAAGTATCATGAAGTACATTATGTCTAATTAAAAATTAAGATATTCAAAGAATGGCTGAAAAGGAAATTGACCAAGTCACTACATTTTCTCATACAAGCTGAACCTACAATTTTTTCTTCTAAGAGCAATGTCACATTCTTATCCCTTCAATACATATTAGACTGTTAATGTCAAGATTACATCCTTAACTACATTCCAGCTAACCTTTTCCTTCTTTCCTTTCATTTTGTAACAACAATTGTTTATTTTTTAAATGATGGGACAGACTCATTGCTAGCTTCCTTGGGAATCCTGTGTAGAGAAGGGGAAAGTGAGGAGAGATGGTGAAAGAACAGGACTGAGGCTTCATCTCTGGTACTTAGTATGTGACGCACAGACCTTCTTCTGGACCAAGTCCATTGAAACCAAGCCAGGTTCATTTAATCCTAGAAAAGCAAGAGTCACCCAGGGACTGTTTGAGAGCTGCATTCCTGGACAGTACCCACACATGTTAAGATTCAGTACCTGGGAAGCGAAGGCCAACATGTATCACCTAAGCCTCCAGGAGATAATTATTATCATCCAGGTTGGAATCTGTGTACTGCAGAACTCAGTGCTCCTGCAGAGAATAAACGAGAAAATCGTCGTAGAGGCTACGCACAGGTGCTAAAGTTCTCCGATTTATTCTCTGACCTTAATTTAATTGAATTCCCATAACACCTACTTCTATTCGTTTTATATCTCATCGTCTGTCTGAGGCACGTGTCCATATACTATCTTGAGAAAGAAAGCACAATCCTTCTTTGACACAACAATACTATTAGTTTGTAAAAATAAATAAATATATAAAATTCAAGTCATCTACCCTCCATCGCTTAGAGCATTTGAATAGTAATTACATATAATTTATACAAAAGGTTTAAAATGATACTTTGTGTCCAAGAAAGACTAAATCAGTTTCAGTTTTTGTTAGCTGTAGATAAAGGAACAGAAGCTAAGGTCAAATAACTGGCCTCAGAGTGAAAATTTAAATTCAGATCGTCCTAGTCACAAAACCTTAGCACCTTTTAGAAGAGAAAAGTAGAAAGGGCATCAGTGGGTGGCAAAAGAAGGAGTGAACGTGAGAAAACTCTGCAAGGCCAAAAAATATTGAAAAGACTTAAAGTCTACAGTTGTCCTAATTCTAATCAGGTGTCTCAGCTAAAAATAACCAAAATTAGCTCATTAAATGGAGCATAAAATGTACGTATTGGAGAGGAATTAGGCAGCGACAGATTCGAAGGTGAATGTTGATTCAGGGTCTTCAGGGAACCAAAACTATCCACCTGTGAGCAACATTCTACCGCCAGCAGTGCCTTAAACAGGAGGCTTTTACTTCAGCCTTGGAACTTTCTACCCACAAAGCTACACTTCCACAACTGGGCACTCACTGGGCTGTCTCCTCTCCTCTCTGCTGAAACAGCTGCTTCTACTGACCCTGAACTGACCCTGTCTTATCAGCAGGCCTTTGAATGTCCCTTCTTCCACCACGTGCCCAAACTCAAACAAAGATGGAGAAAGGAAACTGCATTCCTCCAATTTCTGCGTCAAATGCTGCTTGACATAGGGCTTGAAGTTGTGAAAATCCACAACAAGACAGTGAGTTATAAATTACCATATTAGAATTACTCCATTAGAGACATCGCTGGTAGATAACATTCAGCCATTAATCTACAAATTCTAAAAGAATACAGAATCCAGCTTCTTGTCACCTGGAGTTTTCTGTATTTAATAGTGTAACGTATAAATCATCGTCTAAATTTTTAAGAAATATATGAGAATTTAAAGTAATTTCCCTAGTAATCATGCCAGGATAATAGCATAAATGTACAAACTAGGACTTAAACCCATACCTTCACTCAATTACTTATCTATTTATCTCAATATTACTTCTCATATTAGCTTGCACTCTTCTTAACTACCTAAGGAGAATATTCTCCACCCCCACCGTACCCCCGCCTTTTTTCTTTAATAGGAACATCGCCATCCATGGTAACTTGGTCACTGGTTTACTTCAAGCTCTCTCCCAAATTCTATCAGCATCATTTTCAGACCTTCAATATATCAGGTGCCTAGGTGGGAGGAAGTTTTTTTATTTCTTTTTAAATAAATAATTGCTTTGATTCCTGGCTCCAGCTAATATTAATAGGACTCCTCGGACTTCCTGAGAAACACACAGATAGACTGAAGTTGAAATAATAATACAGTCTATTACTAAGGGATGCAGGGAGAGAGAGAAATGGTGAAGAAAGGAAGGAGAGAGGTTAACACACACATGCAGGAAACACGAGTGATTTTCCTTCGTGTGTTCATGCCTACTTTGCCTTGAGTCCACTAATAGATACTATCCTCATTTTATATAGGGTATCGTTATTATTTAAGTCTAAAATGTACCCCCAAAGTCACATATTGTGTAAGTGATAGATCATAGGTGTACTACCAATAGATCAATCTGCTAATGTGTTCTCAAAGGTGGGCCTGCCTACAATGATTGATTTCTGGTAACGCTGATCCCCCTCTCCTCTCTGCTTCCTGGCTGCCCAGTACTGAACATCCCCCTCTAGGTCTACCCATCCACCATGGAAGCCAGTAAACCTTGCCTGGACATGAGCGAAGATAAACCACTCCTCTTTATTTAAATTATATGTCTTAAGTATTATGTACCAGTGATGGGAAAGTACCTAAGACAGGTACCTAGAGAAAGATAGTCTTTCAATTGATCTACAATGTTAGGTTGATAAATTCATACTATAATTTTTATTAATGACTTATAAAGAGCTGGCACTTTTGGTAGCTTAAGAGTAAATTATTTATATAATGGTATATGTGAATTAAATTATTGCCATAGTATTTTAATTAAAATGACTTAACGTTATAGGAGAATAGTACCTTGTTATTTTATATCATCAAATTATGCTTACATTATTCTGGAAACTGTATAAAGACATTTCATTTGTTCTTATTTGCTTTTATTATTTATCTAAAGAACCCTTCACTGTCAAATAATATGAGAATGGATTGTCTCACCAGGGCCGCAACATAAAGTGTGTATATCTGCAATCCTGTGGCTGTCAGCCTACATGCAAAATACCCTAATATGTTTTTGACTAGCAGTGTGTAGCACAGTATCTCCTCCTGTAAATCCTGATCCATAAAAATGCATCTTTTATGTTGAATCAATAATTTCACAGTGATTCGTAATACAAATAAAACAGCTTGTGCTGTTTTATGCAATTTGTACCTTTTTCTGAAGATATGCTATTCCAATCATTATGAAGGAAATTTCATTAACTGTTAATAAAACTTGAAAATGTGCATCTAGGGTGCACATTTTTACAACAGTCCAACTTTTGCAGCCTCTTCAAAATGCCACTTGTAAAGATCGAGAAAATATGGGATGAATTTCCAAATTTCACAAATAATTATATTCTATTTTGGCTACTCTTTCAACACACATCACCACAGTTCATCTTTTTGAATACAGTCCATAAATATTCAATCAAATTTATTCATTAATCAGTTATGAAATTGAAGTAAGTTTGGCACCAAGAATCATGAAACTAGTATATCGAAAGAACAAAGAACTTAGTATTACCAACTTTAAAAGGGAAAAATGACACTTTCCCCTCCATTTTTATTAATATGTACATGTGATACACAATGATTACATTAAATTTAAGAATTCCATGCACATATGTATGGCAACAGTTTCTCATTTCCTTCCCTGTTCCTTTACTGCCCTCCCATCCCCTCCTTTCCTGACCCCTGACTCTGAATATCTCATCTATTTTAACTTTATATATTTACTAATATTTTTGTAGTGTATACAGGCAGCCATAAGTGGTGTGAATGGTAACCCACTGTGGGTTGTAACCATCCTACATATACTACATATGACTGAGGTAAAGAGTAAGTCAAAGTAGATAGGTGTTGAAGAATAGGAATAAAGTTATATGACAGAAACATCACATTCCCAGGCTGACTTTCCAAGCAATGAAGTTTAACAGTGACTCTTAGCTAAAACAAAACAAAACAAAACCTGTGATATCAATACTTGACAAGTTTATGAATCTATGGTTATTTACTCTGCCTGTCTAGATGACAGCAAGAGAAAATGTCTTGCCGCCCCCTAGTGTAAATATTAATATTATAACACCAGAACAGCAGTGATCAGAGAAGACAATGCAAAAAACTTCATGGCTATGGAGATGATTACTAAAAGGAGTTGAATGAAATTCTGAGCTTTCTTCAAAAGTCAAGGTCCTGTAGTTCCATGAATTGTATAAGTCATAAGAAAGAGCTGATACTTGAAACTTTAAATTTTCTTATCTCTCCCACAGGATTCTGGATTCAGTTAATATGGAAGGGAGTAGATTTTATGCATCCTTGAGGTAGAGGTAAGTAAGGAACTCCAGGGGCAACAGCATGACAGCATAAGTGTGTGTGGCCAAACAAATTAATAAGTGAAAAGTTTCTGGACATGGCCCCATCCTCACAAACATATTAGTACTCTAAAGAAGAAGTCCTGTTCAGGTCCTTTTGCCTCCTCAAGCTATGTGAGGTCAGGACGAGACAGCCCCTTCTGAGAAAGCAAGTTCTCTCCAGATGACCAATCACCTGGCCACTTGTGTTGGGCTTTCTCAGCCTCAAGACCAGGGAGAAATAAATTTCCATTGCATATAAAATACTTAGGAAATTATATTTTATAACACCTCAAGCAGAATAAGACATTGACCAAAAAGAAATCACTGATATGGTTCAAAAGTTTACAAATCATGCAAATTCAGACATTATTTATTGAGGGTGTAGGTGTCAAATTGAGTATAAATTCATCTCTATTGTTTAAGATATTTGATCTGAAAACTCATAATCAAGATAGGGATTACCACCTTTTATTAAAGATAGTGTAACTGAAAACAAGAGAAGTAAGCATCACCAAAGCTAGTGACTAGATACAGAAAAATCTGTGTCTGATTAATTTCCTTAAAATATTAACATACCATTGATTTTATTGCAATTTGTAATGTGTCAGCTTACTAAATCATATTTTCATTCTCCTGTCCTAAGGAGTGGTTCTATGACACAGCTCTGGACAGAAATGCAAGCCAATGTTGTTATAACTATGTCTTGACAAAAGCACATTCAGTTGCAGTATTTTTTTCTAGTTTAAGAATGTGGGTGCATAGCTCAGTGGTGAAAGCACTTGCCTAGCAAGCACAAATTCCTGGGGTCAATTCCCCAGCACTACATAAGCTGGGAATGGAGGTACACACTTGTAATCCCAGTATACAAGAGGCCGAGGCAGAAGAATTGCCATTAATTTAAGGATAGTGTGGGATACACAGTGAGTTCAGGACAATTCTGGGCTACAGAGTGAGGCTTTATCTCAAAAAAAAAAAAAAAAATGGAATATGGGTGTGATAGAGCAGTAAACACATGTAACTACTGGAAAACACAAGAAAAATCAGTCCTGAGCACTGATTTTTTTCAATGTTAGAAGATTATCTACTTGTAGATTTTTAAAATAACACAAAATGGTTACTTTAAACACTACATATATTACTAGTTTATGGGGATTTGGTTATAGGCCGTTATAGTCCCTACTTACTGATGCAGAGACAAGTCATTGAGCTCTGACCTATCTGTAGATAAAATATTTGTGCCTCTAATCACTATGTTATATGAAAATTAGTATTTAAGACAAAGTAAATTGGATGTAAGATGACTATTCCACAGGAAAAGTTACTCTCTCTTCTACCACAAAAGTACTTCCCCTGGACTTTGGCTTTCTTTGACAAGGAGTAGTGATTTGCAATATACTAGGTTTTGTAGGAGGTACCAGGAAAGGAAATTTTTAGTAATTCTGCTCACACTTCCTAGCACATAAAGGGGTTCTTGAATTCTGTTACTTGAGATATTTTCAGTACACAAAGAAAGAATTCACATTTAATCCTGTAGTTCTGTTCTTGATCAGTATTAAATCATCCAATATTAACTTTCTTTTTATTGTTAAACAGCTTCTTTCTCTGCAACCATGATAGTTTCACTCTTGCTTTAATAAATTATCACTTAAAAATCTGCCTCTCATAACTTGCCTAAAGCATTTGCAAATGCTGAGAATACAAGACTTTTTCTAAAATTTCTCCAAATAAAATTTGATCACCTCGCATCACATATTTTAAGGGTTTCCTGATTGAGGGCTCAGAGCATACAGTATGGAGGGAATTCTTGTATCTCCCATATGGAAATGCCCAAATCAAGCCCATCCAAGTGACAGTGCCTTTGGAAGATCATGGACTTGAAGGTGGAGTCCTTCGGAGTGGAGTTCATGCTCTGATGGGAGACAGGAGAGCTGATTATCCTCTCTGTCCTCCACCATGTGAAGATATATAATAAACCAGCCATCTGCTAAGCAGGAGGTGGGTCTCACGCCAAACATAAAAGCAGTTAGCACCCTGATCTTGGACTTCTAGGCCTCAGAAGCATGGGGAACAAAGATTTGTTGTTAGAGCCACTCAGTCTATGGTCACCTGTTATTGTGTCCCAAACCAAAACTATGTCAATGCATTAACTTTTAATTCACTCTCAATAATTTTAACCCCAACTCACTGAATTTGGCAGAAAAGCCTGTATACCAGCAGAAACCATGCCTTCTAAAAAAGCTTGAAAGCAAAAGTTAAGAGAAATTCTGAAACTCAAGATGTAACCATGCAGAATTCACTTTCACAGGAGGAGTTCAAGGTGAACTCAAGGACTCTGAGTGCTCCTGGCTGGACGCTCAAGTGTGCAGTCCTCCGCTGCAGCTTCTGCTTTTCAGAGGAGAGATTGTTAGCTGGACAATGATTTCAAATAAAATTATTATAAATTTGTTTATAAACTAACAAAGAGATCTCAGAATGAAATGCTTGAATTTAAGCCTATATGGCTATAAATATCATCACCTATTTCCTATTAAATAACAGTAAGATTTATATTTTCATCATTAGTCCCTGTATTGCAAAAAGGTGTCATAAACAGATGCTCTGTGTGACTATAGTCTGTTTTTCCAATAAACTAAGAATATGTTATATATGTGTGATTTATGCTGAAGATCTGAGTCTGATTTGCTGAAGTGGGTACATTTTAAAGAGGAAAGACAGTCCAGCAAAATGAAGGTCTGGATGGGGTCGACACAGTTTTAGAATGAATTTTTTCCATATCCAAAGGGGCGGGGGGGATCCTCAGTTTCCAGTCTTCAAGTACATTCAACTAACTGCATGAAGTCAAATCTCATCTGGACAGCTGGCTCTACTATAAAAGCCTTCGAAGTAATACTGCCATTAGTAGTTGTTTAAATAAAAGGTTGTTATTTTTTGGACACACAAACTCTTTGTCACAATAAATATAATTCATTTTTCTAAAGTTAGCTTGTAAAAAGAAAGTTTATACTTTGTACATAGTCACCATCACGAATATTTAGTCTATTTGAAATGTACACTCATTGAGAAAAGTTTGTGGCCTTGTTTGACTGCGAAAGAGCAGAAAGTATGGCATCAGGTGATGGGCTTCACCTGCTTTGACAACTAGGATTGAACTCGAATTGTGCATGACCCTATTGTACCTTGTATAGTGAGAATAGAAATACGTATCAAAGTCAATGAAAATATGCTAGCTGAAAACACGATCATAAATACGTATGGGAAGGCTTTCTCCAACAAAACTGATAATTTAGGAAGAGATAAAAACCACCAAAAGTTTTCCGACTCATTGATAAACTAGTACAGTTATATTATTAACTTTTATCATTAGCAAAATTAAATGTAATTAATATAGATTCATACTTTCTTCACAAAGACCAAAAATATTAAGAAAATACCCAAAATACTAATGGCCTAAGAAAAAGTCTACAATATCTGTCTGTATGTCTATCTGTCTGTCCATGAACTGTATGACAATGAACCCAGAGCTTACTGCTTTCTGAGTTCATACTCAAGCACTGAGCTATCCCCAAATCTGCAATTTCAAATGAATGCAAAACTCTACCACTCTCAAATTACTACATGCTACACGGTTCTTATGATGAAGTATATTGTCAATCAGCTCAACTAATACACAGTAAACAGATGACTACAGAAAATTAGGAGTATGCTGATAATATTCTAAGGCCTTTATCTTCCTAAAAACTCATAACACAAAGGGCATTTTTAGAAAGATAAATGTAATTCTAACTTCCTGTAGGTAAACTTTGACTTTTGGGGACTAAATATGCCATGGAAATTTTAAGTTTGCATAGCCATAGGAAATAATGTAGAAAAGAAATAAACTGAAGAATAGATTACCCTTCAAACAACATTTAAACCCAAATATTTAAATACACTCTGTACATCAAACAAATTACTTCTGTAGCCTAAATTTGGACCTGTATGTAATCCTATGAAATCTCTGGACGTGAAGATTTTGTTAATTCATAATTATAATAAGAATGCAAATTCAACCCTTAGAATTATAAGACTTCAGTACAGACCTCGAGTTAAACACAGAACTGTATACCACTCTTAGAATTTCAGGCATTTAAAATACTTAAGATTTAATGAACTGACAAGTCCAACGGACTCATGGATGGTACTGACACTGTTTCCCTCCACAGTAAGCTCTATATTTTGAGTCATGAAAAAAATTAAATTTTCAGTGACTTTTGTTACTTGAGCAATGTGTTTTGAAAAAGGCATATACAGGAAAAGGTCACTGTGATGAAATGCAAATAGACCTCAGAATAAGTGGTTCGTTAGGTTCACAAAAGTGAGACATAGCAGCTGAATACATAAAAGTTAAAAAAAGGAAACTTGGAAGAATATGTAACAAGGATGATTATAACAAAGTTCATAAAATGAGAAAGTTGGAGGAAATAATAAAATATCACCCTAATCCACCCTCACCCCTAAATTCTCCTGGGGATATTAATCTAACAATGTGAAATTTTCAACAGCACTTACTCGACAATTGATCTTTTTAATCTCGATCACAACCTTAAGCTGTTACCAAAATGGGTTCAAGGAATAGAGAAACCTAAAATCACATTCTCTAAATGACATAGAAAATTTGCAAGAGAACATTATGAATAATGAGCTGTATTCTCTGATGGTAATTAAAGTAAGTGGCCATATAGTATACGCCAAGAGCCTACCTAAATTCTGCGAGGTCCTATAAGTACCAAGAAAAAATAGTTTTGCATACTTTCCAAAATGAATACATATAAATTATTCTGAGTGATAAGAAAGGTACAGACATGAAAAAGGATCTGAATATTCTCTCAACAGAATGACCATAAATAGTAGAGACCCTGAGTACATCTTAGGATATAATACAGTACATACTGCACAGAGACTATGGTGCCTGGAAAACTTGGAACCTTAAGAATCTCAACAAAGTTGAATGAACTAAATGAGAAATATGTTGAAAACCAATTCAAAAATTCAAGCTTAGTTTCTTACTAAATGTAGTTCTTCTTCTATTCATCCTGGAAGGTGGTCTACAGAAACAAGGAACACGCCACACAAAACTCGGTAATGCTTTTGAGGATAAGAAATAAGTTAAACTTAAATTACTCTGTGAATCTAGTAAAATTTCTTCATACCTGGAGACAAATAGAGAAGTAAAATGCCTCCAATCAAATACATGACATTACCTCTTATTCATAATATCTGTATATAGTCCATAATTTACAATATAACTCAGAACATCTGATCTACTCTGCAACCTCAAACTGCTACTCTTCTTTTTAAATCTTGTAAAATGGACCTATTATAAACAAACTGGTAGTGACTTCCAAGATGATTCCACAGTAATTTAATATATTTAAAATTCACAAATATATTTACTCAATATAAAAAGATTTAAATATATAAATGAGACAAATTTTTATAAATTAATTGCAAACAAAAAAGTAGGCAAATATTTTGACCCAAACAGAAATCATTTCTAGAATGGTGGGTTATGAAAATATTAAGAAAGACAGTAAAAATGCAAAAGAAAAGACCATTCATTGTTATTAAGCCCTAATATTTATCCAGAAATATCCTTAAATGCCAATAAAAACTAAATTTATTTCTTGTATGAAATTTAAACTATATTACTAAAATGCAATTTGTAGAAAAAATCATTAGTAATTTGACCTGACTCTTTGCATGTAAGCTATTTCAAAATACAGGTTTGTACATTTTAATTGAAAAAGTTAAGCAGAAAATAAATAAATGTTTAAAAATAGGTTCAGGATTAACAAAAGGTTTCATCTAAGTCGTTTTTTTTTGCGGGGGTGCGGATTTCATGTTTGACTTACATAACATGACCTCTGAACAAGAGCACAGACTTTAATGACCTCCTCAATGTGATTGGCAGGATTACAATTGAAAACTAAAGTAATAAATCTTTGTCAGTAAAATCTGAGATATGCTGCTATTCTAAAAGTTTCTATCCATGACAGAACACTGTGGTAACAGTTACAGGCATTTAAATTAAACTTATAAATTTTCAGAAGTTTATAAAATTATTTTCACATGAAAATTTAAAATTAGTTTTAAATTCTCATTATCTAAAAATGAAAAACATTTTTTCTTAGAAAGAAATTAAATTAACAGTTTCCTAAGTGGTTTTAACTTCTGCTTTCCTAAAAAAACACTTAGAATTTTCTGAAAATCATTTGAATTTATTACATATTTAAATATAATATAAAGGTATTAAATATATTAAAATCAATATAAAATTCAGTGGAAACATGTCTAAATTATTCTGACATGGATTTTGGCTTAAAGTCATTGGCTATATTAAATACATATAATTTTTACTTGTAAATTTAAACTTATAGGTTAAAATATTAGGAAGTTTGATAAGCATGTGTTCTTTAAAAATTTCAAACTATGGTTTAAAAAACTATGGTCTATGCCTTCTCAGATGATAAGTGTTTTTTTTTAATTAAAGTTGCTAAATCTGAGAGGTTTTTGGTCCAATTTTCTATGTTTAACTGATAATAAGTTTCAGCTTATGGAATAATTTCATATGTGTGCTATAAAGAATATATATTTATATAATTTGCAGAATATATATATATACACATGAAGATTATATATTTAGATACATATAGACAGTTTTTTTAATACTAAAGTACTTTAGACACTATCTAAAACTTTTTGTACTTAAGCCAAGCAAATACCTCATTCTCTTTAGTAGCAATGCTCATTAAATCACATTTTTAAATAAAGCAGATATTATATTGCAAAGAAAAAGTTTCAAGTACAGTTGAATCATAATATTCAAATTATTCCATTTCAGCCAGTATAAATCTCATATGATAAAAATCTGAACTGTGACAATTTAGACAAAATCCAGCTTCCTGAGTCAGGAAGATCCCTACAAATCTCTCCCAATACAACTAAGAGTGATGTGATGAGACGTATTATAAGGTACATTTTCCAGTTTTCACTTCTAACATTTGCGTGTACTTTGATTTATACCTCTCATTTAGATGGCTGCCTTGAATCACTCATCATAATCAACAGGGTTCACTGGCAAAACTACATTGACCCTGTGTCTTGTAAGATGAGTGGAAAAGAACTTCCCAACTTCAGACACACAACAGACTAGTCAGCACAAGCAACTTCAGCCTTTGCAGACAGCCAACAGTGACTTAAGAAAACATCAAGATTAATAGCATTTTGACAATGTGATGTATGGTGGATGACTATTTTTCTATGAACTCAATTGTATGTTTTCTCACCCACATCATTATACTAATTAGAGAAAACCTTTCTGACAACTTTGTCTTTCCTCCAAGTGCAACTTGGTTTAAAAAGATGTTTACTTTCTCCTAAATGATTTTTCCCTGTAGAATTTCACCTTCCCAACTGGTTGAATTGTCTAAGTGGTGCCAGAATCATTCCAATAACAACTCTCACCTGGGCCTCCTATTCTAGATGGTACTCCCCTAACAACTCTACAGAAAACTGTGTTTACTTTCTACATTCATTTGTTTAATTCCAACAACAAACAGTCATGTTCAGAAAAAGCATTACGTTAGCTGGAGCATTTTCCCTTAAAATTAAGTAGCCAATAGAGTCAAGGGTATAAGAAAGAAATCAAGTGGATCGTATCACTGTTAAGATTCGTGTATGTTTCAAATGAGAACCCTTCACCCTTGGAAGCCACCCACCACAACACAACTTTCAGTTATGTAGCAATATTTTAAGACACGAAGAACACCGAGTGAAGACTCCTGCATCTGCATTTGAACAATTTCAGTGGGTCCTTCAACTGTACACACTCACGCTAAGTAACCACCGTATAAAATGAAGAGAGAAAGCTCTGTGCTAATGGACCCGGATTCCAATGGACCGTAGACTTGCAGGACTTTGCCTTGCTTTGACTCCACTTTCTTCAGTACTTAGCCTAATGAGACTTTACTTATTTTTTCTTTTCTTTTATGAGGGAACACACGTCTGCAGAGGCACCACTAACAGGAAAGTTAGTCCTAGGGGAATAGTGTAGCTGAGAGAGTAAGTCTGAAAAGTAGGAGCTCATTCAATGCTCAGCACATCTCTACCCCACCCATCAGGGGCGCTCTCCTGCCAGGATGCTGAACCAGGAAGCACGGTGGTCCAGGAAGAACCTTCCAGAGACAGCCCGGTTCTTCTCCTCTAAGACGTTTCCTAGGGTTTCTCACGGTGACTCCCAGTGACTGCCCTTCAAATCTTCCCACCTCTTTAGAGCGACTGGCTAAAAGTTGACAGCTCGTGCCTTCGGAATCACGCTGTGAATCTTGGGACTGGGAACTTCTCGCCAGAGAAGTTCACTGTCGCCAGTCCCTGGGGGAAGAGCTGGGACACAAACTCTACTTGAGACCGTCCCTCCGCCCTGTCTCTGCCTGCCAGCCACCAGCCGCAGGGCTGGCTCCCTTGTCCCCCTGGGCAACTCGCCCACGCTCAATCACCTTCAGCTCTCTAGGCTGAAAAAATAAAGATGTCCAGGGGTCACTGGGGGTTGGGGTCATCTTCACCACAAAGCGGAGGGGTGGGGGTCTCGCTGGCCGCACCGCCCAGGGTGGGGAGCCTGGAGCTCAGAGAGAAAGGGTCAGTCACAGCGGCGGACGTGGGCGCTCTCAGATGCCTGTCTACACCCCACGCTCACCCCACGTCCGTCAGATAAACAGAGGAAAATACCAAAACCCAAACGCGATCTCAACACCTCCGAAGCCTCTCAGCAACCACAACCCTCCAAATGCCCTGAGAGAGAGAGAGAGAGAGAGAGAGAGAGAGAGAGAGAGAGAGAGAGAGAGCGGCGATTACCAGAGTTTTGTTCCCGTTCTTGCCGAGAGGGCCCCGGAAAACTCCCTTGATGTTGCGAAAGTGCCCGTTGCTGAGATGCGCGGAGCTGATGACGATGTAGTAACACTCCATGGGGCAGCCGCCGCCTCCGGCCCCGCAGCCGCCGCGTCCCCGCTCCCCGCGCCCGCAGCCGCAGCGCGGCAGCCCCGGAGGGTGGCCGGGCCCGCCCCGGGGGGACGCGGGCGCCTAGAGCCCGGGCCGCCCGCGCCCCCGCATGCCGCCGCGCCCGCCCGAGCGGGGCTCCCCTCGCGATCGGCCGGGGGACGACGCGGGGCCGCGCGGGAGGGCGCCCGGCGGGACGCAGGGCGGCGAGGGGCGGCGGGGCGCCCACCCGGCCGGCAGCACCCAGCCCCGGAGGACTCAGGGGCCGCGCGGCGCGAGCATCCCGCGCTCGGAATCGCCGCCGCCGCCTGGCGGGAGTGCTATTATAGCGAGCGGCGTTGCCGGTCCATCGCACCGAGCCAATGGCAGGGAGCCACTGGGCTGGCACCGCGAGCCGTCAGAGGAGTGCATCTGTCACCCGCCCCCTCCGCCGCCGCCGCCGGGACCCGCGGGCGCGCCAGCCCAGGCGCGGGGAGGACGCGCGCCCCGCACCGCGCCGCGGCCGCGCGGGGCCGGGGAGGCGACAGCCACCCGCAGCCGGGCGACTGCGCTCAGGTGGGGGCGGGGGGCGGGGAGGGAAGGGAAAGACCTCGGCTTCCCGGGATCGGTTTGTTTGGAATGGATTCGCTAATTTGCCGGTCGGTATGGCGGCTCGGGCGGGGTTCGGAACGCTGGAAGGGGGCGAGGGAGCGAGGAGAGGCCCCCGCCCCCGCCCGCCCGCGCCACCACACCGCCGCCCGGCTAGGGACAACGCCGGTGCCCGCTCGCGACGGCCTGGGGGAGGGGAACGCGTGGCGACGCGACTGAAGTGGGGAAAAGGTTAAAAGAAAAAAAGGAAGGAAAGCCAGGAGTCCTGATCCCGCGGCGCCCAGCCCGGCGCGCCCCTCTTCGCCTCCCCTGGGAGCTTCGGCTCTCCCCGTCGCCAACGCCGGGAGGAGGGGGCTGCCTTGCGGCAGAGGGAAGCTGCCGCCGCGAGCTGGCGCGGCGTTTCTCGCCGACTCGCCCCCCACGCCGCCCCACCGCGCTAGGGAACAAAAGCAGGGTTCTTCCTCCGAGCGACCCGAAGAGAAAACCGTGCGCGCCACGAACATTTTGGGCGTGCTACTCAAAGTAGGCGATGAGGGCTCCCGCGTCCCCAGGAGGCAGACGCTGAGGATGAGTTTTAAAGGGTCGAGGCAGCCACCCTCCTGCCGTGTCCCCCAACCCCCTTGAGTGAGTTTAGCTCTTGGAGGTGGCGGCGTGAGAGCGTCCCATCAGGTATAAACACACCGCAGATCTGCTACTCCTCTACGACTCATTAGTGCGCACTTAAAAAGATCGATACCGGGCTGGGCGGCGGTGCCTTCAATGAATTCACTGAAGGCTTTGTTTTCCTTTTACCTTGGAGGGCTTAATTGGTTAAAGCAGATTCCAGACATGCTGAAATCCCTGTGTCCGAGAGAATCGCAGTTTGATATAAGCCTTGTTTATCTAGCTCATTCGGGGGTCAAGATTGCAATACAATACGTTTTATGCGCCTCGTATAGGGAATTTTATATAACCATGACCCTGCAAACTGTAATAGGGCTCTAAAAAGAATCTGACAGTTTGATTTTACTTTTTGGCAGAGAGAGGGAATAAAAAAAAGAGGAGAAAAAACGTCTTCCTAAGAGTGGCCAGTCTTGTAACTCAGTTATAAATTAGAGGTGGTAGAATGAAGAGTGCTTGCTTGATACAAAGAGAACGTCCCTAAGTATTATGCTTCAATTATAGAAAAAAGTCAATGCGGATTGATTAAAGCTCATAACAAAGAGTCAGAGTTATTTACAGGCACTTGGATGAATTTCTCAGATATCCACTTGGGGGAGTCTGGAAGTCTTGGGAGGAAGAGAAGTGAGGATTTACAGAACTTGTATGCACTGTGGAAGAGATCACCCCGGGATTGGCTGGAATGCGGGACGAACACAGTCCTGCCTGTTAGGAAGACGACACTCAACTCCTCTTCACTACGAATTTCATGGAAATTCAATCAGTTTGTGGCTCCTGTGGTTACAGTCTTTGTGTTACGGTCATTCTTTGCATATATCACTTTTGACAGAGCAGCATGAGCTGTATTATCTCCCTTGAACTTTTGGAAATTTTCAGTTACTACACAGGTGATAACTTCTTCACTTGTACTTAGAAGTGCCAAAGAAGTTCCTAAGGAAATTGAAGAGATATTCTATGTGAAAAGACCAGAGGTTGTGTGCGTGTGTGTGTGTGTGTGTGTGTGTGTGTGTGTGTGTGTGTGTGTTAATTTTGATTTTGTGAGACAGTCTTGGTATACGGTTCAAGTCAGTCTTGAGCTTGGTCCCTGCAGCCCAGGCTGGTCGCAAACTTGCAATCATCATGCTTCTGCCTACAAGCCAGATGACATAGAGTTCTGTGAGTGTGGAATCCCTAATAATATAATCTAAGAGGGTATTTTTTCTAATAATTTTACTCAAAATAATTATGATGAAATATTTAGCTTTTGCCTATAACATGAGGCTCAATTTCCAGTTTAGGAAGGAAGAAACACAACTATTTGAATTCTCCCATGTAGCTGACAATCGATGTGGATTTCTGTATCATGTTTTTAGTGCTAAAGCTTTTGTGTATGTATGTAACATACATATAACACACATACGTATGATAAAATACACTTAAGTGAAACAGCAATGTCTGACAAAAATCATTTACTGTCAGAATAGTCTACCCTTTTCTACTTATAGCCATAGTGATAAAATGGAGTGGCTTTTTTGATAACATCTAATTCTATACATAAATGTTAGACAAAAAAACGTACAAATTGACTACTAGCATGTGAAGGATGCTGAAAGTTAAAAAGAAACATGGCATTTTGCATAAAACTTATTCCTGTTTCTCTAAGCATGAGGCATATAAATACAAAACATAAATATAAATAAAGTAATAAATATATCTGAAAACTCAAGATCCTGCACATGAACTTTTAAAAAACTCAACACATTGGGGAAGGGACCACACTTAGGCTTTATGTGCTGATCCCTAATGTGGCCATATCTATAATGGTCCTTAAAATTAGATTACTGATCATGCTGAATAGCAATGATGACGCTATTACCAGTGACCTCTGATGACTGCCATCTCTTCATCACATTGGCTTTAATGTTCAGAAGGCTGAGCCACCACCACTGTGAAGTCTGGTTTCTCACTACAACTAAAATCTATTAAACATTAACACACTTATGTCAAAATATGGAAAGAATTACTGTAGGGAAATTTTGCTAAAATTCAACAGAAATGTGGGAAATGAGAACTTTCATAGCACTTCAGAAAAGAAACATACCGTTCTGTAGCTGTGATTTAAAATCAACAGAAGCAATGAGTTTCAAGCCTTTCCACTTTGTTGTCCCATTCATTCTTTGTGTCTTGGTTTGAACACTAAGCAAATAAGTGAACAACCTTAAATTTCTTATAATGTTACAGGTTCTCAGGATAGCCAGGGTACATTCACATTACTTAAGACAATTTTGGGGAAGGAAGCAGGAAAATCACAAGTTTGAGCCCACCCTGGAAAATTCAAATTTTGAGGTCTTGTCTCAAAATTGTTTTATAAAAAATAAGAAGATTGAGTATGTAGTTCAACATGAAGGCCCTGAGTTCAATCCCTAGTACTAAGATTTTTGCTTTTCAATTTCTTAAGACGTTAAGTGATCATTTTGACATGAACCGTTTCTGTAGAATCAATTATTAAAAATGAACATTTTTCACTTAGTAATTTGGACATTATAGGCACACACCCATATATGCACACACACACGTGCACACACGGAGTCCACATTTCTTAATTAAAAATTATTTAAAATAAAATATGTTATAAGGTAAGTATATGCTCCAATTGTAACTCTTTGCTAAAACAAAAATTTAAAAATGTAAATATAAAAATGTCATCAGTGTAAAAATTAGTATTTTTGCCCCTACTTCAAATCAAATTTTTTTTCCTTTTTACGACTGTACTTCATATCAAAATTTCCTGTGCTTTGTACTTATATATTCCTGGTTCTTCATTCTTCATCTTGTTTTTGCTTAACCCAAATATGGCTCCTAACTTGCTACTCAGTATCTGAGCCTTGTTTCTGGTCTGCTCTAGGCTCACACAAGATTCCAGTACAATACTGTGGCCCTGATAGGTGATTACAACATGCTGTCTTTTTTCTTAGCCCAGTGTCCAGAACCCTGTTGAATGTGTATTCTGCATATTCTGGTTCATTTTGTTCACTTATTCCAGAATGATTTAAATTTTTCTTAGTTTATTTATTGTGACTGGAGGCCATCTGTAACAATTTTTCCAAGGCTGGACTTCTCATTTCGTGTTTCAATAATCTCTAGATGCTTTTAGTCCTTTAAATGTAGATGTATTAATTTCTTAGCAGTATCAGTACACTGACATCTGTTTTCAACAACTCAGCCCCACTTGAGCTTCTGTAAACCCAAGATTTTATTCTTTTTATTCATATATAATCCTAGAAAAGGAATCAAGTTTTACTTTCCAATGCTTTTCAAAAGTGTCTGTGACGGTTCTTGTCAATTCCTGCATTGCTGGGATTTAGAAATTTTCTTCTCATTACTATAATATGAGTAAGTATATTTCTTGTCATCTGTATGACTACGTAGCTAAGTAATTTGTAACCAGGTACTGCCTCTACTGATACGTTTGATCTATATTCATTTTATGACCGTGTTGATGCCAAATAGTACTGCTTTTTTAATCTGAAAAGGAAGAATCTTAGAATTTGACAAGTGATTTGTTTGCTCCAAGAGTAGGTCAAATGGTATTATGGCATGCTCACGTGATAGGGTTGTCTAATTTAACTGCAGTAGAGGGCAGGAGAATGTATTCCCAAACAGCACACACGCTAGACATCAACTTCTGGCATGCTGCAATTAGTACTGACACACAAATACTCATAAACAAATTCATGTTTAAGATAGGATCTGATCCCAGCAAAGGAACATCATCTGTTACATTAAGTTAATATTGGAAATCTGAGTATTTTGCCTGTTGTACTTTTATCTAATTTCTATTTTTGTTCTGTTTACATAAGAACTATAAGCATAAGGTATGCTATAGTTTGATATTAACATATTTAAGTAAAATTATGTCATGAATTGATTTATTCTATGCCAGAGATACTTTTTAAAAGATCTATACACTAAGTCTGAGAAGTGTTGCTGTATATTACTCATGAAATATATATGAATAACCAGGTAAGATGACTCTTACCTGCAGATGATAATGTTTTTGGGTGACTTTAAGGCTGATGATAATTTTTAAGACAATTATCAGATACTTATTACCTATTAGTCTATATTCCTATTTCTGTATTTACTTCTACTGGTTATTAGGTGGAGTCTATTTTGAACAATGCCTATAAATTATCCAATACTCGAATAATTCCAAGGTTTTATAAATTCTCTACTTGGGAAAAAGTGCACCTCTAATTAACTGTATGAAGTCATTGATGATACAACACATATAAACCAGAGATGTTACAAACTAAAAGACGTCTTACAATCAATGATGTTTAGAATCTAATTTATGTAAAAAGCATCACAGGGTATACTTTGCTAGAAACCACTTTAAGATATTTCTAGCTGGAACTACTATTTTTTTGACTGGAATAATGACAAACTTCCTTAACTTCAATCATTTAACATTTAAAAGACAGAAAAAGCAAGCTATCACTTTACTTTTTTTTAAGCCACCATTTCTCTGGTTCTCTGACTTGCTTAAAGTTGGTATGACTCAGGCCTTACAGATCAGAATATCAACTTGGCTTCTATTTGAATGTGTCGGTCTTAAATAACTTGTAGAAATATAGGAATCTTGAAAATATATAAAGTAATACAAGGGTAAAAATGATCAGACATAAATTTCACAATGTCTGGTTTAGACTTAAAAATAAAATTTATAAAATTATATTGCACAATACCTCCAATGCTTTAAAAGTTTGAACGAGAGGTATACTCAATGGTACACACAGTCGATATCAGTATTTTCAAAGTCTTTTTACCCCCCCTCACTTTTCAATCTTAGTATGGAGCGTTACAGTATGTGCCAGAACAGCTGTAACGTCAGAGCCAAAGCTGTATTTCCAGTACATCAACAATGTGATTGGATGTCATCTAGATAATTTACCAAAATGAATAACATTAAGATACATATTTTACAACTGAAAAAAGAATGAGCATTCATTAAAGTCCCATGTTTTACAGCCTTTGTTGAAAGTAATCTAGCAATATATATTAAAATTACAACTGCATATAAATTGTCTGTCAGTCATTGCATTCCTGACACTTGCTAAATGTAAGGACTAGAATGAAAGAATATTTACAAGAGTATTTAAAGTAATATTCAGTCGTTGATAGTTATAAAAGATTTTCAAGGAAGGTAAATGATCTTCAATAAGGAAATAGATGTACCAATTGTGACATATACCAGAATTTTATGTACCTATGTAAATAGTAAAGCATGCATAATAGACTCATCAACTGCATTCTCCAGTTGTCTTAATAGATGATATAAAGGATACAAAGGATAGAGGTATAAAATGTAGCTCAGTTGTCTAAAAATATACCGACTTTTGTAAAAGAATGATGAGGCATACATGTAAGTGAAAGTACATAGACTTTGTTAACAAGAGTTTCTTTGATTCAGGTGGAGATGGGATGAAAGAACCCTAAGGGAACAGAGAGCTGGAGGACATGGAGAAAGAGGGTAGGACTAGCACGCATACCAGTGTAGACACCTGGGCAAAAAGAAAGGAAAGAGAAAAGGAAGTAAGGAGAGTCTGGGGGGAAGTGGAGGCATGTGAGTATTTTCTGTATTTCTAACTCTAGATAATGAGTGAAGAACTGGTCATAGAAGACTGGTGAAAACAAGTAGAATATTCCAAATAGTGAAACGAAAGCAACTGGCGTAAAAGGGTAAGTAGAGTTGGAGAGGCTGGAACAATCTGAGGGCATACTTTGCAGTTAAAACTGATGGGAGTTACTCATAGATTAGATGTCACATGATAGACTAGTCAAGTATAAGTGGATATTTTGGCAGTATTAAAGGCGTGGTCACTGATGGAACTTGTAGGGATGGAGAGATCTAGAGAAAGAAAACTACTAAAATGCTAGAATTTTGACTCATTAAGACAGATTACTTTTAGATCTGTAAGCAGACAGAGTAGAAAATGACACACTGCATCAATACCTAATAATTGTTTGGGAACCATGGGAAGATTGGTGCTGTTTATAAGCATGGATTTGGATGAGATTCATGAGTTGTCACAGATAGAGGCACAGGACAGGAGCAAGATGACAATGACAGGCAATAGAATTTCAGAATCAAGAAAATAGGACACCTCAGAAATCCTTCTCTTCAGAAAAGGGGCTGATTTAAAAAAAATAGAAATGAAAATGTGAGGAATGTTATTGGTAGCACAAGCATAATGACATTAAAATGACAATTTAGCTACCCTGAAGATCATTAATGACTTTGAAAAAATCTCTGGAATGGAAGAAAAGATTGAAGAGAATTCCCAAAAATTTTCCATAGAATTTCCTGAAATTTCTCAGTACAGCTGACAAAACAAACATGCATGCTACTATATTAAAGAAATAATGTGTATGTGTTTCTGAATATAGTTAAATTAAAATACAGACTAAATTTAAGAAAAAACACAGATCAAGACTCAGCATGATCCCCTAACAGCAAATTCTTCTGATAAAGTGTGAAGGATAACTCACTGAGGCCAAGTTTATGTACATGAAGTGTGATTAGAATACACAATTAATGCTTGCTTTTTAAAAACTGTATTCCAGTAAAAAAAAATTACCATTAATCTTAAATACTCTCAGTTTCCCATCCAACCTGCTACTTTATGAAGCAATTCTGGAAGTCCTCTCTCTCTCTCTCTCTCTGTCTCTCTCTCTCTGTCTGTCTCTCTCTCTCTGTGTCTGTCTCTCTCTCTCTCTTTTAAATTTGTTGCCCTGTTATTGTTGCCTCAATTTCCTGAATTGATTGTAAAAATTCTTACTTTCCATAGTCATCTGGACTTTGGAGAAGGGCCATATATTTCACTGTGCCACATTCGGTGAGTAAGGTGGATGAGGTCACGTCATGACACGTGCAAGGCTGCTTTCGTGTTGAGTGGCGCTCAGCAGCAACATTTACCATATATTTTGATCATGTCGTGTAGCTATGACTTAGAAGCAAATTTAAGACCATACAGGCTTTACCAATTCTCCAAATGATGTATGTCCTATAGTTTCACAATCCTACAATTAAGATGCCATAGACCAGTTGGCTGAAACAACCAAAGTTTATTTCTTACAATTCTACAGCCTGTCATCAAAGCATCAAGGTTTTCAATGGTACGAATTCTGGCAAAGGTGTTCTGATTTGAAGATCACTTTTTGCTCCATTTTTACATAGCAAAGATACCATGCCTTTCCAGTCTCCTCTGGCATGCATATCAGTTTCTTTTATGAAAAATTCAAAATCATTATCTAAGTATGCTTAAAAATTCCACCTCCAAATACTCTCATTCTAGGGATTATGATTTCAACATAGGACTTGTGGGGGCCTCATACATTCTATCCATAGTATATAAACTAAAACAAAAAATCATTTTTTGGAGCTTCTGAGGTAATGTAAAATTTATTCTTTGTTTCTAGTTGAGCCTTTAGAATTTAGAGCTAGCAATATGAATGTTCTGTGTGTCATAGCAGCGGCGAGAGGCTTTCCTCATTCTATGCATATTTCATGTTTGTGAATGTTCTCAAATTTTCATTGTCTGATACCTCTCAGGCAAGATAATTGAGATTATAATTGAGATTATAATTATAATATTGAGATTATAATGGTAATGCAAGGGCAGCAGTCCAAAGATCTTGTGGTGCTTCATTAATAGAGTTGAGGATCTTTTTTTAAAAATTCATGTGGGAATATTGAAAAGTATAATAATTATAAAAATGAAATATAAAACAGGCATAACTATCATCCCAAAGCATCTACATAAATTTATCTTGTCAAATAAGATTTCCCAACCTAATTGTTTTTGTCCTTGGTATACCCAGAAGTAAGCAAGCCCAAAGTAAGTTTCAGAATTAGCTAATAATATTGTTTGTGCCTAACTGTAAGATTCCTAAGAAGAACTGGGTTATTTTTACGAGATATTCATTTTTTTCTTCATAGACCAATATTGCAAAAATTTATGTACTTGATGGCACAGGGATTTGAACTTAGGATTTTCACACTTTGCCACATTCTTGAACCCTGTCTTAATTTTTTTTTTTTTTGAGACAGAATCTTACTAATTTGTTAAATTGCTCAGGTATGGCTTCAACTTGCTTTTCCCTTGCCTCGATTCTAGCATTACATGAGTGAGGCAGTACGGCAGCCTCTAAGCACATGTTCTTCAGACGTACTTGCTTTATAAGCCACTTCTAAAACCCTACAGTAACACTACTCCCTTAAGTTGTATGAATTATATTCATGTAATGTTTGAATCTACAACTCTCAATTTTCACATTTCTTCGTAAGGGTCTCAATCAGAAATATCAAAAAAGAAGAGTTAAGATTCTTTTCTCTGTTACATATGATAAATTCCATAAATGAAAGGAAATTCAAACAATAGCAAAATCATTAAATAATATTGATAATTCAAAAGATATACTATTGTAGGGAAGATATTGAATGTATCTGATAGAAAATTATCTGAACGTACTAAACTATATATATATATATATATATATATATATATATATATATATATATAACTTTAAAATAATATAACATTTGTAGGACAGCATATACTAAGAGCAGAAAAATATTTACATGAGAGAAATTTGGGGGAAGATTTTTTTTTTCTTTTTTGAGACAGGGTTTTGCTCTGTAGCCTAGGCTTTTCCTGACTCACTATGAAGTTCAAGCTAGCCTTGGCCTCATGGCAATCCTGCTGCCTCAGCCTTCCTACTGCCAGGCTTAATTACAGGCATGCGCTATAACACCCTGCTTATGTGGTGCTGGGGAATCAAAAATCAAGGCCTTGTGAGGATCATAAATATAAATTTCAGGGATGAAGGAATGGCACAGCTGTTAAAGCACTTGCCTTGCAAGCCCAAATCCTTGAGTTCGATCCCCCAGGACCTAAAGCAGGTAGTAGTGGTGCATATCTGTAATACCAGCACATGGAGGCTGAGGCAGGAGGAATACCAAGGCTTATAGTCCAAAGCCAGTATGGGCTACAGAGTGAGACTCAAACAAACAAACAAACAAACAAAATAAAATAAGTGTGAGTTGGATTAAGGTCAAACATCCAGAAAATGCAAGATATTTGATTTGCCACACATTTAGGAAGGGCACGTAGCTTAGAATGTGATCCAAGGACTAGAAATCCATTAGTATAAAAAAGTAGATAGTTTTTGCATATCTAGTTAAGTAAGCCCTGACAAATCCTAGAGTGTCAATAAATTGGGGGTGGATAAAAGCAAATGAGAAGTGTAAGAAGAAAATGGAGAGAGGAAAGTTGAATCAATATCAAGGATGCTACAAATTGAATTTGGGTCCTTTGGGGTTAGCTGAGATTCTTTCTCATAATTATTATAGTATTCAAAAATGCAATGAGAATAAAATCCTCAGAGTTTTATTACCAGAGGTTGGCACATAGGCATTACTCATCATCATCAATTAGATTAACTATGATAAATTAAATTCAATTCAATGAAATAAACTTTTCATCATAGTTACTATATAGTTATGTACTACAATGAAGGGAATATGGAACAGGTGGCTCAAAATTGGAAATTTTCAGGTAAGATACAATATTAGCAGATTAAACTGGGAAAAAGAAATCTCATAATAGTATAAAATGATGCAGAAAATATGTGTATGGAAATGTAATGGGATATGGGCAGGATCTAGATGTATACAATGATAAGCATTAATATTAGCTACACAATATTTTGTTCATACAAAGCTATCTAATAAAAGCTGATCCACTTTTGGCTTGAAGTTAAGTCATGTAACTCTTAAAGAGGAGCTTTGGCAGTCTAAGAATCCCACTTTCAAGTCCCTGGTTTCAGAAATCAAAAGAATCATCAAGGCATTTTTACTGAACAGAAGCACTGGATGCAATTTAATGTTTTAGGAAATCTAGAGATTCCTACTTAAAAGTGAAAACATCAGAAAATATTTGCTTCATTATTTTTCACATGACTTTAGTTATATTAGCTTTTAAGACTGGTAGCAAGATTTTTCAAAGCTGAAGTTGCAATATCCTGTAGAAGTAAACAGATTTCTGTTTTTAAATAAGAAATCTTCAGAAAACTGTCTAAATTAGAAAAATAAAGTGTGAAAAGTGTGAAATGATTCAAAATAGGGGCTAAATGATCACTTGTTGAACAATGACTATACTTTGAATGAAATAGTGCTGATCAAAACTATGTACAATTGAAGTTGGCTTTTAGACAGTGCAAAATTAATGCTTATGGACAGACTGTTGGACATCCTTAAATATCACCTTCCAATTTCTCATTAAATCAATTGTGTTTGTTAATTCTGATATGTTAGTTTGATTGGATTAAAAAACAACACACAGCAAATTAGCAGAGTACATTAGTGCTCCACCAATAGAGAAACTGAATAAAACACAAAATGGACAGTGGAATCATGTTGTGATTGTGTCTGACCATGTAGTTAAGAAGCCTTCATAACTGATTTGTGGGAAGCATTAGGAAAGATTTGGAGATAACAGGTAGAGAAGCCTGAGGTACTATAATCAAAGCTTAATGAGCAATTACTTTGGAGGCACAAAAGAATCCAATGCTGATAGGAATGTGGGTAGTAAAAGACCAGATTCATGAGCTTTGTGTTGGGGATGAGGACTGCACTGAAGAACGTACTAGATGCTATTTAAGGTAGATTTTGCCAAAAATATTTTTTTCCTCTGGCTTTCCTGTGTCCTAAGACTCTGTGTGAGGCTGAATTTAAAGGTGGGAAACTAATCTAGCAGAGAAAATTTCAAGACAGCCCAACTTTCCGACAGATTTACAATAAGAATGAGGAGGAAAAAAAGCCAACAACCATGAGAGATGTCAGAATTTTAAATCTTGGCTAGAAAGAAAGTGCCTGCAGAGTTTGGGTTAAGGACAGCTTGGTTGCTAAAAGATCGATGCCCTTAAAAAGAAGCCAAGGATTTTACATCAAGGTAACAGGAAGGCTTGAGGAAATCTCAAGAAATGGAGAGACTCCACCCCAGGCTCTGTGATGTAAAAGGGTAAACTCCTTTGAATGGCAATTTTGCAGAGTGAGCTCTAGGGTTTAAATCATTTAAAGCAGTCTCATTTGGAGAAGCCTGGGAAAGTGTTTTCCAGAGTTGAGCCCTCCAGGCACACAGGGTGCACTGCAAGTTACAGTCCTAGAAAGGCCTGATTGCTGCTCAAGGTACAGCCTAGCTGGGTATCACTCATGTGGTACTGAAGTTTTAGGCATGAAGAATGCAGGGCTTCTATTCTGATTTTAGAAGATACAAAAGTCCAGGCGAAAGTGTGTCACAGGTCACAGTCTTTGTCAGAGGCCTTTGAGGAGCTGAGGTGTGAATCTAGGGTAAAGCTAAGCTGACAGTAGAGAACTCAGTGGGGTAGAGATGCCAGGGTAATGGACTATCCTTGGAGAAATTTGAGGGCAGGGAGTAGAGCCCTCATAAGAGAGAAAGCCACACTGGTACAACCTTTAGAGCCACAGTGATGAGGCTGCCTAAGTCCACTGGAGCTCATATCTCATCACTAACGGATCTGGAAGCTGGACACTGAGATACAGTATTTAACGTTTGCTCTGCTGGGTCTCATTTTGTATTGTTGTACTCCTCTCTTTTGGAATAAAAATACTGTTCCTTGTACCTTGAGATTATATAATTTGTTTTTGATTTTTTCAAGATGTTCACAGCTATGATTTTTTACCATGTGAGACTTGGATTCTTGGATTGGACTTTAGAAACATATTGAAACTATTGGAACTTTGAAGATTGATTACATTTCATGTTTCATTGTATATATATACAACCAAAATCATGTTTGATTTTTTTGATCATGTCATGTAAATTTTCACTTGCTATTATGTTTATTTGAAGGTTAAATATCAAATATAGTTTAAGGAGATGCGTTTAAATGTCAAATTGACAAGAGGTAGAATGTGATACTTATGCTCGCTGTGTTGGCTTGGTTGGCTTAGGGGCAGCCTGAGGCAGGGTTCCCTAACTCCCGGCCATGGATCAGTACCAGTCCCAGGCCTTAGAAGGACTGGGTCACCAGGACAGAGACTCAAATTCTGCCTCCTGTTTTCACTGTGCTCCTATTAGATTCCAATGCTGTTGCTGATCTCACAGAAAATAGAGCTTCATTCCTAGGTCCTTGGGAAAGTGGTCTTTAACTATACCAGTCACTAGTATCAAAAATGTTACCTTAGGATTATAATAAAGCACAAGACAGATGTGTGGGGCCTGTCACTCAAGTATATCTTTGAGTACTTCATATATTCACATACTCCTTCTCTGGTACAATTTCCCCTCTCTAATCCAGGCCTTATGAATTGAGCAACTTTGTTCCCCTGTGCCCTCTGTCAATATGCTTCATATCATGGAGCCAACTAACCATAGACTGAACCTCCTGAAGCCATAAGTTAAATTAAGTCACTCTTCCTTTAAGTTGCTGATCTCAAGTGCTGTGCCCCAGATACAAGACAATGATTAATAAACATATAGCAAATTGCAAAATATGCACATTGAATAAAAAACAGCAAAGGACTAAGATATTCAATCACAGGGCTGGTCTAAAGGATATGAAATTAATTTCACCCAATTTCCCTTGATTTAAATTAAAAATGAACAATGATATTGTCTACTATATAGTCTAAAATAACCTATAAATGACTATGGTTAATGACTATTTTGAATTTGCAAAATGAAAAAATAAAAGAAACATGTATTCTACAACTAATATCATGCTACAGAGATGGAAAAAGGGAGGTTTTTTGTTTGTTTGTTTGTTTGGTTGGTTTTTTTTAAAGACAGGGTCTCGCTTTGTAGCCCAGGCTGGTCCTGAACTCACTGTGGAGCCCAGGCTGGGCTTGGACTCACAGAAATCCTCCTGCCTCAGCTTCCTGAATGTTGGGATTACAGGTGTGCACAACCACACCCTGCTTATGTGGTGCTGGGGAACCTAACTCTGGTACTTAGCAGTTGACAGACAGCTTGCTAGGCAAATGCTTATAACTTCCGAGCCATTCCTCCAGCCTCTGGGTGGGGGTCTTTGTAATACTACATAAAACCTTCAGAAGTTATTGTTTACTTAAAAGAAAAATAAACATGTTATGTAATATTTGCATATCAAGAAAAAGTATCATTGATGCAAAATGGCAATAAAACACAATTGCAAATTCACGAAAGAGCCATATATTAATTCAGAAATATAAGACAGCTTAATATTAAGAATCAATATATTGCATTAAAAGATCAAATTAGAACATACTTTTATATAATACAACTTCATTCTAGGAGGTTTAGTGGAGACATTGTTTATATACAGTCTAATTGCTTTTATGAAATTCAGGACATAATTTATCACATAGTTAAGAAATAATTTACCTGCCACCATTAGAGACTTAAGTATTCTAGGTAACTAAATTTTCAATATCCTCAAAGACTTAAAAAGTTATTAGTTGTAAATATATTACATACTTCAATAACTTAGTAAACAAAGCATTTTAATAAAATTTGGTTTGTCCATAATTTCAGAATTGTCATTATGAATACTGGTTACTGTACTGCATTACAATTACAACCTAAGTGTTTTGTTCAGCATCTAATTGTGAGCTGCTGTGCAAGCCATTATAGCTTCATAGATAGACAGAAATATTTGATGATAGGTGAAACTATCCTCTGGGTCTTGTGCCTTCTAATATCAGTTCAAATTGAGTAAGTTTATGTTGCTTCTTCAGTTTACTTTAAGCCTGTTTACTTCTGATAATAAGAACATAAAGTTAGTGACTTTCATAGAAAAAGAAAAATATTGAATTTTGTGTAATTTTTCTAATTTAGGATAAGTTTTAGTTTATAAAAACTGTACAAATAATACAGTTTATATATACCTACAACACCTTGAGATTTATTGTTGACATTTTAGATTATATGATCCTCATGGCACAATGAATAAAAAGTGAATAATTACTAATTTAAAATGATTAAAAGCATGAGGTAATAAATTAAAATTAGGAAATACACAAAGTCTCTAATATCAGAAAGAAGACAGAAAGAGGGAAGACTGGCTACTGTGGAAGGGTGGAGTCACCAAGAGTGGGAGAGTGGGAAGGGGAAGGAAAGTGTAAGAACAGAGAAAAACAATCAAAAGTGACGTACACAAGCACAATGTCCCCAAGTTGTGTGTTATTAGCATGTTACTGATACTATAGTTCACTCCTATTCAAATTTAAAAAGCCTATGTTTTATTAATTTTTCTTTTATTTTTAGTATTGCAAAATCTCATCCAGTATATTGCATTCACTAATCGTGTCATCTTGGGTTTCTCATGGCTGAGCCAGTTTTCACTCTGGTCTGGCTCTTGGAGAATGTTCTCCATCAGAATTTGTTTAATGGATTCATGATGATTAGACTGGACAAAAGGCTTGGGAAGAAAAGAGGCAAAGACAAATGCACTTAGTACACGCTAGCATCATGAACTATGACTGTTAATCCTTTCCTTGATCATCTGATGCAGGCAGTATTTCTCATATTTCTTGACTGTAAATTATTATTATTATTATTATAATTATTATTATTTACTCTTTTCCATAGTATAGGCTATAGAGGCACCTCACTGTGAATAGCCAATATTTGAGGGAAGGATGCCCTTGTGTAGAAGGTGTCTACATAAGTCACTTGGAGGGCTTTGGCATGGGAGATTTAGCTATTCTCTTCCATGTATTTATCAAAACATGTATTTATATCAGTATGAGGAGACATATATATACACACACACACACACACACACACACACACACACACACACACGTCATGCAAATTGTCTTAGCATTGGCCCTTGGGAGCTGTTTCAGTTGACTCCTCTGTCCCTTTGGCTATGTTCATCATTTTAGAGTTTTGAATTCCTTCCATAACATCTATTTTGCTTTATGGTTTTTCAAAAAATTCCATGCTTATCTTGCATATTAGCTAATGCAACCTCTGAATCAAGTATTTCTCCAATAGCCTTTGTTCCTTTCATTTCAAAAATGGGGGACACGTTGCAATTAGGTAGGAGAGAGGAATGCTTGTGTGCATCTGTGCAGTAGAGTGTTTAGGAAAAAGGAGGTCTTGTGTGCATCTGTACAGTAGGGTGCCTACAGGCACAAATTAGGACTATTTCTCAAGGATAGAAATATTCTAGAAGTATTTTGAATGGTTTCATCATAAAGATGTTAAATATTTGCATCGACAGGTATGTTCAACGTACTTGAAACATTTTGCAATGAAATCTTATGTATCCAAACAGCCTATTACTATGTAAAGATTTTAGGAATCAGTGAAAGTGAAACTTAATTTTAAAAGAGAAAGATAAAATAACCAAGACAAATTTGAGATCTAAACACCAGTTATGCTCCATGCTACTGAGCAACTGTCATTAATTCTAGGTCTTCTCAGTTGAGAGAGCAGGAAAATATATGCATAAATACCTATATCCAGTCACATATCCATGAATTTTTAGGTAACCATTAGTATCTGTGCTAAGTTAAACCTGACAGTATACTCATGGCTCCAATTCTAATATATTGCCATGCAATCCTCCTTTATATTCAATCTCTCACTCCAACAGTAAGAAAGCTAATCGTTAACATTTGACATTAACTTATTCAATTGCTTAATTCCATTACGCAAATATAATTGTTGTTAAAATACACCAAATGGGAAATAATTTGCTTACTATAGTACAGTGTTCATGTGCAGTTGATTTTACCTTCAGTTTTCCAGAATCCCTCCTTTTCCAAAGTTACTCAAGTAAGCATTTACTTCCCCTGTTGAGTTAGTGAGACTTTGTATATATTTACAACATAAATATATTTTATTGTCATAGGCTGTGTTCCATACTGGGAGCTCAACACTTCCCAACTTTCCCACATTAGGTTACATTTTTGTTCACTAACTTTTTTGAGATAAATATCATTTATCCAAATCTATAGTATATAGAATGGTTACGTTAGCCTAAAGAACCTGAGCTTCACTCATTCAGGTCTTCTCTCACTCACGTTCCTTGAACTACAGGTCTGTTTATTGTCTCCTTATCTTTGCCTTACACAAAATTTTAGACAGATGGGATGATAGAATGAATAGGTTTTCTCTTCCAGCTTTATTCACTTGGCAATAAGATTCATCCGTGCCTTTCTGTGGCTTGGTAACTCATTCTCTGCCATCACTTCAGGGTGTGCAGTCACAGTGAAGGTACCAGCTTGTTTCTCCATTTGCCATTGAAAGGCATCTTGGTGTTTTGGAGTTTTGAGTAAATCACAGAAAACAGTTATAAAATTTTTACGCAGGCCTTGTATATGCACACTTTCAACTCTACTGGGTAACTACATAGGACGCTTTGCAAGTGTCAGTGAAGTTAAGTTGATTGGTAGGTCTGTTGTGGTCTTCTCTACTATGGATGTTCTGTTGGCCTGAAGTAAAAATTACGAGAAGAAGGGTCTTGACATTTTCAACCATAAGAATATATCTGCGGGCTTCCTCTTTCAATTAAAGCATTACTTCACCATGAGCACTTTGACATTCTGATGTCACCTGCATATACACTTAAGTTTGTTTATATTTTGAAAATACATCTCGTTATCATTATGCAATGTCCCTTTCTATCCTGATAATTTTCCTTTTAATTTAAGTAGGCCTTATTTAAAATGAATGTAGCCACACATTCATGTAGCTGAAATTCAGATTTAAAGTGGGTTTCTTAAAACCAATACATCGGATGTTAGTTTTTCTGTGGACATAGATAATATCTTTGTAAATCGTCATATTTAAGTCATTATATTTAACATAATTGTCATATGTGGTATTAATATGTAAGATCTTGTTTTTTTATCTTTATTGCACCTATTATTTATTTCTCCAGTCAGTTCTTTTCTGCTTTCCTTAGTTTAAATTAAGCATTTTATGGTATTGTCTTTTATCTTCTCCCTTGTAATAACAAATGTAAATCTTTAAGAAAATTCCCCAGTGGTTACAGCTCTAAAGGTGAAACCTTCTAACGTTCTGTCTTTCTTTTTTCTTTTTCTTTCTTAATTTCTTTCTTACTTGCGTGCTTTCTTCTTTCTTTTCTTTCTTTTTTTTTTCTTCCTTTTATGTCACAAACCTGTTGCAGTTTGAATACCATATACTTAACTTGCTTCTTTTAGCCTGGCTCGTGCTATTTGCTTTTCTTGGTCACGCCCTCCAAGCTTCGTTGCCCTGGGGTTTGATATCTGCCAACAAATTTTGTAACATTCTCAGTTCTTATTTCATACAATATTTCTTGCAATCTATTCATCTTTGCTCTTTTTCCTGATACTCCAATTAGACTTACGATATGCCTTTTGACGCTATCCCTAAGTTTTTAATGTCCCATCCTATAGCTTTCATTGACTTTTCTATGTATAGCTTAACTGTTTAGGTTTCTATTGAGCAGTTTTAGGGTCACTAATTATGCTGTTTTCTATGTTAAATCTACTAGTGGCAAAACAGAAGTATTCTTGGTTTCTGTTAGATCTTTTTAATATATACCATTTCATTTTCATTGTTAGTTTTTCTACCTCTTATTTTACATGTTTATTTCTTTCATGCCTCTATTTTTATTAAATCTCTTAACACATTAATTGTAATGACTTAAAATGTTTTTTTAGTAATTCCAATATGTATGTCACGTTAAGACTTGGTTTTGATGATTGCTTCACTTTTTTCAGAGACGATTTTCTTGACTCTTTTGTTGCACTTTAGAATTTTTTTCTTGCTTTTTAGATGCGGTATGCTGTAATGTCAGGAATCGGAAATTAAGGTAAGCATTGTGAAGATGTATGTTCATATGATCTGGAGTCCAGCTGTGCTTCAAATTTGCTGTAGTTACAGGTGCTAGTGACTTGGAATTCTCTGGAGCTTTTGGTTTTAATTTATTTTTAAATGAGCCTCCTAAAATAATTAGTCTTCCCTAAGTACTCTCCAAAAGTCTGTGTTTTCTTCTCTCAGCTTTAATCCTGTTACACTGAAGCACCCTCCAGTAGAATTATGGTAAAATCTGTGGAAGAGACTTCTACACGTTGCTCTTAAATTTCAGTCTCTTTTCTTTTAAAGTAAGCAAGAGTTTATGAAATAAAACAAAAGAAAAAGGAAAGGCTCTCGGCCAAGAAGCCAAGATGGGACCCAGGCAGGTACCTTGCCACAGATGGGCCTCCAGAGATTTGACCTCACAAGTGTCTCTTCAATGACATATTTTTTCCTTTTTCCTCTTTTAAATTGTATTGTTTCCCAAACCGTAACAGCTAGGCTTGACCAGATCTCCACCCTCTCGTTACATGAAAGTGAAAGGGCAGACGGGGCTGAAGAAGAGGCATGCCTTTCTCTAGGGAGCCTAAGGCTCTTGAAAATATTATCTCCTAGGCAGTAGGTTTATTTTTAATGAAGGTATATCTTAGTTACTTATTCACTGCTGGGACAAATTACCCAAATGACCATCCACAATTTAGAGGAGGGACGATTTATTTAGCTAATAGTTTAAGAGGGTCTCTCACAGCACATGGCAAAGGCAGGAGACCTGCTCTCTCCATACCAGACAGAAGCCAAGTCAAGTGGGAGCCAATTGAGCCTAGAGGTTCAAGTAAGGCTAGAGCTTTCCCAGGAAACAACTGTGTTTCTTCCTTCTTCATTTACTTAGTTCAAGCCACTAGTTGGGCCATCTATGGCCAAGGTGGATGCCCCTCCTTCATTTCCTGGCACACAGGTCAGTAGTAAATATCTGAAAAGTCTGCCCTGGGCAACCCCCGAGTCTCAAAAAATTGACACCATCTTTCTAGGTCAATCTCAACAATCTAACATGATTTTTCTAGGTCAAACCCCAAGCATAGGCCCCTTCCAGCCAGGCCCTACCATCCGATAACAGGGAGTTCCACAGTTATCCTACTACAGCCAAATACATGCAGCTTTTGGAAGACATTCAAGAGGTAAACCATAGCAGGGTGTTTCTTAATTACTACTCTTTTTCTACGCATGTTAGTTTCCAATGGATATCTTACCCAGATTCATTATGAGAAGTCCTGTTCTAAAACTGAGTCTATTAGCCTCAACATTCCCCATGTCGAAGTTATAAAATGATTCAGTATTATTTTACTGGGGTGACTGAGGTAAGTGGAGTTGTGTAGGTAAGGGCAGTTTTGGAGCACATGGTAATGGTTACTGGAGGAGGAAGAGGTGATTTGATATACCAAAATAAATAGGTGACTTTACTATTTGCAATGAGTTTTAACCATTTGTCACCATTTTTATCTAATAACCATTCTGGAATAACAAGGACTTAAGAAAAATGGTCTTTGAAAGTATATACTGTAAGAGCTTAAAATGCAGAAACTCACAAATACCCACAGTCTTTTCCTGACTGTGTCTAGGGGCATAGAAAGCCACCAAAAGAAAGTGGCATATCTTCTCTGGGCATCAATTTTGTTGGAATGTTTGCTGAATGTCTCCTTTATAGTACAAAAGGTGAATATTTGGTAATAAGAAATTAAAAGCTTCACTTCCTAGATTCCCTGTGTTCACTCAGCTCAACTTTTTCTTTAAGGAGCATTTTGACAGAAATTTTGCATCATGTTAGTTCATGAACTTAAAATATTAAAAATTCCTGAGAAAAGAGTATTTTTCAGATAAAGTCCCTTCGGTATCCCATTGTCTCTTTCCTTTTTTCGTAACATACTCTGCATTTTGGCATCATAATTTTTGGCCTAAAAGAATGAAATTTATAAAATTATCTTTAAATCTCATATTTAAAGGGCAAAAAAAAATAGATACCATCATAGCCTTTTGTTTCTAATTATTTCTCTTTGAAAATTTTTGATCAAAAATTTTAGCAGTTCATTTAAGGACACAATCTAAAAAGGCATGCTATATTTCTATGACCTTATTTGTTACTTTTTAATTTATATTTCTCTATATCCTGCACTGTGTTGTACACAATACGTTATATCATAATATACTGAATGATATTCTAAATAAACCCATTTTATTTGCCATTGTTATGGAAGTATCTTCCCACTCAGTTTGATATTTTAAGTAGTCCTTGAGCTGTTTTAGATTTTACAAAAAATATAGAAAAAACCCTCTAATTTTACCTACTGAACAACAAAAAAAATTTTTTTAAGGGCAGGAATGAGAATTTTCTTTTTTTTAGTACATTCAATTCTTGAAATTTCCTTATTTAATACAATACATAAGAAAATCGACTCTCTTTCAATTATTTCTGGCTCTCTGTTAGTGAGCAAGGCTAAGAAGGAAGCACTCTTTGTAAGTACCATCACATGAAAGCCTTCATTAAAAACAGTAATTATATTGTTTTTTATAACCTGTGTGAGTTTTACAGTGTATTTAACATTTTAAAGTTTGCATTTATTTTTTATGTGAAAGTTTTAAAACTATAATAAGTCCATTTTCAGTGGAATGGAATTTCTATAGTAATTTTTATTAGAAATATTAAAATTTACTGTGAACCTTGTGTAGCCAGTACATTCCCCTTGAAAAGGAAACAGTTTTCACCATTTCTTTTTTTTTTTTTTTTTGTATTTTTGAAAAGTAGGAACTTTTCATAAATTTCTTGGCCTGATGCTCCTAGAACTGATAAATATCAGTGAAATAAAGTTATAGAGATTAAAAACTTTTTAGAATACATGCCGGAAAGATTTGTCTACACTCTACCACCAAAAGAGGAAAGCAGGTAGGAGGATTTCGAGTTTGAGTCCTACCTGACAATGAAGTGAACACCTATCTCAAAATTCAGAAATTAAATAAACAAGTGTTAAGGATATAGCTCATTGATAGAGCACCCTTTGATTGATCCCCATTGCAATAGTTAATTAAAGCTTATTTCATTTGTTTCAAAATTGTGTATTGTTACTAACATGTTATAATAAAATGAACTCTGAATTTTACCTAAGCTTGTCAAAGGCATATTATCAATTTTTGTTCCATATTGTACAGATGTTAAAGACTCTCTGAAGTTTAAAGTCTTGTTGCTGATATAATCTTACGGCAAATTGGGTTAAAATCTGCAAAGAATAGTTTAAAGAATCAATATGTGAGGTTCATTTTGGGAGACATCTAGCCATAAATAATATATAGAGGAAGTACAGCTGAATAAAAACTAGCTCTAAAAATCAGGTATGTTGTAATGAGAGAAAATCAAACTCTGAACTCTGGCTTTTGAAAATCATAAAAAGAACAGATAAGGGAGATCCACACTGTTTATACTCACAGGAAGAGAAGTGTGCCTCTTAATTATTAAACTGATTTTAGTGAGGTATTATCATTGTGGGTGATAATCTCTTGATGTCTTTGTGGCTGTCAGTATGGCTAGTCTAAAGACCCCAGTCATTCAGTTAAACTGTGAAGGTGTTTTATCTGTGAGTGAAGTCCATTATATTTAAACTTCAAGTATGAGATTACCTCAAATAAATTAGTTAAGCTCGATTCAGTCAGTGTAAGACTTTAAAAACCTTACCTGGGTGAGGCACCACACCACTATGATTCTAGCACCATAACAGGCCGAGGCAGGAGAATTACAAGTTTGAGCACAGTCTGGGCAATTGTACAATTTTACAAGAACTTGCCTTCAGATGAATAAACAAATAAACAAATAAATAAAGTAAGTAAAAGTATTGAGGGTGTAGTACAGGATTCAGTGTGAAAGTGTGAAGGCCCTGGGTTCAGTCTCCTCCACCACCAAAAATAAGAAAACATATAATCAACAACAAACACTATGTACAGAGGACAAAAATCTTGACTTGAGACTGCAGCTTCACCTTGGCCTTACCAACTAACAGTTTATGAAGGCCTAAGACCGAACGATTAACTAATTTTTATTTTTTTGAAGATGAAAATTGGATTAGGAAAACTATCACTCTTTAAATGTTACTAAATTCTTGTATTTCATATTTTACATAGGGTAATACATGTGAATTCAGCACACTTTTGTTAGTAAAAGAAAGGTAGTTTGAATTTTGTAGAACCTTTAAATAATGCTAAGTTATGGAAACACTAGGCATCCACGTTTTACAGTCACACAGAACTCCAAACTGTGATCCTCTTCTAATCTTGATTTGAGTTTGGTCACAGATTATAGGTACCTGTGTATAACTATTAAGAGACAGTTTGCTTTGTGTACTCTTAATAACTGCCTGGCAATGAAAACTTGGAAGAAATCTTAAATAACTTCACAACCAAAGTGTGAAATAGGAGCATTATTGAAGTCTGTCTAGAGGGAAAGGTAGAGAAATACCTATTTTGTTAGTGTGCAGAATCACATTTTAAAATATTGTTTTTGCTCTACCCTACTGTGTGGGAAGTATTTCATTTAAAACATTTCTAGCATTGCCTTCAAATTAAGGAGCAACAAAAGAAAAAAATTTTCTCAGGAGCAATTAATTACTGTTCAATAGTTTCCATCCTTCTAGAATAACTTTTTTTCCCAATATCTCTAACAAAAATCATTTGGCAATAGCTTCAAGTACACTCTCCTCAAGCCAGGCCTCAAGGGAAAAATTTGAGGTAAGAATAAAATATGATCTCAGCCATAACTTCCATTATAATGTGCCTAGAAGGGTATATGCAAATGATCTGATACACATTCTCTAGTACATCTCAATTCTATTAAAAGTATGGCTTGCAGAATATTCCAAATTAATTATGCATGTTGTAATTTCTGAATATAATAAATTGAAAATTATTATAAGTTAAAAAAGCATATTTTAATTTCTACTGAAATAAACCCCTAAATATGTATAATCAATTAAAAACATTTTGAGGAAATAAATAGTATTTTTAAATGAATTTTTGAGTTCCCTTTAATGAAAACCCTTATGGCCTTAATTTTGTTTTCTTCCAAGGATTGCCATTGCTGGGACTTAAACATTCTTTTTACAATCCTTTATTTGGAAATCAAAACTAATTTTCTCTTGGTTACATAGATAGCTATTAATCAATTTTTTTAAATTCAAGACACAGATTAAAACACTTAATTATGAATTCTTCTATTAAAGTATAGACTATTAGACAATGAACATTATGTCTGCCTGAAACAACACAATTCACCAGCTCAAATTGATTGAATATGTACACATAGGTATTTGTACATGTGTGTATGTGTGTGCACAAAGATATTTCTACATGAGTGTGTATATATATTAGTCACTGAGAAAATGACAACACAGTATTCATTATTTGAATTTCAAAGAATTTGTTAAAATAAACCTTGATTACTCAACAAATTTAAGCTAGTAATTAGTAACAGAAAACTAGAAATAAATAACAGAATGATTATACACAGTCCACATTTTTCAGCAATTAAGTAGAACTATTAAAAAATCTTTGGTGTTACCAAAATCAGAATGAGAGTTAAGAAATATATTCAATTTTAAAAAAGGAACTACTACATATCAAGACTAATTAGACATGTCAAATCAGTGCTTAGGGGAAAGTAATCAACTCTGTCTTTCTCTCTGCCCCTGTCTCTCTCTGTGTGTCTGTGTGTCTGTCTCTCCTTCGGTCTCTATTTAGTCAAATCATTGCATATGACCTTTATTTAGGAAGCTACAAACTGTTTCCAAGAGACAATTACTATCATATCAATAACAGGAGATATAATCAAAGTTAATTTAATTTATGATTCAATATTTTTATGTCTAGCCTTTGCAAGTCTCTCTGTTCTGAAAAATTTAATTCTAGATTAAGAATGGAAATTATATGTTCCAAGCTGAGTAAAAATGACTATTTTATTTATTTATTTGGCTCAAGAATAGATTTACAGATACTATTTGATTTATCAGTCTAAGCAGGGGACTCTAGATGTTGAGTATGAAAAACTACCTAAATAGAAGCACTCCTCCAGATGGACAGATATTAAATCAATGTTCCTTCCATAAACTACTGGCATCCATCTTTTTCCTATACTGGGCTGGGGATGGGGACAATGGCAATTTTAGCCTAGAGATACACTCTATAAAGAGTCACATACAGTACAAACCCAATTTCCTGGTGAATGCCTGCCTCTAGATCAAGTCTGATTAAAGTACTTACTAATGTTTGATGTTTGTGTCATTTGAGCCAACAAATTCTCTTGATAGTAGTTATTTGCAGTTAGCTTTCTATATTATTTGCAAAGCCATTTTTCCTAAAGAAAACTACAGACACTAACCATGCTTGAAATTGCAATGACAAAAGAAATTCACTCTTATAAATAGGTCTAGTTTGGTGACAATCCGTTAATTCTATTGTAGAAGCTAAAGACCAAGGAGAATCTCTTATAAGTCTCTTTTCTATCTTAATTCTATGTTATCATCACACTACGTCTTAAAGCTAAGGTTTTGTTTCAAACACTGGGCTACCATGATTGAAAAGAACTTATCCTTTAGGATAGAAGAGGCTTAATCCCGATAATGGAGAATTGGAATTATTTAAATAAGTAGAAGGGAATTGAGAAATAATTTTTAGGTAAAAATAGAAGTTTAATCAATGGTACAGCTAAATGAATAAGAAATGTCATTCTCAGAAAAATTCAGTAAAGAGCCAGTCTTAGTAAATCTAAGTAATCCATTTGTAGAGTAATGGGACAAAAATTTGGATGACGAAAGTCAAGACAGATGCAACAACACTGAAATCCAAGCTTTAGAGAACTTCACTTGGTCCTGAAGAAATCAGGAAGCACCAAACAGCACTTTGGGGCTGCTCAGAACAAGGAATCCGAGTAGACCCTGATCGTGAACAGAGCATGAATGGCCAGTGCATGGACGACTGTAGAAATGTCTCACTTGAATACTGGTTGAGCAAAAAGTATGCTGGGAATTAGAAAATCACAGGAAATCTTAGGAAGAAAACAAGCTGGAACAATATATTCAATAACTCAGTGAAATTCCTATCTCTACACATATTTCTTACCCCAACATGCACCTTTTTTTCCCTTGTCTACTGAATATTTCAGAGTTTGCATATACACCTGGTATTGTGTGCCAATTTAAGAGCACAAGGCTTCATCTTTCTTAGTTATACAATAAGAGAAAATAATAATGTTTATCTCTTAGTATTTTGGTAGGTCTAATTTACTATAAGATTTTTTTTGAGACAGGGTCTCGCTCTGTAGTCCAGGCTGGTCCTGAACTCAATAGTGAGCCCAGGCTGGCCTTGGACTCACAATCCTCTTGTCTCAGCCTACCAAGCGCTGGGATTCCAGGCATACACTACTATACCCAGCTTATGTGGTACTGGGGAATTGAACTTGGGTACTTAGCACTTGACTGAGTGCTTGCTAGGCAAACACTTTAACCACTAGGCCACTCCTCCAGCCCTGTTATGAGATTTTAAAAAGTTGGCATAATAGTATAAACAATAATTGAGCCTCAAAAATACACATGGGTTCTTTGGTGAGATGGTCCATCTGATCCGTAAACTATTAACAATAACAAAGCAATAATAGGTAACTTCAATGGAATACCTAACCCGTGCCAGTTATCATGTTTCAAGCCTCACATACGGGTATCCAACATAGTGCTCATGGCAAATCCATGAAGACATTGTTGTTACACCCATTTCACATGTAAAACGACTATAGCTAAAGGGGTTTAAGTGATTCAATGCAAGACAACCGGGAAGTGGTAGAAATTTTTATGAGCTTTATTGGGCATGTCATGAAACACAATGGCGCCTTCCATGTCGATTCCATTTAGCAAATTATTTATTGATTTCTAACATGTCCAAATGGTCTATAACGTTCCTGAACTATACAGAATAGTATTCATATTTTCCATCTATCTTGTAGAGTCTCTACTTGAAGTTGGCCATATAAGAAGAGCTTAATGAATACCAGTAGAATTAGATTTAACTTGTCACCAAATAGTACACAATCCAACATTCAATATTTGTAGTTCTTTTTTTTAAGGAAAAAATTTACTGTCTTTTCTCATTATTTTTCATTTACCATGAGACATTAGAAAATTACTCCACAATGTTAGGTAATCCGGTAAATAAGTGTACATATATTTTTTGTATGGCAACAGGCCAGCTTGGTAACCATATTTCACAGATGCCACAATTAGGTAATTTCCGTCGATTCAAGATGTAAGCCTCACTGATAGAAAGAAACCAAGTCAACTTAATGATTTGTTTAAACAGATAAAGGATAGAGCAAAAAGACAACTTCGTTTTTAAAGTATAATCAACAAAAACACACTTCTAGAGCTATCAACATTTGACAGTACTGATTGTAAACATAAATTCTCATGGTTTGCTCACCCTAAATAATGAAGTTGTTTTAAATTATATTTAACTATTTCTTATACAGACTCTACTTTTTACTACTCTTTGAATATTTGAACATTCAGTTTAATTACCATATAATTATTTTCTATCATTTTTCTCTCCCTTATTATTTGAGCTTTCAATCCAATATCTCAGGGTGGATAAAGTTTATAACACACCTGGTAATAGAGATCTATAAAATATCAACCAAACAGCCACACATCCAATTGAACCTCATTCAGTATTTTTCCCCCCTGTGGAAATCATGCTCAGGGCTTTCACACTTGGCTCCATTTATAGCCCATTTTTATTTATAATTTAGAAACAAGGTCTCTAAATCAATAGGTTACCTGGGCTGAGTTCATACTTGCAATCCTTCTGCCTCACCTTCCCAGAGTGCTGGGATTCACACTTTTGCTGCTGGTCCCAGTAACAGTTGATTAATACTTTCAAAACCAATGAACAATGATTGCTAATTGAGGAACAAATTAAGTTACTTTTACTTACCAGAGTTTAAGAATATTAAAATAAAAACTAATTCCGGTTAGTCCATTTAATTTTTATGAGACTCAAAGAGATAATAAATTTCCCAAAAGAATAATTGAAATCACAATGATTAAACATTGGAAAAACACATTTAGAAATTAGAAATCCCTCCTACATTTTTGGAGTGTAAGCCTGATGAATAACGTTTTAACTAGGACACCAGAGAAATGATGGTGCTGTGCAGGGTTATATGGTTTTCTCACAATCTTCCACTTCTTTTCTCATCTTACGCATTTCATGTTCAGTTAATGAAATCTTTTCTTTTGTCTATTTCTTATAATATTGTTTTATACATGAAAATTATCCTAATGAGAAAAATACAGGCATGTTTATAAGAATACTACTCTCTAGCCTACAATTTTAAACTACATATAAAAAGAACAGTTAGTATTCTGGGGTTTTTCGATAGAAAAATTACCCTGAAAATTGCACCAAACGGCCCATGTATGTACAGTAAACAATTCTACTGGTTTAATGACAAGGGTGAAGGGAATTCCCATGTTTATCTTATCACACTTTAAGTATCAATCAGTTGTGTGAAATTGGAAAGTTTGCTTTACGTTCTATTTGCACACTATGAAATCTATTCAGGAATTAAACATAGCTTTCAGAGACACCCTGAGAATGAGGTTCTTATATCCTACATTCTACTCATATGCCTGGAAAACACTATTTAAACTCAGAGAAAACATAAACTTCCATCTACAGCAAAAATATGCACTTAAAAAATCCTCAAAGCAATGTTAAAAATGATAGATATTAATGGACTTCCTGTTCCCTCTTCATTGTAAAATTTTGTGTTACTATATTTTACTACCATGAGACTTTATGTCCTTGAAATCCAAATGTTCTACTTAACACTATAAACCAATATCCAGAGATGACTGAGCAAGTTCCTGACGTTAAAATATCAAATCATTTGGTTGAACAACTGTCATTATTACAATTTTTGAGAAAAATATGGTTTTGGAGATCATGCTTACAGAACATACTCATGATTTCAAGCCCACACAGTATTTTAATTCCATAAGGTGTGTGGGTGGTTATTTCAAATTGACATAGTTTTGTGTTATTTTTTACATGCAAAATGATTATCAGATGGAGGGGAAATTAAATATCCTGAATGTGATAAAAATCCCTCAATGTTCTTGACTTATATTACAAATTTATAACTACTGCTAAAATGTATCCTTTTGTGGAAAATGAGTCTCAACAGCATCAGTCTTAAAAATAAAAATAGAATTTGGTGAAACTATCCTAAGAAAATTCTTCTGTTAAATTCCTTAATGTATGAATGTGGGAAAAATTGCTGAGTGATCTAGACTTTTATTGAATAATTTATTTATACTCATCGGTAAATATATTTTATAAAAGGTGTGTGTTTTGGTGAATGGTATAGCATATTTATGATATACTTTTTAGTAACAGAATAAATATAATAGTTGACAGAAATTTTCCTCTTACTTCTCAGTCGCTAGGTATCTCAAGCCTGTTTTGTCAACAAAGATATTACTATACAGTTGCCAATAGACAAATGCATCATCATAGAGCAAATTTAATAACTTTTAGATCTGTAACCATCAAGGAATCAGTGTATCTCAGGGGATCAGAATTTGAGATACTTTTCCAGTTATTTCCTAATTCTAGAGAAGAATACGGATTCCTTACTTATTTGAAATTTCTTTGTTTATGTAGTCTCTTTCTTGTGAATGCCCTTTTTACTATTATGCATTTGTCATTAAAATTGTTTTATCTTTCTCACTATATTAGAGTTTGTGCTGTTAACAAATTTAACTTGGGCTCAGTCAACATGATGTAGATTTTGAATTTTTTTCTCCAAATCTGTATTTTTAAAAAGTCATTTGGGCATACGAGGACAGCTTATAATCCTACCTACTGGGCAAGCCGAGGCAGGAGAATTGCAAGATAAACCGAGCCACGATCGAGGCAACTTAGCAAGGTTGTTTCTTAAAATAAAACAGAATAAGTTCAAGTACACAGGTGAGAATGCAGCTAAACGGTAGACAAACCTTGGTTTTAATCTTTAGTACCACAAAAGCAAACAAACAAACAAAAAATCAGCCATGTAAGTATACTAATTTTCCCCACCACGATAAATCTGTAGCAGCAATGCCACCAGAGATCCTATCTCCACATCTCATTGGACGTGAGTGCCTTCATTTTAATCTCAAGGTACCTATTATCTCCTCATTCCCTTTCAACCAAAATCCAATATTTTACTGTCTCCAAAATAAAGGAAGAATCGTCATCATTTTCTCATCCTTTCTAAAGCAACTGTTCATGTTTAGTGACTAAGTTATTTAAGGTCAAATGTCAGATGAATTCAATAAAATCTATTCAAGTCACCATATTTAGTGAAATCACTAAATGTAGATGATTTTTAAAATAAACTCTTGCTTTATCTATTTTGTCTTTCAGGACATTCAGTGTTTCTGGTTTAATAGCTATGGATTAGATACACTTTGATTTAAGTTTAGTATGCGGAGATGTGCATGAGTACAGGTTCATTCTTCTACATATGATAACCAGTTTTCCCAGAACCATTTGCTGAAGAGGCTATCCTTTCTCCAGTGTATGTTTTCATTCCCTTTAGTTAGAGATCAGATATCAGATATCTGAAGGTCGTTGGGTTACATTTGGTTTGTCTGTTCTTTTGTATTGATCAATCTGTCTGTGTTTGTACTAAAATCATATGGCTTTTATCACTCTTACTTTGTAATACAACTTAATGTCTGGATCATGATGCCACCAGCTCTTGTCATGTTTTTCAGAACTGCTTTGGCTATTCTGGGTCTCTTTTGGATCCATATAAACTCTAACCCATACCATAGGACTTTTTCAAGTTCTGTGAAAAATATTAGTATTTTTAAGCAATTTCTTTGAACCTATGCACCAGTTTTTGCCTGTTAGCTTTCCAAAAGAGTTAAATGTGTCAGATGACAGCAGGGATATATACCTAACCATGTTTAGAGAAGCACAACTAATAATAGCTGAATCTTGGAAGATGTCAAAATATTCATTAACAGACCAATGAATTAAAAAGTGTGGTATGTATATGCAATGGAGTACTACTCTGCTATAAAGGCAGATAAAAATGAATCGTTTGCAGGTAAGTGGAACCAACCTGAGACCATCAAGCTCAGCAGAGTGAATCAAACTCAGAAGATTAAATATCACAGGGTTTCACTAATATGAGAAACCCAGAATGTAATTAAACTACAGAGTCAAAAAAGTGAGATACTGGGAGTCAAAGGGCATGGGGAGGAGGTGGGTGGCTGAGGGCTGGGAAAGGAAGTGTGAATCCGTTGCCATATATGTACACAAAACTCTCAAGTTCAATGTAACTATCATGTATCACATGCACATATTAATAAAAATAATTTTTTTGGTTTACCAAGCAGGATCAAGACAAATCCTATCCAACTACTTTTTAATGAAAATATCTGGGTAAGATTATTAGACACAAAGCCTAATTTTAGGATTTCAGTAAATCTCTTGGGAGTGCCAACAGTCATGAACTCTGAGGTAAATGATTTTGTTTAAGTTTAAAACTTCTGACAAAGCCACTCTGGCTTTGGTCAGTAGGCTTCTCAGGGTGATCCACATCCAATAGCTAGGCCAGGGGAACCTTTGCCTTACATAAGGCAACACTGGAAGGCAATCAAAGCCCTAACACTCTTGTAGGTAGGGTGGTCTGAGGATTTCATGGTGAGGATTTTGCATTCCAAAATTTCTGGGCCCAATCCAACCTGCGACCCTTTCTCACATGTGTTGATATGATTGGTATTCACATTGATATGGATTATTTTACATAAATCTCAACCTCAGCATCTCCTTGCTGGACACCTCAGCCTTAGATATAGCAGTTACATAACCATCCGTCACCAGCCCCAAGTGCACTGCTAACATGTATTTTGAACTTACTACTATTATTATTCTCTCAAATGAACCATTTTTTGAATCAGGAAATATAATAAACACAGGGAGTTAAAATTAACACAAAGCTTCATAAAACAAAAGAAATAAGAACCCCTAAGAATGAAAGACCCAGTCACCACCATGAGACTCGCTGTATAGCGTAGTGAGTCAATGGCTAATTTACTGTTGTAAAAATCACACACAGAAGTAGCATTTAAGGATCCATTTTAAACAGTAACTTATCCAAATACTCTAAAAGAGAAACTTTATCGCAAGGAATAAAATCATTTTCATTTGGAGATGACTATTTATACAGCTCTTGTGATTACAATAAGCTACAAATTAGACATAGCCAACATTTAATAATGCTAATGACACCAAGTAAAAGGTACTTACGAGAGAACTCTACATTGTGCAGAGCTGGCAACCTAGTCTAAAATAACTCATGATTAAAAAGGGATAAAAGGTTTCTGAGTAATAAGCTCTGTGTAAAATTCATGGATGATCCTAAAGGCTGCTATGACACAGCAGGTCAAATATCCGTTGGTAAAATTCAACAAGGCCCTGTTTTAATGACAATCAACTCTATAATAATTATAAATCTTCCTGAGAGAAGTAGTGATATTCCAACCATGGCCAAAAATCAATGACAAGAAATGTTTTGCAATGCTGAGTGCTTAGATATAGTTATCCTTGACTTCTTAAAATTTTACCGCAAACAAACAAAAATACCGAAATCTTTACAGACAAACCAAAGTACAAACGAGATTGTAGAAATGTTGAAAATGTCCTAAATTGATACTCAGAATAGGCTAAATTATAAATGTAACAAGGTAGCATGTAAGGATAACTTTTGTGTGTGTCTCCTATTTAAGGTATTATATGTTTTAAATGGTCAGTTATATATCATAATACCTTCTACTATAATAGCTTAAAACTTGTTAACTTTTCAAAGTTTATTGTTGTTAAAAATAAGTGTAAAAAGTTTTATTGTATGTATACACATTTACCAAATTGTACATGAAAATCTATTGAAGAAATAGTTGTGGGTGATTTTCTTTAAATATACATCTTCTGGTAGGTTTATTCATTAAACATATGAACAAAAATTTCCTGCTATGTCTTGTTACCAAGTCTCTATCTATTCTCATTATTCCAAGTTAATTTGCCTATCAATTGATCAGTATAGCACCAATATCACAATAGGATAAGTTTTCCTAAAGTATACTTTTAAAATTTGCACTGAGACACTTGCTATTACGTAGTAGTTTTAGTTAATATATTCTGAACATGAATTACACGCATTTATTTGTTGGTCCCACTGCATTCTCTGTCATTTCTTGTCTAGGAATTGAATTTTTCTGATATCCAATGTTTATGACATCTCAATAAAAGCTAACTAAAAAAAATCACTGAGTGTATGCTAATCTCTCTATTTCATATTTGCTATAGAAATGATAGAATTAGCAATTCGTTGCAAAATGAGCGCTTTCCCACCAGACACGCTACAAAGTACAAGCATACTGGGATCATTTAAATTTTAAAAATATATATAAACATAGTTTTTTTAGTCGATGAATTAAAATAATTTCTACTGCAGTCCTACCTAGACAAGCATTCACCTCTCATTATTGCACCCTGCCAGCATCAGGCTTTACTCCCACCACTCTAACATAGATAGCGGTATTTTATCTTAACTCCAAATCACTGGAATTCACTGAATCCTATTATCTATACGTTGTCAAGCTGGCTGTCTCTTTTTGGAACACAATACCATGGTTTATGGTTGAGAGCTGATGCTTTAATTAAAGTCGGATTTTAAGAGTTAAACATTGAGATGCAGTCCAAACTAAATTATCTCTTTTCCAATTAACCTTGATTGCTGAAATCTATCCCTCTTAGATTTGATCTTCTCTTCAATGCCTTCATCAGATTCAGATGTTTTCGGACATCCTTCCCAGCTCATGGGCAGTTCTGCCACTAAAATCATAGTGAATGAGATTATTAGGACAGGTGCTTCCGAAAGGTCTCTTAAGAAAATGCAATCTCCCCTGAGATGCATAATGTAGACAAAATATACTCAGAGCCAGAAAACATTAATTTGAATCACAGCATTAACATTTTTATTATTTGGAACAATAAATAAACATTCCTCAGCATTAAGGTATTTCTATGAAAAGGAAACTGTAATGATAATAATAGGTAACATTAGATATTTACTGTCGATGGAATCTTTTCCGAACAATTCACATACATTGTATCATTTTATCTCACAACAATCTTATCAGGCTAACATTATTAAATGCATAGCTTTGGAGGAATACTTTGGAGATAATACTGCCTGCTTTTCTCATTCCTCACGGTTTCAAAGAAAATAAATTTAGTTGATACAATTGAAAATGTTCTTTTACAAAAAGACACACCTCAAGATAAAAACAATATTATTCTCTTTCTCCTGTTTTTCTCTTCAGTTTTAGAAGATACTTGTCATGTTTATAAATTCATTGAAAGACACATTTATCTGCTTAATTTCTGAGGAATCTTCCGTCTTCAGGGAGAAATTCAAGGCTGAGGTATCTCAGTGGCATAATTTGCAAAGCATTCTGGAAACTTGAAAAAAAAAAGAAACAAATGGAGGAGGGAATACCGCAGGACAATGAAGAGATTCTCCAAGAGGCCGAAGTTATGGATGCAAAGAGCCTGCATTACTCTTCTCAGAACTCTTCATTCCTTCCCTTTCAGATGGAGCCTCTTTCGAATAAGAGTTTAATATGAAAGCAAGCAGAAAGAAACTACATCAAAATGTATCTATTTGAATTCCTTCCAAGTGAACATATTGATCATAAAATAATGGTATTTTGTTTGCTATCATCTCACTTCTCAGTGATTATGGTTTTTCGACACATGCACACACATGCTCAAGTGCCGATAAAAACAATCCTACCACCTTCATCAAAGAACACAACAGTTTGCACGAAATAAGAACAGTCGTAAATAAAGTGATTATTAGTAATTGAGAGCCTCTACAGCAGAAATTCCTCACAATTCCACTTCTAAGATAAAAGACAATTTGCTTTCATTAGTGCTAGAAAGATTCAGTGTTGGTGTCAGAACACTTTCATCAAACTATCCCAGTGGTGTTGTTAAGTCAGAATGCTTGCTTTAGAAATACAAGTTTCTAGTATTTTTCTCCTTAGGTCTACTGAAGTCTGCGATAGGATTTTACAATAACATGATGTGAGCGATAGAACTAGATTTATAGAGTAACGTAAATCAACATGGCTAAGGCTCATTTATGTGATTACCAGTCACTACTGAGTCATCATTTGTACCAAGCCTCTGCTGCTCACAAAGGAGACGAGCTAGAGTTAAAGACGTTCCGAACTTCAAGAGGCTGAGAGTCTTCTTGAAGAGACAGATATAAAAACAGAGTAATAACGCTTGAGGAAAAAAGAAAGGTGTATACAGTTTATAATAAAGTATTCTTCTAACCATGACTACATGGATGTTGTTGAATCAGATTTCACGAAAACTTTGCAACGAAGAACCGAACTATGCTGTATTATGGATGACTGTTGTTTAGACGGGGGAGGTCCAGAGAAGCAACGGCCGACGCCTGAGACAGTGAGACAGAGCGTGAAGAGCAGCAGACATGACTGAAGACAATTATTTTATCTACCGAATTGTCAAAAGTATCTCAGAATTAATAATAGAGTACGAAACAGGAAGCGGAGGTGGTGGCACTCAGGGTCGGGGGCATAGTCTTGCTATTGCTCGCTACTTCTTCCAAGAGCTTGGCTCTTGGGTGTTCCAGGCATCCCTATTTCAATGTCCTTCACCCTGTCACTCCAATCTTCCTAGTCAGATTCAATTTCTTCTTCCCTGTCCGAGTTCTTTTTGTCGATTGTGTGTTTTGTATCTGAAGACACCAAGCACTGTTTCACACCTTTGATCATAAAACTCTCAGTTGCTTTGTCAATTTCATAATGAATATTCAAATGATTCCCTCCGGCATGAGTCAGATTTGGCACATCCTCTTACAGAAGAGCTTTCTTTAGCTTATGTTTTTTTTTTTTTCTTTCTTTCATTTAAGTATTCCAGAGTATTCTTGTAACAGTTTTGGATGGAACAATGCTTCCCTCCTTAGTCACAAGCTCCTTGAGAAGCAGTGCTAAGTCTGCCTTTATTTTTTGGTGCTTAGTCCAATGGTAAAAACATAGTGGAGGATCAACAAACACTTTTTCAAAGAATAAAATTATACTTTGAAATAAGGTGCCTGGTAGAGCCCACAGACATATATAACACAAAACACATACTTTAAAAATCAAATGTTTATTCATTGCATATATACTATTTAATATGGGAAAGGAA